>JAOEFI010000004.1:22536961-22567602 GCA_034621735.1 Anopheles plumbeus
GAGTTGGTTTGGTTTTTTGGTGAGACACCCGCCTCGCTCCTAGTTTTGGTGAAAGTTTCACAACTCGAAGGAGGGAACGTGTAGGATTAATTTTTCATGCAGGTAAGAACGTCCTGCTGGCTGGAGTGGCATCCTTCGTGTAGTAGTAGTAGTGGTGGTGGTGTTGCAGGATAAATATCCTTCGGTTGTTGGGTGCCTTTATTTGTTGCCCCGTTGTTGTGTGCAGTTTGAGATGATTTTGTCACAGGCTCGTTATGCCATCCAAGCGTTGCCATGGCTGCACGTGAGTGGGTGAAAATTACATTATTTTCATAGTATGTGGACTTCTTTTTCCCCACCTCGGTGCTGGTGTACAACGAGGGTCCGATTTTGTTTTGTAACGCTGGACTTCTCGTTGGTAGAAAGGCGTGTAATTTCTTGCCAAAATACTTTGCTACCTTCCACATAACTCGATGTCTTTCGAGGGTGCAGTTATTTACAAACACCACCAAGAAACACACGCGGCGAACGGGGCGAACGAGCGCCCGCTTTTACCTCTGCACCAGGCATAAACTTAACGCTCGAATCTGCTCGACACAAAACTAATTTCGCTTCGTGCCTTACCGTTACCGTGGAAAAGTGGAGGCCATGTGCAGCATGTCGTTCGCATTACCGGTGGCACCCACAAGAGCCAGGCCTCGCGAAATGTATTGCGGCGGTGTTCGCCGCCCGCTGCACCCGGGAGTGGAAATTTAATAGTATTAAATCATAAGCACCACACTGCAAGAAAGAAGGGATGCTGTTGCTGCAATTTACATGAATGAGTACTTGGGGCCGTGTGTGTGTGGGTGTCCGTAGGTTTGTAGTGCGCCATTCGCGGAACGAATGCCGGTGGTAGCATGGAAATTGTAAAACTCGCTCCGGTATATTGTGTTCTGCATCCATCGCTGCAGCAACGAGCGTCAAGGAAATCAGGGTAAAAGGGCCTTTCGTTGGATGTGCAATTTAATTCATCATCAGTTAGCAGGGAATGAATTATTCAGCGGCGGTAGTGCGAAAGTGTATTACATATTGTAGGGAATGTCCGCCCCATCACTTCTACATCGGCGAGGGCGGAGTTGTCGCGATTTCTACGTCCGCAGCATGAGGTTACAATACCTTAAATACATTTGTTTTGTTACCTGGGAGTATTTCAACAGCGCATCCGGAAAACTGTTTCAAAAGATTCATTCCATTACTGATAATATGATGAAAGTCTTTCAATGTTGTCCCTCCAAATATAACACAAATAGAATCTAGTCGAATTAGCGAAAGTATCTTTGGTACATAATGAATACACTATTCGTTTTTAATACCCTAGACGCAAAAGTTGACCTGTAGTAGTAAAGTTCTAGTCAATTTGCATGTTCAATCATCATCGCATTTGGTGAATGAAGCAATGCGCTTCATATTGCATACTACTGTCTAACCATTCCGCTTACAGACCCATTGGCGGCCAGCTTAGGGCTTAATCTTTTCCTCCTTTCCCCCAACCGGGGCAGTATTTTCGGGGGTTGGAAGGTCAAAGCCGATGGGCGACGGCCACCGAGGCCGGATGATCGTTTCAGTGAATGAAAATTGATTGATAAGCGGAACGGTTCCCGGTTGCGACTGGCGTGACGTTTACGCCCCCGGGAAAGGTGAAAGGGTCCGCCCTTTTCGGTCAAATAACTGGGCGCTGCACACGTCCCACCGCCCATCATCGTCCTTCGGCGGTTGCTGAACCGTGGTTCTGTTTTACAAAATCCTGTGGATTTGCATACATTTGGGAAATTTGAATAAATCACACCAGCTTCAGTTCGGAAAAGTTGGGCGGCGTGGAACATGGATTTGGAGGCAGGGAGAAATGCAAAAAAAAAACACACACACACACAGACACAACATCATCCGTCCGGTGGAAAACTACTTAAACCGTCTGTAGCGATTCCGATTGTTCTGAACCGTGAAGCGCAAATGCCTCAAAACGCCAGACAGTTCTTCACGCGTCCTCGTCGTCATAGTGGAGGGGTGCGCTGAGAGGTTAGTTAGAATCGCAGATTTGATCCTGAAACCGACGTGCAAAAGGGAAGCATGGATAAGGCACTATTCCAGTGGAAGCAACTGACATAGATTAACGCCTTCAGCAGCGATGATGGAGCATCGGAGGGTCTCATACAAAATGTATGTAATATTGTACCGACCTGAGCATCCAAAACCGGAAGGGTCAAGCTTTCATACATATTTTCAAACGTACCTATCCTATACAGACGGAGGAATGAGTACCGAGAGTCCATCCAGGAAAGGAGAGCAGACGACTTCAATACTGCTCTTTCTTTCATCACTTCGTCCCGAAGGTCGATAGGTGACCTGGAGGAGACTTTCCCGGCGCCATCGTAGCAAAACTCAATCTAGCAGTAGTCGTTTTGTCGTGCAGAAAAGCGCCCCTAAACGACAGGACCTCACTGCTCGCTGCTCGGTGTCCCTTTCGATAAACGGTTATTCGAAACGATAATGTGGCCCGAAGGTAAGTCGAAACAATTAACACCCCATTTGGTGGTTAAGGATGTGTGCGTGCCCCCCGGGGGGTGGGTCACCGGCCTTTTCACGGGCGTTTGATTGTCGGGGCGATAATCGTCAACCTTCAGCCCCCGGGAAGCGACCGGTGACCAACTACTACTACTGATGCTACTGCAGGCCCATCAAGGGCCGGGTTCATCGGATTCGAATGTGAAAGTCAGCGAAAGTCAGCACTACGATGATGCTGATGCTGCAGCCCTGCAGGAAACGATTGCTTTTCCATCCCGCGTGCCCCATGCCCGAACGGGGGGAAGGGATATGCTCATCCATCCAAGAGGGCGAAACGGTGCAATAAAATGAAGGTTCTGCATCCTTGCCGTCGGGTCCTAGATAGTGGCGGCCCCGGTCGTGAATAACGATCATTATCGGTGGTGTTTAATTAAAGTGCAAAGCGCAAGCCGTCCCATGCTGGTGGCGCGGGCCTGGGAGACTGGCTTGGGGGACGGGTGTCTTCGGATTGAGAAATTCGTAATTATCACCATGCAGCGATGGCATTGTATTAGAGCCCTGTAAAGAGGAGTGGCGTTGAGGACAACTTCGTGCTGAATCGATGCTGCATTAATCTAAACACAAGGACAAAGTCGTTAACGTTTTATTGGAGTAACAAGAAAACCATCATGAAAATTCCTTTTTTGATATTTAATCATAAACAGAAACCGTGTATTTTCCTGTGTTTATTTTGGTGCAGCTTTATGAACAATAGGTACTGTAATAAAATGTGGAATCTTTGTGATTTTAGATCATAAAACTAGTACAAATTTTCAAAGGAAGTTTGAAAGATCGACATAACATCCTTTAACCTCAATGCTTCACGCCATCGGTGAAAACTCAAATGGAAACGCTTTTCTTCCCTGTGCCCCAGGAAAGCATAATATAAGCAGATAAAGTTTCTTAATTTGTTTGAAAAATGGTATCACAACTCATTGTCCTCGTTTCAACCCGAGCTAAATCGAATTTAAAGACTTGTCTTGTCAACGACAATCGACACGCACGGACACACTGATTCCGTGTACGGCTCGCTGTATTTTCCGACTGCTAAGCATCTGAAAACTCAATTACACCCCGAAGGAGGGTGAGAGTAATGCATCTGGTGGGGCATCACTCACACATACAACACACACACATACACACAAAGGAGGACCATTTCCCTGAGACTTCCTGACGAACAGGAAGACGAAGCACGAGTTTTATGTGGTTGGATAGATTTTTATCTTGTTCGATTTCTTCCGCAATCTTGGGTTTTTGTGTTCCCAGCGTGTTTTTTTCTTCTTCGTCGCAATGCCATACTTTTGAAGGATTTACGGGAAGGTAAATAGGTCGGTTTGCCGTATCGATAAGGTGACACAGTGCCAACGGTGTGTACCTTCCATGTTTTGTGGCCCGCATTTTCCATCATCACCCAACCGCCCCCCGGGGGGCCATCCGGCTGCGCTGGCATTGATAAGTGGTTCAACGATAAGAGATATAGTATACGTCTTTCCAGTCCTTCGCATCCGCTGGCGGACACCCGAACAAAGTGGCAGTCCCCAAATGTTATCCCTTTTCTCAAATGGCCGTTCTTTTCCCACACCCGGGTTTTTTTTGTTATCTTCCCTCTGTTTGTGTGTGTCACGGCCGGGCGGGGAAAGGGCAAGAAAAGCGGATACAGAAAAAGACACAATCAAGCATCCGGCAATGAGTCAAACGCAGCAACGCAGCGGCACACTTTGGCCGTTTGGGAGGGACGACCTGGTGGCTGCACATTTTCCGGCAACCGACATCGTCATTGGTCGGTTGTCGTTTCACCCATTTTGTCTCCGGATCTTGGTGGCGGTAGGGGAAGCAAAAATAAGGAGCGTGAAGAAGCAACCACCCCGACATGACCACATAAAGTCCGTCAAGACGGTAGCCACGGCTGGTGGCCGACGATAGGTAGCAGACGAAAGACTGCACTGTTTTTGTGGGGTTAAAAAAAGGATTCGGCCAAGGACAAGGATTCGGCGATCTCGTAGCTTCCGCAGCGCAGCATGGAGCGCATCGCATTGTTTTTCTCTTCCTTGTGGCCTCCAGCGGTTATTTGTTTGTTTGTTTGTTTGTCCGGAATCCCGGAATTCGGGCAAAGATTTTACTTTCCTTTATGCTTCGTCTTCGGGTTTTATTTCCCCGCAAAAGAACAAAAGCAGAAAACGGAAAATGAAAGAAAAAAAAAACGCTTCCATAAAACAATCCTCTCCCGAGTTGGCCACGACGGTCCGGCCTAGAGTCACTGAGGGAGCCAGAGTTTTGGCTTCAGTCAGCAATATTTCCGTGCAATGATCATTGTGGATGGTTATCTTAGTCGAGTCGAGTTTGTGGGGCTCATTTCGGCGCACGAAGGACCTCGTCCTGCGGTACGGTGCGGTGCCGAAGGGTGGGGGGTTTATGTTGGATTGAAGCCGACGGAAAGCTCCCACCGAGCGGAGAACACTTAGGCCAGGCTTCGCATGCTGGCGTAGGCTTCGAGGAGAGATAAAAGTCTTAATTTGTTGATTTATGCCAATGATTATCATAACGATGGTTTCATAAGAACGGCCCGCAGTGCCAACGGGTTCGAGGGATATTTACTGGCGCTTTCGGTTGCAGATAGCGCACGACTTCTGCCAGTAGTGTGGCCGCATAAAGTTGCCCTCTCTATTGAACGCAGCCCCGGTCGATCCGTACTTACTCGATTGATTTTATGCTGGACATATTTTTTTCGCATGACCGCAATCCTGCGAAACCAATGGAACCGTCTGGCCGCAATTATTTTCCAATGCAATGGGAATATATTATGGCCAGTAGTCTTCCGTTTTTTTGGAAGGCAGCAGAAAGTCTCAACGAAAAAAAAATTCGAACTTGAAATGGAATTAAAAGTGGGCATGAAGAAACATCCTCCAAATCCTCCGAGGGACTGGAGTCGTAATCAATGTAATTAAAAAATTCAATCTCCCCACTCGGCCGCATGTCAGACTAAAATTTGGCCTAATTCCGTTCACTTCACTTCAGACCCCATCTCCCACCGAATGGGAAAATTTTCCCAAAATGCTGACTGATCAAAATGAACCATTATTTTTTCCGTTTTGTTTCACTTTATCGCCTCCCTCCGGTGGCCTGACGTGGCGTGTGTTTTTGCGCATACTTCCCTCTCGCGCTCGCCAGCCGATGAGGTCCGGCTCATCTCATCCTTGGTTTTTTTTTTGGTGAGACAGCCCTTAGCCACCAAAACCAAGACGCCACCTTTTAATGCAATTATCGGTTGGATTATTGGCGCATTAGTGTCCGGACCGTTTCGCAACGCTGCGGGTACTGGCCGGTCTGTGTGATCAGTGGGGAAAAAAAAAGTTCGCCCCAGGATCTCACCCCTCCCGAGTGTCTAGCGTGCGACAAGCGACGGGGTGTAATTAGACATCGGTTGGATATTAAATCGAACGTTTCGAACGCAGCGTTTTGGATCTTTTTTTTGGCCAGTCCCTACTCGCCATGGAATGAAGCATTGCTTTTGGGGAACTTGTGGTGCTAGAACTTTCGGGGAAGGTTGTGTCGCGGTTTTTGTGTGTTGCTATTCATTTTCAAAGCTGGTCGATGGCCGTCGCCGTTGCGCTCTCGTCGGATGGAACGACCACTCCTATCCACGGATTCCGACACCTACGGAGGCGAATGGCAAATGAGGTGTTGATCCGCACTTAAGCTACCGTCCGCGCTGGACGCTGGAAAATGGGGTCTGTTTTCCAGCCGTTTTTTCTGGTGTGTGTGTGCTTCGTAGCGACAAATGGTCAATCTCACTGGATCCCTGAAGCCTGGAGGTCGGGCGTGAGGGGGACAAAAAGTGAACCCACTTTTTCGGATTTCTTCTAATTGCATAAACATAAATTAACATCCACTCACGAGAGGATGCGCTAATGTGTGTTCGCAGCACCCGTGGTCTGTCAACAAATGGCAAAATGGGCGGTAAAGTAGGACACCGTAAACAAGCCGCTGTGGAGTGGTCCTCGTCGAACGCAAACTGTTGCACTTAGTGTCGGTGCAAATGGATTCAACTTACTTTCCGATGGGTTTGTTGCAGTACCGTAATACTTCCACGGCCATTACATAATTACCGTGTTATTGTTCGTCGAAAATGACTCAAACTAATTGGGTCCCGCTTCAACCTTGTTAAACAGCGTTTTGCACACTTGTTTACATTGCACCATTTTGTGTGTGTTGAAGTATTTTCAGAACTATTTCACCATTAAACAGGGATGTTTGTTGCCCTGTGTTTTTAAGCACTAATTAAGAAAAGGAAGGGCGATGAGTTCCCGATGTTGTTTTTTGACTGAAAAAAAAAACCAGCACAAAGGGATAGATGTCTTAAAACAATAGAAAATTATGTTTCTTGGTAGTAAATCGATTGCCTCAAGCCAAAGACCTCGTTTACTATTAATACTTCATTCATTCACCAAGAAACATGATCAGGTAACAAAGCGGAACAGGGCATAATGCCCGAGGCCATCGAATAGAAATGTCCCACTTCCACAATCATCGAAATTTATGCACGCTGTAATGACGTTGTCGTAATTAATGCTTTTGCAAGTATTTGTTGTGTACTATTTGCGGACGTATAGTTTTGGGGTTGAGGAACGAAAATATGGTCCATAAAAACGCATTAAGCTAATTACGAACGTAGCGTTAATGCGTCTGCCCCACAACCGGATTGTTGCATATATTTTTTCGACCCCGGAAAGTCACCCTTTTATATTGACAAATGTGACATTGATGTTGACGAAGTGAAAAGCTTGTTCTGTAATGACCGCAGAATGAAAAAAACCAAAGCAAAGCGACTCCGGGCCCTTGCAATCCGCAAATGAGTCCGTGAATGGGCGTCTCCATCGCGCGGTCAAACACCTCGGGAGTCGGGACAGGCGCTACCATTTTCCTCCGAGGCGGCCTATGCAGATTTATATGCAATCTCTCCCACCACCACCCCAAATTAATGCTGAATACCGCCCCAAAACCGACCGCAATCATTGGCAACCGACCGGTGGGCAAACTATAGCGCGTCAGGCCTGTCTGTCAACAGAGCGATCGGTAGGGAAACCACGGTCGCCCGGGTTCGCAAACCGGCGTTTAATAGTGCTGC
This sequence comes from Anopheles plumbeus, assembly GCA_034621735.1. NCBI lineage: Eukaryota > Metazoa > Arthropoda > Insecta > Diptera > Culicidae > Anopheles > Anopheles plumbeus. Next base: position 22,544,649 of record JAOEFI010000004.1, read on the forward strand.
GGCTTCGCCGCTGTTTGCCCTCGGGTGGCCACCCTAACGTCCTAATCAGAAATACCGCCCTTGTTTGTTCGCGGGTTCCCTGGCCAGTTCGGGAGTGGCCGGATCCAGGCTCCCGCTTCCTTAGCCCGGGCGGTCCCGTTGGATCCGATGATGCTGCCCCGTTATAATTGGATCAAAACCGACCTCCAATTTAACGTCACAGCTTATCGTCAATGATTATGTGCGGCCGATGCTGCCACCACCGCGGCCGCCGCCGCCGGAGGGACCGACGTTCTGCGGCAGGTGTAGTTCAGGCGGCCAGGAGTTCCTGCGGGATCGATCTATGATTTGTGTTTGCTCCGGACCGGACACTACTCCCGGTCGATGGTGTTGCCCGAAGACAACATCTCAATTGTCACACGTCCAGCCCCAAGTCCGATTTTCCCAAGTCGCATCTCTTGCTAATCTAGTTCGGTGCTAAAGTTCACATACATACATACCTCAAGGAGGGAGCCAAATAAAAGGGACGGACTGGAAGGGCACCCAGTCCCCAAATTAGGTCAGTGGATAACGAAACGTAATCAAGTCGCTCAGTGATGCATTATTAAACGTGCCATGAATAAGTATTGCCCAGGACTCTGGTATTTGTCGTGCTCAATCATTCTCCCACCTGGGGAGGATGTGGGATTGACGCTGTTTGGGAGAAGGGAACCCATTTATCTTTTAATTTCCTTGAATTGTGGCAATTGTGTTGGGTTGCGTATTGGCTCCCTTTGTTTGCGAATATTGTATTGGGAATTCAAACACATTTTCCCGGAAAGAGGAATCGAAAATAGTACCCTATTGCTTTTGTTCGAAAATATTTCCATTTTTCTAAGAATCTTTCATGGAATTTAAACAGCTTTAAAACTAATCTAATTCTCATCGCAACTGTTATGATTGCATTCTATTCCTTTTTCCTTGCTCGATGGGAACGCGAACTCCCATTCGGTGGGAACTGACCATCTGATGCTGGAAGGCATTAGGCAGTTCGTTTGTTTTCCGCCAGAGAGCACCCTTCGGGCAGAAGTGCATATCTCTCCCTCTCCGGAAAGGAACAGAAACCACCGTTCGTGACGAAGTGTCACTTCGTCGGGAGACACACGGCACACGCCAGCACATGCGCACCGTAACGGCTAACTACTTCTCGCCGTGTAACGTAACCCGCCTCGAGCATTAGAACGTTGTTTTCGTGACGCGACTCCTCTGGAGCGGACGTGCGGGCAATGTTTACCACCAGCCCTGTCGAAAACGAGAGAGTAGGCCAGACCCGTGGTGGTGGTGTGTTTTCGTTCCTACACCACCGAGGGCCACATTGCGACAGGCGTTTTTCCGGCACCCCGTCGAGAAGCGTGCGGTTCTGTGAACGTCGTGAGCCAACAGAGGAGCAGCATCTCGTTTCATCTCACGACACGCGACTCGTTTTTCTCACTGCGACGATGATGTTCTCACCTGTGTGAATGAACCTGACAGGTTCACGTCGTGAGATTCCATTTATTCTCTCTCGCTGTTTTTTCTCTCCAACTCCAACTCACACGGGAGAAGATTCGCTACTCTGCGGGAAAATTGCCGTGGAGCAGCATCTCACCGTGCGCGATGCGAGTGAACAGTTTTCTTATCTCACCGTCAGGATGTACACACACGCGCCGGGGGTTGACATTGGCGTTCGCGAGCCCTTAACGAGCCCGTCAGTCTGTTCGCAACGTCCAAACGGAGCTCCGACTACACGATTGTGGTCCTCGACGAGTGTCCTTTGGCTCGCTCGTTCGCGTTTTCCATCCCCTTTCCATTGGAAAAACTGTGCTACACCGGTACGGTAGAGCGGTCCTAGTGAAAAACGGTATTACGTGAGCCTACGATCCTGTGGGGTCGGAATCCTACGCCACCCACCTGGCTGTTGCCAGGGGAGAGAGAGAGAGTGGTGGCGTTGAGTGTACGCAAACCAGTGGCAGGCAGCACGCAGCATCGAGGAAAATTCGATTTCCCAGCTGATCGAATGATTTAAAGCACAGATTCCACGAATTGAAGTGGTCTCGGTGCGTGCTGAAGAGATTCGAGGGCGGATCGCACCGTGTGGTCCTGATTGAGTTTTCCTAGGCGTGTGTGCGTACCCTTTGTGTGTGGGTGTGTGTATTTATTGTTGTGCTCGCTGCATGTGAATGATTGGGGAGGGGAAATAATACGGAAACAAAGTTACGAGTGATGTTCCGCAGCGAACCGTGGCAGCCGAAAATGGCATGAAGTTGGCGTCCGGGAGGAAATGTTGTCGCTCGCGGGACGCGGAAGGGCACTTTCAGCCGTAGCCAGGTTGTGCTGGAAATTGATAAAATTAGATTTCATACCGTCGTTTCATAAAATGGGCCGCTGTTCGTAACCAGCTGGCGAGGGCGGCACAAGTGACAAGCGATGACAAAATTGGCAAAACATCGTAGCAACCCGTGAACAACGAACGAAACAACCGGAAAAAAAGTAAACCACCCCCCGGCAAGGGTAAAGGGTAAAAGTTCAGTGATACTAAAGTGTAAAAGGTCAGCAAAATTTGCCAACGTTCCGACGCGCACACGTACAGAAACACATCGAGCCGATCGAGTGCTTCATCAGCTGGGCTGGGTTGTAACTCCTTCAACCGGAACCAAAAGGCGAAGGCATCGAACTAATTGAGGTGGAAAAATGATGGTTACCCTTCCATCCGCTTCGCATTGTCCTTCGCTTTTCACGGGGTAGTAGTGTGGATGTGTGTGTGTGTGTGTGTGCGTATTTCCGTGCTTTTACTACTACGTGTTTTCAGGACCGTGTTCCTAAAAATAGCGGAAGTAGAAGGGGGCTTTCTGCTGAAAATTCTGCGAACGAAGGTGCAAATTGTCGTCCATTTCAGCGGGCCGCACTTCATCGCTCCCGGAAGGTGGAAAAGGCCCACCCACCGGGTGCCGATCGCAATCGGGTGGCCAACCGGCGTGGGCGGTGAGCTTGTTGCGCCGCGCTCTAGCGTGCCAGTGTCAATGTGGAAAGTTTCACCGCAAGAAGTGAGAAAAGAAGGATAATGGATGTTCTGCGGATTAACTACACCCTTTAGATTTTCCGACCGTTGCCGCTGGGCCGGCTGGGTTGGGCTTGAGCAGAAAGCAAGGAGCCGGAGACGGGCACGATTAACATGAAGATTTTTTAAAAGGTACGTGCCGATTCAACGCTTTCGTAACAAAATTGTAATTCCAAATGTCCAGACCGTCCGCTGAGGAGCCACGAGAGGCGCAATTTATCATCCATTCTGCAGCCACTATCTGTTGAACCTAATTAGCAAGTGGGAGTGGGAAAATGTTTAGTATGAGATTTATACTTTAACTTTGAAATTTCCCAGCAGATTTCCATCCATGTTTCAATTAAATTGTAATAAAACCCAACAGCTCCGGATAGATGAATCAACTTTTCCCGCTGGCAGCGTTAGATTCAATGGGAAGGTTATTTATAGGCCCCTTTGTCCGGGTTTTCCATGAACCCTTGTATTTAAAGACAGGGAAAAATGGCAGGCACAATATGCTGGCCTTGGCCTATCGATTATTCGAAGCGGTCAACACGTGGGCAGCTAGGAAGGATTTGGGCCTTTAGGAATAATACAGCAGTCTTTCCCTCGCCCACTTTGTTTCTACGGAATAATTTATTTCTGGTCCTGTCCATACGGATTTTTGGGATGTTGCGAAACTGGCCACCGAAAAATGGAATGGCCAAGATGGCCGTTCGTAGGTTCGTTCCTTTCTGGACGTATGGACCTAATAAGGCTTTGATCGAGTTTTATTTACATTCTCGAATGGTACACACATCCCTTTCCGTTCTGTATATCCAAGGGAAGAGGTCTTATGTTAAATCTGCTGATGAGCGTATTCGCTTCATCTGGATACTTTAAGCCAAATTCACTTAGTTTCCCTTGTTTCCGGAAATGTTGAATGAATTGATGAATTAATGAGCCACACGAACCAACAGGAAGGCGAGAAAACTGTTGGTTGTTTTTGAATTTAAATTAGCTTTCCCTCGGATTGCTATTTTCTGCTCTTGGGGCGTTTAATGGGTGTCCTGTTTTCTCTCTTGGGAAAATGGTGGGAGATGCGGACAACGCCCATCATTACGCTCCTCATCTTTTTGTAACATTACTCCTACAACAACCAAAAAAAAAAAGTCCCTGTATAAATAGTCCGGAACTCGTTGGAACGTGTAATTTTCATTTGATCAAAGTGTATCACACTTAATAAGCTTACCGGGAGCGTGATACTGTGGGACGGCTTTTCACAGTTCGCCATTAGTCAGACCAACCGACTTCATTAGGGACCGGACCGTTCCTTGTGCATCAACATTTTGCTGCGACAACCGAGGGAAATTCCCTTGCGCAAGAATCTGCATCGCTTTCGCTTTCTCTCGCTCGCTGTTTATCGTTACTTTTTCTCCGGAAAAGCTCATCAACATTCAGCTCACTGACCACTTCGTTTACGTTCCGGGGCGGACACTCTTCCTTGCGGTGCGGTGAAAAGCCGGATTCCAGTTCATTTTCCCCTCGAAGGGGCCGCGGTCGTAGTTGTAGTTAAAATGTTCCATTTTAATCAGATTTTCTTTCCGGCCCGTAGCGATTGCAGGAAGTATCCTGATCGCAAAGCCGTGGCGTGTAGGCTTTGTCCGTTCGGTAAGGATCTTTGCCGGGTGTTTGATTCCCTTTCTTTTCTCTTTCGTCGAAGAACGTTTCACTTCTTCGGAATTGTAATTTTCTCGCCCATCGCTAGTCGTTTTTTGGTGTGGTGATTTTTGCTCTTTTTCCACCCCACACCGGTTTTTCCATTTCCATTCGATTTTTGTTTGCTGCTAACAAGAAATGTTCCAGCTCTGTCGTCTGCGACTGGAGTAAGTGCTGCTTGCTTCTACGGCCTAGCGTTTGGAAATTTAAAATTATCCTATGATGGACGACTATGTCGAGGAGCTTTTTCTTTCTCGGAGGGCAAGTGCAATGAACCCCGATTTCTGTAGGTCAGCGGTCGATGGAGGGTAGATAAAACCGAAGAATAACTTTTGCTATCATTCAGAACAACTTTCGGCTGGCGCCCCAAAACTGGAGCGTCATGTGGAGGAAATCGTTGATGAGGGAGAATTACCTTGCGGTTGTGAACTGTGCCAGACCAGCACCTATTTCTGGCTGGTGAGTGTTTTCCCGAGGAGGAAAAGTATAGCATCATCAAAAAATGCGCTTATGTCCGTGGGCGATGGAAATACTCCAGTCGTAATTACATTGAACAAATAAAAGTGGTTTGTTTCGCGTAAAGTTTTTCTCTCCACGTGATGCTCCATGGCGATTGAGAAAGAGTCCTTCTTTGGGCTTTTGACGCTGACCAGCGTGCGTGTCCTGCTGTGTTGCTCTCCTTGGAAAGCCGAGTGTGTCCGGAAACGGTGTCCTCACTAATAAAGCCGGCCATGGTTGGGAAAATAAAGCCGACCGGAGTGGCCGCTGGTCGGACGTTCGGTTTCGAAACTGGGCCCGGGTTTTTGCCCTCGTTTTTCCGTTACATAAATCTTGACGTGGAATGGCAGACCGGGCAGACGTGCCCGCTTGCGGTTGTAAATCTTGCGCAAGGTCAAAATCCGCTGGCAGAACATTTATCAAGAGCTTCTTCGTCCGACGCTAGGCATTCCTAGTGGTGGAGTGCCTTTTTTTTCTCGTCGGTTCTGGAGTGGACCAGGTTTATTTTTCTAGATGTCTTGAAGAAAGGAAAAAATAACCTTTCTCCAAAAGCGTTTGCCGATGGATCCTTTTCGAGTGCGAAAGCACGCAGTGGAACTAATTGGCTGTGGAAATTATGCTAAAACGGTCGAGGTTAAGGTTGGTCAAGTTCATGGTGGGCTGCGGTTAAAATTAGGAGTAAATTAGGAATGGATCTTATACTAACAGTAAATAAATCAATTTAAATGATCGATAACGATTTTCGATGATAATTTTCGATGTGAAAACAATCATTTTAGTACCCGATTATTTATCGATCAAGCTCTGAGAAAAGGATTGTCATAGACTAACAGAGTGGAATAACTTAAATAATAACATGACAGTTCTTCCATTGCCATAGAAATGACAATTCAAATATTTTCTTTCAACACCCACCCCGTAACGTATCATTTGAAAGTTTAGTTCCTTTTTGCAAATGTCGCATGGGATGATTGTCATTTTGGGAGTTGGTGCGTGTGCGAAATGATTAATGGTTCCATCGGCCGGCGCTTTCCTGCTGACACATTTGCCATGTGCGCCCCATTGAAAGTTTAATTGATTTTCAAAAACTTTCGACATCCAGAGAAAAGTTTTAGTTTAATATAAATGTTTGATAATGTATTGTTATCAGGCTTGCTTTGGGTGGGTTTATGTTCTGTTCACGAATGAAAAAGGGAACTGCTCACAGAAGCTTCGACGTTTCAAATTACACTGATTGCATCTCTTCGGTGGCAATCAAGCAGAAAAGAGAGAGAGAGAGAGAGAGACCATAAAAAGGCTGTAAAGGGTGATTTAGGACCTTCCTGTTAGCAGCTTGCGTTGCTGGTGGTCGATTGGCACAAACAGGACAAGATAAGCAGCACAATGCTGTTCCAGTGCCTGCGGGGTTGACGGGTGCTGGTTCGAGCATCGCCTGAGTAGCAGATTTACGCACAAAAGATCAATAGTACCCAATAGTGGGCCTGCGGATTGGTTCTGCAACGGAATGCCTGCCAGAACACATAACTCATTTGTATGGCCAACCCGAACTCCCACCCTGCGGGGGGTTATGCTGCGTAAATGAACGTTACAAACGTTTTCTTAGTGTTGGCGACACGGCGAACACGCCGAACAATCGCTTCGGAACAACACCCACATGGTGGCCCATGCTTGCGATCAAACGCAGTGCGCCGGCTCAAAGGATGTTGTTTTTCCCGTTCGTGCGTCAACGGCAGAACGGATTTAGCTGGCCTTGGCGGACGGCATTAGCGTCGAAGAATGGAGCCCGCGGCAACATCCGTGAGTTATTTTTTCTTCTCTACCATGCACATTTCATTTCACTTTTCTGGGTAGTCTTCGCCTGCTTTGATGATGTGAAACACGCAACACCCACCGACCTGCCCTTGGGGGGCGATTCCTGGCGTTCGCAGCTAAGGATGAGATGAAAAAAGTTAAACACCTCACCTAATGCGCTAAACCGGCCTCAGCTCAGCATTGGCTGCAAGGCTAAAATCAGAAAAGCTGGTTGCTAAACAACAACAACAACAACTACTACTACTACTACGAAAAAATACTTTTTCGCATGTATGATACATGTAGGAAAAGCTATGGAAGCGGCAGTTCCTGGAACAACCTATTCAGTGCAGAAAGTTTCCACGCAACTGTTTCCGTTGGACGAGAACGTTATTTCCTTTCTTCTCATGTGTGTGTGTGTGTGTGCGATAAAATCCTCAAAGTTGATCCAGAGTGAGAAAATTAATCCCGCTTCTGGAGCGTTGGGAGGGGAAAATACTTTCCCGTTGGCGGCGAACTTGTTGGTACATCAGTTCTGTATCGGTTTTAGTGAAACCGCACCCCAGCATCCATCAACTCCTGGAAAAGGTCTCCTAGTGGCTTTGTTGGGAGATTGTTCTTTCTTTTCCTCGGTTCACCTTGTCAGGCTGGCCTTGGTTCGTTGTCTTGGACTTCGGACTGCGTTCTGCGCCCAATTTCCGGATGAGATCGTCTTTCCTTCGAGAAATCGCGAACATCGTAATGAAGCAACTTTTTTGCAGATACCACACGAATGTATTCCTTTCAGGGACGGTGGATTCGGTGGAACTTTTCGCGCAACTTCCGTTCCGCATCGACAAGACTTCCGGGTCTGCGGCACTCCGGGACAGGTTAACGCAAACCGGTGGTGCCTTCGTTATTATTGATTAAATGACGCACGAGGCCCGGGGAACGGTTTGTGGCCGCGGAACGCCAGCTGGCTCGCGGTTGAATGATTTAGGGTAAAATCTGGAAACCTGGACTTCCTCGAGCCGGCATACTCCATGGGGGGCGGTCTGTGGCTTTCCCGAGTTGTTTGATGACCCACCCATCTCCCGCGCGGCGGGGACGGTGAGTTCCTGGTACATCTCCCCGGATGTATCCGCATAAAGTTGCAATTTAAACGTAGCATCCCCCCCCCGAGCCTTTTGCCACAACGGATGGGGCAGCACGCCTCGGCCCGTTTTAGTTGGAAAATGTGGCCTTTGAACGTAACACAATTACCCCACGGCAGTGTTCGGCTGAGTGTGCGCAAAATCAGGCGGTGTACACCGTCACGGGGCGCCATGGCGGAAAGCGGATTTCTTTTAATCGAATCGAAAGCTCGGAATCCGTGCTGCCATCCGCAGGCATCATTTTGACGGCAGGGCGCTGTTTGTATGTGTGTTTGTTTGTGTTTGTGTTGTGGTTCGGTTTATCGTCCGTTTTCTTGTTTTACACTTCTTTCTTTAGCCTTCGAGTTTGTTTGTTTGTTTGTTTGTTTTAGTTAAGGGTACTTCCTGCTTTTTTCTCTCGCATGACTCCATGTTTCGCCGAAAAGGAGGCAGGAAGCGAAAAGTATTCCACGGCAATATACGAGGGGCGAGTTTGGTGAAAACTTACGAGCGTTTATGGATTTATGCTTCACTTTTTCCAACCGATTTTTTCACTCTCGCTGTCCCCCACTCCCACCTGACGCTGTGTTGGTGTGCAACCGGATGTCCGGGTGCATGGGCGTTAGCGTAATTCACTTTTTCACCCAAAGTACCTCCCCCACCACCAACAACTGATGATGAAGGTGAAGGTGAAAACCACAGCCCAAGCCGAAACAAACAAACAAACAAACGGACCGGAGCGAAAAAAAAGTGTAGAAAAGGGAAAACTAAATAAAATATCCCGAAGCAGGCGCCATTAATCATCGGAAGAAAGCCACGCCAATCGGTTCGGGGATTTTGCCGTTTTGCTGGCCATTTGAAAGCAACCGCTTCCATGCTGGCGAGCCCCGGTTGCCAGGGTTCCGTGAGAAATTTGCCTCCCCTTCAACACCGACCCCACCCTTCCCCCAACCCCTTCCACACGGGTGAAGGGCGGTGAAAATTTGTGCGAATATGTTCGCACTGATCGATTACGTAATGGATTTTTTTCCCCTCTATGGGCTTCCCTTCGGTCGGTATCACTCTCGGGGGAAAATGGTATGAAAAACTTTTTCTCTCCTACCACCCCCACTGACACACTGAGATCGCCCGAGGGGGTTTGGCGGGTTTCATGGCCGAAAAAGTTAGCTCATTTATTACCCTGCAGTACTTTTTTCCATATGGTGTGTATTTATTTGCGCGTGTGTGCGTGAAGTGTTGCGTTTTTTTAATTTGAACCCAGCGTTTTATGGGGCGCATTTTCCGAAAAATAAAACGTGTTACGACTTTACGACTCTGGTTGAAGGATTTTTGCTTTTAAAAATGTGTTCCATCACATCACGCTAGATTGATCGGTTTAGCGCGCGTTTTAAGCTGCTCGTGGTTGGCGATGGATCATCATGATGATGTGGTACGATTTTCTTTTTGGGGGTCGGCGTAAATTGAAACGAATAATTTCAAACAATTGCGCAAATTAACTTCAACGTTGTTATTTTTCGTATTGTGTCGTTTTGATGGATTCCCTGCTTCCTCAATGTGACGTTCTAACGATCGATTGCGATGTATTCAAAACGCACTCTCAAAGTAATCGGTTTGAGCAAACAATTGAAAAGACGACAAATAAAAAACCACTTTAACTCGTGCCGCTTCTCGTATTCGGGAATGGCATTCTATGTGGCATTTTTTCAATGGAACCTACGTCGTAAACCAACTCGGGTATCTCGTAAATATATCTTATAAACTTTACTCTTGGACTTTCATAAATAATAGTTCTAAAGGCTAACAAACTTCGCTATCGTGCTTTCAATAAAGTTTCGATTTCATTGGGGCGTTGCCCCAATTTCAAAGTGCGTTATCGTCAATTCGAATATGATTGCAAGTGTCGTACGAGTTGATCTGGGTAGGTCTGCCAAGGAGAGAGTTTCTTGCATTGCTCCGTGCTGTGCTGCTTGGGGCAACCGATGGAAGATAATTATTCTCCGATGGCTCCAATATGTGTGCAATTGCAGCGCATTCAATTTTGGCACAGGGGATTGAATTTCATCCCCAAAAACTCCCCCGTTTCGAACCCTGGCACCCGATGTGCCGTAGATAAGTCGCTTCATCTCGTTACGGCTCGTTGGCCTCCCAGACGCCTTCGATGCCTTTTATCGGTGCAATGCTGTTAATAAACTTTCAAGATTTATTGAAATCCAATTTTCAACCTCCACGCTACCGCTCCGGGCCACCACCACACCGGGCTTGGCAAACATTCTTCGTCAAGACAAAGACCACCACTTGAAGCCATAGCTACCAACGAGCTTCTCAGTTTCGACTTGCTGACGCTGGTGGTATGATGGTGGTTTGTTCCATGTTCGAATTGCATTTCGATGTTGTTACCGAAAAAAAAAACCAACGGCGAAAGAACGAAATGAAAACCACCCCTTTTCCGGCAACGGAAAATTCTTTCGTGATAAGTTTTCCCGAGCTATGCTAAGCGGGAGGGAATTTTCGAGTAGGTAGAATGGGAAAAAATATGTACCGAACATGGACACCAAGAAATGAACCACTTCGCTAAAGATGTCTGTTTTGTTTTCAGTAAACGTTTGATAGAACCCGTTCCCGCGAACGGAAAAAGTTCGGCAGTCAAAAAGAAAAACAACAACAGAGAAGAAAACAATCCCATAGAAACAAAGTAAAACAAACAAGGCTGCGAAAGAACTCGGGAAGAATTATAAAATAAGCGAGCAGGCAAAATACAACTTGCAACTGTTAACAGCAACTCAGCAAACGTCACATTCTTTAAGCGGCCCGCATTGCGATTGCTCAAGTTTCCACCGCCGAACGCGCGCTGGTGCCTTTTATTTTCCATCCAAGTTCACTGCTCACTTTGCCTTGTTCCATTTGCCGCTCGCCTGACAACCTTCGCGAGGCAGCGTTAAGCTGTCAGACGGATGGCGGTTGCTGGAGCATTCCAGCCCTTCCAAGGCGGTTCTCTGTGGCGCGCAGATACCGAAGTGAAACAAAAACCGGTTGAACAAAACCGAAAACAGTGGGAGTTTCATTTCGGGCTTTTGGGCGCGTAGTGGGAAGCGGTAAAAATCGTGAAAGATATGCGCCATAACGAGGCTACCGCACAAATTCCTTCAGCTGAAGATAAGCTAGCAGCCGAGTGGCCGGGATCCGTGGATGACACCGGATGAAATGCAGATGGATCCGGAATGAAAGAAAAACATGCGCCCTCGTATGCGCCACCGTTGGAAAACTGAGACACGAGCAAAACAAAGACTTCGGTGGCACGCGTGGAAGGAACACGGTTTGCTGCTGGAGTCACCTTCCTCGAGGTGCTTACGCAACGGCACCGAGAAACCTGTGAGACGGAATGATGTTACGGTTTCGTGCGGTGGCGCCGGGAATAGTGCAAGCATCAACACCATGTTGTCCTGCTTGGAACGTGTTCCGGTGTCGCAGGTGTGAATCGGTCGGTGGGGCATCTTATAAATATTGCAAACGGTTAGGTTGGTCGCATTTCCTTTTTGGTTTTTGTTTTTGTTCCCGGCAAACCGCTCCTGTCGAAGCCAAGGGTTTTCCTACGGGGATTTCCGGAGCGACCTCGCTGTTATTGTTATTGTTCGAATGTTTCGCCTTAGCACGGCCGCACTCTCCAGCGCCTCGACCCGAGAAGTGTAGAGCGCGCCCTCTTTGATGGGGTTTTGTTTGTTTTCTTCCTCCTGGGGGGTGCGGCGGGTTGAGGTGGTATTTTCCACGGGCGTCGTTCACCTTGACACTTCCCACCGCGGCGGGTCGGGGGGAAGCGCCCGGGTGGTGTTGAGCGAGCCGGAAGAAAAATGTGCTCATTTGAACCGTATTTCAACGGAATGGCAAACGATAAATTAGAGGTGTACGTACGGAACAAGCACTCCTACCGGCCAGACAGCCCTAGAATCTCGTTGCCCGTTGCTGCTGGTGGTGTTGGTGGCGGCTCGGTGTATTGTTAATGAGACGATGGAAGGCTGCAAAAACCAGGAAAAACCCGTGCCCGAGTACGAGGACCGTGGGCTTTGGAGACACACCGCCGAGTTACACTTTATTCAGCCTCCCTTCTTATTTTCTCTCCTTTCCCACTTCCTCTCTCTTTTTCACCCCACCCGGAAAAGCATGGCCCTTTCTCAATGTTTTGTTTTCCAGCTACAGGATACAGCTTTAAATTTCCTTCCCCGTTTGTTCTCCGGTTTGTTCGGAGTGGTTGACATTATACGCCATAAACCTTTCTAAATGGTTTGGGGTTTTTCCCCCGTTGCTTCTCTTTGTCTCGTTTCGCAGAATATGGGTCGGTTTTACATCTGAGAAGTATGAAGCGAATTGCGGTTGTGATGGTTCTGCTCAACATCAGCTACGGTAAGTGGGACGATATATTTATTACATTTAATGAGACCTGACTCGCTTTTAGTTGAAATAATTACTAAGCTATGAAAGACAATTAAAGCGCAGCAATAAACAATAGCAGTGGAGTAAAACGCGAATATAATTTTAAAGGAAAAGGTTAAGTTATTTATTATAATCGGGTTAAATATGGTATATAAATGAAAAGATATATTACAAAAAAAGCCTGCTCCAAATAACGCTAATAAAAGAGTTTATATGGTTGTCAACTCTTCATGTTATGCTCAACATTAAATACATGTTAACAAACATGCCAACGGGGCTTCTGGGGCAATGTTACAACACTCTGCCCGTTCCTATTGTCCCAATTGACGCGGAAAATCGCCCCCCAAAAAACCGACTTCCATTGTGCGGGGCTTACTTTTCCACGGTGCGAAACAGAGCGAAACGGAAACGCGGTCACTAATCCTTTGCTTCCCTCTCACCCCGCCCCCCCGACAGGTCAGTTCTCGCGCTCGCAATCGGTAGACATCGACGAACCGCACACGTACACACCACCGAGACACTACTTCCAGACGTCGTCCTTCGACGAGGGGGAGCTGGAGACCGACGACGTGGCGAAAAATCCGCTCGACCGGGGGCCCTACTTCGACATCTCGGCCTCGCGGAACGTCACCGCCCTGGTCGGCAACACGGCCTACCTGAACTGTCGCGTGCGCAACCTGGGCAACCGCACGGTAAACAGCTTCCTGCTTCTTCGGGAAGCCGACTTGATGCGACTTGATTTAATTAAGTTTCCGTTCTCAGGTCTCCTGGATCCGGCACCGGGATCTGCATCTGCTGACGGTGGGAAAGGCCACCTACACCTCCGACCAGCGCTACCAGAGCGTACACAATCCCCAGCTGGACGACTGGTCGCTGAAGGTGAGCCGCTGACATCCTTGATCCTTCCCCCACGTCCCCCTGCCCCGGGACCGTCCAGGGAGGAGGAGTTCATTACTATTCATGATAATGAGCCTGATAACTTACTCGACGCCGTTCGCCGTGAAAGTAGTCCCTGGCGCCAATATGCTGCATCGAATTATGACTCCCACCGCAGCCGTAACGGAAGATGGCTCCCCCGGGGAGGGGTGAAGGAGGCCGGGAGCGTATGTTCGGCTAAGATTTTCATTAACTGGTAATCGCCCCGATCAGTGCCACGGCGGGCGGGTATATTGTAGTGTCATTCCCCGGGCCGGCTGGAATCCGATCAGTCGATGGATTAGAATGGCCATGTTGGTCATTCCAGTCTAGTGGTAATGTGATCCCCCAAAGAAGTGGAACTTTTCTCCTCCCACCCCCCGGGGTTGTGCGGACGGGGACGAGTTTTTATGTCCCGACAGTTAAGTCGACGCAATTTATTTTAACTCACATAGTGTAATCCCTTTTAATGGGAAGTTGTCTTGCATGTGAATTTGGTGATGAAACAAGGACGAGATTGTTTTCCCTTCGAAAGGATGCCCGTAGGTTGTTGTAATCGTGTTTGAAGAAGTGAAAGGTTTATCGACGATAAAGTTTTATTAACATTACCGATAAGGAAGGCAGGAATTACTAGGTTTTTTTTTTACAATAATCAATCAAGGGTCAACAATTTAACGAATATTTAAAGTTCTGTTTGAAAGATGTGAAGTTTGGTTAGTTTCGTTCACATTTTCCAATCAGTTTCCTTACGCCGTTTCGAAGTGAATGGCCACAGTTGGACGTGGGTTTTCCCGTAACAGGTCTGTTGTTTTCCACACACAAATACAAAAACCTCAATCAGATAGAGAGCAGACATAAAGTGAAGGTCAACAGACACCTCAAAGCAAAGGGCCGGCGTATCGAGTTCTGTTGCCGCCACAAAGCCACAGTTTCCTCAACTTTCCGCGGCGCGGCAATCGGGCCGGTATCGATAACATAATAAATTTCCAATCTTATCGCCCACTGGTGTGAAGTTTGGCCTTAAAGATGGGCGCCGTGCAGCTTGATGCGTGCCGAGTGGGGTTGGTTCCCCCTTCGCCGGAAGGTTAGCGCAGCGAAAGGAGGATGAAGGGATGAAAGATTCGACAGACTTGCCCGGCCCCGTGCCGGTTCGGGTTGCTTCTTCCGACCAGCAACTCAATTATCCACCCGATGTTTTCCCCCACACGGTCCCCCACGGGAAAAATTCAAGCAACCGCAGCCCGAAACGGCGTTGAATCCGTACCCCAAGAAAAGCCGTATCGTTTCGTATCAGGTTCTCCGGGGCTCGACCCTCGATGGCTTATCGGTTCCGATTGGATGTTCGGGATTTGGCGGTTGCTTTTCTTTTTCCACACACACTCCACACCTTGTTTGGGTTTGGTGTTTTGTTCCCGCTCGGGCACTCATGTTCTTCGGTTTCTCTCTCGCCCCCCTTCTCTCCCGCAGGTCCTCTACCCGCAGCAGCGCGATTCCGGTGTGTACGAGTGTCAAATCTCCACGACGCCACCGGTCGGCTACTCGATGATGCTGTCGGTTGTTGGTAAGTTGTTTATTGGTTGGGGGAGTTGTCAGCACTACTTCTCCCCAGGCGCGATACCCGATAGCGGTTGGAGTTCTGTGGTCGCGTTTCTGGCCAGCGTGTGGGAATTTCCCATCCCGTTTCCTTTCCCAGTCATTGTTCGTTGGCGTCCCGCGGGGCGACCCATGGGCGTTCCGGGAGGGATGAGGGCAGCTTCCGTCTGGTGCTGCTCTTTTCCACGATGTATCCAATTCCACTACCGTGAAGGTAGCGCGTGTCTCGTCCGACTCCGGGTGAATGAAATCGAGAACCAATTACACACGAGCATTTGTTGAGTAGATTTTTTTTTGCTTCTTTCGTTTGACGAGTTTCGTCTTTCGTGGATTCTGAAATAACTTTCTAGCACTCATGTATGTGTGTGTGTGTGTGCGGCGGACATATTCTTAAGGTGTTTGAAAAATGGCAGCGAAATCTAGCCCCAGCACCCAACCGCGAACGGAACGTCGCGAACAGATTCTTTTCCGGGAGATTGACAGACTAATTATGTTCTTCCCGTTCCTGTGCGTTCCTGCCACTGTCGCATGTGTGTGTGTTATGAATGAACCCCAAAAGGCAAATACCTTTCGGATCGTTTACGAAGCAATTAGGGGTTCATTGGATCGACTTCCAACGGATGGAGGTCAGCAACGAGGCGAGAGTACAAGTTCCTGTGCGGTTGTACTTCTACTGCGTGCCGTCGTGTAGTATTTTCTTTCCTGGGAAACGTCCCGCACAGGAGTGATAAATAGTCGGGCTATTTTTGGGGGTAAAACCGTTCCCTCGGTACCACAATTTTCCACCAACGATCCACCACCGGCGGAGGGGAGGGGGGGGGGGGGCAATGGCGTTTAGTGGTTTAATAAAAACGTTAAGCGATTTCCCGGTGGAAATCAAAGCCATTATCATCCATCATTTGCGCATCGTTTGGCGATGGTGAGAGAGTGTGTGTGAAAGAGAAAGAGAGAGAAATAGCGAGAGCAAGCCAACCGCCAGTAGAAATCCCGGCCCGACCTGTGATGTGGAATTTCATTACGAGGAAATTCCCAAGTGCATCCGGGGGAGTCTCCGCCTGTGTGGCCATTCCATGGACGGGTGTTCGGTGCACAGTTCAACAGTTCCGAGTGCGTGAGCGTCTTCGAAATAGCAGCAGAGGCGGTGGGACAAGCAGCAACATCGACCGACCGGGTGGTGTTTCACTTCAGGAAGCACCGACCCATACATCAGTGCCCTTTCGAGCAGGCATTCGGCTCACCTTCGGCCGATCTTGAGGGAAGCCCGAAGAACGGAACGGCGCCCTTTTGGGGAATAAATTATTTCATCGGATGCGGCCGGCTGAGCAGGACACTGGGATTTGAAAAGAGATTTACTGGTCGGGATGCACACCGAACGGAACGATGTTATCCGACCGGGGGCCCATCTTTCCCCGTTGCATTCCCGTTTCCATTACGTGCGTTAAAGGGTTCTGCGCCACCAACGAGGGGACGCGAAAGGTAGAGAGAGAGAGAGAGAGGGAGAGAAAGAGAGAATAATGAAGCTGTGCCTGTACACTGCAGTTAATAACGCCACACTCAGCTAATGTACGCCAAGAAATTAATAAACACCTCTCAGCGTAATCTCGATGTAATCTACCGTCCCGTCGGTTTCAGTGCTGCCCCTTCTAGAGCCCCATCCCTTGCTGCTGATCGATAAATTATGCCGTGCGTGCAAACACCGTCCGTCGCCCACAGAATGTGGCCGTAATTTACCAACAGTAGGACGATGCTGATGATGATGATGATGGTGCTGATGATGCAGCCCTTGAGTCCGTGAATGGAACGAGCAGTACGGCCACTTTCAGATGAAATACTACTCCTAGTAGTATCGGGAGTTTGGGATGGGTGGGGGGAAATTCGGATGAAACAGGTAATTTTGATGTCGAAGACTGACACCTGACGCCCCGTGGGTTGATATCTAGCGCCATTCACCCACACACAGCTCCACTTCTCGAACGCCCACGTGGTCCTAGTTCGTGGAAACATTTATCGCTTCTTTCTTGCTTGCTCCGTTGCTTCCCAGAACCAATTACGACGGTCGTCGGTGGACCGGACCTTTACATCGACACCGGGTCCACCGTGAACCTGACGTGCATAGTGAAACATCTACCCGAGCCACCGCCAGTGATCCAGTGGACCCACAATGGAGAGGTAAGACAGAGAGGAAGGTGAACAACGATTGAGAATCAATTTATAAAATCTGGGAACTCGACTAGCTGGTACTATTGACGGATACTATACCCTGGCCATTTCGTCTCAGTATTGAGTTACAGATCCTGTGGGATTCTTTTTCCTAAATTTATTTAAAATAGCCAAAGGATTCGCGTCACTTAGGGTATGAGCTAAGGACCCCATCATAGAGCTTCAGCACTTTAATGTCATCAAAATTGCTTCGGAAATAGAGTAGAAACAAAACACCAGACTAAGAGGCCAGACTTCTCCGTCTTTATACCAGTCGATTCCTGGGATACTGGGATAGAAAGAAAAATGTTAAACCCGGGAACTTCAACAGCCACTTCGAAGCAGGGGGAGTTCATGGGACGAAAAGGTGTGATTTATAATTTCTAGCATTAGCCAGTCTCGAGTGTTTCATTTAGAGACTTGAGTGCACTTTAGCCAACGTGAATGAAAGTAATAGCCGGATGGGATGAAAATCGTAGAAAATCGTACATTTTCAGCCAAACCGGATAGACGCCGAAGCCGGTGGAATCCCGCTGAAAGGATTCTTTCGGTACACTTGAAAGGCGACTACATTACGTTGCCGATTTAACGGGTTGCCATCGTTAGCATAATTCGCCCCAATTACCGGTTAATGCTTCAAAATAGGAGTGCAATTCCGTGTTTTCCACCCGCCTTGGTCAACCAGGACCGTTTTGCCCCCCCGTTGCGACCCCGGCCGGGAAGTGCGAATCCAATCTGCGTCGGTGCTTTCCGGTGAAGGATGCAGCTAAATGAGTCGATTTGCGAATGATTAAACCCTTCATGGTATCGTCCGTTCGGGTGCTGGAACGCACTAGGGGACGCACCATAATTGTGTACCACGATGGTTTCCGTCGCGAAACGAACAGTTAGGCACTAGGTTTCGCTGGTCGAGAGAGGGTTTGCTAATTAAAGTACCTCCAATTTGAGTCGTTGAGTTGCAAAAACTGTTACTGCCAATTTTTCTCATTATGAGTAGATAATTGTTACCGGGACCGGGTAACTATTCAATTGTACATTTCACGATGGCATTGTACGTGAGGGATGTAATTATTATTTCATGGTAGAGTGTGCTCTGTGGGTATGAATTGGGCGATGCTAGCAACTTCTTTCGCCCTTTTTGATTGACTGATCAGGATGCATAAAATTTTCGATCTACTTTTCCACCGTTCTGCGTTCCTGAAAGCGTTCCCACCGTTTCACCAAATTCTGTTCCTTTCACAAACCCGAAAGTTAAGGTAAACATCTTAATTAGCTTATAAGCTACGTTAGGCTACGGTTGAATTGACACCAATTCCGGCAGTCGTCGCCCGCGATTCGAACGGTTTTGATGAGCTTTTCCAAAGCTAAAGGTTTGTTGATTGACTTTTCCAATTGGTTTATTTTGCCCCTTCAAGGCGACATCAAAGGAGAATTAGTTCCACTACGAAAAAGTGGCAACAAAAGGTTCATCAGTTCGGCAATCCCCACCGTGGCAGAATGCCATCGGGTGGGTCAGTTCTGTTTTCCCTTCTCGGGAACGCGTTGCAGCTCGATGACGCATGAACTAATTTCAGGGTTAAGTAGAGTGGTCTCCCTGCTGCTCGGTGGCATTCGTTTCATTTCTACGAAACAAGGCCGTCCGTCTGAGTCGGATGTTTTCGTTCTTGGAATTGGAGGGAACGGCAACACTCCTCCTCAGTCTCGCAGTCGTCCTGTGGTTACAAATTACATTTTATGGAATCGAAGGATTGAGCACGTTTGCGATTTCAATTTCCGCAACCTTGAAAACAAAGTAGGCACATTTTCCCCCTAGGAATGAAGCCGCCCGTTTCTTCTTGAAGATGAATCGTCGTACCAATCGAATTGAAAGGACCGGCGGTTACTGGCAACCGTTCAATCGTCAGATCGACTTTCCCCGCGGTTGCTTAATGTCTTGCTTCCTCTCGAATTGCCATTGCAGGAAATCAACTACGATTCGCCACGTGGCGGAGTGTCGGTGATCACGGAGAAAGGCGACATCACCACCTCCTACCTACTGATCCAGCGGGCCCGGTCCTCCGACTCCGGCAAGTACACGTGCCTGCCCTCGACGGCCAACCCGAGGACGGTTCACGTGCATGTGCTGAACGGTAAGTGGAAGTTTGCATCATTCGCCCTCCGGCCGCGAGTTAATGTGCCCCCCTTGTCGTAAGCCAATGATATTTACTTGACTTCAATTACTGTCTTTACTTTCTGCCCACTCACAACCATCACCCATCCCGCAATGCCGTCCTTCTGCATCGACATCTGCAACTGCTGGCTTCGATTCCGGGAAATTCCGTCTCGTTCCATTTTGCCTTCCGGTTTCAATTATGCAAAATGAAAACTAAAAAACCCCATCATTCAGGCGAGCATCCTGCGGCGATACAAGGCACCAAAGGATTGCGGAGTAACTTCATCCTTCCATCTGCTGCACTGCTGCTGTTGCTGCTGTTGTTGGGTTTGCCGGCGTACCCGTCAAGATAAGATACGTTCCAGAGCGGCTCATTTAAATCACCTTCGGCGCTCCAGTGGAAGGGGATTCTCTTTAATGTAAGATGAAGTGATTTTTTCTCCACGCTTTCTGTACAATGCAATTTTCCTGTCCAGTCGGCAAGCAATGTATCGGATTAAGAGGTCCTTGAAGGAGTCCTCGTGGGGGCGATGTCGTGAGTGGATCTTAAATGAGATGGTTGTTTTATGATTGATTTTTTTTTTCCGTTTCAAATAATTGATATTGTAAAGGACTCACTCGAAATCATTACTCAGTTCAATGTCACGGTGTAGTCATGAGGAAAAAAAGACGGGTTAACAATGGCATACTACTAAAAAAAAGCATGGACGGTAACAGTGGAACGGTTGTAAATAGGTCTCAAGTCCATGTTGTGCTCGTTACGGCGATAGAAGTACATCTAGCAAGTAATCCATTCGAGTCATTGTGTACGTTTTACAATTCACCTTTATTTCCCTAGGCTAATAGGAAAAGGGAACGGGAAGCGACGCGTAAGTCTGGTATAGTATAGTATTATCATTTTCCACAAACTGTGTGCCCAGAGGAGCAGCGAGGCAGGAGTGTTGTTTTGATTTTCTCTCCTCTTTTTTGCGATTTCCAAACCGATAACCGTCGAGCCTGGCGGGGTGCTCGAAAATTACAAATCCTGATTCATGATGGCGCAGCAGCCCGCGGGCAAAATCGGTGGCCTCTCTTTCGTTACGCAAGCATGTGAAACATGCGAATCTGTAAATATATATACATCTATCATGCTGCCAACTAGCGCTGGCCGGATCGGGTGGCCCGGTGCCGCCATACTTCACTCACTCGCAGAGCAAGACAGATGAGGTCCGTTCATCTTTGACCGGATAACGACGACAGGCGGAAGAAATATAAACAAAAAGAGAATACCAATGCAACCAGCAAACTATTTCGGGGAAAAATAATGACAGCAGCAACAACGAAACGAATGGAGGAGACAGGATCACAGGAAAAGGGAAGCATGTACGGAAACAGGAAGACGACGCCCCGGACACACGCGGAAGGAAGGAACAATGAGTGGTTCGTTTGTTTCACGTTGTGGGAGTGGCGGTGGCGGCGGCGGTTCTGGAACTGGAGTTAAGGTGATTTGTGAGCACGGGGACGGAATAAAATAAAATAATATATCAGCGAGTGTTTTGGTTGACGGTCCGGATGATCAAGAGAGAAATGGACGTGAAGAGGAAGTTGGATGAACCGGGCCACCAGGCGAAGAGGGCAGGCTGAAGATATAAAAAAAAACCCAAATCTCGGAGAGATAAATTATTTTGGAATGAATTTCGTACTCGAGGAAATATTTCACATTGAGTTCGAGTATGATGTTGACGTTGGGAGAGTTTCCAATTTTTCGCTGCCTCCTCAGGCCGCGCTACCGTGTGAGATGGATCACTTTGATTGTATTTCTTGGCACGGAGGACTTAAGATACGTGAGAAATAGATAGTTCAAGATGTAGCGATAGAACTCACCGGCAACACAAAACGGAACCGAGCGAGATGAGGCGCTCGTGCTACACCGAGGAGTCTTTGTTTCTTTGCTCGAACTTAAAGTGTTCGATCCAAGAAGGCCCTGAAAATGCTGCGGAGTACTATAAGAACCATGCTTCGTTCGTTTGGCTTTAAGTCCGGGTCGCCGGGCAGATCGATGAAACAACATACTTCGAACAGACAGGTTGGCCCTTTTATTTTTTTGTTTTACATTTCCAACAGGAAATTCATCTTATCAATTTCATCTACAAAAAAAGAGCCTCTGGAAAAATGCTTGTAAATAAATCCCGCAGACCCATTCAAAACGATAAATAAGATATGAAAACAAGTTATACATTACCATTCATTCGGGCAGCAACAATCAGCAGACAGCATGTGGACACAATAAAATGTTACAAATTCTCATGTATCAGATAGCAAATGCGGAAAATTAATTCACGTTTTCTCACGGGGCGAACAAAACTAGTAGAAATGAGCATGACGATGAATGTTCATCGCGAAAGGGATGAATAAATAATATGAATGAAGGTGAAGAGAAGCTATTTTAAATCGAATTCATCCTGCTAGCGAATTGATCACACACTCAGACCCACTACTGGAACGCTGCGGAACAAATCGAAGCATAAGAATGTAAAGGATGGTGCGGAATAAAAAAAAACCGAACAGGAACTGTGGTGGTACTCGTAAGCCTCGTAGCCGTTGTTTTCTTTCACTTCCCTTTCTTTCTAATCTGTTTCCGGGACGTCGGACGTTATTGTTTTTCAAAGGTAAGTGTGTTACTACTTCGCATAGAAATTAAAGTCATCCGGAAGAAGTAGGAAGAAAGAAAAACCTAATCAAAGGTAATTGTATGAAGCAGCAAAAGGGATAAAGTCTCATCACGGCAAGCGTCCATCATCGTGTCGAGTGGCATTGAAATGACTAAGCGAGTTTTCCGGAAGGTACTCAGCTGCTGCCTTTTATCCGTGATTGCTTCTTATTTGCTAAACCCATCAACCCCGCCGCACGGTACCTCGCCCATCCCAGTAGTGGCTCCTATTTTCTTTCCCTATGGATGCTCATAATTTATTCTTTTTGTAGTGGCTCGGAAAACCCAACTCATCTTCAGTTTTTCGATATGGAAAACGGGTCCCTCATTCCTTTTTTCTCTTCTTTATTTGTGTGTTGTGGAACGATGCATTTTTCCTCCGGCGTAATGGAGCCCTGCCAGTTTCAGTTCCTCGCGCGCAACACGCAGCTACTCGTAATCCTTACAGTAATGGTACTACCTTTATTTTTTCTGGAATAGCATCCCCCCTGCTCTGCACCACCGCTACTGGCCCTCTCTACTATCGTTCGGTTTTTGCCTCTATCGTTTTTCATTGTTAAACGGATTTTTTTTCTTCGTATTTCGGTCCATACCATCGAAGTGGTTCCGTCGGTACGAGTAAGCTTGTCTGGTTACCTGGTAAGATTTTTTCGAACACCTTTCATCCACGAAGAAGGGGTGATGTTCAGCTGGTGATTTTCTTTGATGAAAGTATTTCGCTGTTTTGTTACATTCACTTTTTTCTGTCGTTAATGATGAAGCACAATAGGTATAAGAAGAAGGCGGCAAAGGGCTGTTCCTCGATGGCCTTAAGGCCGAACATTTTTATGGTGCATCATTATTTGTTC
>JAOEFI010000004.1:22616275-22627344 GCA_034621735.1 Anopheles plumbeus
TTGTTTGCTGGAAAACGTTCTCTCTCCCTCTCTCTTTCTCACTCTCTCGGTCTGCCTGCCACCGACAACTGGGGATTCGGCGAGATTTTAATCTATTCTTGGTGTTATTTAGGCGAGCTTTCAGCAGCACGCTCCTGACGTCTGACGTCTGAATAGTGTACTTCTCTCTGTTCTATTGCCACGGGATGTGTGTGTGTGTGTGGGTGTGTGGGTAAAAACATTTCGTACCAATATTTATTTTTTCCCTGTTGTTGCTGCTGCTCCGTCGGTTCAATTTTTGCTTCTCGGATTCCGGTTTCTCTTCCCAGTGGATTATGTTTGTCTGCTTGAAAGGTTCCTCCCGGTCCGCCCCTCCTCACGGTCCCTGGCGAAAAGTCAGTTTTGTGCGCTTTCCGAGTGTTTGTTTGTGTAGTGTGCGCGAAAATCGTCTAGCATTTCCTTTCTGGCCCGCGCCTTTTCTTTCTTTCTTACTTTCTTTTTTGTGGACTTTTGTGGAAAACGGCGGTATATTAGAAGCCAATATCGTGCCAACCTACGCAAATGTAATCAATCTTCGCTCGATCATACACTGCGCTGGGAGGGGCGGGGTAGTGGGAAAACCTGTAAGTGGGTGGCACCCCCACTCGCCCCACTCGCTCTCTCTTCTAGGGAAAAGGCTAGCACCGCTATACGATGTGACAGGTGGAACCGGGGCGTGGGGGAAAAATGGGCAAATTTCAATAACTTACTAGCCGGCCGGGGGAAAAGGCGCGACCGAAAAGGTTCCACCGCCCTTCACACACTCGCACACGCGCGAGATAAGCGCTTCAGTGGCCTAAAAGCTCGTCCCGTTCTAGCTCTAAAGCCAGAAAGGACGAAAAGCGGCCACTCAACAACGGGGGGATTTTCTGTTTTTCTTCAAGCTCCATGGCGACGACGAAAGTAGGCGCAGGAAATGAATAACAAAATCCGTCAGCAGAAGCTCGAAGAAGGAACAAAATCGATGTTAAAAAGTATTTCTTCAAGAGCTCTTTCGCTCCGATCGAGTTTCACTGCCACACAGATGGCTGATGTGTTTTTCCCGGACTGCTCACTTTTCCAATACACATCGGCCAGCGGTGCAGCGTTACCATTTTCCTGATAAGTGAAGGGGACTCTGAATGAATGCATTTTTAAATGATACATTTAAATGTCAAGCGAATAAAAAAGACTATAACAGTTTTCTGAATTCCCTTTACACACCTTCAAAATAGACTGCTTAGAAAGAAATCTAACAAGTTGACTCCTCTCGATGCACTCAAGTGAAGTCTGCGGGAAATATTTCCATCACCTAGCGCAGGTGAAACTTTGTCCAATATTTAAACAATGTTCCGAATCAAAAATCTCCCACATTCGATTGGCCACTTCTGCATTCGACAAATCATAAAAAGATCCTTTCACCGATCGGCAACTACGTCTACATTCACACCACAGCGAAGCCTTGCGCCACTTTGAATAGAATCGCATCGGTTTATTTTGAGAATTTCCAATTATTATACTCTACCAACTTTTTCCTATGCGCCGTCCTGATGGTCTCTCTGGTTTATCGGCTTCTGCATGACGAAAAAAACGGCAGCATGGATGTGTGTGTGTATGTTTGGGTGCCTGAGAGTTTCGAGAATTCGTAGAAAAACATTCTACTACGACTTTTCATACTTCTTCCATTGACGCCCGGGCGAGTGCCGGGCATTTTCTCTTGTGCCGCGGCGCACCAGATCCTGTATTTTTTTCCTCTGCTTTTTTCTTCAAGACGCCAAAGAAAATATTCAAATGTCATCACGAGCTTTCAATTTTTTGTGTGTGCGTGGGGTTCGTCATCTAGAAACGATCAGCCCGCGTCTTCGCTTTTGGGCGGCCGGTGCTGGAATTGATTTCCACCTTCAATTATGCCGATGCCGTATTGTCGCATTTCGGTTTTATTTCGATATCGATATGTTTTTTTGTTGTTGCTGTTGTTTCCTGTTGACTTCTTGCTTTTGTCACTTTTTTTTTCTCTTCCAAGGGCAGTGCTTTATTATTATCATCCAGTGTTTTCCGCGTGCGTCATAGAAACGTTTTTCTACGAACGGAGAACAAAACTCCTCAGAATTTGATTCCAACAAGAACTAATTCTCCCAACGTTAATATTTTGGTGTGCCCTACAAAAAAAAAATCATTTCAAACAGAAGGTGGACAATTTAGCGCGGAAATTGCGTCTATCACAGGCATACAACGCAAAAGAAAACACAAAACTACAAAAACAAAACCCAGAACTAATTTTGACACCATCAAACTAAAATTTAATATTCCGCAACATCAAGCACGATTGAGTGGAAATCAATTTCATCGCCCATCTATTACTCTTCGCTCTTTAGGAGGCCGGTTTTTTGTTGTTGTTTGAAGGTTCTTTTTCACGACATGCCAAACGTGAAGGGCCATTTCCCGGCTGGTAGTGACCGGTTGGAAGAATTATCCTCCACCACCTCGAGTGGGCCCTTTTATCCCGGCTTCTGCTGGCCGCTTTTCCGTTCGTACCGAGTTGCTTCTCCGCCGCGGCTGCCGTAATTTTGGTCTGATCCTTTGAAACAGGCTGCTCGAATGGACCCGAGAACACGAAGGAGCACTTTGGCACTTGTGTTTTTTTCCTTCTCTGTTGTATCTTTCTCTTTCCTGCAGTGTCTAGGTGTATTTTTTTGCCTACCTTCTGTAGCATCGGAACGTCGGATCTCGGTACCAAATCTCATCACTACCGCTTGAGTGGATCGATTCGGACTGGTTTTCTGTTCCTTCCTACGAAAAAAGGGCTAAAGAAGGAGAAAAACTGAACCACTTGAATAAAGGAAACTGACAGAAGGTACGAACGGTCCTGCATTTGAATACCAGAGCGATCGGGAAAGGTGTGTGTGTGTGTGTGTGTGTGTGTGTTTGGCGTCCTGGAAGTGTCGAAGTCGAGCAACGGAAGGAGACGCCTTGATTGTGTGAAGGAGGAAAGTTTTGGGGCCGGCTGATAAAGAGAATGGGAAAGCTGCCGAAGCCCCGAGAGAAAAAGGTCGGAAGCAAACAAATGGCCCCTTAATAGGCTCATTTGATGAATGTTTGGTTTGCTTTTATCCTGTGATTTGTTTCATTGCTCATCGGACTTAGCGTAGTGGCGGTGTTTCTCGACAGCCCTGTCACATCGACTCCTACCCAACTTCGGACTCGAGTCCTTTCGGATACGGCGGGCTGCCCGGCGGGAACGAAACAGAGAACTGAAGGAAAGTGGAAAAACAAAAAAGAGCTTCCATTACGAACTGTGGCAGGGAGGCGAAAAAAATGAATAACGGACACAAAACACCGCACCGAACGGTGGATCGAACCGGTCTAAGACACTGGGCGAGAGCCGATACTCTCGCGTTCGGACGAAGTAGATGCCAAGGGTATTAGCCGGCCGCCGGAAATGAGCACCGCATGGTTTCGAGTCCTTCCAGGCGCTGTCAACAGCTTGTCTCTTTATTGCATACCATTCGGGTGCGGACCCCAGCCCGGTTGGTCAGGCCATTAAAACTGCCACCGGCCGGGCCCTGAATCGTGCGTTGGAAAATGGACCGGGGAAAAGCACCGATATGGAGCACCGAATCGATGGGACATTATAAATGGCGTTGACGCACCAGGCAGCGGCACCAGCCGGTAGTGGCATAGGTTTCAGAGTTCACACAACTCGAGTGCTGTTTGCCCCGGTAATGCTTTCTTTTCTTTTCGAACAAAATCGATCCTTGGAATCGAGTGGCTTTAAAGGTTTTCCGGCCGGTCCATAAATGCAATGAAAGATGCAAACGACCATGGAAGGGCGGCTTTTTAATCATGTGCTATAGAACTTGGCAAATGTTTGCCAGGACGGAATCGATGCCAAAATTTATTTAACTTCCTTCATCGAGAGGAGTTGTTGCATGGACGTTTTCTGTGAGGTGAGCTTCGGTTTCAGTCACGGTCGGTCTGTGGGAAGCATTGGTTTTACTTACATTCCACTAAGTCCTACCTGACAGAAAGTTGTTTAATGTGACTGCACATCAACTTGAATCGTAGGCCGACATGACGTACCCTCCACCAAACAGGGAGGTTCATCAACAATTGCTCTGAAGCGCACTACTTGAAGGCACTAATTTTATGCTTACAATTGACTCCATTATACATTCTTCCATTTTCATGCCCCATGAAGTTGGGTGCCCTAGTTTCTAATTTGTCGTCCCTTGCACCTTCCCGCTGCCAACGATCTGTTGCGAGGGAGAAAACTTTCGACGCCACTAAGACACTGGCGGCTGAAGCCAGCTGTTGTGCCAGTGTCGTTCAAACATTGCGATAAACGCTCGAAATCACTTCAACGACGCTGCAACGACGCCACGTTCCAGGGCAGGGCATTAGTTTCGCTGCTCCGGGGCCGTTTAAAACCTCTTTCTCTCCAACATTGCCGAGCAGCGTCAATTGATACCTCGTTTGTGTTGATCCTCCCAACCAGCCGGCTGTTGCGCCGAGCTGCATCGCATCCCCATGGCTGCATGGCTGCGTCGGGTGCATGGTAAAAGTTTCACCGTTTCACACCCCCATGCCCTGGCTTCGTTTTTTTCCCCCGCTTGCCTCTATCGTCGTCACCAATCGCGCCCAATTCGGAGCTCACAAAGTTGAAAACAATCGTCCGCTTTGAGCATCGTTGGCGCGTTGCAGAGGCAGGGTGGGTCGGGTTGAGAACACGGGCTGTAGCTGCACGGGCAGTGGAAATTCACTTTTACCATCGCTGGCGCTGGTGGTATCAACTTGAAGTTTCCGGCTGCTGGAATCGCTGAGGCATGCATTTGGCAAGTGTGCCGCGAGTTAAAACTTAAAAAACTTCAATTTAAAACTTTTACCAGCCGGTCCGGAAACTCCGCCTACCCCCGTTTGGCACACATGGGCGTAAACCGAGCGCACTCGTTAGTAAAGTCTCCTGAAAACGGTGCTTCCATTCGGTTGGAGCTTCGCACGGAAACATTTCGCCCGGTTCGCCCGAGCAACGAATGCATTTTTCGGCTGTGCATCTGTTGACGAGGCGCGTAGCATCTGCAGCCTGCTACCAAACGGCACACACTACTTCCGGCTGGGAAGGGATTCTTGGTTCGGAAAAACTTTTCCACTTCGGGAAAATGGGTGCAGACGGGCTGGGATGTCCGTGAAAAATAAAATCAAAACTGTCGCCAGGGCTCGGAGAGTGGAAAGTGAAACGCCATGAGCCATGCCTGTGCGAAGTAGGCTCCGTAAACCGTCAAGAATGATGGAATTCTAATAAACCATGTGCAAATATGTATCTCCATAAGTACAACTGAATTGAAGATCTTTATGTAACTGTTCATCGGAGAAAAAGGTGCAACATAACTGACTAACGTATTCTATCTGTCTATACAAAGTAACAGTTCGAAAGCATGAAAAACTTCCAAGAATCGCTTACACATTTTCAGTAGCTTAAATCGGAGTAGTAATTCGAAGAATTGCCAACTGGTAACAGGAATCAATTTGGAGCGTTTTAAAATTCCGATCTGCTAAAACCAACAAAAAAACAAATTGAATAAAACGTGCCGAACGTACGTAATACCCCGCTCCGGGCGCATCGGGGACAGTTTTTCCTGGAGACCCATCCCGCCGATGTCGGTGCATCCGAACAATGACTTCATCGATACCGTGCGGTGCATCGATGCTCCGGAACTGGCCATAAAAATGTCACAATATAACTCAGTCAGCTTCTGCATATACCTTATCCTGGCCTTGGAAAGCTTTTCCAGCGACTGGACATTCGGGCCATATTTTACTTTGCACTTAGAGCCACTTTCCACGCCATGGTTTCGTATGCATATTTAATGGTAGTAGTGTTATAGCATCACTGCAAGTTTAATATTGTTCGTTATCGGATTCCTTCATCGGAAGTAAACTTTTCCAAACGGGCACTCAGTTTTTTAGTCATTTGGATTAAATTTCATTATTAAATGGCACGCGAAACTACCAATTATCAGGAATGTTCATATTCCGTTCGTTATGCGGTTCAAATTTCCGTGAAAACAAATCAACAAAATATTTCGACGGATAGTTCGGGTATACATATTTCCACCGAAAAATGATGAACATGTTCCGATGCATGATTAACAATTGAAATTCAACAAACCCCTCGAATTTCGTGAAATTGCCATAACCATAACCATAATTGGGCAGCCGTTAGGGAAGAGATTCAATTTTACCTCAATTACACGAGCAGAAAAAGGGAGCTATTAAAATACTTCTATTCTAGCTTTTCTAGCGCGTATCCATCACTGTTTATTAAAAGTAAAAGGATAATGAAGCCACTGTTTTACACTGCTGATATTACACGAATGTATGTATCGATTCAAAAGCAAACTATCAAAATTTGATGTGTTTGGTGATTCATTGGATGGTTCCAGTTTTGAGTAAAATGGGATTATAAACGTGTTTATGTTTATATAATTCCCGAACTTTCCCAATAAGTTCCTGCCAATGGCGATGGGTTTAGTTACTTGTTTCAATACTCCCTACTGTCCGCATAATTTCAAAGTGACATTTAATGAGCTCCACTTTTCGAGTAATTACTTTAATGTACTAAACATTCACACCATTTTGATCTTTAGAAGCCTTGGAGGGGCTGCAAACTTAACACCCTTCCCCACGAACACTTGAGCTTTGATCACTCCGAACACAACCGTCGAGTCACAGGTGCAAATATAGCAACGATTGCTCGTACTGGCACCCACATTGTCACGGTGCAATGATACTGCCACACCGGTGTCACCGGGTGCTGTGACACGTGGAAAACCGACCATCAGCACCTTCAGCACTTCAGGATCCGGTGTCACCGCGGTGGCAGCTGCGCCGTTTGATGCTCGGCAAAATTACATTTTCATTGACAACCATCCCGGGGCCGGTGATGTGAAAGTGTGTCTTTTTAAGTGCGTTATGGATCACTCGATCACGTGATCAGCCAGGAGGCAGATGCTTGCGGCAATGTTATCACTCGCTACGGCACGCATCAATTGAAGGGTGGCCCTTTTTCCCTGCGAACCGTGTGGGTTCATGTGTGGCCGGGGCACTGGCCGTACATCTATCATTATAACTCGCATACCTCGCGGCTTTTCATTCTCCACCAGGTGAATACATTATTTAACTGGATGTGGTATTAGAAAAAATAATTTTATAATTCATTGATGCAATTAAATGTTTCTACACAATTAGTAACTTTTCATTATTTAAAATTCAAACGAAATCTGAGTGTAACATTATTTCATTTTGGTACATTGTATTATTAGTACACTTTTATGAAACATAAGCCCGCGATGAGATGCTACATTTTCCCGAGAAGCGCCAATCAATCCGCTCGTCATTAGGGCGGAACACGGCGTAATGTAACGCTGTGCAATTGTAGCAATTTCCCGAATGTCAATTTGCATGCGGCAAAAAACTGATGCCCACTGACCCAGGCTGCTTCTGGTCTGGCTGTCCTGTGTGACAGGGTGGCATTTTTAATCAAATCATGATGATGATTTGTGCATAGCAAAACATACTGCCGAGCGGCGAACGGCGGCTTGTTGGCCAGGCGGATTTTCCTCCAGAAGCATGGAACTCTGTTTACACAATCATCCCACGCAAGTGGCGCTAGATTCCGATCTTACCAGTTCTCGGACGCGTGCGTGTGTGTGAGTGTGGGTTGTGGATTTGATTCATTGATGCCGAGCTGGCGATATAAGTCAAACGCCCGACGAAGCATTATTTATGGGCAGCGCACTTGAAAGCTTAATCTATCTGCAGTGCCGCCGAGCGCCGATGTCGAGCGGCCACGGATGGCCTCCACCGGATATTGATTAGTGGGTCTGCGGCACGTCTGGTGGGGTGGGTGGAATTCCACGAATCGCTAGCGCCACCGAGCAGCTCGGATATTTCCATGTTCGGGATTGAGTTGTGAGATTCTATTTCATGAACAAATTAATGATACGCAGCAGAACAGAATTGCATTCAATCTGTGTTGAAT
Organism: Anopheles plumbeus; assembly: GCA_034621735.1. Lineage (NCBI taxonomy): Eukaryota > Metazoa > Arthropoda > Insecta > Diptera > Culicidae > Anopheles > Anopheles plumbeus. The sequence continues at coordinate 22,624,311 of JAOEFI010000004.1, forward strand.
TTGCTGAAGTAATTACGTCTGAGTGGTTTCATTTGTCACATAACACCCGCTAAACTGTAAGCATAACAAGTATGCTCAATTTTGCCCCAGATTATTCTACATTTTCTCCCGAAACCCCTTGCTGCTGCTGTGATTCCGGTTGTCGTCGCAGGTGGTAAAGATAAGCCTCCAGTTTTCGTCGGGCTCCACTTTTGACCTCACCAACACGGCCACCCAAGCGCAGGCACACGCGGTTCCTTACAAATCCGTCGTCTCGTTTTTTCGTGGCATCGGGTAGCCAGCAATCTGGACTTTATTGAGTCTGGCGTGGCCGCCCAAGGGGTGGGAGAGGCAGGCCGGAGTTCCTTGGTGCGGGTGAACAGGCAGCAGAAAAACAAAAACTTCAACAGTGACCTCACATCCGGTGGAAAAGGCTCATGCGCACCACCGAACGCCGACACCTCGTGGACGAGTGAATTTCACGCCCGCGATGAACTCTTCGTTGGACAAAATGAACCCCCGGCCGTTCGAAGATGTGGTGCGGAAAAGTCGATCTCACTGCTCACTTCTCACAAGGCATTTTCCGTGAGAGCGGCGAGGACGAATCCTGCCGGAACCGCGGAGTGCGAACGCATTCCGCCGTGCATGCCGGTTCAGTCTATCGAGAGCCACGAGCGGAAGTGTTCGTCGTGTCTGGGTGTCGTTTTTCGTGCGCTCCGAAGTTGAACAGAGACATCGCGTTGTGTTTTTCCGAAGCTTACGCAAACCGTCCGCGTAACGTTTTTGGGCGGAACGAGAACGGGCGTTTACGGTGCAGTGTTCGCCAGTGGTTTTACTGACCCAATTTTAAGAATTAGATTCAAAGACGTGCAAAACAGCTGTCCGGTCAGCAGGAGAGTAGGCTGGCAGCTGTCAAAGTGAGTGTCGTCAAGCCAGTGCATCCTTCGATTGTTGGCGGAATTTCTTTCCTTTTGGTGTCAGGAAACAGCTTCGCTCCAGCGCTAAGCGGAAACGGAAATGAACCAGTGGCGATGCAAAGGATTACTTTCGTCCGCTAGAAGGCATAAGGCGAAAGGAAATTAATGTTGCCCCAAGAAAAGAAAACTATTCCATTTCGACTGTCGTGGAATACAAACGGAAATGGTGAAATGCATACGAAAGTGTCAAGTGAATGTGGAGCTGTTAAGTAAAGTTAAACGAAATTCATATATCGTTAATAAATAAGTAAATAAGTGGAGAAAAACCAAGAAAAAAGAAAAAGAAAAAGCTTAAACATAATATCTTGCCAAACGAATTCCGAATCAACAACTCAAAAGTACTACAACGCAAAAGCATCCAGCGAAAGTGTCCAGCTGGAATAAATGATTTCCTGTAGTCAGAAATAAAGGTACGAACCACTTATTTCTCCTCCAATCTGGTGCTTCATCGTCGTATTGGTGGAAAAAGGATTATTTATCTCTTCTATACGCATTTGCATTTGTAAATTGTGTACAGTAAGGTGGGTGTATTGTTCTCACACGCGCAGTTTATGTAAGTGCACTTTATGTAAAAGGTGTGAAAGAGTGAAGGATAGAGAAAAGCGTCTAAAAAAAAAAAGGATACACAGGCAGATAAACGAGGTGGGTTATGTCACGAAAGTTCATCGTTGTTTGTGGTATTGCACGCCGAAGCTACCCCCTGGGGGGATAAACGACCAGACGGGGAATCGCTGAGACGGATCTGTTCACTAATACTGTCCCACGGTCTCATGTCGGTGGCGCTCGGCTTTCCCAGTTGCCGTGGAGATGAGGACGATAAGGACGACCAGGGCAGAAGTCGAACAAACAACGCACAAATCGAATCAAACACAAGCCAACCGTGTAGCAGTTACGATTTCCAGTTGGAGATAAAACGAAAGTGACATTATATTATCCGTGACGTTGCACGGGCCGCTCCAACCGGAAGCGGCATACCGTTTCGTTAGTGGCAGCATTGTCCGTTGGGAATCAGCTCCATGCTGAATTCTTCTACCGAGGGCGAGCATTGTTCGACCGGTGATGGAAAACGGAAGATTGCTGACACAGACGCACCCAGGGCCGACACGGATAGTTATATTGAATTCCGCACACAATGAGCAACCACGAACCGGGAAAATGGGCGAAAATCTCTTTGAACTTGGGTCACCATTGTGACGCTTGCGATTGAATCTATGCGACAATTGATTGTCAACGGTCTGTCACTTGTTTGCAGCTGGGGTAATTATTTGCTTTTACATTCGCTCCATATTTATTGCTTTCCTGAAATTGAGAAACTGTTGTTTCCTAAAAAATGACATGAAATTGCTTTTGTGATCATAAGATCATAAAAAGGCGAACAAATTTTGTGTGACAACTTCCGAAGGAAACGGATAGGATAACGCATGACCTTCCAGCTATCACGTGTGGTATTGAATACTAAATGAAAATAAATCAACTAAAGAAGAATTCCACTTTGAAGGGTAAACAAGAAAGTAAACACAATTCGAAAAAAGGCCTAAACTAGAACCTCACATGAGAAGCTCAGCCACAGAGCAACGGTACCCTTTTTCCAACATAAGGGAAAAGAAGAAAAACCGGCGTAGAGAAGGACCTTTTTTAATGTCCGATTTTCCGTCACTTCCTGTCGATGAAAATGTCCCATCAAAAGCGCCAACGGAATGAGGTGTAAACTGGTATGGAATGTTCAACCCTTATCCGGAAACTTCCAAAGTATTTAGCACCCGAAAGTGTCGGGCCGGGGACAAAAAATGTGTTTCATTGTGGAAGAACGGAGTTCCGAAAAACAACACAAAAAAACCAACATACAAACACACAGACACACACATACTTTCCATCAAGTTTTGCCGGCCACGTTCGGAACGCAATCCGTCAATGGGAAAGGAATCTGTTTGCCTGGAGAATCCTGTACCAGTTTTCAAACGTCACCGGACAAACCATTGGCGGTTTTTCTTTGCTCCTGTTTTCGAAAACCCCCGAAAACTTGAATGTGATTATCAGTAACCCAAAAAGCTTAGATCTGGTGTGTTTTTGGGTTATTG
>JAOEFI010000004.1:22666684-22685012 GCA_034621735.1 Anopheles plumbeus
GGGGGTGGTTGTGCAAACACTTTTCACAATGCGCGTGCGAGATTCATCTCGGGTTTCCCCAGAGCACTTTCTTTTCCCGTCGAATGCGGCGTTTCAATATTGGTACAGCTGGGAACTGAGCCCGTCGTCGATATGTCCGCGAATGCGGGAGTCGAGTTTGAGGTGCCGATGGTTTGATGGATTTCAAATCATTTCCACCGACATGATGTCGTTGATTTTCAACCGCTTTTGGGGAGGACATCTCCTTCCCCGATAGCCTTCCCCAGAATATCGAGAACCTACAATCGACGCCTTTCTGAGACGTTCCTAACACAAAGTGAATCTAGTTCACACGGATGCACATACACACACACAGTAGATCGATGAATAGATGGTGTCCCTCGGGGGGTACTGCGGAGGGAAAATTCGTGCAGAGTTCCACGTTTGCCATCCACGGGAACGAATATTCATTCCATTTATTGGAGTGCGTTCGCGTCGGAAAGGCTCATCGGATCTGTCTCAGCTGTCAAACTATCGATCACATTCTGTTTGGCCACACGATCGAACCAGCGACAACGAACGTGTTCAAAGCGAAGCGATCCCGGAAGCAGAGTGTGGGGAACGGAAGTGAAAAAGGATTGCCTTCCACGCCATGGCAAGTGTAATATGTACTGCTTCCCAGAACTCGGTTGCGAATCGGAAGCCATCGGTGAAACCTTGGCTCCTTGTTGCTTAACGTTGCATCAAACATTGCATCACGCTTTCCACGATCTGCCGTTGGCCGTTCGCTTCACTGCAGTGCCTCGTTGTGCAAACGAGATTTCCCGGCATTTGTTGTGCGGAAGAAATGAACCGAGCGTAATGCGTTTTCTCATCTGTGGAAAGTGCATCCTGGGTGCGGGGGCTGGCGCAGGCAAGGCCTGGGGGTTACATGCTGGTGTGGCGCTTTCCCAGGGACGGCGTACCAGTACGTGCATTAACGTTTACAGGAATTCGAATGAAGGCAACGAACTTTCCAGGGGCGCATCCCTTTTTTTCACCCCCTTTTGGGAGCAACCAAGGAATTCCGATGGCATGTAAAAGCCGAGCGACCGTTCGTTGCAATGCGTGCATCGATGCGAACGCAAATTTTTCATCCCAGAAGAATCGATTTGAGGAATTTGCATGCAGCGAAAGTGCATTACCATTTTTATTTTTACACCATCGCGCATCCTTGTGCAAGCAGACGGATGGATGAGGGGTTTCCTTTTTATTTTAAATTCCCAAAACACAGAAAAACGTACGACCATTGAATAACCGTGTTATTTAAAAATGGTTATTTCCTTTATATTCCGCGTGTTCCTTTTTTCATAGTCAGTTTTTCGGTTGAATTCATATATGCAATGTTTTTCTTCAATCAATTCAATCAATTTGAAATTCTAAAAATTCTCTTTGAGTCGAACACGAAGAAAAAAGGATATTCAAACAGAAAGATCTGTTTTTTGTGGCATGTTGTTTTTTAAAGTGAAATTTTTTTAAAGTTTCCATATTTAATACTAGCTTCGATCTACCTGTAGTAAGGGTAAAACTTTTTCCCCACCCGCTTTCAGCTCCGTTTTTCGGAAATTCCGAAAGCGCCTTTTGCGTTAGAAACCGCGATGCAATAAACGGGAACAAGATAAAAGGATAAGCTTCCCATTCAGGGGCGCGGTTCGCCGAAATTTTCATATAAATGGTTTCCCACGGAAATGCACTCGTGGCGGTAGCGATTTCCCTACTTCCCCCTACTCTCCTCCTGGGCCGTTCCATCAAAGCCCGTGGCCTCCAAACACATTCGCCATTTGATTATGGCCATTCGGAGCGGCCGTTTGTTCGGCTGATCGTATAATGTCATGTTTTGCCCGCTCTCTGGCGGCGGTAGGTTCTAGCCTAGCGGAAGGATTTACTGGGAAAATTATCATCTCAACCGCCCGACCACCAGCCCGCCCCCTTGGGCTCATTCATTGGCGGATAATTTTTTTATGAACGCATCCGAATTGGGATGAAACCATAAAACCAGCACACCGAAACCCTTCGGTGCGTAAAAAAATGATAATAACACGTAAAGCAGCGGGGCTAGGGTGGATGGGGTACGCCTCTTGTCCGCCGTCGGGATGGCGAACCCGGGAAGGTTATCATCTTCGCCGGGGTATAAGGAATCAGGGCATAGGCTATCACTAGAACGGAACCAGGAAATGTTTCCTCAAGGAATTTGGACGGAATTGTTTGCGGCGCTTTGTGGGAAAGAGGTAAATAAAATAAAGCATCGCATTGGGCAGCATAATTTTATCAGTGCATAATAAAACACAGCGTAAACGATGTGCAGCGGCAAGTAAATCCATGCCCCCGACCACCTCCCCACCCAGGACGTGCGCGAGGGAATGAAATAAGCCGGAAAACCCCGCAGTAAATCACCGAACATTCTTGTACTGTTTATGGCCCCACCGATCGTCGTTACAAGATTCTGTAACCTTTTCCTGTGCCTTCCTCTTGCGCTTCTCTTGTGCCTGTCTCACATGGGAAGGAGATGTGTCTCACCACCACCAGTCGTCGGAGATGACAAATATCAGCTCCGGCTTTCATCGCACGATTCGTCGCTGGAATGATGGAATAAAACCGAACAGGCCTCCGGTCCCCGGGCCCCCTTCTCCCCGTTCGCCTGCGGGAATACGTTGTCAAGCGTACAGAATTATCGACGTCTAAAGATGAAATTACCGCCGAATCGCCATTCACCGCCATTCGTCCTTGTGAACGGTGATCGATCTAAAGCCCTCGGGGGCGACAAGAGACGACGCCCCAATTGAAATCGAAAAATCGGGCAAGTGGAAGTCTGTGCAAAGGGATCTTTGTGCCACTCGCGGGGAGCAATCAGTTGCCGAGGGAAAGCAACCAAAAAATGGAAGAAGAAAGGTTTCAAAATAAGCTATTAAGGCGCTACTCGTGAAAAGGGGAGAAAAAAAACCATAGCAGGCTATGTTAAGTAGAAGCAATCACTTGCTCGCAATTTTCATTGATGAATTGAATGAAACACGCAAAAAAACAGAAGCGCGCAAAAAGAATGACGCGAAATTATAGCGCACTTCTCGGGCCCCTCGTTTCCGGTGGGCCTTATTATTTATTCAGCTCATGCTCAATTGATGATACGCCAAATTTTGGGCAAAATTTGAGGGACGACCTGAGTGCAGAAGAAAACCGCTTGAGGCTTTTCTACGAAGCATCAAACCGCGCTTCTCTCTTCATTTGGTGAAGTGCGTGGAATTCATCAACAGAAATGAATCATTTGATAATTTTGTTCCCATGTAGCACAACGGATGAGGGAAATAATGTAGATAGATCATCAGTAACCAATTTTACGGGGGGAAAATCGGCCGGAAATATCGACAGAGGTATTCGAAAGGGACTGCAACACTATACAAAAGAGACCAGTACACATTTACCTTCTCACATAACTCTTGTTATTACAATGCAATTCGGTAAAATTGCAACCAAAAATGCTAATGGACAACCAGTACCGAGGGAGGATACCATCGGATAATGAAACATTGGTGGAAACATTCACACACAAAAATCCCAAAGTCCGTTGATGGATCTTGCGAGACAATGGTGGATACTTTTGAATGGTTGAAATGGCTGTGGGCCATGGTGAAAATATTTCGTCCATTTGGAATTGTTACGAACGAAATGGAGTCATTTTAATAAAAATTCCATGAAACACCAGGCGCCTCCATCAACACGTGTATTGTGAACGACGTCCAAAACGAAAAACTGCTGAGCTTCGCTGAAAGCGGTGCCAGTTTGATGTAACGATGATGGATCAATTGTTATCATTTTGTTGAATTCTAGTAACAACAATCGCAAAAAATGTCATCGAAATGTTGAAGAAATATTCCAAACTGAGAAGTACTTGGAAATGACTCATGAATATCGTTTCAAAACAATGTCAATTCGAGGACGAATCCCCGTTCGACCGATTATTGTTGCCCGTGGGAAAAACCATGCTGACAAACTTTCCAAACCACTCAGTAACGTCATTCTTCATGCATGGAGCCGAAGCACGCGACAAGAACACGACCAAGGTGGTCCCGGAACTGGCCGGAAACAAAGATGAATGCAAAGTTGGTGCAAGAATCGAACATTTCTTCTCACTTGAATAGTTCATCCAAGAAGTTTTAAACTTTGAATACGTACGGCACGAAGCCGAACGATCCTTAAGCCTGCGATGATTCATCCTATTATCACGTGCGGGCGAGAACTCTATGCGGCGTTGTATGTGTGTGTGTGTGTGTGGTAGGGGGAGGTGAGACGGAAGTTGCTTGCAGGAAGTTTTCCACGGAACAAAAGAAGAACGACACAACTATCGGGCCAACCGAGCTGGCCCACAGGGAAGCGGGAGTAGGAATCTCACCATGGCCTGCAAGGGAAAGCCGGACGGGCGGCCTGCTATCGAATGATTTTCTCCAGATTTCTTCAGATTTGCCCAGCAGTTCCCTTCCTGCTGCTTCGGCATGGGGCATGTATCCCCGGGGAGCCACGGGAGGGCTTTCTTCAAGGAGCCACAATCCACCCAACCGCCATCCTGTTGGGAACTATCTTCCGGCCTTTTGTTTCCTCACAATGCATTCGGAATTCGGGATTGCCTTCCTTCTTTGTGCGTTGTGTACGATGGCGGAAAAGCACGGACACTATCTAGCTTCCCGGGATGGGAACGAGGAGTGTGGGTCGGATCGTCCCAAGCATCCGATTTACTTCCTTTCGCTGGCCAGGAAGCTTTTCCCTAGAAGATGCGTGAAAGTTTCCTCCGAAACAAAAGAGACACCGGTGCACACACACACATATACAAAACACGGGGGATTGTTTTTTTCTGCTACAAAGCGACAAAACTTCCACACGGGCAAAACTCCTGCAAAACCGGATGCTGGACATCGAGTGCACTCCTGCAGGAAAGGAATTAACAGCAGGCATCCGACAACCGTCGGCGGCGTTCGGCGAGTGCTCGTGGCGTTACCGGCCGGCACGCCTGCAAGTGATAAGTCCGATTGTCGCAGGGAAAGAGTCAAACAGGAAAATCTGTGCCAACGGGAAAAGAAGCTCGGTCGGGGTTTGGAATGGAAAAAATGGTATCATAGAAGAAGTGAAATCTCACCCACAAACAGGAAGAAAGCGGAACAATATGAGTGGTGGGAAATGGAAAGAAATATTCCATTTCAAGATTGAGACGCTGCAATGTCAGCCATGTCGGAATATTACGACGATTTGGCTTAAATAACTTGAGAGTGGAAATGAATTAGGTCCGTTTTTCCTTAAATTTACTGATTGTTCAGGTCCATAACTTAGTTTAACATAATTCATTTAGCAAATATAACCAGGTCTCCATTTTATGTTGCATTGAGATGAAAGTTATCAAACATCTTGCCCACGGCGAACGCATTCCCATTCATATGGCGAACGGTAAGCCCTCGCCTTGTTTCATAAACAGCTCATTCTTATGCAACGAAATGCAACCCTACGATTTACGCCGACGGTAGATGGAGCCGGGTTTCGGAATAAGTCAAACCAATTTCACCCTTTGTCTTGTTGTTGGCCGCAAGTTGATCATGCTGCACCGTTCGGGTCATCGTAGGGTTTTTGGGAGAATGGAAGAAGCAAGGATCAGCAAAATCGACCAATTCATTTGGTACGCCACAGTTTGCGAAGTCTTTGCTTCTTGAATCCTGGGAAAGCGGAAAGCACTCGGAAAGGAAGAAGAGGGAACGGCGAGAAAATGCCGTTCACATCGTCGCCAGCTGCTGGGAGCGTCCAGAATGGGACAGTTTTTCCCAGCTCGGGAAAATTATTCCGTCAGCAGGAAAGTCCGGTGAGCTCCTCCTGGCCGACGAATGAATAGTGTGGGATGCACTTTTCCTTCCCTTTCGTTTTAGCCTTGTTTCAGCTGGCGGGAGTTTGTGTGTGCGCGCGATGCACTTAGTTTAGTTTTGTGAGAAACGGGATGACGCCCTTTCCGTTTCGTTGGCCAGATCGTTCCGAGGGGTTAGCCGTTGATCCGGAGAAAAGCTTTATCCTCGGTTGGTTGTTTTCCTTCTACTTTGGTGTCCTTGCCGCGTGCTGTGCTTCTGTTATTTATCCATACTCGGGCAGGTCAGGTGCAGCTGCAACTGCAGCAGCTTCTTCAGCCGCTCGAGTTGGGGAATGTGGGCGGAACCACCCTCCCACACGACGGCAAAATTGAATTTACTTTCAAACACAATATTTTGCAACGCCCCCGAATACAACAACACGGCTACACGAAGACACCTGTCCTTCACGGTGGAGTGGGCATTCCGGGCCACAACGAGTGCAACATTTGTAATCATTGCAAACGTGTTGTTTGTTTGCACACAGTGCACACACCGCCACCGTTTGCAACGTGTTCGTGTTCCGTTTATTTTTCTTGCTTGTCTTTGTGTCCACTTTTATCGCACAAGAGACTCCTCGTCCTTTTTTGATGCCAGCTTTCCCACCTAATTTCATCTTCGGAGCAAAAACCGCCCCCGAAACATATCGCCATTGTCTGGGGTTCTTTGGGATGAATTGTGGGCGAATGTATCTGCACGATGCTGCAGCCTGCAGTTGGTTGTTTGGGGCAACACTTCATCACGGGACGGTAAGTTTCTGTCTGTATGCAGAATAAACTGGCGGTTTATGTTTGCGTGATGATTTTTGTTCCTCGGGCCCCCAAACGAATAGGGTACGGTACCATTGGAATACCTTACGCTTGAGAATAAATATTTCAACTCGTTTTCGTTTGAAGTTAACATTGCATGATTTTATTATCAAAAAAACCACAGCAAGCGATGCACCAAATATTGAATTCATTATTCACGGAGCCGGGAAAAGGAGCACTTTGTAGTTTGGTGTACTTGTGCACGTTTCCGGGCCACGGGAAAAATAAAACGTTTCCACTTGGCCGGCTTGAAAACCCCCAACCTCCGACGCCATTCGGAGCAATTTGTGAGCTTAATGTAATGCTTTTCGGAGCGTATATATTTTCCCGAACCAAAGTAATAACACACAGCGATCTGATAGTACTATCGATGTGCTTGATAAATGACACCACCATTTATCCATATCGGCCTCCCACCCCACCGGGCCAGCAAAACTGTGTCCGCAAGACACCGAAGCGACGCGGACAGCTTTCGATACGGCAGCGCGCCACAAATGATCAAAGTTTAACGCAGTCTCATTTGAAACCTATTTGCCTAATGGAACGAATCTGCGGCAAGCGTTAGCCGGCCGGAGGGGGTGGGGGAGGAAACTTACCGACGAAAAATGGCCAAAATTTTACAGCCAGCCACCACCCGGCGTACCGGCGAATAAATGTTCACCTTCAAATGGGGCGTACCAAATTCCCGAGGGTGTGTGTGTGTGTGTGTGTGTGCGTGCGCGGGCGCGCGCGAACAATGTTTCGTCGATGGGAAAATTGTTTTCCATCAATGGCAAAATTCGGTGGCAATTGAGTGGAATTGAGCGCACGATGATAAATGAAGTTTGTTTGTTGCCTCGGCCTGGCTTTTTTTCGTTGCGAAGGGTGGGTTTATGCCAGAGTTGTGAAAGTTAGCTTTCCCTCCCCGAGGTTCCAGTTGGGTTTGGTGGTGATTATCTTTATTTCAGTTTAAGCTACGAAATGTCTCACTAATGGGATTTTGTTTTATTTGAAAACTAAACTCGAAGTTCAACTGTAAACCTCTTTTCTTTAGTATGTTTCATTTTAGTTCATTGTATTTGTAGTAATGTTTCGAGCATATTGTTTTTTATCATAAAACCTTGCATACAGTTTCTAACAAGCAATGGTTGATAAAAGCATTAAATCCATCGGGCCACTCGGTTCAACTCTTCTAATAAGCACCTAATGCACACTGATCCGTTATTGTGTTGTCCAGATTTCTCCCGTTTTCTGCAACTAATTAGTAGTTGATTAAATTGTTGTGATTAAATTGTGCAACGCTCGGTCTACAGAGAACGCCACAATGATTTACATAATTCCGCTGCAAGCTGCCATTCCTATACAGGAGACGCCCAGGTGTCCTACCACAACCGCAAAACCGCAGCAACGCAACGATAGTGGGACGCAGCGCTGGAAGACACACCCGTCAAACTTTCGGCTCATTTGCGAGACTCCAGGTACATCAGGATGCCGTCCTTCGGGCGCGTGATCAGCTCGTGCATGATGGTCTGCTCGTCACGAGTCCTGGCCGACCGCACCCGGAACCGACGGAGCACACTCGAGACGATGCTCTTCTCCTCCAGCAGGGCGAACTTCTGGCCGATGCAGTTCCGCGGCCCGGCACTGAACGGAATGTACGCGTACGGGTGCCGGTTCTCGGTGTTTTCCGGCAGGAAGCGATCCGGGTCGAACCGTTCCGCGTCCGGATAGAACCTACGAGTGGGGGCGCGAAGGAGAAGGAAAAATGTGAGATCGAGAAAATCAATCGCGCCCCGTGACATCTTGCCAGCCACGGCTTCTGCTTTGCTACGAGGGCAGGAGGAACACAATGGAAAGAAAAATCTCTCCCCACCCTCCGATTTTCCCACCTTTCGTCACGGTGCACGTGGTACGCGTGGACGGCCAGAATGGTGCGCGCCGGCACGTGATAGCCGCCGATCTGGATGTCCTCGCTGAGCGTGCGGCCGAAGAAGGACACGGACGGGTAGAGCCGGAGCGTCTCCTTGATGCACCGCTCGAGCAGCTTCATCTCGTTCAGGTCCTGCATCGTCGCCGGCCGGTCACTGCCGTGGAAAATGGACTCGATTTCCTCGTACACCAGCTCCTGGATGTCCGGGTGGAGCGCGAGCAGAAACAGCGCCCAGCTTATGCCAGCTGTCGTCGTGTCGTGTCCCTGTCGAAGCGAACAAATTGGGTACGGTGTAACACGGTGTTGGTGTTCCAACGTTTCGCCTCCTCTGGTCTCTCCAATCCTTCCAGCAGTCCGTCCGTCCATTCAGAACGAATGGGAAAACCAGAGAAGAAAAAACAGAGCGGAAAAGAAGAATGGCCATGGCGCAGTGATCGAATGGTCGCTGAGGTGTAATTTGGCGAACCTGGTAGAAGCGTTCCGCGTTGCGTGTAGCAGCCGGCTCGGAATGAAGCGTTCCGGTGGAAAATTGGACAACAAATTGGCAATGATACTGATGCCATGTTGCACGGTGCCGCCCTTGGGTGTGGGGTGTTTTTCTCGCCGCCTTCCCGCCATATTCTCCATGTCTGCCCGTTTCGCGTAACATGGCCGAAAGTCGTGCAGAAAAACACAACACAAACAAAGAAACGATGAACTACAGCGAATCAATACCATTCATCCGAAGGCGCCCCTCGTTGGAAAACCCTTCGAGGGAGGGGGTGGGTGGAGATCGCTCGGAATAAAACATTCCCAACACATGAGAGCCGGCCCCCACCTTCGCCGTATTTCATTTACGAAAACCCAACACTAATTGGTCAAACGTATATGTGCCGAAGATTCTTTCTAGAGCAAAGGATTTCTTCTTGGAAGTCACTAAAGAGGGGTATTCAGTCATCATAGCAAGCTGCTTAGGGAATGGGGTTCGAACGGAAAAGGCGATGATATGTTTAGGCATTAGATTTTATACCTTTAAACCATGGAATGTTCCAGCAACTATAAAACCGGTCGTCGCCGGTCACTGGGCAGGTTTATGGTACACCGCTACGTATGCTAGGTTTCTGTAGCATGTCCTTAAGCTTGTGTGTACAGCACCCCAAGGAGGGACCTATTATTTAACAAATCCTCTTATCATTCATAACATATTATCATATGTTTGGGTACTCAATTATGATAACATGACACAGAACACAATCTACTGCTGTGGATGATGGGAAAGTGAATGTAGCTCAGCTGGCCGACCCTCCGAGTTCCACTATTCTTGTTTCCTGGGACTCCAACAGGGTTGCTCGGGCAATAAAAAAGTTTCTGTTTTTGAATGCAAATGCAATTTTCAGGAACTTGTTCAGAAAAGTAATTTCAGAAACGACTTAAAGATGCACTCAGAAGATCACGTTTAATATAAAAAGCAAATATTTGTCCTCCTGATAACGTGACCTACTTTTTCTAACGTGGGGCTTTTGATTTTGCTATTCCCGTAACCTTGATCTTCTCCTTGCAAGCAAGTTGAAAGCATCCAACTATTGTAATTGTTGAAGCGTCTTATCGTTCAATTGTGCTTGGTTTGAGGTGCGTAGATTCTGATTTCAAACAAGTGACCGCCAGGAGGCCCTTCGTAATCGCCTGTTTGTCCTCCATTGATGACGTTGTTTTATTGATTATGCCCACTTACCTCGAACATGAAAGTGTCCACCTCTTCGCGCACGTCCTCGTCGGTCAGAAGCTTGCTGGCACGGTTGCCCTCGAGCAGCAGGTCGAGAAACGCCAACCGTTTCTTGCGGCCAAACGTGTCACCGTCACCGTCGCCGGCCTTCTGGCTGCGGTTCCTCTCCTTCGCCTCGAGTGCTGCCTTCCGGTCCCGGATGACCTGGATTTTTTTTTTACATATTTTTTATTATTTGTGAAGCAAATGGGTGCGAAAGAAAAGGGGAAGAAAGAATGAGGGTGAGATATCGGGGCACGATATCGTGAAATTGTCAATCGACGTGCGGGCAACAGGGTTCGTTAGAGAAATGGTTATGAGCTGGGAGAGATAAAAGCAGCAGTTGAAGAAGAAGAGAGAAGAAAAAAAAAACAAGCGGAATAGTTGAAAGGAGAAAACGGGCACAAAGTAGTTGGCGATGGCAATGCCCGAAGAAATGCTGCTCAAGCACTGTTGTGTCCGGCCATTGTCCTTTGGTTCAGCTGCAGCACAGGGACAAAATGTGCACCGGAAACGAACGCTAAGGAACCGAACCTACAGTTTCGCCTAGCCTCCCCAGGAGCGCATCAGAATGTGCGCCAGTGGACCGGAATGCCCGACGGAAGGGGTATGTGGAGCCTGGATGAGAGAACCGACAAGGATGCCAGGATGCACAAAGGAGAAACGGACGAGATTGCACGGTGATTGCAATCTGGTTGCAAGGTGCTTTCGGTAATTGATGGCATTACAGTGATTGCATGCTTCAGGATCGACGACGACGACGACAAAGAGACTCTCGACGGAGGGAACCGGCTGGACCTTCGGAAGTCGGCAGCAATGGAATTCACTAAGCCAAGGAACCGCCAGACGGCCCGTCGAGTAGCGGCAATTCTTGCGAACGGGAATGGGAAAACTGGGATGGAGGTGGTGCGACAAAGAGCGAGAGGACCGGCCTGCAGGGGGGCAGGAGCGCCATCCGCCGCTTGAAGTGAGAATGTTGACTGACAATTAATGTGGTTGCACACCAGCTGAGGCACCTAGGGGTGTGCGCATGGAGTGGCCTCCACCGAAGGAATGGACCCATTTGCCACCTGCTGCTGCTGCCGCTGCTACATACAGGATGCACGTGATTGGCACACAGTAGGCCAAGCAATTAAATGGCGCAAACGGTGGTCCGGCTTGACCGTGGTCCTTTAATTCCCGCACCGCTGGGTGCTGGACATCCGGTGGAAAGTCTCATCAGGCGCCCGATTCACGCGAACCGGAGCGTGCCTAACAACGGTCGATTGGAGTTTGAAGCTGCCCATTGAACGGTGCCAATCATGTGCAGTTGTTTTGGATGTTGCTGCCGAAACGGGTATTATTGGGAGGCTCCTCAATATAGATTAAATAGAAACATTGATCATCGAGTAGGCGTATAGTCCAGTCTGTGGTTTTGAACGTGTTTAAAGCGCTGGAAAGTGTACTTCAAAGTGCAGACAGAGATGCAATATTCATGTTCAAGTGATGTGGAGAAAGTATAGATGTGAACTCTGATCACTTTCTGAGATTCATCGAAAGTTGGTCGAAATTCTAGTTGATAGCAAATGCAATATTCCCTAACGCCGATTGAATTCTAATAAAATACGTGAAAATGATTGAAAGAAAAACCCTGCCGGGTATATTTGAAGCGCAGCACTAACAAAATGAACCCGTCATAGTTGACGTGCCCAGTAACTCGAGTAGCAGAAACAGTAGGCCAGGTAAAGCTGTTCCTTTCCGATCTGCCCGAATCTGATAGGTGCATCGCATCGCACTTACCGTTCTAGTGTAGTTGTGCACCGTTTCCTGTGCGTTTTGGTAGCGCTTCGCAAACCGCGACCAGTTCCAGATGAAGTCCACATGCAACCAGGGACGAACCATGCGTTCCACGAACAGTCGGCTGAGCCTGCAACGGGAGACACAAAGGATCGCTCAGCTGTGTGCGTTCTGGTGCGGATAAACCTCGTAAGTACCCGAATCCGCCGGAGGATCGGCCGGAAGGGCCACACTTACTCGTAGACCGCCTTCACGTAGATGTTTTCCTCGCCTTCGCTCTGGGCGTTCACCTTAACGCCCATGGCCGTTTCTGTGGACCGGGGGGTGGGTGTTGTCGTACGTGGAAGGAGGTCGAAACGGCAGCATTGTTTGACCGGAAAGCAGAGCGTAGGTAGGAGGAAAAAAAACCACAACAATCCATTAAAGACCGTGTCGACAAGGGACGGATCTCGTGGACCAATCCGCCCAAATCCCCGATCTCAGCGCTGCTCGTACATCATCATACATCGTGCCGCTATCGGTGACATGACATGAGCGGCATAGGCCCGCCACCGTTTTGGCGCCGCCCCAATAGATAGGCAGTACGCGCGCCGGGGGTGGGGGTCAACATCATCCGTCTTGTCGTAATCACCGTGCACTTACCGCAAATGATGTCCAGGGCCACCTTCGCGACGAACGGGTACAGGTTGACCGGCTTGCCGGTGTCGGCGTGCGGCTGCAGGTGCCCCACCAGCTCCTGGCTGTTCTCCGCGAACACGTCGCAGAACCCGTCCAGGATGTTGAAGTGGAAGGTCGGCGTGATGAGCTTACGGTGCTGGAACCAGCGCTCACCTGTTGCTCGGCAGGCATTAGACGAGCACAAAAACGACGTTCCAGCAGCAACGGTAACGGCACGACCGTACGCAAGAAGGTGGAAGAAAAATGTCACACATTATTGTCCGGGAGGGCCGGGAGGGTGGGATGGCTGTAATCGCGCGGCATCGCCTACCTTTGGAGGTGAGCAGGCCTTCGCCGAGCCAGGCGTGCAGAAAGCGATACATGTTGGACTTTTCGATGTGCTTGCTGGAGCTGATCACCTGCTCGACGTACTCCGCCTTGCTGACGTGCACCTCCGGGACCAGCGCCGTCCAGATGCGGTGGATGTCCGGGTAGGCGCGTGTCCTCGCGTCTATCACGTAGAAAACCTCTGCGGGTCAATGACAAATGATACTCGTAAGTGAAACAAACAAACACCTCCGAACGGGTGGGAACACAATCCGCGGTACACAAAAATCCAACCCAAACCGGTTCTTTATCGTTCGAACTTAATAGTCGTGGAAGTGCGCCGGTTTTATGGAGGGAATTGGCTGTCACTCTTTAGAATCAAATGTACAGCGGATGTGATCCGCGCGACGAGATTGCAGAGTTAGTCGAAATCACTAGCAAAATAGATAGGTGTGTTTATCAGCCAGCTAGTGCTTGGTAATGCTCATGCAATTAACATTTGCCCCACTAATTACACTGATACCCTCGGGGTTCATCTAGGCTCCAGCGGTACAAAAAAAATCACACAGACACCATATCACGTGTGCTATGATAAGCAGTTGATGGGCTATAATTGGGCCAGTTGTAGACATGATTCAGTAAAAAATTAATCAGGTTATACAGGGGAACTTTTTTCTAACAATAAATTATGATTTTATGTTTGAGTAAAACGAGCTTGAGTTCTCGTCAATTGCGGAACTCTTTACCTTTTTCCTAACATTTGAAAACAAATCAAAATGGAAATTCCATCTTTATTGCGTCGAATAAAACCCTCTGTCGACAAAACACGGTATTATGTCTAACCATTCCACGAACTCGACCACATAGTTTATTGTATAATCGCGTCTCGAAGACCACATTCTGTAATTGAATTAATCCATCATATAAGCAACATTGTCCACTGCTAAACCGGAAAACCGGTCCCTTTTCTTTTAGAATAAATGAATTGGACTGTCTCACCCCGACCACTAAATTATCCAGAAGCTGTGCCTCTCAACTAACGCGTATTCCAGAAGATTGTCTCTCAAACTCCGTCGGACTCCGTTCTTATGATTCGTGAACCGACTCAATGCTTGAGAAATTTTCTAGATTCGAAACCCAAATGATATTAAAGGATTTGACAGAGAAGAGACTAACGAAGGCCTTTATTTTGAATGTGGAATTGGATACGATTTTTGAATACGTAAAATAAAAACTGCAAAGTAAAAGTTATACTCCCCCAAACAGTTGCAACATCTGTAAAAAATGACAATGGGAGAAACACAAATTTATACGATACGATCTATCAGATAATAACATCATCACACACATCATTAGACTTATGATTGCAAGTAGCATTGCCTCTCGCACAAAGTTGATCTTTCACCGGTTCTGATTCACCGAAAATGCTATGCCGTACCGACTTACCGTGGCGCTTCTTGGCGTAGAACTCGTACATCGTTCCGATCAGTGGGTACGCCTTCGGGCCCGGTATGACATCGTAGATCTTGCTCAGCTGCCAGCGCTTCATGAGCCAGTTGAGGAACACGGCGAACACCGCGAACACCAGCACCCCGTGAACGATCGTGTTGAGCTCCGACATGGCGGCCGCGGTTGAGCGAGTTCACACACGCAGCCACAGTAAACCAAAAACAGGTTCCACCGACCCAATTAACTGGCCAACGCGACGCTACAACGCCTGTGTGTACGTTGTTTTACCGGTCGTTTATTGGAGCCAGAGGTTAAAGCTTTTCAGGGATTCACTAGCACAAGGGTACACGACGAACGAAGTGCGTGAAAAGTGTTACACGGAAGATGTTCACAGTGTTTGGATTAATTTGTTTGGCAAACGGTAATGTTATAGGCTGGCGTTAAAGTGAAGCTGCCGCAGCGCGGAATCGTAATGCTCTCGGCTGACAAGCCTACGGCCTACTGACTTAGCGTACCGTGAGATAGCCACTCGAAAGCCTCAGCAAACGCGAGTTTACGCGGCTTAGCGTGAGAGAGCGGATGAGAAACCGCAGCGTCACTGCGCGCGCGAGGTGGACTCTGCCCGGCGAGCACACACAACACGGCACCCGACGACCGGATGAATCTGTTAGCGCGCGATGATGCACTCATTATTGTTATCTCTTATATCTCCCCATCGCAGTTTCGCGACGGCCGCTCAATCTCTTGAGCCCGTTCGTCGGACAGGTTGTTGAGGCAGCCATCGTTGGTGTTTGATTTACGCGATCTCTCCCTCGCTCGTACCGGGTGGCGGCCATCGGTCTTCCTTTCTTTTTCCCCAACCAAATAAACGTGACCGTCGTACTTTGGCCCTCGTACCTGCTCGGCGGCAACACGCGCAAAGATCGCGCCACAGAGGGAACGCTCTGTATCCGAGCGGCACACGCGCCCGTTTCTTCGTTCCGAGCGCGGGGATGACTTTGCCGAAAGGCAACGCGATCGCCGGTCTGATTGGTTTATTCTTGGCGCCGGTGGCGACGGAATTTAGTACACTCGATACGAAACCGATCGAACGAGACAATTTAATCCATCCTTCGATCAAGGGGCAATCTCATTTGAACTTGATGCGTCTGATTTATTTCGAGATGCTTATCGTAGTATAAGTACATCACAACACCATCAATTACTGTGATCGATTCACATTCATTATTATTGATTGGTTTCCACGCTCAAATAGTACTTGGTAAGATTTGTTTTTGAAATTTTAAGTGTAAGAATATAAATAATTGAATTCCATTACACACATGAACCTTAATAATAGTGGTCCGTTTCTGTTCTTACTGTATGTACTACATGCGTATTTACACACAATTATCCAGTGATTTTATGCAAACTACCCATCCGTGCCCGAGCCAGAACATATTGTTGTGCATGAACTTGATGTCGGTCTCAAGCTGCCGGAAAAATACAGGTCATACCGACTGCCGTCAACTATTTGTACAAACATTTGGAAAAGGTTAATTATGCACACACCATTAACCCTTCTCGTATGTAAGCGGCCGTGGGTGGCAGAGGGGGGGATGGCGAAAGCCTTGTGGATTATCACATTTACGTACGTATGATTTCAGCCGCCCCATCAGAAACCGTACGCCGGACTAAGTGACGACCTACGGCTTTGCGGTCTCTCGACCGAAACCGGGCGCCATTTTCTGCATATCAAGTGCCCGGCCTCAAGGATACCACTGTCGGGTGTTCGTTCATTCGGATGAAATTGGTTCCACCCCGCCTCAAACATTCCCATAATTCCACCCCGGTGGAAAGTTCACAAAATTTCACATCCAGCACCAGCAACAACATTCATATATAGTACATATTATCGTGTTACAAAAATCACGGGCGACCCCCCACCCGCAAGGTTGGGGTGTGGGGGACTTCTCCGGGACGAGAGGAATCGTAAAACAGCCTGCCTACGCTCCCGGGTCGAAGGTGATAGAATTACAAATTTTTGGGCCCAAATGTTTGAGCGAATGTTTTGGGTCAACTTTTACGGTCCACTGAGTTTGATTTTGCGACTTTTTTTATTCCGATTGTTAGTTCAACGAAAAGTGCCCCACCCCCAGAATGACAACAACAAAACGAAGGAACAGACACACGCACACAAACGTAACGCGCCGCGATTTGTACAGTTGAGTGACAAGGAATGATATTTCGGTGCACATTTTCCGACGGAAAACTTTCCCAAACCCAACTTTTGGACGGGGGCTGTAGAAACTTCGACACTGCCGTTAGCCATTACTTCGTCTATCCTGTTAACCCGCCCCTCGTGCCACAACACCCATCGTTTTCTAAGTCATCTACGATGAGCGATGAATGTTTGGACTGCGTGTGGCTACTTGGACCAAACCGTTGGTGTTAGAACATAATCTCACGGCGGGACTGAAAATAAGAATGGAAGCATATTGTGACCGGCTCCAGGAGTCAACTTCGGCCTAGGGTCCGTGTTACGAACAACAAGTGAACCCTCCACGGGGCGGCGGCAGAGAAAGCTTCCCGGTTTTTGTGCGTGGCACGGCACTTCCCCTGGATTTTCGCCACAGGATCGAAACCGCAAAGTCCGCGAGAAAGGTGCGAAAGCAGCCGCATGAAAATGAGTTTCGGCAGGGACGCACGAGGACCACGAGTAGCGAGTGGGAGACTTCCGAAAGCGCCGCAGAGCGCACGTGGCGGTTTATTAAATTCATACTCCAATGCTTCCGGTTTCGGCTGGCTCCGACCTCATTTATCATGCCCTCGAAAATTTTATCCCACCGGTTGGGTGGGTGGGTGGAAAAGCATCGCCGGGAGGGCAGCGAGCGGAGCACAGTTAAGTATATTCTCGAGCGACGGGAAAAATAAACGTCGGCACGCCATGCGGCCACGGTGGATAAGCTTACTTCAGATCTAGCACGCCACCAAATTTCCTCTTTTGAGCCCTACGCGCTTCGCGGGCCGGGGGGCAGGTTGTGTTCCGAGGGCACGAAAGGGCAGGACACATACTGGAACGATCGTGATGGATACGAACCGAAACTAACAAGTAGCACGGCCTCCATTCCCACCAACAAACAGCCTGACGATGTTGCCGTCTTCGTTACCGGATACTGTCTTGTTGTTGTTTTTGTTGTGACGAGAGGCTCATCAAATTTCCTTACTCACAAACCGAACCATCTCTGGCACCTGCTTCTGCACACCTCCGACGAACGAGGAAAGCCAGCCGAACGGCGCACGAAACATGAAACGGAAGATCGTAAAAAAGTTCCAATTTTCTGTGCCGCGCCAGCCCCACCCCCAGCTCCGTGACAGCGAACGCGAGCTGATGAAAGGCAAAACAAATCCGAAGCGTTTTATAGGTGGGCGCCATGAGCGACTTGCTTTTCCATTTTTCACCCACTTTCACCCGGAGGTGCGAAGTACGTCACGGATACGCGCCGGCACACGTACCGGGATGCCCTGCTGTATGTCCTCGAGATATGCACCACGTCTCGTTAGCTGCAGCATTCAACGTACAATAAGTGAAGAGCGGGGAAGGGGAAGAAGGGAGAAGAGAGTGCACGGATCAGGACGAATGGTGGTTGTAATGGCATTCTGCAGTGCTTCAATCTACCATCTACTTTAAAGGCCCATTCGGAGCACGCCGGTCGCTCTCTCTCTCTCTCTCTCTCTCTCACTCTCTCCCGGTAACCGTTGCCCCCTTGTACGCGGGTGAAACGAAAAACCG
>JAOEFI010000004.1:22696242-22722143 GCA_034621735.1 Anopheles plumbeus
TCAGAAGCTCAAACAACCAAAGGGTCAAAACAAATGAAAACCAGCCCAGTCCGAAAAAAAACATCGTAATATGGCATAACATATGGATGTATGGATACGGGTTCTGGGAACTGTGATGAGAAAGAGGCGTAGTATTATATTTTCCACGAGGCCACCGTAACTACGAGCGAGGGTGGAAAAGCATACCTATTCACTCCATCACACCGTCTGCGTATTGTTTTGTAGCGATACCCTTTATTTGTGGTTGCGTGAAGTATCTATCATAAACCTTGAAAAACAAGGTGGAAAATCCGTTCAAAAGAATGTCAGCCCCTCATACATTTTCACTGGGAGAAAATCAATGTAGCGAGAGCGTGGATATCGTATTTAATTTACAGGTGAAAGGATCAATAAACGTACCCAAACAACCCACACACACACACGCACACACAACAACCGACGACGGATCAACACCATAAGTTTATTTACCAAGTGGACGCTTTGATATTTCAACCACTCATCATCGCCTGACTGACCGCGGGAAACAGGCCGACCACGCCGACATTAAACACCGGGCGCACTGATAAAGGTATCGAATTTTAATTATCAGTTGGCCAGTGGTGCCCGATTTCGACATTCATTTGCAAAAACCGGAATGTTCCGATATCAATTATTCATTTTTAATTCCACATTTATGCTCGTTTTGCAACCGCCAATGACACGCATCGCCGGATGCCGAAATTAACACTCAAAAGTTGAAGTTCATAATCGTACACACTGAAACTGCTGTCTGTGACATAATGGGAAAATATCCCGGAAACTCCAATTGGAACAAATTTTCAACACATTCTTAAAACCTTTCCAAAAAAATGGTGCTGGGGGAAAAAAATCTTAAAACCTCATAGTTTTTGTCCGAAATATTGGAACGATATATAAAATATTTTAAAGAAACGAAACCACAACCGAAAGGTGTATCGTTAAATCATACCATCCTTCACAGTATAATACTGCCCGGCCGTGAGTGCCTTTAGCAAGCATAATAGTTACCTTCTACAAGCCACACGCAAGAGCATATCTGCGTTTAAAACCGGTGAAAACAACTCTACTTAATTGCGTATTATTTGCTTTTCAATTCTTGCCAGCCTTGGCTGTGTGCATCCTGGACAGAGGTAATAGGTTACCTTCACGGGAAGAAAAGGAAATGCTACCAGGTCCATGCATACCAAACAGACGTCACCATTACCGCTTGCAACGAGGCACATGTTTTAATTAAAATATGCATCCATTACCCTTTGGACGATGGTCCGTTCCGGAAGGTGTGAATGAGCAGATGCATAAGCGCGATTGCAATGGATACGTTTGTAATGTTACGGTTTTGTGGTTATTCGTGGAACAGAGAAGCTCAATTCAGCCACCAGCAGCCCAAGTGGTAAAAAGAGAAGCGATAATCAACGCCAGAACAGATCGTCAATCATCCAGTTGTACTTTACCCAACAAATGTTTCACCCTATTAAAGGCTACAGTTTTGTCCTATGTAGCTATGTATGGATAAGCTATGTGTATCGAAAAAGGGTAATAAACCAAACAAACCAAAAGGCACAGATGCACGATATTTCACGCTAGCAAAATTCATTCTCGTTAAATACTTTTGAAACTATTGCGATCGTGAGGAACATAAGAGAAACAACGGAACCAGTAGCAGTAGTAGTAGCAGCACTTGCGCCACAATTAAGGCAAATCCCGCAAATGGGCGAATGAATCTTGCAAAGTGTAGCGCGGAAAGCCGCGACGAATTAAGTTGAACATTGCACAAATTGTATCTCTTTTTTCCAAAGCCAACGGCAACGGTGTCTCGCTAATCCGATTACACTGCACAATGCTGACCGCAACGATCAACTTCTGTTTCACACCAGCATAACGTAAGAAGCCATGGATTGTCAACACGGACAAACAGAAGCATATAAAGGGATAGATGATACTGCGCAGAATGGTGGAGGGATGCAAGTGCTAAAATAACTTTCAACAAATAGTTTTAATCGCCTCTTCCGCCAATGCCGCTGTTCGTGCGAATTATTCGGTTCGAAACAAGGCGAATGGAAAGTCGTACGAAAGAACAATAACAGAGGATTTTACATTGCTTTTTCGTTTTATAAAACGATTGCCCTCCCTGATACCCTACCGCTAGGTAAGCAGTTGAATGTACCACCCATCTACCCGAGACGCAGGCGGATTAAAATTGCAATGGATAAAAAGAAAGGCTAAAGGAGAGAAAAATATAATTTACTCACGTTTAAATTCGTGGCCATAACGCTGCCGACGGTAACGGCAAAGCCCGTATCTTTAAGCAGATAATCCCCGGGCGTGTCGGCCTGGAGCGCCGTAATCACCGGCAACGGAATCGGTGTCATTTGTGTAACCGTTTTCAACAGGATGTTTTTCGCGTAGTCGAACAGCAGAATCACACCGGCATCGAACCATCTGTTCAAGGGATTTAACACATTACATTAGAAAAGTTGTATAGAAACTGTTTCTGTGAGTACTCACTGTTCTGGAAACAGTTCAACGATGAAATTTTCAATCGCCACAACCGGAAGATGATCGTCGACGCGTGGATTTTCTGCGCGTATGCTATTGATGCGATGTTCCGCTCCTTTGAGTCCAGCTGCAAAGCCCACCGGTTGAGCAGCGATGGCAGCCGCTTGGGCGGGTAGGCCTCTGCAAGTTGAGAAAGGAGAGGTGTCAAAACAAAGCATTTCAATGCCGGTGCGCATAATTGATCAACTCACATTACTGTTGCTTTGCCAAACACTGTCTGGAAAGCTTCACGTATTGGACGAACTTTGTCATCCTTGTCCGATGCGACGATCACTTCTGTATCTCCTCCTGAATCTAAAAATTATTAAAGTTACAGTTACAAACAGTACATCAACACCATTGCGTTAGCTTTCAAGTGACATACTTATGTACTCTCTCATTTGAGGATCTAGTGTAGTCACAATTGTGTCGACAGAATTCTTCGCTTTCTCAGCAACCTTTTGCAAAATACCACTTCCCGAAACAGCCCCCTTCATCCAACCAAACAAAGCTGATCCACCTTGTGTAATGGGACTCAATGCCGCAGCAACCGGTTCCGGGTTGAGAATCATACCCGCAAAATCACGGTTAGATGGTTCCCCAGTAGAATCTTCATTCTGCTGATCAGCACCTGCAGCCAACGACAGACCAGTGGTCAATAATGATGTATCTTTACTGGGAGGAATCGCTGGACTAAATGTCGTCGGTATAAACGGTTCTGTTTCATCTTTTTTCGCAGCATCTTCCGCAGCAGCGGGTTTGATGCTCTGAGTCACCGTCAAATCCGTGCCAGCTGTTGCCACGTTCGCGGTGATGAAGCTCGGCAGCTCGGACGGTGGGCTAACATTCGAGAGAATGTTGCCCGATTTCTTCATGAGGTCGCTCATTATGCTTATCGATTCACGGAGAAATATAAACACAAAAAACACTTCACACACTACCAGGAGCACACAGTTCGAAGAGAATAGCGACCGTCTTCGCAGTGCCTACGTTTATTTTTCTGTTGTTTGTTTATGTTTTGATCGTTTTAGTACAAAAATGCCGTAGTAGGAAACTTAATCCATTGTCATTGAAACATGCCCTTCAAAACAACCTTTTTTTTCGAAAATCCAAAGAAGTATTCGTCGAAACAGCGCAATGAGGGAATGTGCATTAACAATGAATGATGCGTCGGAAAGCAATGATATCTTCAGTTTTGGATTGCCATTTTTATACAATCGACAGTACATTCCAATTCAATCCATAATTTTGTACGATCCGAACCATGTTCATACTGTTTTCTCTATAGACCTTGTGTACTAAATAACGCCTTTTGACAGCTCTCCTTCGATAGCGCTTCTTTCTTTTTCTCCTCTTGACGTATCTTGTTTTTGCTGACGACAAGTAGTCGGAAAGGATTCCTTTAATCATCGTCGTTCGCGTTAAAAAGATAACTGAAAGAATCGGCAAGACCGATTCGTTTACGTTTGAACAAGGACCCGGCAGAAAACACAGTGCTGTTTAGCGAAACATAGGAGTAGTGCTAAGATAATAAACGAGTGCAGCGTGTCCCGGTGTATTATCGTCATCCTTTGTCGTACCGAAGCGCGTACATTCTTCTTTTTCCGTGCACCACTGTGCGAGGCAAAATTGTGTTCTTTGCCGAATAAGATAAAGAATACAGCTCGCTAACGACATCCTCGGTTAAACGAAAATGGAAACCAACGGTACCATGGATCATAGCGAAACAAAACAATCGCGAGCGCAGCCAGCCTTCGACAATGTAGACATCACATCGCCGGACGATGAAAATGAAAACGATATCTTCGAGTCCGCGATTCAGGTTCGTGTGGTTTCGATCGCGAGCCGTCCGTCGTTCTTTTCTCTTGCATTTTCTTATCAACTGCCACAGACTGCATCCGCTTTCTACCGCTGCGCTACACACGCGTGCCACGCGAACCAATACTAAGATATTAAATTAAATTTGATTGAATTACGTTACTCGCGGGTTCATTATAATTGGCAGCAGATAAGCATAGCCGGCTGCGCCCACTTGGTTGTGCATGATGATGAATCAGCGCGTCAGTGTCACTTGCTGCTGGCCCCTTTGCAACACCAGTTCCGCAAAATGGTTTCAGCCTTCTCACCATTATCGGAGCTAGCTATGTTACGATAAGAAAGTAGCCACACTATCCCTCCAGCGGCTTGTATGGGCGTTTTACGCTAGCTGCAGCCCCCTCCATTCCCTGATCATCGACGTTTTCCGTAGGCAAATGTTTATCCTCCTCTTTGTGGTCTATATTCGCCCGCAGGAACCATTATCACCGGTGCTGGAGGATGTGCCAACAGACGAGGCGGGTGATGCGTTTATCGAAATCTCTGTTTCCGACCCGCAGAAAGTAGGCGATGGCATGGGATCGTATTTGGCCTACAAGTATGTGACATGGGACTATACCGTCGAAAGGGCAATGGATACTGACATTCAATCTCCTCCGGCAGGGTGTCAACAAAGACCAACATTCTGAAGTTCAAGAAACGACAATTCTTCACGATGCGCCGTTTCAGCGACTTCCTCGGGCTCCATGATCTGCTCGTCAGCAAGTACCTACGGATGGGTCGTATCATTCCGCCAGCACCGGAGAAGAACATCATCGGTACGACGAAGGTGAAAATGGGCAGCCAACCGCAATCCGATCCCGGAACGGGCGTCAACCTGGAATGGATCGAAAACCGCCGCGCATCGTTGGAACGTTTCCTCAACCGCGTCGCGCAACATCCCATCCTCTGCCTGGACACGGATTTTGTTAACTTCCTTGAAAGCGATCAGGAACTGCCGCGGGCCGTCAATACGGCTGCGCTGAGCGGGGCCGGGGTGATGCGCCTGTTCAACAAGGTGGGCGAAACGGTCAACAAGATCACCTACAAGATGGACGAAAGCGACCCGTGGTTCAATGATAAGATCAACGAGGTGGAAACGATTGATGCGCACATGCAGAAACTCCATTCCGCTATCAAGGCCCTGGTGACACACCGCAAAGAGCTGGCCACCCTTACTGGAGGGGTCGCCAAGTCGGCCGCTCTGTTGAGCACGTGCGAGGAGCATACGGGCTTGTCGCAGGCCCTGTCCCAACTGGCGGACGTAGAGGAGAAGGTGGAACTGCTGCGCTCAGAGCAGGCGAACTCGGATCTGTACATTCTGTCGGAGACCATCAAGGACTACATCGGTCTGTTTGGTGCAATAAAGGACGTGTTTCACGAGCGGGTGAAGGTGTTCCAAAACTGGCAACACGCTCAGATGCAGCTAACAAAGAAGCGTGAAAACAAGGCGAAATTGGAGCTGCAAGAGCGACGTGATAAGTTGGAATTCGCTCAGAAGGAAGTGGAAGAGGTGAGCAAGTAGTTCACATTGGGGCATTCCTACATACAAACTATTTCACCCGGCATTTGAACCTTATTTACAGTGGGAAGGTAAGGTGCTGCGGTGCCAAAAGGAGTTTGACAACATTTCCAGCGAAATCAAAAAGGAAATGGAACGCTTCGAACTGGCGCGTGCGCGTGATTTCAAGTCGACCATCATCAAGTATCTAGAGGACCAAATGGCTCACCAACAACAGGTAGGTGGTAGCTGTTGCGTATTGAAACAGAGTGAACGAATGCAGAAATACTTATCAACCATTTTTAATCTTGATACCCCATTAGCAAATGAAATACTGGGAAGCGATCGTGCCTGTGGCCCGTGATATTGCATGAGAGGAACAGAACGCGATGAATCCGCCCACCCCGTACAACGATGACGCGCGCGTCTCGACGACCGACATGCTGCGTCTGTCGATTAATTTAGCCGACTCTAACGCTAGAATATCGTAGAACGATACCCCCGGTTTGGAGGTGTCCACCCGGACAGTTGGCTATTGGTGAATTATTAGGTACGATTACTTTATTCTTGTTGACCACAAACACGGCTCGAGGTGCTCGAGCACTGGTTCTGAACCTATCGAAAACCGTTGGCCGTTCGTTGATAGTTGTAGAAATTGAACGTATTGTTTCTACGTGATCTTTCGCCTGAAGGAAGGCACGAATTCCTTCGTAAACAGAAATTCTCTTTTTTCCTCTCTCTTATTCTCCCGTAACATGTAGGCAGTTTGGTTTTCTTACGATGGAAGTTAATATTAATCTTGCGCTCTGATAAACAGTTTGGAACAAAAATCGACCAAAAATGTTGTTGATGTAAATAACGATAGCGCATATTGAAATGTCGTTGCAAAATTTTTGAACAAGCGTGTACATCCTGACCCGGATAAAGATTTCGGTATTAGAGCACCGTTCGTCACACTGCTATTGAAAGGCTTTCCACCGTGCTTCTACCGTTTCACATATCTTCCCTAGCCGCGCCGGCAGCAGCAAGCATGCCCTTCTTCTTAGTCGCTCACCATCTGCATTTGTACCGTCGTAGAAGTGTTGGGCACACTTTTTAAAACAATGTAAATATATTCCCGCATTCGGAATTGCGCAGTGCTTGGGGTGATCCGTTTCAGTGCTATGGTCATTGAAATGAGGGTGGACAGGATAGGAAAATCAAGCGGTAAATTTGCACATACTTGGAGATACGATAGGTGCAAAACAATGTGAACAAATCTCGAATGATGGGCAAAGCAAAGTAGATCGTAATGGAACCAAAGTGTATAAAAAAGTTTATAATCTAATGAACAGATTTATCGTTATCTTTTGCATTTTTTTTTTCGTGGGGCCCTCACGATGTGCTGTAAAAGGTCTGCTAGTTCGTGTTAAGTTTGAACATCTTGCATTTGGCTCCAGTTTTTTCTTTGTACTGGTGATTATTTCAGATTATAGACTTATTAGGTTCATGGTCTGCCCGCCTGAAAGGATAACTTTCTCGATTTCTGGGCAGCGTATTCGTCTCCATCCCCAAACGCTATTGTTAACGACACTATAGTATTATCTGAACACACCCACACATACATTATAGCAAAGAATTGTATTGTTTTGCCGGAAGCCAAAAGGCGAAGCATTTGCGAGGATTTTCGATAACGAATTACATTTTCATTTGTTTTCTGTTGTTTTGTGTTTTCTGTACATTGCGCCGAACCGAAGCTATTGCTAGACTTTCGATAGGTTAGGAAATACAAGCGATACAATATTACATATACAAACGTTTTCCAGTTTTTGGTTTACAGAATGGCTTCATTCTAACATTTCCAGAAGAAAAAGAACAAGTTAAAAGAAAAAAAATAATGAGCACGCCAGAGCGTATGTTCCTTCGAGGTAAATATGGCACCAACAAGAGGAGAGCTCTGAATTTATGTGTGGACTAATTAGGACGAATGGTTTTGTATAACATTCATGGAGGTTTCCATTCTTTAATGCTGTGCTTAAATGTTACTCCTACGCATACGTATCGCAGCCAAACGCAGTAAGCAAACATTGAATCGATCATCTTGTTCCCTATATCGTGCTGGCTCCTTTTACACATTTCCTCAAAAGGCGCTGAAGTGGGTGAAAAAATACCATTAATAATCAAAACCTATTGGATTAATTAGATAGCAGTTAGTTTGCTTTTCCTTCGTCCGCGAAATGAGCCGAAAAGTGAACAAACATCTACATTGGGCTGCACATGTAATGCACCCGGTGCGCTTGGAACAATCAAACAGATTTAGTTAATCATTTTTACGTGCAAATAGTGCAACAAGAACAAACAGGAAGACGGACAATATTCCGTTTCATCATATTGTAAACCGGGTTTTTTCAAGGCAATTATTCAAGCTCTGTGCGAACTCGGGCAAAGGCGTCAATCATGATATTCCTAGCATTCCAATACAGTGTTATATATTTTTGAATTGTTTAT
This sequence comes from Anopheles plumbeus, assembly GCA_034621735.1. Lineage (NCBI taxonomy): Eukaryota > Metazoa > Arthropoda > Insecta > Diptera > Culicidae > Anopheles > Anopheles plumbeus. The sequence goes on from JAOEFI010000004.1 coordinate 22,704,638, forward strand.
TAAAAGTGTTCCTGTGTAAGTAAATACCGAACAAAAGAATCCGGCATAGTTGCCCCGGTTGAATTAAGTAGCAAGCGCTCGATACTATTACGGAATTTGTATCATGGCAAAAGGATATCAGGAATGGTGTGTTCTTACCTTAGCCGTGTTTAGGCGGGTGTATTATAAATGGAGTTAGGGGATACATGCTGCTCTAATGATAGATACGAATAGATGATTAATGAGAGACGATCGTGCGTAACGCGACTGGCTGTATTGTACAATAGTGCGAAGATGCTACACCGTTTCGATTCAACTTCGGATAATTCTATCGACCAACATACGTCTTCAAGAAAAAGGCAGCAGTTTCTTCAGGAGCATTGGAACGGTCTGTCGATTGATGTGTCTGTTAGATGCATTTGTTTTTCGTTCCCCTTCGCCTCCTCTAAATCAAGTTGAACTACTGGACAAATGGGCGCAATTATTTAAAGTCTTTTCGACGCTCAGTCCAGGACAGGTGAATGAATGACGAACCCAGACAAAATAAGCGAAATACGTGAGAACTGTTATAATTTTAAGAGCTATGTTTAAAAAATATATATACACATTATATCTATATTCTATTACAAACCGTACCGTTTTTGTTAATTTCGTCTCTTTATTCCGATATTTCATAGCATCCGAAGGTTTCCGAAGAAAGCCATTCGTTGTGTAATAATCCTATTTGCCATTTCCGTTTAAACAAACCCCGCCTGTTAACAAACACTTCCGCCATGGAAGAGGGCCAGGCGAGGTTGTTCTTCGCTATAATTCATTGCTCGTTGGCCAACTCGAACTGGATCAGAATGATGAGATAACTCGTCACGGATGCGATAATCTGCAAATGGAAGAAACCAGGTGAATGAAAAAACACCCAATAAGCAATCTCCCACTGCGGGCACCGCTTCCGGAAGAATACCGCTCACCGAAAACAGGACGGTATAGTCCAGGGTAAACATCCGAGAAGCGGTGAATTCAATCGGCTGGTGTAGAGTTTGGAGGGCGAAAACTTCGATCTGGAAAATATGAAAATTGAAACATCCCAATCGGCAGCGGTCCGTCGAATCAATGATTTTACGCAGCCGGAACATGGAGGAAGCGGAATGAAAAGTGTGGTACGTACGCTTTCCTTCAGCTTGTGATCAATTTTTGTAGCATTCAAACGGAGTAGCAGAGTTTGCATTTTGCGGGACTAGAAAAAACAGAGATTGAGAAAAAAATGAACTACATGAATGCATATTTTAAGTACATGAATACTTGTATTCGGAAAGCCGATTTAATTAATGAATACATTTAACAGCACCATCACTCACAGGGACGCGAATGGACGCACTAACCTGTTCGCGAACTAGCTCGCATGCGTTCGCCATGCAGTACAACTCAAAGAAGCAGAGCGCACACGTCAAGCTTTCGTGCGCCAAACCACGAATCGATAGCACGATCGGCGTCCGGTAGTACAGGTACAAAATTTCGAAAAAATGGTACATCTAAACGCGAACCGTGATAGCACCAGGATAGGCCAAGGTGAGAAAATCTCCTTTACATACATCCCTCTTCGTTTCAAGATCCTTCCCAAACCGTTCGAGATTACCTGAGAGACGATGAACGTCACGCAAAGAAAGGTGCAGCTCACGATCATCTGGTCGTACAACGCATGCGAGTTGTTGCAGCAGCTCACAATACGACACCGGGCGTTGGACAGGTAGTTCAACTTGCTACGCATGTACACCGAGTGCTGCGTGCGCGCGTAGCCCCGCGAGTTCGCGTCGGGACCTGCCGCGTGCTCCAGCAGCAACTGCTTCATCCGCTTGTTGAGCGCATAGTGCAGATTCTGCAGGTACATCATGGAGCCGTAGTACAGCGAGACCGAGCAAACGATGGCCACCTTCGGGTAGTAGAACACGCACAGTAACAGCAGTTCCTCGCCCAGATCCTCATGGTCGGATCGAATCAGCTCTACGATGGCCAGCAGGAAGCTGCCCAGTGTAATCAGCTGGCTCAGCAGAATCTTGCCCAGGACGCGCACCTTCAACCACCGCAGGCCCAGCTCGGCCAGGCTGAACAGCTCCGTCCGCAGTTCGTACAGCTCCTTCATCAGGCTGGCAATGTGGTATCGCTTCTGGTAGCGCCGTATCGACGCCGTTATGAACGTCTGCAGTACCACCTGGCCCTGGATGGTGCTGATCACCAAATTTACAGAGGTCATCTTAATTGCCCCCTTGTACCGGGCGGCGCTCAGTAGAAACTGTGTGCTCTGGTACATCACGGTGCAGCAGACGGCCAGCACGATGCTGTAGATGACCAGTACTTTCGACACACGCGGCTCCTTCGTCTTCCGGTCCAGTTTAATGGTCATAATGCCGCTAAAGATTGCCAGCACGTAGCTGAGCAACAGCAAGTTGTTGATCACTTTCTCTCCCACCATTATACCTACGGAGTAACGTATTGAAAGATGGGCGGAATGGAACTAAACTAATAAACTGTTCGATTTGAATGAACTAGTCCACTCCACTGCAGGATGGTTAACGATAACTTCGCGTGAATTGCAACGCTCTTTTAAGTGTTGTACTTAATCAAAATTTCCGAATGGATTGAGCGTGCCCGGATGCGGGGAAAACACAACATCAACAGGTTGCAATCAAACGTCGCTACGAACATTTCGTTAAGAAAATATTTATCGCCTGAATGTTTATAGTAAATGTAATCAAACTTACTCCACCTGCGCTACACGATTGAATGCGTCAAGAATAGGAATCAATAACAGACATAAAATACTGTTTTACCAGCGAGAAGTTCGGAGTTATACGAGAATACTTTCCAGACGTGAAACGTGCGTCGAACGGGAAAAGGGTCCTTGAAAAAATGTCCAATAAAGCTTTCACCGAATAAGAGACTAAACATTACACGATTGCTTGAATGTTGTGATCTTACCTCGTCGTGTACTCGACTGCACGAATTAATGATCTCCATCACGTACAGCAGATCGAACACGGCCCAGGCAACCTCAATTACCGACGTAACGCTCTGCGTCAGTGTGACCACCCTATTTCCAAGAAAAAATCCCGACACCACCATGTAGAAAATAGTAGTCGTATGAAAAAACAACATCAGCAGGTAGCTCGCAATCGGAAGGCCGAAGAGTTCGTTGAAGCATCGCGAGCATTCCCAGAGCTGCTCGTACAGTGCCATCAACGCAAGGTGGGCCGCTTCGGTAACCAATTGCTTAACAACATCTTTTCCACCATTTCCAAGTAGAAGCTCGTTCAGTGTCTCCGTGGCGACTAACATATACTGCGCCGCACCGTACATGATCAGCAGCATGGACGCCCTCGAGAAGACGGTCAGCAATATCCACGGAATGTACGGCAGCAATAGCTCCAGACCGCCGGGAAGCAAACAGTGAATCAACAGCATGATGGCGTACAAAGCTTCGTACAAGAAATTAAACGCGAAGCACTTGCCCAGCCACGTTTCTATTCGAATGCCGCGACCGAACAGTGGGCTGCAGTGTACTGTGTGTAGGTGGTCGAAAAACACGCTCATCTTCACTTGGCGCGACAGGACGTAGCACTGCGAGAAAGCCAGCAGCAGCGATTGGAAGAACTCCATCGCCACAGCCGTCCATCGCACGACGCTGAAGGTGCTTTCGAGATCCCAGGACCACAGCAGATTAAACAGCAACCGCACGGTGGGAGCTGCAACACTGACGAAGTAGCAGTAATACAGAAGCACCCGTTTGGGCTCCAGCTTTGCCGGGGATAGATGAAACCGAAACGGGACGGTACCCAGCACCGCTGCCTTTAAGTACAGCAGCTTGAAGAGGTACATGTACAGGGCCATTACTTCACTCCCGGAGCCTCGTTAATGCGCAAAACGTTTAGCCGTAGCAGATGTCATCGGCAGTTTTCCGCCAATCCACCCGGTCGGGTTCTAGATACAAGGACTGCTGCAAAAAGGCGGCCTATTATTGCTGCCGCTTCCAATACTAAAGTACCACATCCGTAACAACCACGCAATGCGAAGGCACTAGAGCCGGAGGCGTGGCAACATTAATTTATTATTTAATAACAGCCTCATTACGAAGAACGCTGGCGACTGCTCACGTCAGAGCCGACACTCTGAGAAGGTGGCAAGCAAAAGTGTTCAATAATTCCAGCGCCACCAATTGATTGAATAAACAAACGATGAGCCAGCGAGAAGCTGGCGGGTATTTTTATGTTTCGCGGCCCGACAGGACTCGCGTTCTCTCTACAGAAGTGCTCACGTCCCTGCGGGTGGCGGCCGTATGGATGGACGCATCAGTAAAATGGAAAATGAATTTCATGTCTGTGGCGATCGCAAGTTAAGTGGTTTTTTTTATTGAATTAATATTAAACAATACGCGGGGGTGGTACCAACAAATTATGCCGTAGAAACGGTAGAAGTATGTTATGCTCATGAAGGACCTCGGTTGAAAATTTCGAAACAATGTGCTTTTATGTCAGCTCCATTATCCTGGTTCTAAGATGCCTAAATTTGCTGGATTCAGTTCATGATTCATTTCGAAGCATAAACAAGTCGCCAAAATGTGACTTATTCTCAGCAAAGCGCCGGAAGAAACAGCATGAAGAATGCGTGTCCGAGAAAGCCAAGACAGCACGTGTTTATAAATAACCTTTCGGAAAATTGGATCAAGGCCTCTCGGAATTTTTCATAAATTCCACTTGCATTCTCCACAAGTCTGTCGCCTGAGGAAAAACAATTGCTACGAGAAATTCTCTCTTGTTTTTGAATCCACTTCCACGAACAGGAACACTGTAATGAAATATGAATAGATGTTTTTACCGAATCTTTCTTCTAGTTTTGGTTAAAAATTATTGCACCGATCCTGTAATAATATTACGATAAAGTATATATCGCTGTAACATGAAAAAGACAATCGCTTGAACGCGTCCGGCCCAATATTCGAAGATGTAAAATATGCAGATATAATTTACGCACGACTGGGCGCCTCCATCCGATTGCCAATCAGTATAACAACGGTTAACATCACAGCCCACCTTCATAGCTGTACATCATTACTTATTCTTTATCGCTATCCATCCTTCTCGTGATGCTTTACAATTACCAGTTTTCATTTATTATGTTCCTTCTGCTTCATTCAACAAGCGTTGTGATGAATACGTACTGGTTTGAAGCACTAAACGCTTCGCTACCGAAGAACCAATCAATCTGTTGGTGTTGCCGGTGGGGATACATGGTTTCAATTAAATCCACCAGATGGAACTCCTATTCCACCTAACCAACGCTGGAGTCCGTAAGCTATCAGTTAGTCAGCAGAAGCGTCGTAAGTTAGTCAGCAGAAGCGTCGACTTTAAACAAAGGCGTTTATCAGAAAACAAAAAGAATGCTCGGAACAAAGGCAATTACAAGCCATACTAAACGAGACGCTTCCAATTTAAAACTGAATCTGCACGGAACGAAGACCAATAAAGTATGAAGTTTGTAACAAACAGGTATAAATTTTAGCCGGAATTTTGTTCATCCGCCACATATCCAACAATATCTATAGGCAAGTTGTGCCCGCTGGTCTTATAATTTAAGAAATGCAAAAGTTGTTTCCGAAAAGTTACAGCACAAATAAAACGATGACACGAAACCCTTGGCTAGGTCTCGGTGGTCTCGGTCTTAGTGATAAAGTCACCATAAACCTGGGGTTGAATTAGGTGTGTGCATTCTCTCGCGTTCTTCATCTTCACCCCCTTTCTCCATCGTTTGTTCCCCGCACATTCCGAGCCCATCTGCGAAGGTCATTCATGCCAAATTATAATAAAGCAATGAAAACAGAAATGGAACCGCACGGAACGGCAGCATCATGTGCTCGCACAAATAAAACGGCTACGTCCAACAGGCTCCGCTGAATGCGCCACGAGCATGTCGCTAGCCACGCGAGAATAAAACACAGCAAGACGGAAAAGGTACACTCTCAGCAAGATGCGACATTGCTGTCGATTTATGTTCCCCCCGCTTCGTGTAGTTCTTCACCTCTCCCGGACACCGTGTGTTGTCCGTTTTCTTCCAACGATGCGACACCCCAGAGGTTAGTTTATTGTATCCTTTGTTTTCCTTTTCCGAGCGAAGCCGGCTCGCTCCGGTCTCTGTGGGCTCGTCTCGTAAAATGGTCAGCGAAACATGTGAAGAGAAGACCATATAATGGCAACTGTCGGAGGAGAAAAGAAACCACCTCAATGGGACGCCCAGTCCGTACTGGTGATCTATGGCGGCTTCCAAACACACGTTGCCGCCAAATATCGTCCGCTCGGTTGTATGCATGTAAATCAACACCATTCAACCATAGCGCACTCACACGTCATCGCAGAGCAGTAGAGCACGATAGTGTTGGTGGTGTTTTCACTTAAAGTACACTCGTTTGACAAGCCCGAGACAGTGTGTAGCGAATGTAAAAGGATGCTTCGTTGAACGGCTCTTCGATGGAGACGCCTGGTCATTCGTTCAGGAAATCATGCAGGCATGGTGCGTCATTTGTATGTTTTTCTTCGACCATTTGAACAATTATAAAACAGCTTGAGTTAAAATAAATCCATAGAAAATATACTTTTCATGTCATGGTATTATCGAAAAATTATTAAATTAAATTTCAATTCCTTTATTAATTGATATTTCATCCGAAGTCCGACTTCCCTTCGGATCCGAAACAAACACGAAGTCACAGCCCGAAGTGGCAGCCGAACGTGTTCTAACCACCATCGAAGCAGTCCATGCTGTGCCGGAAAAGTTTGTGAAAGCGTCAGTTCGTGTCCATTACTGCCGCGGTACGGTTCGAATCATCTCGAGCCCGCTGCTCACTCGGTCCCCGTCAGATTCCGCGTGGTGTTGTCCCCGTATCGCGAAAGTGTATCGTATATCACGTTTAGTGCGCGCCAAAAATCCACTAACACACACAAAAAGTCTAGTGAACACAGATAGAAAAAAGTTTCGCTGCTGCGTGTGTTTCTTGTTCTATTTTCCTTCCCGCGGACCCCGGGGAGGGACTTAAGTTTCACCCCGTGGTGACAATCGTTAATTGCCACTTAATTGTCACTGCTTGGCTGCTTTCGGATCGTCCTTCGTCTGCGTCACATCGTCACGGAACGCAAACCCCCCCGGGGGTGGGCCGCTAGGGCATTGGCTCGGCCAGGAGCCTAAAGCCAGCTTCCGCGTCGTGTCTGCACTTAACGGTGCCCACGAAATTCCTCTCCTGCGGAAGGAGCGCAGGTGTGCCTACGGATTTTGGGATTTTAGCACCGTAACATCGCTCATCATCGGTAAGAAGTTTTCTGCCGCCCACTCGGCTGCAGCTCCGTTTTCAGAAAGGCAAATTTAAATTGTGTTACTCACAGCCGTGTGTCCATATTTTGCTACCATGTCTCATTATGTTTTAATTTTTCTTATTTTTCTTTTGCTTTGCATTAAAAACTTTACTTTACGGGGATTCATTAATGTGGTACGGGAGCGTTCTTGACTGACAAGAGAACTAAGGTCACTAATTAAAAATTTGTCCATCCACCAACTGTAGAGATATTGTCCTTGGCTTCGCTATAGTAATACTTTTCTTGTTTTTTTTTTTTGACGCATCGCTTCCCCTTCGCTTCGTTCATAGATTCATGTTCAGCTGGGCTGGTGTGAGTAAAGGTGCATATTTGTACGTTCCTCCGGTGTGGCTGGCCAATTTACATAATTGAGAAATTACACGATTACAAACGAGAAGAGTAAAGCTAGGTACGTTTGCAAAGGGGAGGGAGTTCTTGTGTTAAAGCACAACCGGCAAGGACCTATCCTACTGGGCGCCTAATTTCTTACACTCAGCAGCTGCAACTTTTTTTTGGATAATATAATTTTCTACCATCATAAACCGCCCACGGCATAAATGCTCTCGAGAGACGACGTGTGTATTATGGTTTTCCTTCCGAAGACTCCATGTAGTGAACGAAGAAAAAAGGAATCGACACACCCTCCTTTTCTTGTGTCGAAATGTTGTCGAATATTTATTTCCACCTCCACCGACAGACACGTCGAACCCATGTTGACGGGATAGGAGTACAAAAGAGAAAAATAAAAAAAAGGGCACGAGAAAGCCGGCGCCATCATAAAGTTACTTTACGAGAAATGATTTTCCCTACACCCCGGATGCGGAAGGTGAGGGTGAATTGGCCAACTGACTTTAGGGGGGAAGATCCGTACAATCCAATCAGGCCCGTGTGAATCCCACTGTTACCATCCACCGGGATCCCACGCCGTCGGAAAATCCTTCGATCACACAATAACGCCGAAAGCTGCACCATCGATCAAAAGCACACCCCGGGGGGGGGGGGGGGGGACGCTGCGGGCGCATCCCCGTCGGCGGCGCTTTTCACATTTCCATGCCAACCGATGGGTATATTTTTGTTTTCCCAGCATTCCGTCCTCTTCCTCCAGTGTGTGTGTGTGTGTGTGTGTGTGTGTGTGTGCCTGTGACGGATGCCGGTTGGGGATGGTAAATTTAGGCTGCCCTATACTTTTCCCTCAATCCGTGCTACTTGTCGTGGCTGTTGAAATTGAAAAGAAAATAAACAAACACCGACACACACACACACACACCCGGGCGCTAAACTGTACGGCGTGTTGTGAAACATTTTAATTAAGTTTTCAATTGAGCTCGCGGGTTCGGACGCGTACGGGATACGCGGAACTCGTCCGGTGGTAGGAGAAATTAATTTGATGGAATGAAAGATATCTTCCCTTTCTACTGCCGTCATTCCCAACGTGGACTAGTTTGTTTTTTTTTCTCTACTTCAAAAAATAAAGTACAATGTGCTTGCTCACATGTGATAAAACAGTACTCAACACAAGCGAGTGTTCTTGCGGCCGCTGGAGCCACTGCAAGTGCACTTCAAGTACCTTATTGTTGGTTGCTATTTCGTTTGTTCTGGAATACGCAATATAAGCAGCTGGCGCCGTATATTGGATCGTTTTTTTTTGCACCGCCCAGGATACCGATTCGCGTGCGCCACTTCCTATTGTTTATTGCGTGGCATTACGGGAGGAATTTTCTGATTAACTTCTGTTTCTGCACAGTGCACACCCGAGCACAATAGTGTGTGCCGCGAGTGGATATTGTGTATCCGAAGTGCCGTGTTCACCATAAGATCGGAGCGAAAGTCCTCGGCTCGAGCCGTCCAGTGTTGCAGGGAACAAATATGCAACTTCTATCCCATGTCTCCACTCCACTGTTCAAGGAGCGAAAATAAAAACAGATCAAGCATGCACGCGAATGAAATGTAATTGCATTCAGCGTGTTTTCAGGCAACGAGTTTCCCTTTTTTCTTTGCCTTCTCTGTGGGTGTGTGTGTCTGTGTTTTTCCAGGGCAGTACGCCACGAGGTGTACAAAATGCGTTTTATCGTAGCGCAGGAAAGCAGCCAGCATTACTGTTTTTGAGATGTGCTTAATGCCTGTACCTGGTATGCATTTCATAAATATATTCATTTCATCGCACACTTGTGTAAACGTTCCTGAGAGAGCGTTATTTCAAACGGTTTTCACCGAAGCACGGATGCTTCCCGGTCGGTCGAGGGTTCGGTCATACTGATGTTAGCAACTTTTCGGAGCAATCAGCAAGTGGGTCCGTTTTGCCCTTACCAGCCTTGTCGTCAACTAAGCACTAGTTCGTACGTAAAGAAGAAAGCTACTGTATTGCCGGAATGTGTTTTGTGAGAAACTATTGTTTCTAAATGCTTCAACGATTCGTACACACTAGCGAAAGTTTCACCTTTCACTATGACTAAGTAAAGGTTTCAAAATGCATTAAATATGATACAGATCTGTTGCTGGTAGACTCATAAAAAACCGAACCGAACCGAACTGGGCCACGATGGGCACGAATTGAGTCGCCTAGGAGTCTCGGGAAACGTGGAACGGTAAAATTGGTTCTCCCATAAACCCCTGGCACAGACGAAGCGTACTCCTTCCTATAAGCCATACGCAGCGTATCGCAGCGTCTAATGCTCCCCGGCGGATTAATTTCGGCCCGCTTCTCCAGTGATTGCATCACGTCGCTCCAATACTTATGCGAACTTGTTACGCGTACCAACGACGGACCCCAACGGTACATATCCTAAATAGCTTGAAACCATGCAAAAGTTGATTCCCTTTGGGAAATTTTAAGACCTTTTACATCCCCGAGTGAAGCCCACCGACATTTCACGCCGCACGAACCACACTGACACCTCGATTCCTCGCGCAGGAGAAAGACGAATAAAAATCGACGATAAGTAGATAATCAACAGCATTCGAAGAAATCGGAATTCGAGGCAAAATGCTAGCATAAGACGGCTGCAGTGGAAGCGAAAAAGGATTAAAAGCTTAGTGCGAATGTAAAGGAAAATAATTCCCTGGGATCAGTTCCAGGCAGATAGAAAGAAAAAAACGATAAAAAATAGGAAATCAATTTTTCGCCACGCTCCATCGTAACGTGCAATGAGGCAGACGCGATGGCCCTGGAACCGAACCAAGCCGAACCCCGTGTGTGTGTGTAAAATCCTTATGTTTCGAGTGGAGTGAAAAGAAAGTCCCCGGAAAAAGGGGAAAAACGGAAATGGCGCAACCTTGTCTTGTCGTGTGGAACTGGAGGAAAAAGGCTTTACGAAAAACACACAAAAAAAACCCTCACAGACCGAATCCATATTTCTGTTGCCCAAGTACGATTCTTCCAGTGGAAAGCATCTTAATCTTTACCTCACGCTCGGGTACTTTTGCTCCAGAACACCCAGACAATTTATCAAGCACAAGGAAAAAGGAAGCGATCGTCGTAGGCGGGGTCAGTTGAGTATTTTTCTCTGGCGAAACTAAACCGATTCCTTTTCTACCGGAAGTTCTTTTTCTGCTGCTGGCGAACCACTAAAACTTTGGACAACACAAAAAACAAATCAACTGTTGTTGCCGGGGGCAACGTAACGCGAACTTCTGGCAAGAAATGCGGAGAATCAAAACCAATAGCGATACCACTTGTTTGGCTGTTTGGTGGAAAACAGCGAGAGGGGGAAAGGAATGGCTGCGAGAACTACAACCAAAAAGGGGAAATTCCCTGAGCAGCACTTTTAGCGGGAAAAGCAGCTTTTTTTCGCTCCCACACACATTTATTACACGAACTTCAATCAAGCTGCCATGAAGGAGAGCTAAAGGAAAAAATGACAAGATAAAAGTTCGGTCGGCATATCAAAGTAGCCATTTCGAAGAACTCTCATGCCCGACCCGCCCAGTCGGCCCATTGGCCCACTACTTAGCGTGGAGGCCCGCTCACATTAGTAAACAAAACAATAAATCACTTGATTGGAAATTCAATTACCGAGAAACGGGTTCGGTTCGGGACCGGTGTAATTTGTGCCGGGGACGCAAAACGGAACAGGAAAGTCAGACACACTCACGAGAAAGCCCGCCCTGCGCCTTTCGGGCGCGTTGTTTATGCTTACGGTACCATTTTCCCGCATCGTGTAATCTTGATGCCCGGAATCTTATAACGGCCCCTCGAAACTGACAGCTTCGATGCTTTTATGTTGCCGTTTTCCTCCCTGGAAGGGACATTCTCACACGAGCGAGAAGATTCAATAATGTGACAGTTGAGCGGGGCCATTTTTGCGCCAATGCCAACGGCGCTGCGGGCTGCGATGAGCGGCGAGTAAGGTGGAAAAACACAGACACCGGTCCTACCGGAGGCTGGTCTAGCTCAAGCCAAATAGGGTCCTTGGGATTGTTCGTGGAAGTTTCCTTTTTTGCCCCCGGGGGAGTATTTGATTACGCTTCTACCTGGTGTTTGTTTTTGCGGTGTTTCTTCTTATGGCGCAACCGTCCCGATCACGCGCCTCGTCTCATGTTGATTAACTTTCAACTAAACGAACGACTGGAATTTGCTGCCTAAAACCCTAAAAGAAAGCCCAACTTATTATGCGACGTAGACGAATGGCCCTGAATACGAAACGCTGCTGATAAGGAGCTCGGGTTCGTTCCATCGACGTCGCTTCCGGCCAGCTCGCAACGGAACTAATGAAATCCATCCGATTTGATTAGGTCAAAAGCAAAACAAAACAAAAAAAAACGGGAAGACTTACACGGCCCGAGAAAAGGGCCAAATGGTTCACGTCTTTCGTCACCGTCATTTTTACAGCACCGGCATCGCATTGACGCTGGTGGCCATTCGTGTGCGTTCCTCCAGACTGGTTCGCGAGCAAATCCTCCATCAATCTCGGAAAAGCTCGTTGTCAAACTTTCGCCACTTTTTTCGGCACTCGTCACGCGGCCCCTCATGCAGGACAGTGTGATCCGTTTTTGTTTTTCGTATGCCATTCATGGCTTCCCACCCCCCCCCCCCCCCCCTCGTCCTCGTGTCGAAATCGGAAATAAACTACCTCGAGAATGGTCCCCGCTCCGTCCCGAAATTGAAACGGTTATTGCGATTTCCACTTTACCCGTCGACCCATTTCGACTCCTACGCACGACGCAAACAGGAACGTAGAGAAAAGGACAACGATAGAGAGAGAGAGAGAGAGAGAGAGAGAGAGAGAGAAAGAGATACAAAGGGACAGGAACAGAAAGAGAGAGAGCTTTCTTTGAATCGGAAAAACAAATCCTCGGCATTGGCATCGACGCTTTATTTCCGTTTCATTCCATTCGTTTCTACGCACCGGAAGTGATGGCAATTTCGTCCCACGGATCTTCCGGCCGCCACTGCATCCAAACGCTGTTTGTCTGGGACGTGATCATAAAGCGCACGCACAAAACCCGTTGTTGCTCACCAGCTGAGACCGGCTGAGCCTTCTTCAAGCTGTTCGTTTGGTGCGTCGCGCGTTCTCTGCGGGTCCATTTCGTGAGGCCTTTGCCCGGGATCGGCCCGGGAGTCCATTTGTCATTATCGGCTTCTAGGTTTTTTTTTTCTCGTGCCCCAAAAAAAGGGAGAAGAATATATATATATATAGTGTCACCACAGCAACTGCCGTCGGATCGGCCGAGCGTGAAGAAGGACCTTCTTTTAATGTCCGATAGGCTGTTTTCCTAAAGGATTGGTAGAGGGTTTTGTTTCTCCCGATAAGAAAAGGTTCACCGCAGAACATTTCTGCGTCTCGCAGAGGAAGGTAGAGGGAACACAATGTAGACGATACTACTTAGTGGTTCTTCGCAGTCTGTGAGAGTCTAACCTTACTTGTCCCTTTCTGAAATCGGGGGCTCTTATAAATCTATTCCGAAACAGGGAAAACCACATTGTTCAACATTATCAGCACGGCCATCCAATAATCGATTCAGTTAAGTTTTTGTTTCAATAAAAAGGTACACGTAACGATGCTCACAGAAAGTGGGGCGAGAAATTGCTGAGAACAGCAGGACTGGTCAAATGTTTGCCCTTATCAGAGCAGTCAAACAATCCAGGATAGCAGGAATTAATCCTTTTCGTTTCATGGTAGCATAAATCAAATGTTGCTGTTTTATGCTTTTCAATTGGCTTCTGCACTTCAAGTGCGGGGTATCAAAAAAAAATAAATATCCTTCACGAGCCACGATTTATCTAGAACACTTGAATGAAGGGAGGGAAAAACACCACCTCTTTAACGTGCAGTGGAACACGTTATCAGTCGATAACGTTGATAACACGAAACCACGCTCATCTGGAAGTGAAATCTCAACGAGCCACTTCGCGCGTTTGCGAGAGTTCGTCCGCCCATCAGTCAAACACGCCATTCCGGGTGGCGGGCAGCGGATGAATCAGGAAAAACCGTTGGCCCCTTTGATGAGGTTAGTTCAGCTCAGCTTTTGTAGGAAAGGAAAACGCTTGCGTAGTATTGCGGGATGGGATGCACTCTTCCCTGAGGTGGACAGCTTTCGTTTTCGGTTTTTTTTTCTGCTTTTTCGCTCCGACGCGCCCTGACGGCGAAAGTGAGCGATTGGCTGAAGGATGTTCGATGCAAGGGCAATGAAAAGTGCATACTTGCCCTCGTTTTTGAGACCTCGTTGCGCACGCCATCGATCGTAGCTTGTCGCTTAACGATGACATTTTGTCAGCAAGTCTTATGCAAATATCCTTAGACCAAGCTGGGAATCCATCAACCAACGGGCCACTTACTGCACTGAGATGAACTACCGTGGGCATCGCAAAGGGATGATGGAAAACCACCGGCCTTTGCATATGTGTGTACCGATCATCGATTGGCGGAAGTATCTCATCTAAACTCACCGACTTACAAGGACCACCCGTCCATGTTCGTCGTGAAATGAACCAAAACCACAAGGCCACAGACACAGACTCACACAGTTACACACACACAGAGGATCCATTACGGAACCAAGTGGCACCTCTTGAGCGGAAAACGGGGAAAAAATGGCACGAGTCAGCGGGAAAACATTCCGTTAATCAATATTCATAAGCGCTGGCTTTCAGTGCCCCCCCTCCCGTTGGTGGGGGAAGAAAATGTCCAAGGTGAGGGCGGGGCTGGTTGGTGGTTAAACGGTCGGACACCTATGGCGATGCCTCGAGAAAGTAATGGGATATCAATCATTCCTGTTCTACCGATTATGGCGCGATTAGGCAGCGGAAACCGGTTACGAAACAGTTTGCGGTTATTCTTCGAAGGCAAAAAGTTTGTGGAATCCGTCACAACCACGCAAAACGCCGCATGGGAATGTTTATTAAAATTAAAATATGATGGGAATATTTAAACAATTGACAATAACAAATAGAGTTCACAAATACCAAATTATTTGTTGATATAATATTGTTTCAAAATGTTCAACGCAGTCAAATAATTAACTGACCATTCCTCTCACCCCAAAACCCTCTTCGCTACAAACCCGTGACATACAAATTAATTTGAGTCATTTTCCTGAAATTGTTCCATATATGTCGTCCTTACTGTAAAGGGCATTTGAGGTTCATGTTGCATTTAATTGCGTACTTTCAATACCACCGGCAACGCACCTGGAAAGGATTATGCCAATACTCATCACCAAGCGGGAGTGTATTGGTAGGTGAGACAAGTCGCGATACGTCCCGTTGTCATCCTTACTTGCATGCGCAAAACGTTCATCCAACAATCCTTCGACCTGAGTCAGTGTATTTAGATGATTCGTCTTGTCCAGGAGGAGCCTGCGGTGAAGTTTCAGGATTCCCTCGTAGGTATCCTGCCCTATCATCTTCGGTGTTGCACCGGCGCCACCTGGCCGTAGAAATACGAGAGTCCTTGTAGACTCAGCGGTGCAGCAGTAACAGTCACGCTTCCATCATCATCATCATCATCATCACCGTCTCGGGTGCTTCAAAGTTGGCCATAGAGTTGGGCGCCAGCACCACTACCTCGGCAGACCCACCGGCGGTCGCGCCATTTCACATTACTGCACTGCCACGAACACGTCGCTGGCTTTCCCCCCGGCGCGTCCAATTCATCATTTAGTTCAACTGCCACTCACGGGCTTTTGATGGCTTACATTGCCATCCCCGTGCCATCCGGTAAATGGAAAATGCGGCGCATCCGTGACAGTGCAACCACGACGGGTCCCCGGATTGGGCAACTAATTTGTGCCGGCCAAACTTTCCCTCTACACCACGACGCGCAGACAGGCACGGTGGCCGGGTGTATCGCTGTGACTGTGACTGCACAATTAAATTCAAACAAAGTTTATTTATTATAACTCACTCCCCCATTCGAGCAGTGAGGCGTAATTTCCCACGGGCAGTTTGGACAAACGGGAATAATCCCCTTACGGGGCTGGAGGTCGGTGCCGTGCAACCCGAAAGGCGAACTTTATCAGCCTCACTCGGAAACATGGCCGCAGTGGCGGCGACGGCGAGTGAAATCTGGTGCGGCACTGCTCCGACGTTGCTTGCGGCCCACGCTTCGTGATGAAATCTAATTTCATCATCATCAACATGCAATCCGGCGGGAAAAACAGGGGAATGATTTTTCCCACCCGACCCGCGACGAAACCCTTTAAACGAAACGGGACTAATAAATCAGAAATGGGGCCCCCAAAAACGCCATTCACGTCGCCGCCAACTCGACTGCTAAGGATTCTCGCTCGGGCAGACGCAAGGGAGCGCCGGTGGAGAGCGACGGAGAGCGAAATCCATGCCCCAAAACGTTGTATGGACATCGTACTGGAGCGCTTCGGGGGAGTAAACACGGAATAGCAAAAGCTTTTATGATATTTACCATTTCCCGCGCAACAACCGACAGCGCAGGACGATTGAACGGATGGCCAGGAAAACCGTACCGCCATGCTGGAAACGGGGGAAATGAGAATGCGGTTGCGGGGTTGTAAAACAAAAAAAAAGCCACAAGGGAATCCCGGCAGTGGCCAGCTCGTCGCCAGTTGAATCGAAGAGGGCGGATTGCGCAAATTTTTGCAATAAGATTTGTGGTTATACTCGTACATTTTCGACCACAGAACGGGAGGGAGGACCAATTTGGGGGCGGGAAAGATGAAACGGAATGGAGAGAGAACAGAAAGCGCGTCTGTGCAAGGGGACGGCATTGGATTGACGTTTGTTTTGTCGAACGTTCGTAGTTGGCAGTTCGTGACGATGGTGCGAAATGATGCTGGTGAATGAAACGATCCTGTGGTATTTGCCAACCAGTGATGGTTTATCCTGCCCGGCCGGCGATGGAGGGGAGGGGTTGTCTTCCGAAGCCGGCTTTTGCCCGAGTGGAAGGCGAGACGGGGAATCCTTAGAAGTATCTGGAAAGCATCAGCAAACACGCGATATATTATTTTTAGCGAAACGGCATGCGTTTCCCGACGAAGGCAGCCACATTTGAATGGAAATGACACAAAAACTTTGCTTCCACTTAGAAATATGTTTCATCGAATTGAATTATTGTTTCATTCATGCATCATGAACATGTTTCTTTGATTTGATCCCACTTTCATAAGTTTTCTTCCTTGGTCCATAGTACACGAAATAGTTACTCTGCTAAATCCGATCCGGGAACGAAAGAAACCGATTTTCCTTGAGTAATATCGGCCAGGGCCGACATTCACCATCGTTCCCATCATTCTTCGTTTATGTAATCCCACCACCGGTGGAGCAGCACGTTCAGCAGAGAGATGGAGTGGTCTGTCCGCTAGACACTTCTCGTTATCCTTGTCAACAAACCCAAAACCCGGTGTCAAGTAGCTGGCAGCAAATTAAATTCGCCAAAAAATTTGTTCCTTTCTCAAACATGTTGATCCCGGCGTCCAAAAGAAAAGGGGAGCAAAAAAAATCACGCGGCAAAACCGTTTCGCGTTCGGATAGCGTTGATCTACTTCCACTGCACGTACCCAATACAGGCTCGGTGTTAATGAACTTTTACGGCACGTTAACGACACTTTCGGCACACTTTACGATATCGCATCGATCGTGTGTCCACGTGAATTCCCTTCCGGGCGGTAAATCGTCCTTTTGATGTGATTGGTGTTTCTCTTCTTTTTTTTATTCGTTCATTTTTTTT
>JAOEFI010000004.1:22742290-22767226 GCA_034621735.1 Anopheles plumbeus
TCGTCGCTCGCTTTTAACATTTTTTCCGTCTTTTAATATCTTTCTTTCTTTGACGATTCCCTCCCCACACCGAAAGGCTTGCCTGGA
Organism: Anopheles plumbeus; assembly: GCA_034621735.1. Taxonomy (NCBI): domain Eukaryota; kingdom Metazoa; phylum Arthropoda; class Insecta; order Diptera; family Culicidae; genus Anopheles; species Anopheles plumbeus. Next base: position 22,742,378 of record JAOEFI010000004.1, read on the forward strand.
GTTCGACAAATCGGGCGACGATTTGCAAATTAACTTCCCCGTCACGATCGGCACGGTGCCATTCCGAATACCGAACAGCAACCTGCAGCCGCACATAGGATATGGTAAGTTTATCAGCTATTTTCAAATTGATTCCCTTCTCTGCTCTCTCTCTCTCTCTCTCTCTCTCTCTGGCTCTTCTTACAAACATCAGACTCCGTGGATGACATGAGAATTTCCAATTGCAATTTAGCAACATCCACACACACGAGGAAAAACCGCCCGCTGAAGCAGAAGTGAGGTTTTCACTCGGTGGAGAAAATGCACTCGAACGGTTCCGTGCGATAGGAGGAAGGAGGAGGGTTGGTTGGTTGTGCAAATGCATCCGTTTTCCGCTGGCCGTTGAGGCCAGCGGCAGGGTCTTTCGCATCCGTGCGATGACGCTATCTGACGTCGACCTTTGACCTTTTTTTTTCCTCTTGCGGCTCGCCGGGTTGGTTGCGGGTTTTTCCACTACTGGCTGCAAAGTAGCGGGCTGCTTTACTCAACGGGAGAACGGTTTACCATCGGTTCGGAATGAAACGTCGTGGCATCGCCATCGTAGCATCGTGCTGCAAGCGATCGTGACAGCTTTCAAACGCCGTGGAAAAGATTCGTCAAAAAGCAGGAAGTTGATTGAAGAATTTAAATTAGATTCTGAAGAAGGGCAACTAACTACAAGCCAAATTGTAATATGATCGAAATTAATTTGCAAGTTAATGGTAACACTCAAGCCACACCCTGAAGGTGGCTCGCCAGGATCCATTTGGGGTGTTCTGGGTATTGAGAATTTGACGGTTTCTTATAACCGGTTTTAATCCGCCAACCAAGCACCAAGCGAGTCTTCGTCGTCAAACACTTCCGATTTCTAATCTCCAATGCGTGTTTTCCTCCGTCCGTGGTGGCATCCAACCGGTCCGTATTCGTTCGCTTTTACAACCCACCTCAAGGGGTGCGATCTTTGCGATAAAGTCCCCGTCCTGCGTTCAGGGTGTCGAAGAAAACGCAAGGAATTCCACCCGAAAAATCGGTAGTAAACGTTTTGAGCACCACCAGTTCCAAGATTACCGCTTGGACGAACCGTTCAATCCTTCCGATCGCTCAATTTCCTTCCTGTCGCCGTCCTGTGTCTTTTATGTACGTATTCGTGTAGAGTGTCGCGTAAATCCATCGTAAAACCAGTTTTTCGATGAGTGGCACGTGTGGGACGTGCGCTTCAGTGGGAACGGTCGCCCCGAGTCGGGGCGTAAATCTGAACTGAATGGAAAAGTCATCCTTTTTTCCGGGCTCCACTTCGATTCGCTGTAGAACCCGTTTTTCGGACGCCTTCCGCGGGAAGTGGACAAAAGGGGACACGACTTTAACGATAGCGGGCTCCCAGCCCTTTTGGTTTTCAATCGGTCTTCTTTTTTACGTTGTCCTTTCGCCTTTCTTCCAAAAACAGACGTCGCCATCGATCACGTCGAGGGCGGCACCTACATCGGGCCAGAGTTCCTGCTCGGCGAGGTGTACGACGGGTGCAACGTGAGCGACAACGAGCACCGCGACCTGGCGCCACTCTACCGGCCGGTCTACCTGACGGTCGTCCGCAGCTCGCAGCAAGTGTCGGCCAAGGCGGTGGAGCGCAACAACCGGCGACAGTCGGCGGCCGCCGTCCTGGGAAGTCACCATCCGGACAGCGCTGCCGGTGGTGGGGGGGGACACGCCAGCGGGAGTGCCAACGGGGGTGGCACGGGGGATCAGTTCCAACGGTACCGGAAGTAGTGACCCTAATGGGGGTCGGAGGGAGGGGGAGGATACTGTCCCACCCGGTGTCGAGGGTAAGCATACGCCAACGTCAATAAACCAACAATGGACGACGGCATAGGTAGGGGTGAAGGACATTCCACCACCACCCCTAGGTAGTGGATGGAGGGAAAAAGGATGAACGGACGAAACCCCAACACTCGCCCCGATCAGCTGAGGGCCGGCGAACGCTTAAAGAGGATGTGTAAAGCGTTTGGCGAGCCGATTTGAAAAAGAAAAGCTGTCGTAAAGGGTTCGTCCAACGATGTATCCTTTCCACCTCCTGACGGAGCTGTTCCGGCGAATATGGTGGCAGGGCAGGGTGTGCAAACGATACACACCTTCATGCACTATCGCATGGTCGTATGTCCCCTTCTTACTAGCGTCCCATGGGATGGCGGCTTCGAGAGAGTCTACTCTAGAAGGAAAAACACAAAACGGTGTGCCCCCGAGAGCTTTAACTTAAACTTAAAGTAACAACAAAAAAACCAGCACGAACGAGAGCAAAACTAATTGAAATAATGCATACACAAACGAATACACACACGAACTAGAGAAACCCCCACGTCGTGCCAAAGGGGTGAACAAACAAGCGAAAGGTCCTCCGTACCGAAAAGGAAAGTAACATGGGCCCATCCCACACACAGGGAACGCACTGTGCGACCCATTTTGCACCCCCCGGGCGTGTGCTTTCGTCTTATTTTGGATGGATTTTACGGTTTAGATGTTTTCCTCGAACACTCCTCCTACCCCCACCACAAACTCACTCACTGCCCTTGCCTTAGCTACGTCAGTCCACCCCCCGCCCTAGTTCCCGTAGTTGATGGATGTCACCTTGTTGTTTCGGTTTTCGCTCTAAACGTCGACTCCTTTCGTAGAGATTTACCGGGAAATGTTTGAATGTAAGTTGTGCAAATGTTACGAGTACGTGTGTGTGTCCGTGTGTAGTTGTCCCAAGGATCGATACAAAATCCTGCAAATGTTTGACCGACAAGGTGCATCACGAAACAGCAGCAGACGCGAACCCGCTGCGCCGCTGTGGTCGTTAAATGATTAGGTGTGGTTTCTTTACCGGTTTCACCGAGTTTAGTTGCAACGAGCCGTACAAAACGAATCGATACATAAAACGTTCGAACATAGTATGGTCGTGTGAACATAACAAGTCGGTCTAATACTGGGCTACAAAATATCCTCAAATAAGTGTAGTTTTTGTGATGAAAAAAAAAAATGTCCCGTAGCATCCGACCGGACCGGATGAGCAAACTGCAAACATGTTAACGCACGACGAAGATGGTACAAATAAGACGACGTTTTCGTAAAATCTGGATAGATCTTAGAGAACCGGCCGCGGCGGGTGTGAGCAAACTTCAGAGGGTCGAAATAACAAAGTGTAAGACAGGATGCAATAAAACTCTTCTGGAACTCTTTAAATGATGATTTTTTTCACAGAAAGAAAACTATGATGACGGTCGAAAACTGTGCCAGTGTCTGGAAGTAAGGTAAGAAAATATCGCTATCAAAAGGGAACCGTTTGCTTTCTTTCGAATCAGTCGTAGCTACTTTTGGCACCGGCTCTCGGTGAAACAGCCGTTTACTACTGGTTTCAAACGATAGTGAAGTGTTTATTGTGTATTACGAAATTGAATCGGTTTCACGGCGTTTCTCCATCTAAGCAAAACTACGCCAAACGTGGTTCACTGACTGACGCTACAACAGTGTATACAGGTTTACAGACGCCTTTGTCATTTAGCTGGTAGTAATAGGTTTTACGGTTTCATTTACTTTACTGATTTTACTGTACTGACTTTTCTTCTGTAATTCGATAAGTTAAATTCATGTCCATGTTTTTTTCGTGTTTCATCGCCACTCCGTAGATCGCGCTGGCCCCTCACTAATCCTTCCCGTGCTGACTGTCTGTATATTTTTTCATATTTTCTAGAACTCGCTTAGTAATCACAATTACTTAAATTTAAGTAGAAGAACTAAACCCTCGAACCTACTGCATTCCGCGAACGATTGAGTAAAGAAACAGTACTGCAGATTCGTGTTTTGCCACAGTTTCGTGTTCTTTCGGTCACTAATCACTATATGTTTTTTTTTCTTTTAACTCTTTTTCAATTTCATTCATCGCTGCTCATGTTTTGAATATACCATCAACAGTGTGGGTGCTATGCTATCCGGAACGGAAACGACGATTCGTTGCCGCTCATTAAGTGTTCAGTTTCCAGTGGCAAATTTATCGTTAATTCTGTGAGGGAAAAGTTGAAAACTGTGAACAAATTTGTTGGTTATCGGTATCGAGAACGCTTCTTCTCCTACATTGACGATCGTTTATTTACCGACGTCAACGGACTAGTCGGAAAAGAACGGAAGTGAAGCTCTTTTTAACGATTTTCAAAGTAAATCAAAAGGAAATTTAGTTAATAGTTCAATCCACACATTTCAATTGTACGATACTTGAATTGATATAAAAATATGATTATGTTGGATGGTTGGATATGATCGAAAGATTCTCATGTTGTTTGAGTACTGATCTGTAAAGTCATTCAAATTTGTTTTTTCAAACTTTTGTTCTCAGCTATTGATTTCCTGTTTTGTTTTAATTTTCTTTATTGTTTTTTGGCCGGGTTCGTACGTTCTACTCTGCTCGTGGTTAGTGGACGCAACTGACAGGAGAAACGGGGACGCCCGGTGCTGGTTGAAATGTTCGCATGTGAAAGGAAATGTAAACGATAATTTAATTAAAAATTGAATCCACAGTGTTCAGTATGTAGCTTCCTTCCTGGAGCTTAGTTATCAATTTTCAGTTGTTGTTTTACAACATTTGCATTACATTCTGGCAGCTGCTATTCCTCGATTGTTGAGTTTTGCTTTGGGCTCGTTTTCAACGGCCATATGTGTTTTGGAGATAAGAATTTAACAGTATTACCGTTTGCCTGTCGTCTGTCTGTCTTCCCTGCAATCTCCGAAAGCCTTTTTCGATGCGAGTTTTCTTGCAGTAGTGTCTCATTTTACTTTTCAATTGTATTAACGTTTGCCCGGTTCGAATATGATCCACTATTGAATGAAACTGTGAATTTTTCACGACTACAAACACCACCCCACTATATCATATGCACTGCATATCACGCATATGCGTTCTAGACCAATTCTTCCGAATTTATCACAAATACACTAAGGAAGGAAGGGGTGTGAACATGAATAATGGCTAATGGAAACCGAAAACTTAAAAATATTTTCTAGATAGCTTTTTTTGTCATTCGATGTGTTCTGATTATTATACGCTTCCTTTCCTTGCATGAGAGGCAACAATGTACCTACAGTATTGAAGTAACAAAGAAAGAATCGGGAGTGAGATATAGCGATAGAGGTGAGATAGAAAGAGAGCTGTCTCTAGTAAGGGAAAAATAAAGTGAGAGATTAACAAATTGTGCTAAACGCCGGAAAAGCTACTTGCTGAACACATGAACAAAACGAAATCATCTTCTGTGTACGACACAAAATAACAATTGAAACACAATCGAGTGCACGATCCAATCACACAGGACCACCGGATCGGTTAGACCCATGAATAAGTTACTAGTTGGATTTATTGTTGTAATTGATCAGCGTCGAAGAAGAGCATTGTTACGGGACGTGAAACAAGTACCCTATTGTACAGTATTACTACCTAAGGCTACACTATCGCTACTACCACTAAGGTAAAATATAGACAGGACAGATATGACGTACGAATACGAGACATTGGCGCATTGGAAGCAGGCGTTATTCTAGCATTATAAACAATTCGAAGTGTCAATTGAATTTACTGAGTCTATGAGCTATTTTTTACATGAAAGTACACAGTTCCAGAGAAGGCTCTAAAATAACGAACTATTAAACAAGTAACGGAAACAACGAAAATCGACACAGGGCAGGTGGTTTGTTAATATTAAAGAAATAAAATAAAGCATAACATGAACACAAAGTAAAGGATGCTAGACATTTCGTCGTACAATACTAATTTGAATGGAATGAACACCGCAAAAAGAAGAGAAGAAAAACACCACCAATAAAGAAAGATGCGATCCTTCCATGCATCAGCACACCTCCAATGCTCAGCAAGGTGAGAGAAGAGGTCCTGTTCCAATTAGTCCCCGGTAGAGACAAACGCGCAACCGCTATGCCGAATAACCGAGCGACGGAACCGCGATAGCGAAGAAGAGGATTAGACTTATTCGTGTGTTGTTTCTGTTGTTTCTTGTTATCGTTTCCATTCGTTCGGTATGCGCGTGTATGATTCGCCCCCACCGTCGAGCTGAGTAAAAACAGAGCCAAAACGTCTTCAGCCAGCGGTACCACCAGTAGGGGACGATTGCTATACCTCTCAGATCTGCGCTGCCCCATCGTTGCTATTGCTGTTACTGTGCGAGGCTGAGCGTGAATCGTCGTCGCAAATGGGTGCCGATGTGGAGGAGCTGCTGCCATCGTCGCCTCCATCACCCCCGATGTTGCTACTGACCGCCGCAACATCTAGCACGTGCCCGTTCGTGCGAGAATTGGTGGAACTAGCGGACGAACTGCTGCCGTGGGTGCACCGGTTGCTACTTCTACTGCTGCTGCTACTACTGCTGGTGCCGGTGCCGTTGGTGTGCGCAAATCCGGTGCCAGGTTCGCTAAGTTGGCCACCACCGCCGAGCGACCCGGTGATGCTCACCACCGTCGAGGACGAGGACGCTGACGAAGAGGACGAGGACGAGGAGGAAGAACTCGACGACAACGAGAAGGAGGTGGAGGCCGTCGACGTGCTCGGTCCTCCGTTGACCATCGGGTGCCTCGTGGAACTTTCGCCGTTCGTGTTGTGACTCGTGCTGTCCTGGCCCACCGTTGTCGTGCCTACGGTTATTGGAAGAAGAATAGATCCCTCCCCATAAGTTTCCCTCCGACATACCACCGCCCCGGTTCGCAGTTCCTTACTATTTTCGGTGCTGTTGCCAACGGGAAAGACTACCATCGGCGGTAGCGCCGTCGTCATCGTGCTGTTCATCGTAGCGCCACTGCCCATGGCAACGCCGCCACTGGCACAGCCGTTCGTCCCATCCATGGACGCTTTCGTCTTCGTGCGGCAGGTGTTGTATGCACCGCAGTGGGTGCACTTTAGTCCGACTACATGGAACTTTACCGTCGACTCCTGGTAACAGAGAAAGAGATGCCAGAAGGTTAAGTCATCACATCTGTGCGGGAGAAGCGCCGCCTACTCTACTCACCTTATGGCAGTCTTTGCACAGGATGTCGACGTAATAGTTCTCGTACTCCTTTGGCATGGGCGTGGCGGACACCTCCGCGTCCAGGTACTCCCACAGCTGGATCATGTCCATCATCGACGTCTGACAGGTAGGGCAAGCGTAGTGGCCAGATGAGAGCTACAGTGGAAGAAAGCGGTCGACGGGAGTAGAGACAATTCGTTACGACCATGTTGTATCTATGAACCGTTGATTTTCCACTTACCAATTCCTCGAAGCACGTCCGATGCAATAAATGCCCACAGTCCGGAATGTGACATGGAATACGCGAGGTGTGAATGTCATCCAGGCAGACGGGACAGTTCGAGCGAGAAACATTTTCCACGCACTGTAACACACAGAGGATCAAGAAACCAAACAAGGATATAGTTATAGAGTGCAAAGCAAAGTGCCCCCCTTGTCCCCCTTTTTACTTTGAACGGTATTTTCCACCTACCCTGTGCCCATCGTACTTTAGCTGCAGTGGTAAACACATGTTGCATACTTCGCAGTGGAAAAACCGCCCACGACCACCGACGCGGCAGATTCCACAGCCATCACAGTGGTACTGGTTACGGTCCTCGTCGTCAAACAGATTACAAACCAAGCATGTGTACTGAACGGAGGAAGAAGGGTGAATAGAAAAGTATCAGGATGAAGTCAATCGTCACGTAAGAAACGTAGCAGCAAAGTGAACCCGGGAGTCAGGAGAGACGAGCGTTGTTTTATTTTGCCGGCAAATATGATTTGAAAACACTCGAAACATACTACAAATAAAATGCACAGGCAATTGCTGAATGACCAAATTATTGACGACTAGAGTTTCAGTAACTCAATATACGCAGCACACGATTAAGAAAAAAGTTTTATTAGCAATCCAATGTTTTGAAGACAAGAAGAGTCACATAAAACTGTTTTGATTATCGGGGAAAAAAACTACATGATGATATCAAAATAAACAGCCACAGTCAACGTTACGATTCCGTTTTATATAACGCCATCGAAGCCGGCCTTTTTAGTTACGCAAAAGGACTTTCTTTTGCACGACTGTTATAGCCATGTTCAGGCGAACTTTCTAAACCGTACAGCACGGTATGCTAAAAGCAAGATTTAAATATTTTAAAACCTACTCAATGGCGGCCTCTCGTGTGGCTTAGAGGCGACAATTTGGCACCCGTGTTCGAGCTACTGCTACGGAGTTGCCTTTCATTCTACATGCAATCGCTTCCGTGGGTTGAGTGCTAAAGTACAAACCAGTACCGATATCCGGATAAGGCGCATTCAAATTGAACTGGTTTGTATTTGTTTTTGAGCTAGTCAGCGTAGGTTCCCTAGGAATGCATTTCATTATCACGGTCGCTGCTTGCTCGTGCATCTCCTTGCTCGCACCTTGGGTGCGAACGCCTACCCAAAAAAATCGGCTTGAGCTGAAACGGGTTCGATCCGAGATGGAGAGCGAGATACCGGATTAAGCAGATCCAGTGAGTCGCAACACTCCTGAGGACTGGGGCCACTTTCCTTCATCAATGCCATTTCTTGCGTTTTCGTCTCCAGTCACGGCTCGCTTAATTTATTCAGCTGTCCCGTCGGGCGGTAGACTCGCCGTTTTGTTTTTGCCACAAACACCTTAACCTTCGTGTCGCTCCTCACTGCTCATTAGCACGCCTTACGTCTGAAGCTCCCAAGGTAGTGTCTCCCGGCTTCCAGGATGACCGCACCGCCACCGTTCCACAAACGATTCCCACGCACTCACCCTTCCGAATCGGACGCCACACTTTTCGCACTCCGCCTGCACCCGCTGTCGGGTGTTGCACTCGGTGCAGATCAGTTCCGTGACCGTCTTCCGGTTGAAGAAGTGTGTCTCGTTCTCGTCGTGGCAGTATCGACACATGTAGAATTTGTTGCAGCACGGTGTCTAAAATGGAACGATCGAAAACAATTACTCGCGGCGGTATCGGGGTGTTGTGCGCAGCAGCTGGTAGAGAAAATATTAATCATAGCAGAAAATGAAAACATAAAACAGCGACAGCCGGCCGCCTTCTCCTCTTCGGCAGCCCGAGCGCGGAAGCGGGGATCGTGAAAGTGACTTCTGCTTCATTCAAATCATAAATTATCATCTTATTATCTGGGTAATGAGAAAATTCAGCGGCGCGCGAAGACACGGTGGTAAGGGTAGGCGCGTGGAGTAGAGCCATCCGCTCAGACACGATCGCACACCAGCCTAGGCGTCGACGACATCGCGGATTCACGGGCACGGCAGCGGAAAGTGAAGAAAGTGAATGAACTTTGGCGCAGTGGTCCGGCCGGTGCTGCTGCCTGCCGTGCTCTGCTGCGTACATATCGGTACTTTCCCTCTCTTTTCCATTTTCCGTGTGGCACTGTGACACAGCATCGCACAGAATGTGCTGCTTCCCATAACCTTCGTACATTCCTGGACGAACACACAAAAGGGCGGAGAACTTACCACGAATTGGGCACGTCGTTTGTAGTGCGCACAACCGACACGCTTCCCGTTCTCCTCCTGGCCGTTCGCCGTCGGTACCGGCGCCGAAGCATTGCCACCGTTTGGCGTAGGAATCGGCTTCTTGTCGTCCATGGCGGATCGGAAGAAGCAGGGGCGTTTAGCAAACACGCGGAAGATGTCGGGTGAGGAGTGGAGTATGGTCGCTTTTTTTTTCCTCTCACACAGCCACAAGGGCCAGGGCCGTTGGTTTTTGGTCACGGATCATACGTGAAATTACACATAGTCGAGCATTATCCACAGCGTATCACGGATTGGAAGCAGCGCTCATATATGGACGGGAAATTGTTTACACCAACCATTTGACACATGAAACATGACACTTGATCCTGATGTTGCGCAAAAAACACACTGCACACAGGTATAATGCAAAAACGCACACACAGATGGTGGATTTTTTTCACTTTTCAATCAACTACATAGGAAACACTTTCACGAAACTTTTCTCTTCCAGCAAGCTTGGTCAAATGATTTATACGAGAAGAAGCCACAAACACCAGCTGCTGGCGCTTCGAAACTTCTGGTTGGGAATACGTTTATATTACTTGTATTATCCACTTAAAATTTCCCGTAAAAGTCTGTCCAAAAATCATCGACAAAGTAGCATGAATTCGTGGGCTGCAACAACAACTTTACACTGCAAAGAAGACGGAGGAGTTAAAGCACACACATTTTCCGGATTTTTTTACCACAGATCACCACAAATTATTGCATCCGCAGTGGCTGGTGCGGTACCACGGGAACTACCCGTCGACGACCACTTCGCTTCACCATGACAATAAAAAATAAAAGTCTTTTTTGAAAAAAGGGAAAGTGAAACTATACACGCGCTACCTTCCGCGACCCTGGATAAACGAACGAACCAACGAAACGCGCTTCTCTTTCTTCTTTCACTTTGACGTGTTCAGCTGCTGCGAATGGTGCTGGTGGTGTTGGTGTGACCGCCCGCAGATTTTTGAAGTGGTTGCTACGTTTACATACTCTTCAATGTACGTTTACGTTTGCATGCGTCTCTGCGGTTACATACGTTTAACACGAAGCTCTTCTTTTCAAGTGAATCAATGGACACTATTTTATGAAAACCACGAGATTAGCATAAATAACATTTCGTTGGAACCCTATAGCGAAGCGACATTGCGAAACGATTCGATTGTCCGTGCGCAAAGGAAAAGAGAGCTGCTAGTTTTGCCATCACCAATCGATGGGTTTAATTATTACTGCAAACACGAGTTTCGCTAGCTGCTTGGCAAACCATTGCAAAATGACGCCTTTTAACACGGAACTAACTGGCGTGCTTTCTACATGATTCGTTGTGCAAGGGTAGGCAACGCACACGTATCTCCTGCCGGATTCTTCATGGTGCTTAGATGTAGAGTTGCAATTGGACTTTTGAATGGTGAAGTGGAAAAGTCAGCATCCAAGCTGCTGGTTGAGGAACTTAGCAGCACTTACTCGCGACCAGCGCACGCATCCACACAAACACGACCAGCACCATCCACGCACTTACAGCAGCGCATTCGAGTGGGACCGTCGACTCGTCTCGCGCTTCTCTTACGAAGAAAATTTTCACTTTCACACAACCGACGGTGGAACCGGATTCACCCCAATCGATATGCAACAATCACGCTCGGACAACGAGTTAAACTTTCGCTTGTGCTACCACAGCAGGACATGCAGATGCTCACTTATATTTACATTCTCGTCCTTGGTTTTCCTTGCAGCTGGACGGTTGCTAAATCTTGCGCAAGCCAAATGCAATGAACTAGTCGGAAGAAGCTGATTTAACCACACACGAAAAACTACAGACACTGCGCTGCACACCGAGAAGGGACTGTGGTAGGAATTCCTATAGGAATAATTCATCAGTGTCCCTCATCGACTGCAATTTTGACAGCGTCTGTCAAATCACTGTACTACTTCACAGACAAGGTTAAACATGGAACGAGGTTTCGTTGTCCAGAGCTTTTTGACATCACCAAACCACTGCAATGCTGGTGCTGCTATAATGAACACAGCGAAAACGCTTTGGCAAATAAATATCCGTAGCAGCTTTAATCAATTAGCTAGAGAGGTTATTCGAATATTCGGAATAAGGAGTAAATACTTGTAAACACCACTATTTTCAGTCACACGAAACTATGAAAGATATTCAAATATTAGTACAGCCGAAAATTGTAGTTGCTTGTGGGAACACGAATTGGTATTTAGATAATTTCACAACAAAGAATCTGATGTAATGGCTGAACAAAATTGGATGTACTGCTACACCATTTACCTTTATTTACAAATCATTAACAAGAGTAAACTGAAGCTAGCCATTTAACTAAATAAACTATTGCAGTGAAAAAAGGTAAACTACCGGAACACATTGTGTTGTGTGCTTCAAATTCAATAAGCAACTCGTTTATGCTACTTGTATTAAACCATGTGCATTGAGCATGCGATATTATTATTCGCGTTTTGTAGCTTCTTGGCGCGAACGTTCTTCCCGCTTTGCTCTAGCCTTTTTTTGCTTGACCATCAGTACACCAACTGCATACAGCATTATCCACAAAATATATCCGATAAAGTACACGGAGCTATAGTAGTACCAAATTTTGTCCACAGTCAGCAGCAGAAAAGCTATCCCCAGGTAAGAGAAGGCGAAAAACTTTGAGATCCAACACAGTACATTCAGCACCATCCTCCGCGGACCGGTCGCATCTTTGATAAACAGCTTCACGTACAGATCCTCGATCGGTAGATAGAACGGTGCTCCGCAGATGCAGAAATAGTAGCCAGCGTATACGCCGTGCCATATAGCCGAAACGGCCAGGGTCACAATCGTGCGATACTTTTTGCTAGGGAAGCGCTTGTAGATGTACATAGCCATCCAGTACTGTACGCACATGTTCCAGTACTTCATTGCCTCGCGGAAAGTCCAGCAGCGTTCTGTATTAACTACGTCGATATTGCGAACTGCTTCGAAATCGTACTCCATCGGAGATTCGCTGTTGGCTAGAGCGCTGTAGTCTTCCTTGCTAGGGCCATGGCCTGGTTTATTTGCGCAAATAGCAGGATAAGCTCCAACGCCGGCCATTGTACAGACGCACTCGCTCAATAGGATGCCCGTGTAGATACGCATACGGAAAATAAAAAACGTTGGCCATACGTACATCAACCGATAGATGAACGACCGTTCCTCATAGAATTCAGGGCTGGATGCGTACTGCAGGGAAACAAGAATACAGCGGATTAGACGAACAAATATAGGCCAAACTAACGGATAAGCATTGGCAAGGCTTCATTTGAGTATTACCTGCAGTGGCCAAATGTACGAAACTAGCAGAAACAGGGCCGCGTACAGTGGAATAACCTTTAGTTTTTGCACCGTAGCTCCAACGCAATCTGCTTTGCCACTGAAGGGCAGGTAAACTGCATCGCGGTATGTTTTAAATGTGATGTAGGGCCCCGTCAGCACCCCAACGTAGTTGAAGCTATAATGGAAGATGTCCAGCATGTCCAGTTTCAACAGGGCGTGCTCGGCCTCGTGCAGTGTCGCGGGAGGTTTTTGGGCAACGCTTTCGTCCGATTTTTTCGTCTCATCGATGGTCTTTGATTTTGTAAAGGCATTGTTCACTTCGAATGCTAAACCGACCAGTTTCAGGGTAAGAATCATCTGAATCATATTTGTATGTCCCGGAGGATTTTCGTAGCCCAGAATGGCTAGCGAGCGGAAGAAGAACAAATAGCCGAACATGAATCCGAAACATACCAGGTGGCATTTCCTAAAAAAAAGTAATTTCATCAACGTCGGGCAACTTTCGTTCGAACTTATCAATTTAAAAACGGCTTTCCATATCACTTACTTTGGACCAGCATAGATTATCAGGAGCGCACTGACGAGATAACAGAAGAGCATGTGCAGCATGTGAAATCCGCTGACCGATAGCATCACCAACAGACCGAACGCTGTGCCAACCAGCTTCTTTTGATCCGGGTTAGGGAATTTTCTATAAACATGCCCAAATGCGATGCATGATCCTAGCAGGACCAGGTAGATGATATCGTCCTTCATTGTGACCGCACACAAAATTCTTTGAAGGTCAAGTAGAGTGATTATCCGATGCAGAAGTTTCCTTTTGATTTCTAACCACTTTCAAAGGCTATTCATTGAACTAGCGTATTCCACTAGGCATCGCTTCATCGGTTATGTAAAGCGCTGTTACCAATCGCCTGACGGAGGCTAAGTAGCGTCGAGACTGAATCGTTTTATCAGCAAAATTTTGTTTAGCCGCGTCGAATATTCTTCAACTAATCCTCCTCGGACACAAGCAAGCATACGTACGCATTCACTCACACTCTTACGTGCTAAACGTAAACACCAAGTTGTGCTTTTAGTACAAACCCACCGCATTTAGACCAAACGAATGTACTGGACATTTCGACTATAGTACTCTATTTTCCAGGTAAAGCGACGTTTTTGCACAAAATGTGTTCTTTGATTTATTATTTCTGCGCAAAAGCCACGAAATCTATAATTACGGAACGAAAAGAGAGTTGCTTTTCGCTATACACCTTCTTCGAAAATGCCTGCCGTCAAGAAGCGTCAGCAATGCTAAAACTGTCAAAAGAAAAAATCACAAAAGTCAATTCGACGCTGCCAGCAACGTCGTAGCTGTGGGAAAGCAGTAGAAGCAGTACCATCAACGTAAGTAGTAGCCAGCAGCAGAGCAGGCTGTCGATGCTGCGGAGGGTCACAAAAGCACAATCGAATAGACAAACGCTACTCTATCCAAGCTCTCGGCCGCATATCACGGTTTCTCCGTGCGTACGGGAAAACGCACTCCCGCCGAGTTGCTGCAGCAGCAGTATCCGCGTCGTGTCGTGTTCCGTTCTTTCGCGGCCGTGTATCGTGACGACGATTAGTCAGCAGCTCTCCGTTCAGCGCTTGAACGCTCTTAAGCGCGTTCGTCATCATAAAAGGTGTTTGTGTTTTTGTGTTTTATTTTTCTAAACGGTGCGTGAAGATTCAGCGGAGGGAAGGAATTGTGATCGATAAAAGTACCAGTGTGTGTGTATGCGGGTGTGTGCGTTAAACTCGGAAAACAAGATTCCATTCGCAATCCACTCGCAGTAACGGTACCGCGCGCGGCCAAAGGTCATTTTCTTTCTCAGGGGGCATGTGGTCCGTGAACCGAAGCCTTTTGAAGTTGATGCTGCTATCGAGAAGTTTGGCCGTAGGCGGCCACGGCACCATACGTCAATTATGATCGTATAATCATAATATTGGCCACATGCTTTCCGTGGAGCCGTTCGCCGCCGTGTGACGGAGGGAAAAAGGCTGCAAAAAATGTAACAGTCCACTGCTACCAGCACCACCACCAGCAGAGCGCTAATATACATTAACGTCCCCGTGCCACGGCACACACAGCGGCACCGCGAACCTCGAGCCAATGAGCAAGCCGCGCGAACCAGGCGGCTGCAAGTTGCTGCACTTTTTTGCATAGAGTGAAACCGAAACGCACCACCTCTATATCGCGGAAGAAAGTGTGTTGTACAGCGTGTGCGTCCGCTTTGGCGTTGCTGCAGTTGTGTTCTTTTTTCTTGTATACAACCGTGTCTGCTGAAACCCCCGTCCGTCCGGGAAGTAATATCCCTGGAGTGCTGAGAATGCAGTAAAATAAACAACCGAGGTTTGTATTTCCTTCACGCATTCTGTGTTAACAGAGTAGTAGTAGGCGTCCTCCGCATGTATTTCCTTTGTCGTGTTGGGTTCGGCTGAGTGTCGTGTTCGTTTGCGAGAATGTTTTTCATCCTCCCCGAGTGCATTCCATCCTCTTATCAGTGTGTTGGAGAAGGGAGGAAAATGTAATGACAAATGGGTGATTTTAGCGGGCAGCTTTGGCCATTCAGCATCCATCTAACGGGTTGATGGTCAACCATCCATGCATTAACTAACCCGGCAGCGTCTTCTGGTTAGCCAATGCCGATCTCGCGTTCGTTAGAACGATGCAACTGTTAAAGACAGCTTCGAGTGGACCTGTTTTCGGACTTGTCGAAATAACTTGATGCCCTTTCCAGCATGGCTCTGTCGTTGTGGCAGAAAAGTATCCGACGGGGGCACCAACATCATTAGTGTGAAGCATTGGGCAACATCATCGAAGCGCAGACAACAGTTACTGCTTCTCGAATCGCACATTTTCCTCGCACCGGTTTGCGGCAGGGAACGGACGAGCGGAGGAAGAGTTTAGCCAAAAAACCCGCACCCAGACCTACGGGGCCCCTGTTGGCCACGGATGCGTAAACGCTTCGTCTACCTCCGACAGGTAACTTTCGTAGAGGGCCCAGAGTGTAGACCGGAGGTGGAGAAAACAAAGTTAGAAATGGAATGGGTACCCCACCACCCGCTCCCTCCTCATGGGTTCTTCCATCATGTGGTGTGAAAAAAAACGGTAGTTTTTTGCGGAATCTCCCCTGCCCCGATGATACTAGCATGTGAGAAGGAAGCATTGGCATACGAGATGCCGACCGAGAAGCAAATTAGCGTGATGTAGAGGGGGGTGAAGCCGGAGCGGGAGGGTATGTGCGAGCGATCGTCGAAGAGAAATGATTGACTGGAAAAATGTTGATGATGGCACAGCAGCGAAACAGCATCAGCAGCTGCCGGAAAAGAAGGAGAAGAAGTAGCGCTGAAATGAAACAAAGCGAAAGAGAAATGAAATATGCGAAAGACACCGCGAGAGAAGAACCGGCAGCGAAACCGGGTGGAAAAGGAGAGAATGATTACGATGTAGGAAGATGGCAGGCAGGAGGCAAAGGGGCAACAGTAGCAGAAACAGAACCGTAAGAGCCGTGGAATCGTCGAGGAAAGGGAACAGCAAGAAAGTTTTCATCTGGCACAACTGACCGCGGCCCATTCACCCATTCGATGCAACCGCGCGATTTTCGTGTGCATGCTTTTGTATGCTTGTTTGTATGTGTGTAAGTCGCGTTTGCGTTTAAGGAACTCCGGAATGCACTGGAAAAGATAAGCAAAATGCAACCCATCACCACCGTTGGAGAAACGCGAGCATGCATCGACCGCGAAAATTCTACGCAAACGCTCGAGAGATGAGATCACGATGAAAACTGTTTCTTGACTGCCGTCGTGGGTGGGTGGAAGGAAAACGAACCCATCAGCAGCAGGTGTGAGTAGGAAGAAGCTCCGATGTGCGGCACAATGGAGAAGAGTGAGATGGTAGACCAGTCGCAGCCAAAGCAAAGGAAAACAATGGTGAATGATGTCCGCGGAGTGGAGTCGCGAATGAATCTCGCTCGTTACTTCGCGATTGTCGCGATTTTGCGTCCGTGTGCGTGAATGCGTACGAAGGGAGAGAAAGGAGCGAGGCAGAAGGGAATGTATGTATGTGCACGTAACATAAGTATGCTTTGATCTTCCATCTCGTTCTCACTCGCCAGATCAAACGGATTCTATGAAAAAGTGGCAGTGAAGCGTGAAAGGGCCAGAGGGAGGTATGCGAGAGGAAAGCAACCCAGAACATCTCCAATTTTCATCGGCCCTCCCACTGTCGCTAGAGGAATGGCATTCTACGTCCTCGTTGCTGCCGTCCGCCAGTAGCACGCATTTCCGAAACGGTTTGCTTTGGCGTTGGTTTTCTAAGGGACGGTGTTCTTCGCTGCGCGTGTAACAGCCGAGCTCACATCGCGGATCGCACAGTTTTCCCGTTCCGATCGAACGTTCGACAATTTCATTAGAACACCCCCTGTGTCCGACACGGCTGCCCGTTTTGTACCGGCTACGTTTTGTTTGCGGATCCAGAAGGGTCCAAAGCCGCGTGCGTGGAGGGTCGATGCGAACCGATACGGAGTGATGAATTTGAACGGGAACGCAGGGAAAATCGCTCGATGCGAGGCACACACAATTTCGAACATATGCTACCAAAACAAATAGAAAGAGTGAGTGAGAGAGAAGGAGAGGGAGAGTTGAAAACCAACTGCCAACAACAGGTTAGCGCCACCAACAAGCGCACAACTACACGCGCACATCATGCCACGCCAAATGGGGTTCCGGCTGGGTGGTTCCGCTCGTGGGTGGGAGGAAGTGAAAAACCTTTCGTTTGACATTGAATTGGGAAGCGTAGGAAGGAAGCGAGCGAACACGATGCTGTACTTCCGGAACCAGCTACCCATACCCTTTCTTTCGACGAGAAACTGGAGCTAATTCTGCACAGATTAATTCGTCCACCCTCTGCTGAATATATTAGCGAAACAACTAGATCAATTCGTTGTTTATGGCGATGATTAGCTTCTGCCCTCAGACCCTCTTTTTGTATGCTATTTCCTGTTCTGTTGCCCGTTGTCGTGTCTGACATTAATTGGTATTGGCGAAGTATGCTCTTTTAAGTTAGCATTATTTTATTTGACATACACAGGAAACCATTTCAAGTTTTTGATTATTTTCCTATATTTTATATTCAAACCGGACGGTCACGAATAAGTTGCATAAAATCTATGACACGTTTCTGTAAACCACACAGAAACAATTTGCGGAAAACGGTTGTTTATCTCAAAATGGGGAATTCCATAATAATTCACTCGATTAGATCGACGAAGCAAGTATACATCTCAGCCTTTGCTGAACCTAAATGAGTTTTTATTCCATTCCATTCGCTAACTCATTATCAGCGGAGTGACGTAAAATCGCGCCGAAGTGAATAGACGCAAGCGGATGGCCGAACGGGCTATGTGAAGAAAAAGAACCTTCCATCGTCATCTTAGCGAAATATATTTTCCCAAAAAAATTGATTGCTGCCCAAAAGGGAGCGGTAAAAACAAACATAACATGTACGATGGGAATGGGGAACGATTAGTCGTATCCTCGAGGCCACCTTCAGCTGGTACCTAGTCAAATACTGACTTCCTCATTAATCAACCCTCACACGCGCTGAATGTCGTCCCAATGGAAGTGTTGCAAATATGAAAAGGCGGGCAGGAGAAGGGCTGTGAATAGGGGAGGAGCGGTCATCTAATTCGAACATACCGTAATGGAGTGACAATGGTTTAAGCCCGCGATAGGAAGAGGCGCAGGCGGACACCGCGTTTTATTGAAACATGCAATAAATAAATAAATAGAGAAAGAAGGCGAGGGAGAGACTTTCTCTGCGATGTCTCGAAATCCGCTGTGTGGCGCAATTTCACGCCTCAACATCACGACCGTCACGATGTGCTCACATAATAGTCTAACGGGGAAACGTGTGTGCGTGTGTGTTGTGTTTTTTTTTTGTTGCTTTCCGAGACGTATTCAACAAAATAATAATGATGAACTGTTTTTGATGGAAAAGGAGAAAAAAGTTGCTGAGGAATAGCCTGCGAAACCAACGCGAGCCTATGCTGGCGATGATGATGATGATGATGATGATGATGAGGATGATGACGCAGACCTCCTCCGAAGATTGCGTTATTACATCTTTTGCTACTTTCTCCCGCCATGGCAGAGGGAACAAAATAAGAGACGCGAGTCCTCTGACGCGTGGAGAGAGAGAGCATTTCTCCATCCGCTTAATCGTGCTTTTTTGTCTTATACCATTTACCTTGCTTCCTTGGCGTGTGCGCGTCCACACACTCGTGCGTCTCCGTTCTCCCACGTGAACTTCACATCTTTCGTGGCAGAGCTGGCCTCCAGAGGCTGCTACATTCGTATGAAGCAATGGCAATTTTTGCAGTCGAATTTGAAACACGATCGTAGTTCACCTCAATTGTCGTCGAGCGTCGTGAAGCCAGTTAGCGTAACATCCACCAAGAATCAATCTAGCCCGCGACCGTTGGTGTGTTTCATCTAGGGCTACTTCGAACGAATTCGGCAACATTTTCACGACAAATTGAACCGGAATGAAGCCGCACAAAACAAGGATCAAAGTTTCCCTAGAGCAAACCATAAAAACATCGAATTCGGAAAGGGCACGATCGAAGGTTTCCTTTGAACCCGAGGGGTTGACACAAGGACGAATTGAAAAGTAGCGATGTAGGTAGGCGCGAAAGAAGCGGATGCAAATGAGCTACGACATGAAATGCCAACCATTCTTTCTGATGGCTTGGCGTTGGTGAACTATTGGGAAAGCTTTTTTTTCCTTCCTTCAACACCGCCGCAATGGGTGTGCGTACTCAAACGTGACATGCTGCTGCGCCGTGGTGGATATGTAGAGGATATAGGCCCGACGATGGATGTGGGTTTCGAGCGCAACAGGTAGATTGAACCCTCTGGGGGCTCGGAAACGGTTTCCAGGAAAGCACGAATTGCATGCCGCCGCTACAAATGAGAAATGGGAATTCCCGGTCCAGGTAGAACGGGGACCCTTTCTCTCTCTCTCTCTCTCTCTCTCTCTCTCTCTCTCTACCTCTCTCTCTTCGGATCATGCCGGCTCCTGCGGGAGGCTAAATAGCACCAGTGCGTGGGATGCATGCGGCAACAGCCTCCATGCAATTTATCCTCCCATCGGGATCCGTGCTTGTTGGCCTGGCCGCCTGTGGTGATGGTGAACGTGAACACATAACGAAGTGCAAGAGACGAGTAGCTCCGATGTTCTCCTCCGGGATAAATCGCACTGGAAGTTAGTTTAACTTCTCCCTTCGGTAGGCCCACTTCGGCCCATGATGCACCGCGGTCGCGAACGGATAGGAAACCACCAGGAGTACACGGGACGCGCAATTTAAATCCATTGGGTTCAATTTAGTTGGGTGGTAATTCTCTTTCACATGCAATACGGTACAATAGAAAGGAGTTGGTAGAGCGTTGGAAGGGCAGAACAATCCAGAACCGACCAGCATTTGGTTGGACGGCGTGATCGTATGTTGTGTTAATTTTAGGGTAACGTTTTCTTCTATTTCCGGACAAGTGGCTGGATGTAGAGCAGAAGTCAGCTGTCATCCTATCAGCAAATGGGAAGTAACTTCATGACTTCGACCGATTGTTCCCTGCACAAATTGATGATCCCTTTTTCGAGGGAGTCTCGAAGCTATTTCTAAAATCGTACGAGCATTTTGCTTCAAGTGTCTGACGACTTATGAAGGTTTGTTTTTCTGTCTTCTTTCTTCCAGGGATTGGCTGAGCATGATGGTGGTTCTGATACAAGCCAGCGTATGCGATTTTCCTTCCACATCCACATCGGAAGTAGCGGCCGGGAAATCACCCTCTTGAGGCACTTGAAGAGATATTTCATCGCGAAAGAATGGTTGCAATCCGGCTCCGGTTATCCGGCGAGCGCAAGGAACTAGTATAGTAGAAGCCTCTTCAAACACCGAACGCTCTCCCGCATGAAGAAACCGTTAGGAATGAAACGAAAAGAAAAACCTTCGACACAGTCCGTAACACGATCGAACGGTGATGGAATTCGTATAGTCGCAACCTTCAGACCGCGGCTACAGCAAGTGCAACAAGTTTCCTTTGTGTGCCTCCTACTCCTATGCGGGTCTCCTGCAATATCGGAGCGTCCGACCGGAGGGACCAACCTTCACGAGTAGTTGCGCGCGCGTGGTTCTTACCGTGGAATGCAAGTGAACGCGATAAAGTAGGCACGGATCGACACAGACCCCAGCAAATCGTGAGATCGTGAACGGCGGGCGAAACCTGTTCTCTTATTTATGCGTATTATTTGGCCTGGCGACTCGTGCTATTGGGGAGCCCTCAGCCAGTGTCGGTCGTGTGTACGGTGTGTAGGGAAGCTGCAAAGCCTCTCTCCCTCGGTGGCAAGGAAATTACGTTCGATTTCCTTCACCGAGGGTGGGCCGCTAGGTGGTGTTGCCGTTGCACACCCGCAATTACTCTCGACTGGTTTATAGAGTCCGAAAGCGAGTCGAAAGGGATACACTCCAGGCGAAGGGCTTAGACTTGGTTGATTAATGTGTGCCCTGATTCTACTCGGTTTTCCCCAGAAACTGTTAGGGCAGGAATGCCGCATATTCATATATTATCCTTCTCCTCTTCCTCCTTTGTAGGGGTCCTACCGCGTCAACGGATGTCAGCAAAGTGCTTCAGTTCAGTGCTAGAGAAGAAAGAACAAACCGTGCACCCATCGCCGTCGTTAAACGTCCATCTCGGCCGGATCCAAATTGCTTCCTACAGCCACCCCAATGGATGCATAATTGACGGTGCTGGAAAATTGATAACACGAAGCAAAGTTTCGATGCAGCATGCTGCTCCGGAGGGCGCAGTCATGGTGAAGCCGGCCCGGAAGTGATGGTGAAATAAGATCTTAACCTCATTTGCCACGAAGGTGGTCGGGAAACCGGGGAAAACATCCTCCCAAGAACGGTCGTTGATAAAAAGAAAAGAAAAGTGTAGTGGTCGGCAAGGTGGCGCACAAATAGTGGCGTGTCAACAATGTGTGGCCACAATAAGATTGCGCGGTGTTCCATTCCAACTGTCGCTGCTGCTAGATGCCTAGCATCGTCCCCGACGATGGTACGGGACGGCTTGGTGCAGCATTGTTGTTTGTATTGAAGTGCTTGCGCTTATTGTGGTGTGTCCGTTGCAGACGAAAAAGTAGTGTGTGCAGTTTCATGACCAAATTCCACGTCCGGTTTCATCTTCACCTCCAACGAGATACATACATACACACATGACGCCCACATGAGAAGAGTCGAAGCAACGGGGAAAGTGTAGTTGCTGGCGATATATCAACGAAAGCGAGCCGTAGGAAAAACCAAGCAAAAAGTGTAGTGTTGGAAAAGTATAGTTTTCTAAAAATAATAGGTAATAAATGACCGATAGAAAATTGCCAATTAGTCGCCCATCGGAACAGAGTGGTGGCGAGTTCGGCGTCGGCATCAGCAACAGGCTGCACCACCAGCAGCAGCAGCAGCAGCAGCATCAGCATCAGCAGCAACATCATCAGTCGCCTCATCCTCTGCGCCAGCTCGTGACGGAAGCCGTCCGTGGAAGGGGTGGTGCAGGCATTGGCCCAGTTCCGGCACCACCGATTCCGCCGCACCCAGCAGCCGGCTATCAGGTAGTCGGTGGAGCCGTTGTAGCGCTGGCGACTGTCAACAGCAGCAGCAACAGCATCGGCGTTGGTGGTGGTGGCGGCACCGGTGGCGGTATTGGCGGGCTGGCAGCCATCAGCTGTAGCAACAACCATGCGACCGGCACGACCACGGCCACCATCAGCACCAGCGCCAAGCAGCATGCACCGATGCACCGCTTGAAGCACACCAACTCGGTAAGTTTCACCTACTTTTCTCTGTTGTGGGTTAGCTCTCCCTTTTTTGTGTGTGCGAGGGGCGAGGGAGAGTCCATCCAACGTGGGGTTGGATTCGATAGAGGAAGCCGCACAACGGTTCGAGCCCACCAGAATGGTGGGAGGCTAGTCTAGAATAATGCAGGGTGCAATACCACACCCAACCGAGAGACAATCTACAGGGAACACGGGGAACAGTTTATTATTGGATTTTTGGGGTTTGCGTGGTGACCAGTGATGCTTTCCATGGCTGGCTGATAAACCTTGCTGCTTGTTAGCTCTTTTGATGGTTAAAGTAATAGAACAACTTCATTTCATTAAGCAAGGCGGTGGATAGTTTGTTATCGAAACAGCGAACACAAAATGTCTCCCGCTCGCATCTTCAACATGGAAAAATGGTTGGTTGTACGTCGAATGCCCTGGATACAGAGTCTACATCATTTCTAGATACTTGGTCGTGTTTTGCAGTATCCTGCAATACAATTGAAGTTGATGAATGAGTTCCTCTACCCTAAGTGACACGTGTCAGTGGCAATCAAATCTAATGAATCCTCAAGGCGGTCGATTGTTGTTTCGATCTTCTAGCATCCATCAGCTGTCCATTTATTAGATATCTAAGTCATCAATACATCGGAGAGTATCATCGGGTGTCTCAGCGAAACCGTAAAACGGTAAAAAGTATATCGTTGTAACGTACTTTTGGATTGGGAAATGGTTAATGGCTTAATCTGCATCATATATTGTACAGTTGAGAGTGGTTCTTCAATTTGCTTAGTTTCTCCAAAGGTTGATAAACCCATCACCGCACCGCACTTTGTCCTCTCAAACGGAACCGATGTCAGTGCTCAGTGTAGCGACTGTTTCACTGTTCACTTAATGTTTTCATCAAACGACAAACTAAACTATCCATCGGAACGGGCAATCGTTCCCCCCTTTTTTTTTTTGCTTCCCGCGATGAACTTTCTCTCTCAAGTCAACATAAAAATCAACACTCTTTTCGTCAGCTCATCCGACGGTCGAAGTCGCCGTAGAGAGTGGGAAGGTGCAAGGCGTGTTGTTGGCGGGGGTTGTGCATAATGGTAATCTTGTTACGCTGCACTTTGCCACCTTTGCCCCAGGTGGGAGGGGAGAGGAGTTCCGGAGGATACACGCCGACGGGAACGGAAGGTCTTTGAAAAAAAGTGGTCGTAAGGGAAACCGCGTCATTCCAACCGCAAAAGAGCCACAGCCAACCACCGACCGTACCGGGAGTTGGGCCTACGCGAGTTCCTTCCCTCCGTCTGGCGGCTCTACGACATATGCGGTCGAGTTACGTTCGTTTCGCGGTTACGCTAGGTGGATAAATTATTTCACTATCTCGTGCGCAACCGCAATGCGCAACAACTCGCGCGAGGAATGGATTGAATTAAATTTGCTGCCGCTTCCAGCCTGTTCCGCTGGAACTAATCTTGGATCAAGTAATAAGTGATCTATTTCGACTTGCTTTCCTTCACGAGAACAGGGCGTAGTCTGTGGAATTGAGGGTGTACGTGCGTCAGTGGAAGTCCTCCGGGCGAACAATCGGGCTGATTGTCCTGCCCGGGGGAGGCGACGATGCGCTCATCAGCAGTAGCCATCTGCTGTTGGCACACTGCGGTGGCGCAACATCGATTGACATCAGGTGGCCTAAATCGTGTGGTCGAGATGTGCAGAATGTAGTTCCGCTCCGAACGATGTATGAACGATGTTCCCGCTAGCGTCCAGCTAGCACATGTGTGCCGGGAGATTGGATCTATGTATATATGATGGACCCAGAATGAGGGTAGCATAAAGCGGGCGTACAACCGGGCTTAACTGGCCAGCAGCAGATCATCACTGCCGACACTTGATGTAGTCGGCGAATTGTATGATTTATTGCTGCTCGTCTGTTTGTTTGTTGGCCTCTACTTCACCCTCTGTCCTTCCCGTTATTGCATGCGTCCACCATTCGCCATGTTGGATCCCAGCGAAGTGGCCCCCTTTTGCGGCATTTTCACAGTCTCGCATCAGTCGCCAAAGTGTAGCAACAGTA
>JAOEFI010000004.1:22767326-22796005 GCA_034621735.1 Anopheles plumbeus
AGCAACAGTACCGGCAACACTCGATGGATTTGGTTAATTTAAATTTCAATGGCACTCCTAATGGCGCACGAATTGCCGAGTCCCCCGGCCGGTGGTTGCTGGTGGTGCGTCTGCAGAGACCTCCCCAGATGAGGGCTAATCTGTCTCAAGAGGGGAACTGACTGCGATGTTGGCGAATGGTGGGAACATACGAATTGGAATGATCTAATCGATGCGCGGATTGATGAATGAGCGAAAAAAAAAATAGGTTTGTCGTACGGTTTTGGCGGGATCCTCGTGACTGGACTGAGCAATGGGAATTCGATGGGCATACGCCATGGGATGTCCATGCCGGCTGGGTTCGCATACGGATACATCTGGAGGCGGGCTGTCAAGGTCAGCAGCAGCAGGCTCAGCATTCATTTCAGTATTTTAAAGAGTCGTTTGTTTGCTGCTTCTCTACAATGAAACTGATTTTCTTTCAAGGTCATATTGCTGTCACTGCTGGCATTGAGCGCATTTGCACACTTTCGCGTTTCCTCGTGAATTGTCCAATGCAGTATATTGAACAATAGTAGAAAGAGATTGGGGCTGGGCCTTGAAGAAACGGCCTTATCCATGCTAACGTCAAGCACACGCTTCATTTGCGCGTTTGGATGAATCGCAATGAAAGGTCGTTCAAAGAATTGTTGTGTTATCAGACGCGCCGGGAAGTCTAACATTCCTTCTGGCACAAAAGATTATCTCTAAGATGGCCGAAAGAATGGAGCTGCAACAATGTGTCATGCAGATGAATGCTTAGACGACACAATGTGATTTTATTTTCCCTCTGCACTCGAAACCGACAACCTTCCCCAAACGAGGGTCCCATTTTTCCTGGCCTTTCTCTCTCTTTCTTTTTCGCGAAGCTTTCCCGTGCCCTCCTATCGCTGGAGAACTGGACTCCCGAGATTTCGGGGTCGGGTGCGGGGGTTGGAAAATGGCAGCTCAGCTCCATCGTAGCACACCGTTTAACCCGTTGGCCTGGATCCGGCAGCCTCTGCACTGACTGACCCCCCGGGTGTGTTTGTTGCGAGCTGTGTCCCATTCCCAACGAAGCGAACTGATGGTGAAGATTTTTGAACGGGAAAAACCGGCAAGCGGCAAGTGGGCTCCGTTTTCCAATGCAGCCCATATTTCACCAAACCAACAATCTAACTCCCATTTGTGGTGGTGTGAGTGCACTTGTGCCACTACGAGAGACCATGATCTCCGCCGCGCAAGGCAGGCGCGCACTTAGCATTGTCATTAGCGAAGTGAAAACGGGGGAGCTAATGCCTGGTGCGAGCTAATGCCCATAATTGACACAAGGGCTTGGCAGCGTTTTGTTTGCGTACTTAGTTATAAGATCAGGGTTCGCCGTTTCCATCGCCATCCAAGTCAATGAGCTTTTCATGATCTTGGAACGCGAATTTTTTTTTTCGCATTCCAACTGAAATGAAACAAAACGGTAAACCACTTGCGGAGTGTTGTGGGAGTCACGGTGTTGCTTTCGATGATGTGACTCTCCAATCGAAAAGCTATCACAACCAACAAGGAAGAGCGCCCCGAAGATGTCCCAGAAGAATACAGGAGGAAACGCCGAGCCGGGCTTTTGACTACTTGATTTTGCCTGTAAACACGAGAAACTCTGGTACGAGAAAACGCGATTATGCAGCATTAATGATTCGCACGGGAGCAGAGGGGGGGGG
This sequence comes from Anopheles plumbeus, assembly GCA_034621735.1. Lineage (NCBI taxonomy): Eukaryota > Metazoa > Arthropoda > Insecta > Diptera > Culicidae > Anopheles > Anopheles plumbeus. The sequence continues at coordinate 22,769,036 of JAOEFI010000004.1, forward strand.
GGGGGTGCGGTGCGTATGTTCCAAGTGCGTACATTACACGCGCAAAAGAGGCGTGTGGCACCTCTGGTGTGTGCGCTTATGAGCATTATTTGTTTACGATGCAAGGTTTTTGCGGGGGTTTGTGATAGGGGGCGGATTTCGCCGCCGCCGATTGCGCAACGGAATCGTACTGTTTTGGTTTTTATTGTTATGTTTCGGTTTCTACCGTTTGTGGTCTCCATACCCCTTTCTCCTCTACCAACATGATGGCCCGGCCCAAAACGAAGGAGTTCCTTGTTAGTATAATGATCGATTGCGTCACGGAGTGACTTGGAGTTTATAACCCCCTTCCAGCGGCCGGCGAGCAGCAGCTCTTGCCCTACAGTGGAAGAGTGAATGTTTGCGTTTCTCTTTCCGGTTCACGATTTTGGAGTTTTATTGGAGTGGAGGCCTGGGGAACCGTGGGGAAAAAAAACGCAGTTTTGATTTGTCTTTCTGATGGGGAGGGATTGATTTGTTTTATGTGTGCGCTTAAGGTGGACAAGAAATATGGTTTTATTCATTTTGTTTTTTTTGTTTGGTTGTATTTTAAATGATCCAGAGCGCTCGCTTTGGTGGTGTTTGGTGGGAATCGGCTTTGGTAATGCAATAGGGATTTTTTTTGCAATACTAAAATGATAATTTCACTGTCCATTTCGCTACCGAAATGTTGATGTTATGATGCTTTGGGTTAAGCGCAGATTGATTTCTTTCGCTCGGACGGGATTTAAACTTTGATCGCCGATTATATTACATATGTCTTACGTCGTTACATGTGCATTTGTTTCACTTTTCGTAGTGGTTGAAATTCAATTTAATAATTCATTTACGTTTGTCTGGGATTTCCTTTATGCATTGAGATATGTTTCACGATGTAACAAAAGTGGATAGGAAAAATGGCATTCCACGACGACAAATAAAACCCCACATCCTAACTTTCTCCTTATCGCACCTTCCCTCTATCTGCCCTCCCGCCTTCTCGCTATATCACCCTCTCGCTCACCGCCTCTCTATTTCTTTGCTTGGGTGTGGCGTGTCTGGTGTTTTGCTACCCGGTTTCTTAATGTGTTATCTTGTCCTACTGCTGGCAGCTAACTTCCTGCTCGCCGGCCGGTCCGCGATCTCTAACGCGCCGTCTCCGGAGGCCGCAAATATTACGCTTGATTAACGGCCCGAACAACGTAACGTGCTCTGGACGCGTCACACACTGGTGCCACGCCACGCCGGATGACGGTTGAAAATCTACGGTGGCACAAGTGGCGGCCACCCCACTCTTGGGTCCGCGAAGGAGGAGTGCCCCACGTTTTTCTTTGACTTATTTCTTTCTTTTTATTATTTTGCTGGTCTTCGTCCATCGTTGTCTATCATCTTGGCACACTGACTCGGGGTTGCGCGACATGGCGGCGTGGTCTATCAATTTTCCACCCCCGTTGCGCCCTTCCCTCTTTGCAATCATCTTCACGTCGAGAGCTGCGGGCGCGTGCCGTCGAGCCGGTTTGATTGGGCATTCACTCCCTGGTCATGAATAAACATTATGTAGTGCACCGTGTGATGTTGTTGTCTCGAACGGCGATGAATGGACGCACGTACGGGCGCTCTCGAGCACACACATACATTATTAGACTCACGGAAGGTGGAAATCTAGGACATCGTGGTTCCATCGTAGCTGCTCGATAAGTACACTGGGAGCTGCTCCATATTTCCTGTTAATTTCCTTGTAATTTCCCGGCGAAATTAAAAGTCCTCCATTTATTCCTTCTCCGGTGAACCATAGTAATTTCGTGCATTCCATATGACAATCTTTGCGCCCTACGGAAGGCAAAAGTAAGCCAAAAGTGCCGGTGGCACTTGAGAATGATTTCGAAACTATGAACAGGTTCGCCACAACCACTCGGAAGTGTTCCACATAGTTGAGAGGGCACTATGTTACGCGTCGCTGACACACGTGTGTCTGTGTGCTGTGTAGGGCAAACATAGGAAATGGAAATTTAAAACATGATTGGACATCCATCCCCACACCATATCGTCCGCAGAGGAAAGGAATCGAGACCACCTACAACCATTATACTAACGCCTACAGCCCACCGGGCGCGCTGTGTTTGTCTGTCCGGCCACGGTCGTCCCCCGTGTGATGCTGGCCGGAAATGCTTGGCAAACAACTCATCACAAACCGCGCCGGGGACCGTTGTTGATCTATGTTATTGTATGTTGGCACGAAAGCAATTTGTATCCCTCGTGTTTCCGTCAAACGGTTGAAAGAGAGAGGGCCCGGTGAGGATGGCGCTTGTTTGCTTCCGCCAGAGGACAACACACCTCCGATGCGCCGCCAGGGAGGAGACGGGTGTCCGTTTCGTTATGCCGTGTGCATGCAGTTGGATTTTTCTCCTCTTTTTCCCGAACGAGGCCAACACCTTTGCAGCTGCTCGCCCTCGGGCTACTACCCTACCGCCGTGTCCAGTCCAATCCGGTCGGGCTAGGATGTAGTTCAGTGGAACACCATCATTAGAGAGGTACATTCGGTGGTGGTGGTGGTGGTGGTGGTACCAAACTCCCTCCCCCCCCCTGGCGGTGCAAGGGGTTGCACATACATATACTTTGTTTCCGTTCTTCTGCTCTTTTCTTCTTTAAGTCTATATTTTCCATTTTTCACCGCGCTTCGGTATAGAGGAGGAATGGTTTTTCCTCGCTACTCCTCGGGAGGTGAACGATTGATGGGTGACACCGTTTTGTTTGATTGGAGGGTAGAAAAGCATGTAGAAAAACCGAATCGACACCGGGAGAATGTGTGTGTTGGGATGAAAATGCAATCACAAATGCACTCAATTGTTGACGATAGTTTGACACGATTCCGGTCTTCAACCAACACTGACAAGAGTAAATTAGTTTGCGAATATATGCTTTTTTTCAAATAGTTAGATAACATAAATGTTTATAATTGGCCCTTGAGAAGTATTCAAAATTATGCAACAGTGAACTGCATTAAACCTTCATTGGATACAAGAAAATCGGTATTTAATATGTTTCAATATATTATACTTGAATGGAATGTACTTTTGACTAAAATTAAATGTTACTTTCCATTTGACCTATTTTTTGTTTCATTTCAACCTTTAATCGGATTTAGTACCCCAAAGTTTCAAGTGTCCATGTTCAGCTTGTTCGAACATATGTTTTTATGCCATCTACATACTTCTCTATTACTGCTACATTCGCGGCGTACTTCAGCAGGAGACTTTGTAACTTTTCACTCACTTCATCCCCTTTCTTGAAGACATTCCCCGGCAAGGGAAATGTGGAAGGAATCGAATAGAAAAGCGCAGCATGTTCGGGCACATTGTCCGGCACAATTTGTCAATGGTCGTGTGCCCTCTTATGTCGCTTGCCTTCTCTCTTTTTTTTTTTCTGGTGATTTGACGGAGCTGCGAGCCATGCCACTCAACGATCAACACAATGGCATTATGATCCCGCGCCGGATCCTTCATTGTCGCGGGGTCACCCATTGTTGTTAACGGCGTACAAATTTGTTCCTAACGGCATCGGTCCGTTTTTTTTCGTTCCAGCTGCTTGGAGGAATGCTGGCAAGAGGGCAAACGCTTTGGCCCAGAGGTTTGCGACCGAAGACCGAAGGGGAAAATTGTTGGTCTTTTGGGAGGTGGTCGCGTCTCTGCCCCTCGCTCTCTCTCTCTCTCTCTCTCTCTCTCTCTCTCTCTCTCTCTCTTTCTCCTGGCACACACCGACGTTCCGACGAGAAATCTCGTCAAGTGTGTTCGAGAAGTTGAAGTCCCGCCGCGTCCGTCGGCACGTCCGTCCCTGCAGTCCCGAAGAACGGCTTCAATTACATTAAGTGCCCAATTGAGCGCATGCTCCCGCAGTTTTGCTCCCGCCAGCTCCCAGACGCCGCCACGTCGCTCTTTCGATCCTCGTATTGCCGCAAAGGGAAGCCTTCCTCCTCAAGTAGGAGCAGGTTAATCCTAAAGGGTGCCCCACAGGAAGCTGGAAGCTGGTGGAGGTTTACCGATGGAGGAAGGCCTCGTGGCAACACCACCATCAGCCTTGTTGCGGTGTCAAGTAGCTGTCGGAAAGAAAACTGCCAAAGGAGAGTTCGAAGAGTTTGTGAAGTTTATGAGCAGCCCACTTTCACTTGGCGCAAAAAATCGTAAAAATGACACGAGTCGAGCATTTGTGGCCATTTCTTGGCGCGCGTTAGATCGCGTTAGATGGTTTCGGACCCTTTCGTGTTTGATGATATAATATCGAGAGAGAGAGAGAGAGAGAGAGAGCGGGAGAAAAAAACCAAACAGATGCAGTAACGTTAGAAATAGCGGATTTTAAGCTGGATGTGTTTTTTTTCTTCTTCAAATATTACCGCAGTTGTTATGCCAAAAACCCTGTTGTGTGTTGTAGGTTCGTTTGCGTCTGTTCCCAAAGCTGACTTCGTAAATAAATGAGGAACAAATCCAAAAAATAAAACCCCTCAGGAATGTGGCTAATGAAAATATAAACACGCAGCGGTCGCGTCCCCGGGTTAACGGTGGCCGAATCACCCGACGACCAGCCAACATCTACTTCAAAGTAGCCAGAAGAAACCCGGCAGCAATCAGCGGTCTCGCCGTCGAATTCGGTTTCTGGCAGAGTTTCCCCGCGGTCTGTGGAAGTCTGGTTTATCAGCGCGCTTTCAGTGCATGCATGCCTGCATGCTTCTGGCTTTTTTTTTTCGGTTCGTTAGTACCCAGCCTTTGCGTTGCTTAATGAATAACACCAACAGATAGAGTTATACAGGCGAACACGTTGAGGAGTCTCCCCTCAAATCTACCAGCCATTAGATTAGCCACATTATGGTAACGCCGCTGGTGGCTCGCTCTGCTTCGCCCGATCCATCCAAGTGGCCCCGGCTTTGGAGTGTAGTGCTTGTTTTATGGCCACTTAATGAATCTCTCTTCTTCGAAGATGTACGAGTTCACTTTTCGTCGTGATTCTCCGCCGCCGATGGTCCCACCAACCCATTCCGGTTCGTTGGGGTTCGATAAAATGCTTTACATAAAATTGGCTCACGCGCCGGAGGAGCGGGTGTTTTTTTTTTTTTTTTTGTTTCGGGAAAATGTTGCCCCGTTACGTTCCAGTTCCCTGTTGATTTGATGACGCTTGAAACGAAAAGTTTCGGCACGATGAAGGGCTTATTGATCTTGGTTTGAGCATATGGGTGGGTTGTTTTTTCCTTTCACTAGGCACCTCTTAGCTTTCGATGCTTCCGTGGTGGTAATTATCGAACGACATTTCGAAGCAAAAGGTCGATCAAAAATATATGTATTTATTTTTTAGTATTATAAGTTTTTCTCTATTGAAAAATATAATGTATGTACATACTTGCCCTGAATGTGCAAATCATTGTCTACGACTTGCTGATCATTATTCATTATTTGTTTCCGATTTGCTTTACAATTCGCTCCATCCCACACAGACACACACACACAATCCGAGTGATCGGAATATTAATGCGTTGTGCTTCCAATGTTACGTAACTTCGTTTTCTAATACAAGATATATAAGGCCAGATATATTAAACGGATATGCGGTAGGTTCCGAGCGTCGCCGAATCAGAAAGTACTCACTACCACTACACGTAATCCGTTTGCATCAGTACCAATACGCAGCAGGTGCATTCTGCGCGTTCTTTGAGTGGGTTGAACAGTGATTTTCCCTCGACAGCAAAACATAATCAATCCGGCAGGCTGCGTTTGATTGACATTCAATTAAAGCTACGCAGCACGAATGTACGTCGCTTCCCGCATCCAGGAAAGGGTGAGAAAGTTACGTGATCCTTACACCGGAGGACTTCGATCGATATGTCGAATACTATACACTGCACATACACACATCATCGTCGCTTTCAAAATCTAGGAAGTGATGTAGTAACAGCAGAAACCGGTCTTTTGTAAAATAGAACATCAATGTTGATGTCCTGAAAGGTTCGATGGCATCTGTGCTGTGGATTGTGATCTATTTTTAAAGAGACATAAATGAACTCTCTTTCGACCGGAACATTGGAACGGGTCATTGGAGATTTTGTATTCCTGTTATATTCCTACTTTAAGGAGGTATCTTGTTTCTTTCGCAGTGTCAAAATCGATGTTCATGTTCGTTTTCATTCAACATGAAAAAATATTAATAATACTCCCAACAACTCAGTTCAAAGTGGAAGAAAAATACATCCTACTATTTATTTCTGACTTATTCGTTTCGTTTTCTCAATTCAAACCAATATGATCCAACCATCTTCCAATCCTAACCCTACCGCACGGCAGCCAACTCTTCAAACACGATATATCATACATTATGCGTCTAATGTTTAAAACCCTTCCATTTTGACCACATTCTCGTCCATCTTCATCTGATGCATCATCATAGCGATAGTTTGTTTTTCTGTTTCAGCCGGTTCCCACAAATACACTTTCCGGTTATGCGCTTAGGTTTTTATTAACTCACTACATCGCTCCGTATCAGCATAGAAAGCCATGGCTATCGCTTAAACTGCTTCCCCATAAATCATCGCCCATGGCACATTGCACTTGCGTGTTCGTCTGTACCATGCCTTTTTTCTTTTGACATATTATACCTTGCGACCATCCATCTGCGAACGCCCAGGAAGCTGGATTCAATAGCCCTACCGACGTAAATCCTCTCAGAAGGAGATGAAGAAGACCATCAATCCATCTTTCGTTTGTCTATGGAAGCTGCAGAGTTGAATTTCCTACGCTTTTTTGTGTTTGTTCATATTGTGCGATAAGAAAGAGAGAGAGAGAGTTTCCAACTCATGGAACGCTTCACCATAGGCCAGCCGCGGTGCTCTTCTATCCGACGGCAAACATTTGTAAGAGTGCATCTTTCTACTGAACGAGTTTTGTGCTGGCTTTTAAAAACAAGTCTACTTCAGCTGTATGTGCAATTGGTAGTACTAGATAGAGGCATGACGCCGGAAAGGCGCCAGAGCAGATAATCAAATAGGTGGGATTTCAAATCTATTATACGGTCTTACATTTGAATCAAGGATAGATGTTATGGCGTAAGAGTTGTACTCTCCCGCCAGCGGTGTTTGTTTTGTCTCCTGACTGCGTTGTAGTTGATTTTTGTATAAGGTGCTGTGCTGTACTCTTATCAGATTATAAATATTGTTGTCATCCGCGAAATTATAATGATCTCTATCGCTTTTGTTCGCTTATCAATAGGTATTCGTTCTCTTGTCGAGTTCTAGATGCCCTCTTTGAGAGGTATTAGTGAAAAAGGGAGAGCCACAATGAATGAACCAGTTAATTTTCAATATACATTCGCTCGTAGAAGTATGTTTTTAAAATGAGGAGAAGCTTTTCTTCTACACTGATGTTAAAACAGATTTCACAGTTTAATTGGTTTACCTTCGTGAATGCAATCTGAAGAAATTCCATCGTGGAATGGATTGAACATTTATTGAAGTTTCTCCCATCATTGAGGATTAACTCATTGGTAGTTTTGCAGCAACGTATAGGTTTGAGTGCGCTCAAGTAGTAAAAATGATTCGTACCGTATGGTTTTTGAATAGAACTTCTTAAAGTGCTTTGGTTAAATCTGTACACTGTAGCTTAATATTTCATTTGTTTTCACAAAGCTCTTCGGTCCAGCTCATTCCCGTTAAACTAAATGCATAGTAGGTACTCGCCGCAGTAACGCAAAATATTTCAGTCCTCTTCGATTCCTAGTGAACATCGCTTAGTAGAGACTAGTTTTCTTCATAATTCGCAGAAACTCGTCCTGATTAACCTCCCCATCGCCGTCCCGGTCGGCCTCGTCGATCATTTCCTGTAGCTCCTCGTCGGTCAGATTCTCTCCTAGCTCTTTGGCCACCCGCTTGAGATTTTTGAACGAAATTGTCCCTGTTTCATCGTCATCGAACAACCGGAACGCCTTCAGTATTTCTTCCTTCGAGTCCTTCTCCGCCATTTTGACCGTCATGAGCTGGAGAAAGTCATCGAAAGATATCTTCCCGGACCCGTCCTTGTCGATTTCGGCGATCATCTTTTTGATCTCCTCCTTTTTTGGCTCGAAACCGAGAGCCCGGATGGCCACCTTCAGTTCCTTCGTGTCGATCATGCCCGTCCCCTCGGAATCGAACAGATCGAACGCTTCCTTAATGTCCTGCCGCTGTTCATCGGATAGCTCGAACTTCGGGCCGGACTTTTTGCGAGCGGCACCACCAGCGGCGGTTGTAACACCGGTCGTTCCGGTGATGCCCGTTTTGTTGGTGGTTTTTGTTCCTGTGGAAACGGATACGGAACCAGAAGCCTGGAATGAAAAAGAAAAAGGAGGAAGACAATGAGACGAAGGTCAAGTGATGTGTTTATTTGATATTTTTCTACGAAAGAAGAAGGCGAAGTTTTCATTTTCAAATTCTTCTTGCGTGAATTTGTTTTTGAAGTGCTTTCGGCGAAAGTTGCCCTTGACCACACATGGCGACGGTTCCAAGAGGTTCCTAACAAAAGCACGCTCGTGGAAAATGCATTTTGCACGCCCGTGCAAAAGCAAACAAACAACCGAATGCTTACAGAACCCATGCGGTCATATTGTTTTGCTAACTTTTTGATTTAAGCCCCAGTATGCCCCTCTTACCATGTTGGGAAAAGTTGTGTTCTGGCTTGAGCTAGCTGATGTTTTTCGCAAATGAGTAAACAAGAACGCACTGCCTTCGTTCGCAGGGCACAGAACGACACTGGAAGAGATGTGTTGAGCGAGGCGCTTCTTGCGAAGGGTCGCAGGTTGGTTTCTTCGTTCCTGAAACGAACGGACGTTTCGTTGTTGCGTTGGTTGCTGGGAGTAAACCGTTGCTATAGGAATATGGCAATGCGTAACCAAGGCCTTTGCTGCAGCTAGACCAACAACCACCTTTCCCCCATTTGTAAAATGGACACGTTATTTTTTTATGTCTCTCCCAGGTCTGGTGGAACAAAGCACTTTTCACTGCATCATATTTGTATGCAAGGCACAATCATGTTTGCACTGCCGTAGAATTTGGAACGATTCTAGTGAATCACAAGCAGGTGAATAGAAAATGTTATGTATAAGTAATGGATAGTTCCCGTTTACTCGACACCTGCAGCCAACCAGCTGTTGTGTTTGGCACGCACGGAGTTTTATATTATCGATTACGTTCACGGAACGACGTTTTTCGACGCAGCTTTTTGGAGCGCAGCAACCAAAAGACTGCCTGCTGCGTTTATTGCGAAAAAGGAACAGTTGTTACGTTTCCCACTGTAACTTGCTCACTGGTCCACAAACTATTCTGCTACCATCGAGTGCTCCTCGGCGCTCCGTTATCTTTTGCGCAATCGGATGCAATTGCTCTGATTTCTAGCCAGATCGATGCACGCCATACATCATTCAACAGCGATTTCGCGAAAAACAGCAAACACAAGCCGCGCACGAACCGAAGGCGTGTGGAGCTGACACGATACAACACTTCGCAGATGCGGAAGAGCTCGAAAATTTTTGACAGATGTTTGTTGAGACTGTGTGGTGGAGTGCTTCGAGGTCGGTTCGTATGCTAGCATAGTTTGCAAGCGTGTAAGTGCGAACGGGCGATGCGCGTACGTCGAAAAACACGCACACACTAAAGTGGATGGGCGAGAAATGTACCAGCCGTTTATGTGGTACCGTACTAAATTGTACTAAACGGTGTCCGTTCACCAGTTGCATGTTATTTACAATTATTTTTGAATACACTTTGAACGAATAATTTGCACAATCTTTTTATTTACATAATTCGCATAATATCAATTGTTTCGCCGTTACCAACTCAATATTTTATTTTTTAAGTTTCATTTAATACTAGATCAAGTCTCAGAAGTTTTCAACATCTTAAATTAACGAGTTTTTCTAATTTATTTACAGATTACCACCGGTATTTATCCCGAGCTTTATGACAAAGGTAATCGATTATCTCATTCGAGCGATACCAGCCAGGCGGACACAATGACGTCGGTGACGAGCTCCTCCCTGGATTCGGACGAAGTAGATCTGTCCGGGTTGGTGGAGTCCGTGGTCGATTCCGACGAGGAAGACATTGCCGAAAGTATCGATGTAAGTAAATATAACACAAATAGAAAGAGCATTCCTGTAGCTAATTGCTTTTCCTAATGTTCTTTTTGCAGAGTTTAAGCGTTCGTGATACGGTGCGAGAATGTCTGGAAAAGGATCCCAGCGATCGAACTGTGGACGACATCGAGATACTTCTCGAGTTTACGCAGAAGCTAAAAGCATTCACAAACATGACGTTTGCGGTTCGGCGCGCTCTCTGCTCGGTGATGGTTTTCGCGGTAGTCGAAAAAGCCGGCACGGTCGTGATGAACGACGGCGAGGAGCTCGATTCCTGGAGTGTCCTGATCAATGGGCACGTGGAGATCGAACACAATACTGGGGAGGTCGAGTATCTGCACTACGGCGACAGCTTCGGCATCATGCCGACGATGGACAAGCTGTACCACCGGGGCGTTATGAGGACCAAGTGTGACGACTGTCAGTTCGTGTGCATCACGCAGACGGACTACTATCGAATACAGCACCAGGGCGAGGATAACATACGAAAGATTGAGGAAGATGGGCATGTTGTCATGGTCACGGAGTTGCGTAACAGCACCGGGGAGAATGGTACACGGAAAGGGTACGTCGTTATCCGCGGAACGGTGGAACGGCTAATGCACCAGCTGGTAGAGGACACGAACCAGACAGATCCAAACTACGTGGAAGATTTTCTGCTAACATTCCGTACGTTTATCAACAGTCCGATCGACATTTCCAAGCAGCTACTCAAATGGTTCAACGTGGACAGTGGATGCGAGGAAGGTGGTGGCGGTGGGTCAAACGATCTCGTCGATGGCGCCGCTGCATCGATGGCCCATCACGTTACACTGGGCTCGTCGTCTTCTAGTGACAGTGTGCTCTGTGATCGAGTAACGCGCGTGGTGCTGCTGTGGGTTAACAATCATTTCACGGATTTCGACACTGATCCCCAGATGATGGAGTTTTTAGAAATATTCGAGTCGGCCCTTGAAAAGAAGAACATGCTCGAGCAACTGCGGTTGCTGCACGTGTACGCGCAGCACAACGCACGCGAGCGCAACGTTACGCTGGCCCGTAGCTCCCGCGATGAGGATCTCAACTTTCAGATCTCCGGCGGGCCGGGTGGTATCTTTATTACGCGGGTGGAACCGAAAACGAAAGCGTACGATGCGGGCCTCAAGCGAGGCGATCAAATACTAGAGGTGAATGGGCAGAGCTTCGAGCACGTGACGTGTGCTCGGGCGCTCGACATCCTCATGGGTACGACGCATCTCAGTATTACGGTCAAAAGTAACCTGTGGGCATTCAAGGGTATGCTGTCCAGCGCGGAGGGCGGCGATTCGAGTAAGCTGAAGCTTGGCGACCTCAAGAAAGGTTTCCGTGCGGATCTGCTGCAGTCGCAGAAGTCACTCGATCTGGTCGACAAGGCAGGACTGCTACATGCTACGCCTCAGTTCCTCATGCCACTTCCGGTGCGGGATATTGAGTACGGAAGGAAGGACTCTGGAGCGTCGACACCGTCTTCCTCGTCTTCGCAGATGAACAACAACAAGGGGGGCAGTTTTATGACGCTCGGAGGGAAGAAGCGCATCCAGAAGGCACTGATCAAAATGAACTTGCTGCCAAAGAATAGCCAGGTCTTCCAGGATGACAATATCAACAACAACAACAATAATAGTAGCGGTAACAATAGCAGCAGCAATAGCAACAGCAGTGCAGGAAACAACGGAAATAGCAACAACGGTAGTAACTATGATGGGAGCGACCGATCCTCGGGTATAAGTGTAAACTTTTCCTCCCAGGCTTCGTCGATATCCACGTCCTCGATAACGACGGCCGATTCAGACGAAACGCCGCCAACCTCGACCGCCTACCAGAGTAACCCAGATCTGCGGGAGAACCCATCGACGCCGGCCAAGGCTCAGTCGACGGAGGCAATCATTCCGAAGCACACGGGCACACTATACTACGAGGAACTGCGGGCGAGCGATTTTCCCGAGCATATACTGAAGGTCTACAAGTCGGACCAGACGTGCAAGTATCTGCTGGTGCACAAGGAAACGACCGCTCACGAGGTGGTAATGCTGGCCCTGCAGGAGTTTGGCATACACGATCCGAGTTCAAACTTTTCCCTGTGCGAGGTGAGCGTGGGCGAAGGCGGCATGATAAAGCAACGCCGGTTGCCTGATCAGCTGCAGAATTTGGCCGAAAGGATCGGACTTAGCTCCCGGTACTACTTGAAGACGAACGGAATCACGGAAACACTCGTGCCGGACGATGTGGCACCGGAGTTGATCCGCGAGAGTGCGGTACACTTCTTGCAGCTGAACGCGAACGAGCTGGCAATCCAGTTGACGCTGCAAGACTTTGCCATCTTCCGGCAGATCGAATCAACGGAGTACATTGACGATCTGTTCAATTTGAAGAGTCGCTACGGCAAACCGATGCTGGTGCGATTCGCCGAGCTGGTCAACCGGGAGATGTTTTGGGTGGTGACGGAGGTATGCAGCGAACACAACATGATGCGACGGTGCAAGATCATTAAGCAGTTCATCAAAATTGCACGGCACTGCAAGGAGTGCAAGAATTTCAACAGTCTGTTCGCGATCATCAGTGGTCTGGGCCATGCGGCTGTCAGCCGGTTGCGGCAGACGTGGGAAAAGCTACCGTCAAAGTATCAGAAGCTGTTCAACGATCTGCAGGATCTAATGGATCCGTCGCGCAACATGTCCAAGTACCGGCAGCTGATACAGACGGAGCTGAACGCCCAGCAGCCCGTCATACCATTCTATCCGGTCGTGAAGAAAGATCTCACGTTCATCCATCTCGGCAACGACACCAAGATCGAGAGTTTAATCAACTTTGAGAAGTTACGCATGATTTCGAAAGAGATTCGCACGCTGCTGCACATGTGCAACTCGCCGTACGACATCTTGACAATGCTGGAGTACAAATGCCAGCCACCGAGCTCGGCCATGCTCGCGCTGAATCAAATGTCGGTCCCATCAGGTAGTGGGAATTTGATGCTCGCCCCGCCAGCGCCACCCCCAGCCTCGGCTGCGACTGCTTTCGTCCACAGTCAGACGGTGAAGCGAAGGAAAAAATCAACGGCCGCGCCGAACCCGAAGAAAATGTTCGAAGAAGCGCAGATGGTGCGTCGCGTGAAGGCGTACCTGAACAACATGAAGGTCACAACGGACGAGGATGAGCTGCACCGATTGTCGCTCGAATGTGAAGCGCAGGGTGGCACGACTCCGAACACGGTACAAGTACGAAAGCGCTACCCGTCGCCGACGCTCTCCACCACCTCGAGCACGAGCTCCACGAGCGAGGGAAAAAAGGGCGCCCTGGGGTTGGGTATGAGTAGCCTCTCGATCGGGAGTGCCAGCAGTGGGAACAGTGGCGCACCGAAGTTTGGTGCCGCGTCGCCGCAGGCCGTGAAGAAACTGCTCTCGCTCTCGGAGCAAACGAAAACTCGCCCGCATCAGCCGAGACATCCTTCGGTGGGATCGGTGTTACCACCGCCGCTAAGCAATATCCATCACCATCACCACCATCATGCGGCCCTACCCGGGCACCACAGTACGCTCTCTCACTTCCACCACGGGCACGCACCGTCGGCGTATCTACACCATGGCACGGGTCTCACCATAAGCCCTTCGCAATCTCCGGCGCACTGTTGCGGTGGTGCCGGGTCTTCCGCTGGTGTTGGCGGTACAGGGGTGATGGGGCCACCGCAATATCCTCCGCAGGGACACGGTGGGGTTGGAGCTGGGGGAGGATTTACCATTTCCGCGGCCGCAGGCGGTGGAGTCGGGGGTGTCCATCTGTCGAATATGCTGACGAATCCACCGAACTACAGCACCACCATGTCAATGTACCCCAACGGTCGGCCCGTCATGGCCAGTCGTATACTGGAGAGTACCGTCGATGCACCTAGTCAAATACCACCACCGATGGAACTGCCGCCGGAGAGCAGCTCATTCCGAAGTCCACCGAACTATGGTATGTACACAGTAATATGAGTTTTACTATACTTCTACAATTGAACATGATTATTGTTTCAGCTCAAACGGCTCATCGAAGGATAACGAGCAATAGTACAACCATCCCGCCACCCTACCCAACGCCGCACCAAAACTTTGGCGCCTCGTCGCGAATCATTGCCGCCGTTGGGATCTCCCCGATCGCACCGAACTACGTGGCCCCGACCGTGAACGCCATGTCACCCATGTACAGCGGAAATGCTGGTCCCGGCGGTGGTTCCCCGATGGGGGCAGGTGGTGGAGCTGGATCCGGTGGTGGTGTGGGTGCGAATTTACCACCGGCAATACCGGCACGGCTACACGAGACGGTTGGTGCAGCCGGTGGGGGTGGAGGTCTCGATTCAGTCCCGCCTCCTTTGCCGCCGGCCAGTATGGATTTGTCCGTCGAAAGCAGTTCCGTTACCGTGCTCAGCAGTGCAGCTTCCGGTAAGTGTTTTTCAGAGAGTTTGTTTCAAAGTAGATAAGGTTTTTTTACTCAGTAGTGGCATTTCGTTTTATGTAATTGATGTAGAAGTTTTCATCGAATAATGTTGTGTTACTGTGAGCATTACAAGCATTACCCTGTTTCATCCTTTGTCTATTTTGAGCTCGATTGTTTTACCGTATTATACCTTCAAAAGTAAGCAGCACCACTTGATTTTCTTCTCTGGGATTATCCTTTTACCTCTCGTTATCTGGCATGATTGTTTCGAATGGAATGTTACTCATTTTTGACCCATTTTTATATAAGTTTTTTACGGGAATTTTATTATATATGACATGTTTGAATCGACTGAGGGAATGAGTGATTTTATTTGTGTATTCATTTCTTGTGTTGCGTATATTTTCCATGTTATAGCGGAGATGTCGTGGGGTTTGATAGGTTTGCTGTCGTGTAATAATTGCCTTACTCTACGTTGCCGATTCTACGTTGCCTTACTTCACTGAACTTTATGATTTCAAGTGACACTCGGTGCATGAAAAAGCATGGTCCATCCATCGTACACAGTTTTCGGCGACTGCAAATGAAATGTGTTTGAGTTTCCCATTTTGTTCGTATTGGTTACCTACCATCGGGGCGGGGCGTACTGCATGCATATGTGTTACGATGAAACATTTTCCGATCACTTTCTGATCTCCTTACGCGTACTGGAACCTGGTTGCACCCGCGCTGATCGCGACATATTTGCAGAGCTCGGCGATGGTGCAGCACCGGAGGACGAAGCGAATGAATCCGTCGAGACGGACTGCTTGGCAACGATTTCTACTGACGTTTGAATGCGGACGGGAAAAACGATGATGGACGTGTTTTGCAAGCAACCGATCGGCTGCGAACGGTGAAAAATCCTGTCCAAAATCCTCCGGCGTATTGTACGATGAAGTACGGCGAATTTAATTACTAATCAATGGTTTTACCACAGCACTTACGACACTCATGTGAAAACATTACAGAACAGCATATATTACAGCACACAGATAAGATTACAGATGAGCGACAGATCGTTAAAAATACATATTTGGTGGTATATTGTTGTTGAACTGATTAAATTGGTGTTAAAATGGATGTTTCGAAAATAGGGAAACAGGCGACAGATAAGATAGTTTTATTGTAAACGAAGGTCAATCCCAGCCTCATCATCTATCATGTTGGAACCATTTTCCCCCTGTTCCACTCTCTATGTATCATGCTGTGACACATTTACCCTGAACTAGTCGAAACGGTGCGTCTTTTGCTAGAAGCTTTTTCTAATAATGCACTCCGAATCAAGGACCTCTTTCTTTCCTTTCCATGGAATACAACTACTACCAAACTAAACTATTCTTTCTCGTCGCACCCGGTGCGCTCAATTAAATGACATCAATTCTATTGAAATGTTTGTTTAAAAAAAAGCGTTAAACATAATAAGACATTATTAGAATGTATCCTGTACGAATACACTCGAACCTTTTGTGCCCAAAACCAAAAACTGATTTCCATCCCAAGACTGATCATGAAGCAAAGCAAAGAGAAAGCATATTTTTTTAAATATTCTCCAAAGGTGACTATCGCACATATATATGCACTTCCTCACCCTGACCGACCGACCGGCCGGCTCTGGATTGTGGACATAATTTGCTGTAGGAAGTCGAGGAAAAGCGTCCCCTTCACTGTTACACAGTCCTATGGGACTGCTCGCAATATTTGTCACCAAAGATAGCAAACTAGATTCTAGGGTGCAGCACGGGCAGCGGCTGACGAAAACCGTCTACGAATGATTTGTTTGTTCGTGCGAGTGTGAGTGCGTTTGCTAACAAGATTATTACCATAAACATGAAACTCGATGTTATCATGCCGTGATGAAATTTAATCATATTAATATATACAACAGAAAGCAGTTGTTCGGTGTATCTCTGACCAAAACAAATACAAAGTAGCCAGCAAAGAACCACTATGAAGTCTTAAAGATACAATATAGATTCCGATCATTTTTCTGAGTGGTTAACAAAACAATTCTTATATATATATCGTAACAAGTAAAATGAATGCTAATCCAATGGGATTGGATGGTTTTCGAAAACACTACGTTTCTGTCTACCGCGAGACCTAGGCGATGCTTTCATAGTTCGCCATCGAAGCATCTGGCGATGCATTTTGTTTCATATCAATGATTTCAATCTACGAGCTTTTATAATTGACAAAGACATTTGCTTCCTTCCCCTTTTTTCATAGTATATCGTGTTAATATTATTGTCTAGGGTTTTTTGCTTAGCTCAAACCATTTTTCTAAGATATATCGGTCACGCGTTTGGATTGACGCCAATCATAATCTCATTTCTCTTATTCTAGTAAATAGGATGTAAAGGTATAGAAATCCATCTAAAGTAGTCCTCATCAGGCAGCTAGCCAAACATTTGATATACACTTTGAATGGATATATGCAGTGCAATGTTTACACACTACTAATAAAAAAAGAAGGGAAAGGGAAAAGACATGGTAAACGTAACAAAACAAAGACAAGGACATATGATTGTTGAAACCAGTTTCGTAGGAACTGTTAAAATAAAAAAAAGGGAAAAATGATACTATCAGATACATTCGACTGTTGCACAAATCAATTCGCCAAAGCGAAAACTATGAACCTAAAGGTGTTCATGAAATTATCATAACAAAAAAGTTTATTCTCTTAACCGACACTTCGTACGGGAGGGGGGGATTAACACATAATTCCCCGTGTACATGCCAAAATCCAGGAAAGGGAAACCGTCGCATCAGTCACGACAACGGCAAATGTGTGAAGATATGAATCTCTCGTTAGGAGAAAAAATCTGGAACAGATGGAAAACTATTTAGCACCACAAACGGAACCGATTGTGGTTGCTTCAAGCAAGTTATCCTGCACGCTGATATGTTACCGACTGACTGGGAACTAAATAGTACTTCCTTTTTCTACCTTTATAAAGCCAAAATCATCCAAGTTCAGGTGGAAGAAGCGTACGGTCAAGTTATATACACGCGCGCAAAGATTTATTGATATCTACATGTTTGTCTATTGCGATATGCACAGGAGCAAGTAACCCAGTCGCCGCTAAACTAGCCAACAAACTCAAACTGCATGTAATTCAAAACAGGAACAATAGCGGGAAAGTACTTCCCAGAGCAATGGTGTTTTCACTGAGTGTAGAATGTAACAGTAAAACATTGTCTGTGTTTACACGTCATAATCAACATGCAAATCAAAGTACCGGAATGTTTTGTCCGACATCCTCACATATTGGCGCATAGGCGGACCGCCATGTCCCAGTGGCACGAAATAAATGTTACGATACTGTCGACGCATTGTAGTTGCACGAGAAATGTTGGAATTTAATCCTTGGACAAATCCTAGGGGATAAACCTCAGACGCAACCCGCGTTGAGGGCAACTTTTCTTTCATCCCTCGGAAGAGATGACATTTTAATTTATTATTTTCGCTTTTGTTAAGAGCAGAGGGACTTTATGCAATATGTAGGTAGTACCTTAATCAATTGGACGATGGGATTGCATTCTTCATTCCTTGATCGATGACTGTCCTCCTGAGAAGGTGAAGGCCCTTCGGTGAAGCGGCCAGAGTTCACCCGGCGTCGTCGTTCGATGTCACCCGTTTGACTATAATTGATTTAATTGGATTTCTTACACAAGTGGATCTTCAACGTCGAGGGGTTCCAAAGGGAAGGGAGGTCGGGGAGGGCAAGATGCTGTATTTCATTTTCCGGTCCACTCAAAACCAATGTCTACAGAAGAGGGAGAAGATTATCAAATGGTGCTACTATCGACGGTCAAGCTATTTCAACGTTGCCCATCAATTTAATGCTCTTTCGCTTGAAAGAAACCGCTCAACACTAACTCAACTGTGGCTATGAGGCTATCCTAGTATTGATTAATTTCCCAAACAGTCAACAATAAACCTAACCTAACCACAAATCTGTTTCAATTTTGTTTCTAACTTTTGCTTTCGTAGTGATGTAGAACAAACGAACAAATAAGCCCACGATCCACACACGAGACATACATCGCCCTCTCTGGTAGCATAGCCTGTTTCTGTGTGGGTGCGAGTGTACGGGAGTGTCCTAGCTTAGAAGGGTGTGCGTGTGTGTGTGTGGATGGGTATCGGGATGGACACCTTATTTGTTTGTTGACCCTCGCCGGCGGCCGGGGCTCAGTATACCATGCCCGGCTGTGGCACGCTACTAGATCCTCAAAACTCCCCGCTCGCTCGCCTACTGCCAGGTTCGGCTCTGTCAGCCCTAAGCGCTTATGCCCAACTTAACAGAGCTGACGCTGTTTCATCCGCCCGCCTGTAGCTGTCTGCCTGTCACCCGGGGCCATCCGCATCACTGGGCTATAAAGCTTTGCCAAAAGCCGCGCCCCGGACGAACCGGGTCCATTTTCCTCGACGTTGGTGCTATAACAAGCGTTTTCCACAGACGCAAAAGCAACACACAAACGCAAACATCGTCCTGGTGCTGGTCTTTCTTACAGTTGCTCTGTAGTGCTAACGATTAAGTGCATAAAACATTTCTTAGATGTAGTTAGAACCGAACCGAAACATAGAGCGTATTGTAGGGGAAAAAACAATGAATTTGTACCGAACGTACCGTTTTCGGTAAGCCAAAGAACCCAGAATCCAGAATTATATCCTAAGATCAATTGAATCTTCCATTGTCGAACTTATGACGCCTCAAACTGCGTGATGCTCTGGCGCTCGACCGGCCTTTGCAAAACGCTCTCTCTCTCTATCTGTCTTGAACCGTAGACCGTTCTTACTAGCCAGGACTTTTGGTATTACCTCTATTATCTATGCTAGACATTATTTTTCCCTTGTTTTTTTTAGAATTTAAAAAGGATTTATACAAAGAAAAACAGGATAGTTCGTTACTTATAACATGCTCTAGATGCGGTGGCGGTAGTCGTTTGTAAAGGAGATGAAGAGCGTTTGAAAACTGAATTCTACTGAACGTATACAGGTAAAGGGACGTCGTTTAATTGAAATCGAACTAAAACCGGCGTATTTATTTCGTAGTACGCGAGCAAGTAAAACTCGTTACTATCTTTCGTTTTAGTCTCCTTTTTATTACACTAGGCTGTTAGTTTAGTTAGTCTGCGGACGAAGCGCAAAAAGGCCTCTTTCGGGCCGCCGGGGAACCGCGTTCTATATTGATGTTCTCTCTCTTCCAAATCTTCCAGCGCGTTCACCACCATACGGACAGTATCCTTCGCAGGCGTTCCACAATCATATCTCACGGACGCGTGGTCCCCGATTCTAGGGCGTGGGAAATGGTCGAACGGAAAACAAATTCGCATATCGTATCCTCCTCCAGTCGAACGAGATAGAAAGCGATCGAGGGAAACGATCAACGGAAGGCAAACAAATAACGTTCCAAATGTCGAACAGAATTATAAGAAGCGATCCGCCTTAACTATGAGCGAACGCCCTAACTGAGTCGTCGTCCTTTCTGACGGTAACACGCGGCGGCGGCCACATAACACGTCCATCGTGCCTAGCATACAATTTTAAAACTGTACAGGAACCGAACCGGTAAGAAAATGAAACAAAGATTCCAATAGCAAACGAAACCGGTCGGTGTGCTGCAACAGAAGAATTTGATAGAAATACTTAAAAGTTCAATTCTATATCGCAGGATGCAAATAGAGACTGAAGAAAGACATTAAAGCAATTATGGAACTAACAAAATACTATATCTGTAATCTACGGCGCGTAATTGACGATGAAATCTCGAAGAACTTAGTGCGAGGTCTAGTTTCGAATAGGAGTGAAAACTGTAAATCATCGATTGTTAGACTTAAATCTCAAACATGGTATTGATTAACTATCGGAATGGAATCCAGGCAAAGTCTTGAGCAGAATATGAATGAAGCATAGGAAGATCACTCAGCATAAGACACCGAAGGTGGTGCAATACCACCTGTTCTAGACGCTACCCGCCCGCTACCTTCGTGCGGGCGTCCGTAGAGTGATTGGAGCGTCGTCTTCGTCGTGAAACTGCCCAGTGCGACGACGAGCGCTGACGATGGAGGAGCTAATAATTCAATTAGACATAATTGTTGATCGACTCGACATTGGACATTGCACTCGCACCGGCGACGAGAAGTAGCAGGTCACCAGCGGGGCTGCGTTATAGGTGGCCACGGTTGACCGCGACCGATGGACGATGGGAGGATAGTGAACGGTGCCGCAGAGAAGGGACTGCTACGGCCTTGTTTTACTGCACCATCCAGCCGGGAGAATACGATCAGTACTATTTCGGAGGTGTTACCGATGTGATCGGTGAAAGTTTCATCGGTGTTCGAAGGAAGGAGAGCATCATCTCGTCTGTTCCCTGATAACGCCTGGTTGGGTGTTACCACCCTGTGTACCTTTTATGTGAAGTTCGCGCGTGTGGCGACGGCTGTTGTATCATAATGTGTATAAGAATCCATTTCTTGTTCGCAACTTTACTATCCCTAATCTGGCTCGGTACGTCGGAATGTGCGACCGGCAACGGTTCCTCCACGACTAAAGTTCCCCTTCTGGCAACGCCAGCCAGTAGTGACGAAAATGTGTCCACAGCGAGCGTGACATACATTGCCGACGATGATTCCGACGATAACGACCCGAACTGCACTAATGTGGACATCCGTAACAATCTGCGCCGGCTAGCACTCATCGAGAACTGCACGGTGATAAATGGATTCCTCCATATGGTGCTGATGGAGAAAGTTCCCGCCGAAGAGTTCTCGAAGTACAGCTTCACCAAACTGAGGTAATCAAACCCGTACAGGGAGAACGGATCTCTGCCAAGAGCAGAGAGCATTCTAGTGACGATGGTCTGCGAGTAGACAAATACATTCACTCGACAAAATAATCGACAACCGCTTAAACATTAGTGTATTACGATCAGGATTTCCGTAGGGTTATACCAACGTCTGTTTTATGGTAGTTTAATAATGCCGTCATGTATGTACTGTAATTTGGTTGTTGCTGTAATGCTAGTTTAGAACCGCAACTGGTTCGATTATCCCAATGAAGGATTTTTTTTCTTCCTTCGATGGGAACATGTACATAAACCCTAGAGGAAGAAAACAAAGGGAATGCATATATATATATATATAGATATATTAGCATCGGTTGAATCAACACTACTTTCCACTACTTAGTATCTGCGCTAGATTATTGACTTCTGCTGCGATCAATCGTAGATTTAAGTGCCCCTAGTGTGTGTGTCTCCCCTTCCTGTTGTAGGGGACACTTGATACAAATACAATATATTCTACTACGTATAATCAACTGTGCACTGAAGCGTGTTTATCGGTTTTAAGTGATAAATGTGATACATACCCACTCTATTCCAAGACAATGAGCAAACGAAAGTCCTGGTGAAATGCGAAACAACAATGCATTACTAGAGCGAAGGAGAATCTAAGAAAAATTGAACCTCAAACATAACACACCTGTGTAGGGTAAATCCTTCGGTATAAGCAACACGGAAAGCAAAAAGACACAATGCAAAAGACCCAATCCCCCTTCCATTAATACTCTCAACTCACCTCGAATATTGCTTCTTTTTAAGTTGAACCAAAATCGAATAGCACGGAATCTTTTCAATAGCGCACGTCATGACAGAGCAGTGTAGGACGCGATAGTTTCCCCGCGGAGGATTCACGTTTGTATCCCCAGGATGGAAGTATGCATATGTTGAAAGTAAAACTTGACAAGCTTCGGACTTTGAATGTGTAGAAAATATGTAACTTTAGTTTAACCACTAGCGATTGAAACCGAACAGGAGAGAACAAAATTGTTCATCGCCCTCTCCGGGACAGAATCTGTAAAACAAAATACAATCTAAACAAACGTTTATTTACGATTGAAACGACAATGTGGTGAAAATGAAAACAGATCTTCAATGTCTATTCGTTGTGCAAAGAAATGGTTCAGTGTCCCGTCTGCGGACTTGTGTACATGGTTTTATTGTTTGTTTGAGAAAAGAAAACATTAGGGAAATTGTTCAAGAAATTCGGGCATAAAATGCGTTTAACCGCGGATAAGGGCCCGAAAAGCGTACCACGTACGCCACTCACCTTCTCGTGTCGTTTCCACACAGAGAGATAACCGGGTACATGCTAATATTTCGCGTGGTCAACCTTATCACCCTGCGGGATCTTTTCCCGAATCTGATGGTCATTCGTGGACAGCAACTAATCGGTAACTACGCGCTGGTGATTTACGACATGAGCAGCATGATCGAGGTACGTCTGCGCCAAGTATCTCGCGTGTCCAGAACGAGTCGCGAGGATTCATTTCACGCCCACATTTTTCTCTTCCCTGCCCTATCTCTCCCTATGTGGTAGCTCGGCCTTAAAAACCTATACTCCATCCAGCGGGGCTTCGTCTACACGCTGCACTGTCCACAACTGTGCCATCTGGATACGGTAATATTGCGAAAAGAGGTGCCTGGAAAGGTCCTTCATTGCTGCAACAGCGATTCAATGTTCCTTTTGCTTTCTGCCGTTTAGATAGACTGGGCTACGATCACCGGGCATGACAATAGTACAAAAAATCTTAACTCCTTCGAGCCACCGAAGTCGTTGTGCAACAAATCGGAGGTCTGCCGTGGCTGCGATCCGAAGTACTGCTGGGGAAGCAAGAGTTGTCAGAAGTTTTACAGGGGCTACAACTTTAGTGGTAACTAGTCGCTTGTTCCTGTCGCTGGCGCATGAGCAATTGCTCAGCAACTCTGATTTCGTTTTCGTATGTTCACAGGGAAAATCAAATGTCACCCACAATGTCTCGGAGGATGCAACGGTACGAAGGAAACTAATTGTCAGGTTTGCCGCGCTTGGAAGGAGGGTAAACGGTGCGTAGAGCAGTGTTCTCCTCATCGGTAAGTGTTCATTGCGAAGCAGTTCCGTTTCCAGATGTCTGCAATCTGCTTATCAATAAATTTCTTTCACTTGGCTAGATTGCAGTTTCGCCATACGAATCGGTGCGTGACTCAGGAGAGCTGCATGAACCGCGGAGGTTTTCTTCACATAAACGAGTGTGTACTCGAATGTCCGGCTGGCTACAGTGCGACCAACATCGACCAGGAATTGGCCGACTTTGGAGCCCACCGGTGCTACCCCTGCAGGAACCGCTGTCCGAAGGTTTGCGACAGTGCGGAGATAATGTACCTCTCGGATGCGGATCGTGTGCGCGGCTGCACGGTGATCAACGGGACACTGCACATCCGGTTGAAGGAGGACCACCCGAACCTGCTCGTGGAGCTACGCAACGGTCTCGGTGCCATCGAGGAGATCATGGGCATACTGAAAGTGTTCCGGTCGAACTTCATCTCCTCGCTGGACTTTCTCTCCAATCTGGAAATCATCCACGGGCAGTACACGAACGACAATGCCAACTTTTCGCTGATGGTGTACGAAAACAGCAACCTGCAGCGGCTGTGGAACTTCGAGTACAAGACGTCGCTCCGGATCCTGTCGCGCGGGATGTACTTCCGCAACAATGCGCTGCTGTGCAACACGCACATCGCGCTGCTGCGAAAAATCACCGAGTACGACAACTCGACCGACACGATCGACTGGAGCTCGAACGGGTACATGCAGGCGTGCCATGTGGAGCACTTCCGGGCCCGGGCGGAGGTGCTCTCGAGCCGCAACGTGACAGTGTACTGGGGCAAGTACCAGGGCAAGACGCACCACCGGTTGCTCGGCTATCTAATCTACTACATCCGCACGAACGTGGACAAGTCGCCGTACGAGGGCCGCGATATGTGCTCGAAGTTTGGCTGGAAAACGCGCTTCGTACCGCTGGAGAACGTGAACGTGCGGGGTTTCTATTATGCGTACAATCTGACCCGCCTCAAACCGTACACCCGGTACGGGTTCTACGTGAGGACGTACTTCAACGAGTCGATCAACAGCTCCACCGACCAGGTGGGCCTGTCCGATATGCACTACTTCAAAACGGCCAAGGATCGCCCAACGTCGCCGCTGCGCATGCGCACGATTCGGAAGACCGAAAGTTCGATCACGCTCGCGTGGCAGCTGCTCCCCTCCGAGCTGGAACTGGTGTCGCTGTACTATGTGGACGTGTTTATCGAACCGGACGATCCGGCGAGGCTCGATCAGCGGAACTACTGTATCCATCCGCACGAGCCGAGCGCGGTGGCCGGGGTGGGTTTCGATCTGGCGGACGTTCCCGAGGGGTGCAGCAAAGAGTTCTGCTGCGATCTGCTCGAGCTCGAGGAGGAGGAGGAAGAAGAAGAGGATGACGGTGGGGAAGTAACCTCGCCGGATGGGTTTTTTGGCGATCACCAGTCGAACGAGGACGATGCTTCCTCCTCCACCCGTGGGCGACGAAAGCGATCGGTTGATTCGACGCGGGACGCCACGAAACCCGCCCGGAAAGTGTTCGATGAGTTTGAGAAGAGAATGTTGGATCTGGTGCGCACGACGGAAGATGCGCAGGTTGAACAGCACCGCCCCCGGAGACGAGTGCGCCGCGAAGCGGAGGTGCACTTTGTCAATCGGATCGCCAACCGCACTTTCACCACGGACAACTACGAGTACACGGTGGACGGACTGGAGCCGTACAAGCACTACATTTTCCAACTGTTTGCCTGCAGTGAAAACGACACCGTCTACTGCAGCCCGTACAGTTTGTACTCCGACCGTACCGAGCCCTCGGCGCACATCGATCTACTCAACGTGACCATCCTAACGGAGACAGTCGCTGTGGAGGCCGGGAACGATACCCACCCGGAGACCATCGTGAAGACCACATACGACGACCACATCGTGCTGTTCTTCCCCGAACCGGCCGAGGTGAACGGCCTCACGGTGGCCTACCGAGTGGAAGTGGAATCACTCAATGGAACCTTCGTCAAGCGGTGGGTGGAGTGTTTAACGCGGCTCGAACACGAACTGCACCAATACCGGTACACGATCGCGGATGTCGCGCCGGGCGAGTATCTGATGCGGGTGCAAGCTATTTCGTTGGCTGGCTCAGGGCCGTACACGGACTGGATGTTTATGCGCGTCCTAGCGCCACCCAGCACGGAGAAGAATTCCCATAGTGGAACGCGTCTGCGCGATGGACTAATCGCACTAGCCGTGCTCGTGGTTGTCGGTGGGTTTGGTGGAACGGGGGCTTTCCTCTGGAGGCGACGGCGACACCAGCGTAAGGGCCCCGGAATGCGGGACGATAAAATCCCGCTCGCCGACAACGACGGTAATCAGATTAACCTGGATGATGGGTTTGTCAATTGTTCGTTGAAATAGAACCGACTGGTGGTTGTGAGGCATTAATGCCGATGTATGTATGTATGAACCTACGTGGTATCAAAAGATGTCAATAAACAAAAAGAAAACGAATTCGTCGATCCCATGGTAGATTTTTTGTTGGAACCAGTTGGCCACTACTTTATTAGAAATGTATTTTGCTTTGTGCAGAACGCATCATAACGACAAACAATGGTAAAAGGTAACTGAGTGTGGCTTTTTGAAAAACTTAACTCGACAAAAAAGCCCTTCACAGGGCACGTTTTGGTACGTATGTACAGAAGAAACTGCCTCCCTCACACAAACGCCTTCGGAGAGTTCGCCTCAATCCAGGGTGCGTAGTGTGCGATCGAGGTGTAAACGCTCGGCATGTTGAGCGCACCGCACGTTTCCGCGCCGAACGACATGATGCCGATCTGGGCGTACCGCGCACCGAGATCGCGTATGATCAGCGGAGCACCGCCGAACCCGTGGCATGCGTCGCGACCCTCACCCCCGGCGCACATCCACTCGCCCTCGATCGACTGGGGCGACTGGAGGGCGCCGGTGGACGCGTACGCGCGTACACACTTGTCCCACGACGTCAGGGGCACCTCGAGGCTCTGCAGCTCGGGCGATTTGGTTCCACTGGTGGACAGCTTACCCCAGCCGATGATCTGCACCCGGCGGCCGACGGTGAGGTCTTGCTTGCGTGTATGAAGGCATATCGGCTGGGCGGCCACTGTTGTGTGTGTGAGCGAGTAGTCGTGAAAAAAGAAACAGAGAAAGAAATGTTCCGCGGTTGTGTCAATACTAAAAATCGGTAACGCATAAATGAAGCGGACACGAGTACGACGAGCTGGGAAACCGCTCCAAAGGGTGGTGTTGACAAAATACATTTTCACGGTCAGTGGCTACGTGCATAAATTACCCTCAAATCCCACGCGCGGCTAATGAGAACTAGAGATGGTTGACCCTCACATGGTCGGGAGGATGAATAGACAGTGCATAGACGAAGTCGTCGCTGGTTCGCGGTCGTGGCCACACAAAATCCACCCCGTGCCGGTC
>JAOEFI010000004.1:22803837-22815179 GCA_034621735.1 Anopheles plumbeus
GAAGACTGGCGAAGCTGACGCCCCGCCTCGATCCCGGATCTGTTCAAAACGGGGCTTTGCTGATATGCGTCGCGCTTGATAGGCCACTAGCAACTACATCACACCACCTGATAGGGAATGATAGGGGTTAAATCAGTCAGTGGCACACACAACTTTTTGCCGCAACAGTCGCAACCAAGCGTGCTGCAACTGAGTATGGCCTTGGCCGTCCTTAAAATCGCAGGTCGCCCATCATCAGCCCACTTCACAAAAAGGTCATCCTGTAGGATTTTTTAATGCTCTTTGCCTAGTTTCAGCGTTACTTACCACCATGTACGCAAAAATCGCAGCCATTTTTGTCCAGCGTCTCCAGCGTGGTCACGTAGGGCGCATCCTCGACCACTTCATCCACCCATTTGATGCCGCGTACCATTTTATATCTGCAACGACAATAAACAATACAAATTAGAAACACAGTGCTAAAGTACATCCATTCCGGTGAGAGAGGAAGCGTCATAAGTCACAAGTAGCAAATTTACATTTCCAATTAGAGTACACGCGGGACATTCTATCCCATAACCTCTATGATTATTGCAAATGCCAGCTGAATTCATGATTTCATCCCCTACTTTTCTGTCATATGCAAGATAAACGGAAAACCGAGTCAGCTTGCTACATCATTTGAATACCCTACACCCTAACGAGACGAAGTTGACCGGAATGCAGTTTACTCTGTCACATGACGGAGACACGTTGTCGAATGCTCACATTTTCTAGACAGCGTCTTATCACTCGGTACACAGGTGACAAGGCATCTAGTTTTTTGAAACCATCGTCATCGAGCAATAGTCATTGTCAGTAACATTCCAGCGTGTCGTCGAAGCGAGTAGACAACATAACGAACCACGCCACCTAGTAGAACCATTTGATAACCCCAACGAGACACGCAGTTTGCCGGCTGTGCTTGAATCTGATAAGTAGTGTAACACGCACAACAACATTGCACTTACTACTCACTCCCATCTACCGCAGAACGGAGACGGAAGTGAAATACTCCCCGCGGTCAACGCTTGTCCAGGGAAGCAAATGTTCGTCCACCACGGCTTCTCTGAATAGCGAACATTGTTTCTCTCACTCTCTTTCTCGCTCTACCACGCGATCCTCCTATCAGCATCTTGGACGACTTACAGAGATGGGATGGAGTGGTGGCTAGCAATATATGCAACTGGGGACTCAGCAGCACGACAGCTGAAGGTGGAGTTCTCGAGGGGTTTGTCGTTCGATTGCGATCCAAAGTTCGCCTGCCGGCAGTGTTTCAATGAACTCGAGGGTCTAGGCAATTCTGAGCCCTCTTCCCGTACGCGACGGCCCATTTTTCAGTCGTTCGATGTCGATGGTGGATGGGAACATTGTTGATTTTGCATGCGGCATTTGATACCCTGTTACGATTGCGCTACTCTATAACCGTGAACAACATCCATCCCCCGAGCACTGTGGAGTGGTGTTTTCTTGTTGGTCTTTTTTACAATGAATTAAAGCTAAGACGTATTTGAATGTCGGTACATTTGCTTGATTTCGACAGCGCGTCGACGATCTGAGTTCAGGTCCCATATTTCTTATCAATCACGCGGGACTGCTACTACCAAGTGGCCGTACGGGTTGCAGTTGAATGGAAGAGTACGGAGGCATTGGGACGCGGTTAAGGTTAATCCCGAGCAACTTCCGAAATCTGGTAATCAAGCGGCGTATTTTGGGGACCTTATCAAAGCCTGTGTGGGGTAACGTCAGAAGGTCGCAGTCTGGTGAGAGTTTAACGATCCATGCCTGCCTAGTATCAGTATGGGTGAGTACGTTTATTAGTCTTACTTGGAAACGTGTTCTATCGAATCCATGATAGCTGCAAAGCCACCGCAGGACAAGGGATTCGCACGGCTCCAAACCGGCCCACGAGGTGGCGTGACACTTGCGTAATCGAGTGCAGAGATTTGATAAAGCAGCTTCGGGTTCAAGAGCAAAACAAACAAATAAAACCGTTCTCATACTGAAAGGTTCAAGTTGAACAATTGCTATATTTTACATTTGTACAAAAGTAACAAACGCGCCCCAACTCCATTGGACCTATGAAACGTTGGTAAACAAACATCACATATTTTACTCTATCCCATGAAATCGCTACTACAGTCGAGTTTAGTTCTAGGATGCCTACAAGGTATGCTAGAGGGTTATTCGTAAGACACACTATTAATACCGTTCTTGTTGCGTGAACACTGGCGGGCCCTTGTTTCTCGTGATGTCCTCGTCGTTGTGGATGCCTACGATCAACTTGTGTCCGAGGGCCTTCGCCTGACGCAGGGAATTAGCGTGTCCGAAATGCACCATATCGTAACTGTGGAAGAAATGAGAAGAAAAAACAGCAGAAGCGATGAATAAATTGAAAACTACAATCAATTTGAATATTATATGTCATGACAATTGGCGCACCAGGGAATATGTTTCCCATCGTTGTGTGGCGTCTTAATGGGTAACATTTATTAGCGACACGAGCACATACAGGCACAACAGGCTAACGTCATCCCGCCTGTTTAAATCGCCAACCTCATACAAATATGAATAGAAATATTTCGATATGTGAAGCAACTGATATACGCAATAGTAAACGTTAACGCAGGGACATTTTCTGTGAACCAAACTATCACGCGATCAGTCATGTTCGCTAATTAACCAGGCACCGCCTATACTAATGGGCGATGGCCTAACCGTTGCCCTTGTGAGATGCGGTAATGTGATGTGGGTAATGCCGAAGATGGCTTTTAGCCTTTTCCATGGATCGGATGTTCTTCACTGCAGGTAGTTATAGCATCTACAGTCGTCCCTGTCATTTTCAATGCAGACGGTCAAGGCCCATTAGCTTGGCACGACTGCTTTATTATCATCCATTACTGTTTTCTTCTCCTAATGTCCCGTAGACTCATAGGATAAAATTGTATGTCTAATAAAGAAGATCTTGCAGTACAGCCGATAAAAGCTGGCAGAGAAGGTACCAACGAGGATATGGGGGAACAAAATGTTGTACACACGTCGCAGTTCATTGAACCCTCTTGCGTGCGATGAAAAGAAACAGCTGTGGAACCGGGTGCACAGTAGAATCATCATGGTAGCATTATGTCACCATTACATTGGGTGAAAGACCGCAACCAGGAAACCCCTATATCTTATCACTGGCAGACAAATCGATTGCCAGTATAGAAGTATTCGGCGTATTGCTATTACGATGCTACATGGTGAGAAGCACTTGCAAAACCGTCGGATGCGATAGATGAGCATTTGGCTGACACAATCGTTCGTCATACTTTTCTGCGAAGCGCTAATCGGGATAAAAAGTAAAAACCACGCGAACCAAACCGCCGCACTCCATCTTGCAATCAAAATATCAGAAAATCTGGATCTTGAAATATAGGGGGGCAGACTTGTTAGAAAGCAATCTAGTCATGCTTATGTGGCACCAAAGATTAAGTAGATTGTGGGTAATCAAAAATTGAACTATGATGTTTGTATGTAGTTGAGTTCAAGGTTGAATAAATCAATTCCAACCGCCACATTTTAAAATGTTGGAAAACCCCACACGTCAAAGCGGACACGCGGGAACAAGACAATTTTGCCCGCTCTTGTGTAAACCCTTTCTTGTATGAAGCGCACTGCAGTAAATCCCACCACTGCACTGGCTTGCTTATCCGTGTGTGCGTCCCGGAAAA
Source organism: Anopheles plumbeus (assembly GCA_034621735.1). Taxonomy (NCBI): domain Eukaryota; kingdom Metazoa; phylum Arthropoda; class Insecta; order Diptera; family Culicidae; genus Anopheles; species Anopheles plumbeus. The sequence continues at coordinate 22,807,569 of JAOEFI010000004.1, forward strand.
GCATGCAACGCCAGTCAATGGCATCCAGTGATGCGGATAGATCCGGCAGTAGGCGACCTTGACCTAGAGGTCCGGCACCGGTTTAGCCATCGGCAGCTCCTGCCCGCTTTTGGGCAACGATGGAGGGATCGTTCCGCCGAGTCCCACTTCGCTCTTCCCAGTCAGAATCACCCCCCTTCGCCGGAGCATCTCCGTAAACGGACGCGTGCTGGTTGGCTTGCTTGCTTCCCTAGCCAAAATCAAGGCCAAGACAAACAACGTGGCAAGATGCGGCGAAGCGACGCGGATACCGCGCAGCAGGTCTCTCTATTTGTGGCAGTATCGCGGCTATTCTGGTTGCCTCCACCTCTTTGTGTGTTGGGCCACAACATAACCGTACACACAGCTGCAGCAGCAGCGAACGCGAAACGACGCTACAAGATGTAGTCTGCGTCCGGTCGGCTTGCCTCTCTCAAAACCTGTTTTCCGTTCCTGCGGTATATGGGTAGCGCGATCTTACCCACCGTTCTCTGTCCAGCGTGCTTCCGTGTTACTCTCCGTTCCTTGGAGTCGCCTTGTCGGTGAAAGACATCCATCATCTCAACGGGGCAACCGCACGACAGCGGTACTCGGTAGATACCGGCTAATCCGATGGGCGAAGAAATCAGATGCTGAGCTCGATACAGCGCTGAGGCAGAAAACAAATGAGGTGTTGGCTGGATGCGGATGCTGCTGCTGCTGGAGTCGGTGCAATAACATCGGCGATGGAGTAGGGCACAAACGGGCACACGTGCTTTTCTGGGCGAGGGAATATTCTCTTTCTCTCGTGGCGGGGTTCCGATTGCATCGTCCGAATTCTGCTGCTCTCGAGAGATGCAGAGTCTTGCGCACTACTCCACACAGGACACCACGCTTTTCATTCAACAGCTTGCGCGCGCGTTCGCGGGCCGCGTCGTTCGGCGTCACGAGTGCTTTGCTCGATGCTGATAGGTGTAAACCTGAATCATGCGATTGCTCGTGCGGTGTTTTCATTTGTGCATACAGGGTAACCAACCCCCGGCCTCCTACTCATCCTACCGGGCGGTCCTCCGGCGAAATCTAACTACCCCTCGACGCATCGTACGTTGACGCAACGTGGAGCATGTTTGACGTACGAGCGAATTGACAGCACAAATAGAGGAAAATTTCGGTTCTGGGGCGAAAGGTTCTGGTTCCCCCCGTGAACTACGCTCGTTTGTGCGCATGCTTGCGGTTGACGCCGGCACGCACGAGGTACCACATCACATCAGGCGGGAACGATGGAAGACCCGGGAGAGGCGGGAACGATGGAAGACCCGGGAGAGGCGGGAGGGTACCAACAGCCCGCCCAAGTTCGACGTCCGTTCACATAGAGTCGCGTTTGGTGCTTTGCTAACGGTGTCGAACCATTCCGGGTCGACGTAGGAAACATGTATTTTCCATTCAAAGCGTCGTGTTTCAAATGGTTGGTCCAAAGGTTCGGCCACTGCACATCACTGGTTGTGAAGCAGGTCCACTTTTGTACGGTGCACCGCAATCGGCCAACCCCTCCCGAACGATTCAAACGGATCGATGCATTTTCCAGCGCTCGATGTAGTATCGATGAATCATTGATTCAAGTAGCGCGTAACTAAAGCTGCCGAAATCCATTTTCCATCCAATCGGCTGGGCTGGGCTCTTCCTGCGTGTCCAGGAAAATTAGTTTGAAACATAATAAAATGTGTTATTCCTTTACATCAAACACAGCTCTATTACGTACCAAAAAAAGGAAACAAAGACATTCCTTGGTTAGGCCAGTCAATATAGCAATATGTACTGAGTTGAACGGAAATAGCTAGAAATAGCTCGCCACTCCACCACATAGGCAAACGAAATTGTACAACAAAGTACACATAGCTAAAGGTGAGAGAAGTCACTGCTACTGCAACGTCCCACACACCTTTTGCTAGTTGAAACGAAGAAAAAAAACCGCGGCGCTGTTTACGCTAGAATTTGCTTTGTGCAGTAATTGTAGCGGCGCCGTTTAGTTCCGCAATTGGCAATCGCAACGGAATTCACATCACAATAGGGAAACATGCAAAAGCCAGAACCGGAACATACTGCACCGCACCCAACCCACCCTTGCTTCAAGCTCGTGGAGGGAGATGTTGTCAAGGTGAAGGAAATATGCGCAATCTGACCTACGAATATAGGAGCGCTTTTGAATAAAAATTGTATATTGATTTTAATATGTTTAGGTGGTGAACGGGCTAGGTTTTTTTTCTTGGGACACATACGGGAAAGGGCGTTTTCCACTATGCCATAGACAACCCGATTCATACTAATACCACGGACGACGCTACTGTCCAATTTATGATACATGATTCTATTTTCGGAACACGGTCGATGGTCAGTCAAGTACACTTTGCCTAAGGTCACTAGGGAAATGCCAAGTATAGAACGGAGCCAACGGAGAATAGGGTTTTCCCATTTCGATGCGCTCATTGCAGTAGTCAGAGTGAAAACCACAGGGTGCAGAGTTCATTTCCATTTCCAACAAATAAAGTAGAATGATTCTACACTTACCATCCGTCGCACCACACGCGGACGTCCTTCCCGGAGTTTTGATGACCGTTTTCGTGGTTGTTTTCCATGTTTAATTGTGTTGGGTTCCACTAGACTGCCAGCGCACCAGAAACAACACACCTCTTGGAATAGTTTTTTTCGGGTAATATTTCCTCAGCACCGGCACCGGAGAAGGTCTCGTTCAAATTTCTTCAGCGATTCGTACGGATTCACGATTTCAAACACTTTCAATTCCAGCCGATTGTCGACGACGAATGAGCCTTACTGATGGCTGGATCTGTTCTTTTATAATCACTCTGAAAATGATAACAGTTTCAACTCGGCTTCCCGAACCTTCACTTGGACGTGCCAGCGAGCAAGCGATTAGAATCCCGCTAGAACCGGCGTAATTGTGCTATTTTTTGGGAACAATCCCCGTCTGTATGAAGCTGAATTCGCCTTGACGCGTCCTCACCGGATAACGATTCGCAAATGACTGCCAGACAGCGATGTGAACTGTGCTTAGTACAATCCTTTTTTCTTGATTCCAATGCAGCTTGTATGACAGCTGTAGCGACAGCGCTCTGACGGCTGGATGCGGTGGCGATGAAAGTGCGAGACGGTGTAAATCGAAGAATCTGCAGGGAAACAAAACAATGAATCGTACAAAAAATGTAGATTGATTAACTAATTATGCGTTTAAATAAGCGTAGGTTTTCAGTAGCGTGAACCATTTTGTTTGCTATAGTTCTAGTCCAAAATTGAGGGACATTAGAACAACTTGGACATTATTTACAGCGGCACCGTACGTATCTTACAGCGGCACATGTCGGCGTAATGCTAGGCCGGTTCGGTGTAATCATATCCGTTTGGATCCGCGTAGAAACCACAGTTTTGTTTTGCTTCTGTTCGCGATAGGTTTGAGTTTTGGTCTTCGTCTTCGTTTGCTCTCACGGGCTGTAACGGGCCGGGATTTGGTACGTTCGAGTCGGCAAAACAGTAGCTGAACAAATTGCATCGTATTCATTGATAGCACGAGATAGCGAAAACAGAACACCATTCGAGATGCCTTCGTCGAACCAAAATCTACGAAACCGGAAGGTAAGAATGGAGTTCCTTTTTGACAGTGATGCATTTTTGCAGTGCGATATTGTTCGATTTGTCATCAGAATGCAAGTGGCCGAAGCAGGAGGTGCGCGGAGTGTGCAAACGTCAAAAACCTCGCGCTCGTTATCAACTTCCACGGTTCGTCGAGGGAAGCAAGCGTTATTCCTGGGGAAAGTGTTTTCCCGGTCCTATTTTGGTTGTTATATTAGCTTCCGTTCGCGGGCCCAGTGCACAACTAGTTTAGAAAGCAGTTGAAAGTGGAACATTCCTGCCGTTTACACGCGGTGGGCGAAGCTGAATGAGAGAACAGTGTTTTTTGCCCACTAGTCGTCATCGGCGTTAACAAACATGCACCGCGAGCAAGTGTCTCCGATGCTGCAACAGGCTGACCTTCGCACAGGGAATTGAGTTGCATCCAATCGAATGCATCCTATCTCGTGTGTTGGCCATCATCGCCCTGCTGCTAGGCTTCAGTGAACGCACCGCAAAGACGATGCTTCTGGCGGGTAGCGGCCTATTGGCGTATCTGTTGAATATTTGATAAGATAACGACGAAGACCTTTGCAGGACTATACTCTCCCAGCGAGAATGGGTTTCGAGTACGAATTGGTAAATATCGCCCCGAATTTAGGAAGGACGCAAAACATATGTAACGATTCCAACGATTGTTTTCGCTTGGTTCAACTCAACCGTCCTTTCCGCGACAGTGATAGCGACGCGAAGATAATGGCGGAGATTGTGTTACCGATGGGAAGATGATTAGGCAACTTCGTCAATTGAATGAGTTGCATGTTTCGCCAAAGATGTTTGTCACGTAACGCTTCCAGCTTTGCGCGAATGATAGAACTCCGTTTGTTCATATTTGTAATAGAGTGTTTATATTATTTTTTTTTCTAATAACACACACACAGCTACAACAGCAAGATTCATCGGAAAGAACGGCACCGCCAGCCGGAGCGCGACGGAAAGGTCCAAGCGGGACGAAGAGTGGTGGCGGCAACAACTTGCGATTTTCGTTTATCTGCCTCGTTATCAGTGCCTCACTACTTATATTCCTCCTGGGTGCTTACACCGATTCCTTTCATCCGATCATCGACGGGATCGCCGGAAAGCTCGGCTACCATGAGAAAATCTATGCGGTCGTGATCGACGCCGGCTCTACTGGCAGCCGGGTACTGGCGTTCGAGTTCCACCATGGCTACCTCGACGGGCGACTCGTGTTGGATTACGAATTATTCCAGCAGTCGAAACCAGGCCTGTCCGCGTTTGCCGAGCGACCGGACGATGGTGCGGCCAGCATAGGAAAATTGCTGGACGCGGCGAAAAAGGTGGTACCGAAGGAGAAACTTTCCCAGACGCCACTGGTGCTGAAAGCGACCGCCGGATTACGGTTGCTGAAACCGGCCCAAGCAGAAGCTATTCTGGCCGCTTGTCGCGCGTTGTTCAAAACGTCCGGGTTTCTAGTGAACGAGGCGGCCGTGGAAATCATGGAAGGTACGGACGAGGGCATCTTCTCTTGGTTCACGGTGAACTTCCTGCTCGGCAAGCTGAACAGTCGGAACACGGTGGCCGCGTTGGACCTGGGCGGTGGAAGCACACAGGTTACTTTCGCACCGAAGGACGTTTCACAGACGCCGCTCTACAAGGACTTCATGCACCGAGTACCAACGTTCAGTTCGTACGTGGAGGTGTTCACCAATAGCTACCTAGGGGCCGGTCTGCACGCGGTACGGTTTGCCGTATTCACCCACCGAGCGGCCGAGAATCAGACGAAGCTGGCAAGCGAATGCGTCAATCCGATTATCCAGGACAAACTGTTCCGTTACGGCACAGGGCAGTACTACATTACTGGCAAGGAGAACCCAAAGTCCACAGTGGAGAATCCGGTGGTTGACTACGAGCAGTGTGCTTCGGTCGTGAAGCAGAAGCTGCTGCCAACACTGAAGCCCAAGCCGGTCACACTGAAACAGCACGAAATTTCGGCCTTCAGCTACTTTTTCGATCGTGCAATCGAAACTGGCCTCGTTGGTGAGTGGGAAGGGGAAGGACTGCTTCACCATTTTGAGAATTTGTTTGATGGCATCTTGTACCATTTTATAGATCCCATGCAAGGCGGTGAAACTACGGTCGGCGACTTTGTCAGCAAATCTCGTGAGGTTTGCGCAGAAGCCAACGCTGACCAGCCGTTTATGTGCGTGGACTTGGTATTCATCTCAACGCTCCTGGAGGAGGGCTACGGATTGAAGGCCAAGACGCCGCTGAAGGTGAGACACGTTGCATGTCTGCCTTGTCAAATAACTCGTCTGATGTAATATGTTTCTTTCAGCTCTACAAAAAAATCGATGGACACGAAATATCGTGGGCCCTCGGATGCGCCTACAATATACTGACGAGCAAAGAAAACGCTAACAAACACTAAAGGTAACAGTGTTGGTGGTGCGTAGAGATTAGAATAGCAGACCGGAACAATCGGTATGACAACAGAGAACAATCTTCTGCGCTCAAGCAATATTACTTGAATAAGCGTATCCTTACACTAACAACGATGATACAATCAGAAAACTGTTACCACCCAAGGAAGAGAGGTAGTGAAGAATACGTGACGACGCTGGCAAATAGTGCAGGTTGCCAAAGAGGAAATCGAAACGATTTATCATTTCTCACTACTGACGAGAATGGACAGAGAATTTGAAGGGAAAGGCACTGTTTTATCAACCGTATACAGCAATTTTAACAATCCCACAGTTTCCATTTACACGAACAGCGGAACGGAACATAGGGAACGACTTTCAATTCCAAACTACAAATAATACGGTTGCGGGAAAATATTACATACCGGAATAGAAAAAATATCGATGGAACATCCCTATTGATTTAATCGACAAACAACTATTTTTATGTGGTGAAACAGCAAAGCAACGACGCAGGAAATGACGTGTGGCTGCTGTCTGCAGTCGCGTTTTTAACTCAAACCATACATATACACCATTGGCCCGCCGGATTAGCAAGAAATCCAGACATATTTTTAAAACCAAACCAAACGAAACCACCAACTGAACAGGTGCACATTTTCGGTATCTTTACATGTACACGTAGCAAAATAGTCTAATCAGATGGAAACGCAGCGGCCGAAAGATAAAAAGTTTTGTTGCTTTCGGTGTCCAAATGGCAATTTTTAACAGCAGAACGAAGGAACGACAGCAGAATGCCAGCATCTGGTCGCTTTTCGGACCGTAACTATATCCAATATGTGCCTTTTCTAGTAAATTGTCAGTATCAGTGAACACGAAGCAAAGGAAATAGGTGAGACGAGATGCTATGCAGAAGAACACAAAAATGAATAGCCTCAGCAAGTATATTGTGCAAAACGTTATTAGATATCGCAGTACACATGTAGCAATTCGTAACCATGCACCAACCAGGACTAATCCGCCGCCATCAGTTGACACTAAACAGAGATATTAAAACACTAGTAGAACATGCAAATCATAAACAAAATGATTACTATAAGAGGCTAGTAAACAAGCAATCGAAAAGAAACGCAAATGTAGCAGAAATAGTCAGTTGTTAGTAGATGTAAGTTAGCACGAAGTTTAGTAGTCCGCCTGCACAACAATCCGCGCTCCGTACATTTTTAGCAATCGAACCCGCGCACCGTTATGCGTGTACGTAAATGTGAGTGTGATATTTTGCCCTTCATTTGTTGTTGTTGTTGCTGTTGTTGTTTGAGGAAAAGCTTTTGACGAGTGAGGACGCGAAGGTGTACGCGGTTAGTCATATTCACGACACGGTAGCGGAAGTAGAAAGCCGTGTAGCATTGTAGAATGCAGATGAAGCAATTGTGTTAGGCCCAGTCTATACTAGTGCGTGCGTTAGTGTTACTCTATTGTGCAATCTACGGACCACATTCCCCTTCATCCCATTCCCCGGAAGCTTCCGATGATCGTTGTGGTGCACCAAGTA
>JAOEFI010000004.1:22824415-22840671 GCA_034621735.1 Anopheles plumbeus
GGGGGGGGGGGAGTGAAAATAGTTTGGAGATTGTCTTCATTTTAAAGAGGATGTATAACTCTGCCCACCGGAGAAACGTTCGTTGGGGTCCGTCGCAGTAGAAGTTGTTCATTTCGTGCTTCGTTTTTGGAGTGGAGCAAAAAATAACCCCTGTCTAAACATCTCTTTAACGCCACTTATTCATTCATTTACCGTCTGCCCCCTCCGCCATCCCACCCACTAGAGCGGCTCCCTTGCCCCCGGATCGACTGTGAAGTCTGCCCGCGAGCGCCCCATTTCGGTGAACAACGTTTTAATGAACTGTAAATCGCTGGTGAAGTTTTTATAGTGATGTTGTTTGTGGAAATTTGAATTGGGTGGCACGAGCGGCTGGGTGGAAGGTGGCTAGGTAAACAGTACACCCGCGGCAGACGACAGCGACGACATCGTGGGACATATTTTGCGCCATCCCGGTACTACGAAGTCGGTACCTTTTGTTGTGAAAGACGGCACGCGCCTGTGGTCGTGGGTGCTTTCAGGAAGGAAGGGCAGGGAAGAATTTTAAAGAAATACCGAAGAAGAAAGAATATCGTCCCTGATAATTGATTCGTCCTTCTTCGAGCATCGCTGACGATCGTGGCGGAAGCAACACAATGAAGATGCTGTGGCGTGCACTCGGCTGATGCGTGCCGTGCCGTGTCTGAGCGTTGGGTGGAGTTTTTCCTTGTGGGGTGGGTTCTGTGAAGGAAACACCATCGCAGGATGTGTTGAGCGGCTTAATTTATTCGTACTATGAAGCATGATTACGCTTTACAAATGTTGGCCGTGCCGTGTGGGGTAGCATTAAATTACAAAACATAAAAATCACGCATGCTTCACGTCTTCACGTTTTCCCAAACAGAGCGGAGGAAAAGCCGCATCGAGAGCACGTCCTTCGGAGGGAAATTGATAAGAATGCGATGCGGCGTTGCGGCTACACTTGCTGAGTGGGAGTGTACTCTGGTTCTAGTAAGGGCTTTCGAGGACTTGTTTACAGTTTCCAAACACACACGCACACAAGTTGAGGACATCGGATCGGATACTTGTACGTGATTAAATAGATTTAGTATAATGAGAAAATTGGACGCTCATTTATTTGCTTGATGAAATAGGAAGCAAATTGAGGTTTGAATCTACTGGATTATTGATAAAATTAAATCGATTTATGGCATTGAATTTCAATAACTATTTAATGATAGCATTATTTGCGTATGCAATCAACTTCTGCTCTCGCTTCCTCCCACTCTCTCTCTTTTGTATCCCTAAATTAAGTTTTCCATATATGATAAGATTATATTGTTTTCTGATTTTTCTGATGGAATTAATTTCCATCGCGTTTCACAACGGTTCGCGTCTGCCATTATCGTGATGAATTTTCCCACACGAACAAAACAACTAGCTTTTCGTAACGCCAAGAATCGTGAACGGTGAAAAAATCAAAATGTCATCAAATTAGCGTCGGTTTTCCGCGACATTCCCGCCAGCGCGTGTGTGTGACTCGAATTCGGGACACCGAAGAATGCTTTCATTCCACTCGGTTTTTTCTTTATAAAAATGGCCACGCTGTGATCCTTGATAGGACGAACTGCGAACCGACCAAAAGAATCCGACCCGCTTTTGACGTACGTGTTTGGTGTCGCTAATGTTGCGGGGGGTTCAGCAACCGAATCAATCATACGCCCAAGATTGAAATGTACGCCGGCTGGCGGAAAAGGGGGGCACGGCACGAGGAAAGGAAAAATTTGGGTCCTATTTTTTTCGGGGTCCATTCAGTTGACAAATATTAATTCCTGGTCGTGTTCGTTGTTTTTTTTTTTTGCGAGGCTCACATGAGTTTTTGTGGTGTCGGTCGGCCACATTGTTTGGCGGTTTTCCGCACGGGCCTTTCTTTTCTCGCCTTACCACACACAAAACAGACCCATGCTGCTGCACTTGCTTCTTCAACCTTTTCATTAAACTGACGCTCGTTTAGCGTAGCAGAGTAACAATGAAGGAAGAAAAACCGTGTCGTAATACGGTCTGCGATGTTCTCTAAAAGAATGCGAACGTTGTGAAGGAAATAATTTTGATAGATTGTACGAAAAGAAAGACAGCCATTACACCAATGGACCCACCAAACACACTGGATCTCAAGAGTATTTCATTCTTTTAATGGTTTCTTGGCGATTTTTTGTTTGGTTCCTTCCACAACAATCGCGTTATTGTTATTAAATCAATCGATGTCCTTACCATTTTCCAGCGGTTTATGGAACCGGTGGTAGAACTTTATGGGTATTTATAACCCTAAAAAATAATAAGATGAAGTTTCGTAGCTCCGTGCGGCCCTGAACGAAATACAGTGTAGCTCCATAAAGTGTGCACATAAAAACGTCTCTCAAATGTGCCCTGTCTCTCTCTCTCGCTCTTTCTCTCTCTGTACTTGGTCAAATCAGAAGCACTCGCTGCAATATAGTTTGGAACGGAAGCAATCGAAATTTGTTCCTTTTCCGTGTTGATCGACTCAATTGCCATCGATCGATTGTTTTCCAGTGCAGTGGAGCACTAGGAACTGCACTGAGGAAAAGTATCGTTATAAACATACCTTCAATTTAAACGCGAAGGACGACACACTTTTTCCGTTTGAAAGAAACGCGCACACACACACTCACAGGAAGAAACGCCGGCATCGCTGCTTGTTCGACTCCGACAGCGGACGGTTCGTAGTAGGCGGGGAAAGCAATGAAAACTTCAACTACATTGAATTGAGGTCGGAAATTGGTCATATTATACACACTTCTGCGTCCGCTCGCCTCCACATCCGGCCGTCGGCATCCCCTTTTTCTTTCTCGAATCGAGCGAAAGGGCGCACTAGGTCGGAGCTTGTTGATGGAACGATATTTACAGTTCAATGGATAAATTGATTACACCGCAGCGCCGAAGCATGGACAGGACACCACCGGGTTGACAGGACCGACAGAAGGGGGGTTGCTGCAGGGACGAGTGGTAGGTCGACCGTGTAGAGGACATAAAAAAAAAACACCAACCCTGCCCGGGGGTAAGAAGCCGTAGCCTATTTTAGGGCAAACCTAGGAGCAGGATTCTCCACAAGACAGTAATGATGACATTGTACGTTCGCCCTTGTTCTGTGTGTTTGGCCGGTGTTTGGTGCTGGAAGGAAGTCGAAACATCGTACATCAAACAATTCTCTCTTCTCCGTGTATGTTCGCAATAGAATGTGTCACGAAAGAGTAGGTTTCCATGTTATATTTAAGTTCAACATTTTATTTTCTGTGGTTATAATGGTATGGGTTTTTTCAAAAACAACGTGAAAAATGTAAAGCTTTCCCAGAAATGATCCAAATATAGCGTTAAACTTCTTTTAAGAAAAACAATTTATGCCAGAAAAACATTATGTCGACAGATGCTCAAGCTGCCATGTTTCCATGTCCATGTAGAATCATCTGTAGGGGGAAATAAAAAGGATGCAATGTTCACTTAACACGATTGCATGGATGGTTCATGCTTACATTAATGTTTACATGCAGATGAGGAACTTGGGGAATTTGGAAAATGTTTGCATTTGTGATTCGTTTCAAAGTTTTTGAAAAAAACCAATTGATATCTCCTCATATCACATATGCCTGTAGCTAGTTTGTTTGTATGTGATTTTTTATTTACTTTAATTTACTTCAAAACATTTTTAGTTTAGAAAAGCTGTTGTTCAACATGAAATAAATGTTTACAAAAGTGAAAGGAACCTGTTATCAAGTGCAGTGGAAGGCCCTCATCTTCAACTCCAGATTCGTAATCTGGAGTCAAGCCTCTATGGGCAGTTCGAACGAATCGATTTGGATCACATTAGTCTCTTTCCGATAAACCAATTGACCAACGTTGGAACGTTGGTGTTCCGAACGATTCTCCTTCGCTGGTACGCATGCTTTGTTATCGGGTGTGATTTACATACGTAATTCATAATCCTTGCTTCCCCGACCACATTACGCACCGCTTCCTTTACGCTGCCCTGCGGCAGCCCAACAAGGTACTTCCTTTTCCTGTATCTCTCTCCTTCGCTCATTCTCTTACGCACCTCCAATGATCCATCATACACCTCGTTCGTAAACCGGCACCTATGGGCATTGCGCTCCACAACCGAATCCCTTCCGCATTCGGGCGGTTAGTCAATGGTTGGCTCGAGGGCATCGGGGCCTCCTCCCCCCGCGGGGGCGTACATTTACGTCGCCATATTACTGCATACACCAGCAGTGCTCGAGTGGCCTGAAGTGAGCAGGCCGAAGCGATTATTCATCACGGCAATCGGATGCGAGAAGGGCGCGTGTGTTGGCCGGCACTACTGGCGAGCCGCTGCTCGGATGCTGTTTGCAAGTGCTCGAACATGGTGCAAATTAGATACACACTTACAGCTGCGTACAAATAAACGATTACAGCGGGTTGCGGGCCCGGGAGGGAGCCTGAGGGATGCCCCGGAATGGGAAGTGCATGAGCACAGGGTCGATGCGTGTGATGGCGAGCCGGGAGCTTTCCGAAGCCGTCTGCGTTAATCGCGCCCGAGCGCATAAATCCCCTGCACTACGCGGTGCGACCGTTTTCCGCCGATCAGGGAGGTCATTTTCATTCAACCTCACCCCCGCCAGTTATCCACCCCGTTCCGATGCGTTGTGCGGTTGAGTGTGGCGTTTTGTGTTTGCGTTCTGATAATGCGATAATGAGCAGCCGTGAGCGTTTGGTCACCATGGTCGCAACACATGGATTGAAAAGGATTAACGGGTGGGTATATATCCCCTTCGGAAAGTGGGAATGGGACGTGATTGACAGCGGGTGGCGAAATTAGCTGGCATAAGGGAGCGCGCCGCGCGTACGGAGCTGGGACACTCTTGTGGGAAAATCCACACCGTTAATGATCTGTTTTCCATCATGATGCCACTGGCTGACTGGCTGGCTGGCTTCGGGGGGTTGATGGAAACGCTTGCAACATACCATGTGGTTGATGGTTTAATTGATTGATTTATGTGCGCTGCGTGTCCGCCGGAGTCAAATAATGTATCCTGCCGGGTGATGGGGTGCACGACGACCCATCCATGGGTTCCAGTTTATTTTACGCCCATTCATTCAACTCGGCAACAGTTAACTCGGTGGTTTCGTGGCGATAATGGAGACACTCGTTTCAGTTTCACGGTAGACAAATGGAGTTTTTCTCACCGCCTTTTTGTGGGGGTTGTATTGGGAGGAGGTAAACGGGAAACAAAACGGCAAATGGGAAACGGCAACCACCCAGAACAATATCACGCACCCGAAAACCGGCGCCGCGATTGTGGGGATAGATTAAGTTTAATTATTGCAACCGACCAAACACTAAACGCTCGTCGAGCCTCTACCACATAATGGCTCGCGGGAGGTCCGAAGGCTGGTGCCGATGAGGGGCTTGCCCGGCGATGGGTCAATTGTGCCAGAGGCCCCCGGAAAAGCCACCGCGGTTAATGCGTGTCACGCGTCGCGAAAGTGACCTTTTTTCGGGTGAATCCTAAACCGCACGCACGGAACGTGTTTCGAGCGGCCATTTGTTGTGGCCGCACATTTTCGGGTGGAGATTTGATAATGATCATTGTGCGTTTGACAAGTGGGGTTCTTTTTTTGTTGCGGAAAACGAATCACATCTAACCGAGCTATCATTCTAACCACCAGTATTTACTCATATATGCTTGTTGTGTTTAAGTTGTTTGGAAATGGGTTTTATTAACCTATGTCTATGGTTTTTTTTTTCAAAACAGTTGGTGAGCCCTTCAGAACATAAAGTTTGTAATCTGTTGTAATTATTCTTTTACACGTTCATTTGTTGATTCTTTAAACTTTGATATTGTTATTTAACGCAACAACAAATATCGATCAATATTTGCAACATGAAAAAGCCATCAGAAATTGAATAACAAATTCTACATAACTAAAACCACTAATCTTCACAGAGGTAAAACTTGTGGTGTTACTATTGTTTCCAAATTCCACACACACTTTAGTCATCAGGATCATTTGAAAAAGTTTAGAGTTATTGTCAGCGGATGCTATGCACATTATTGAAACAACACATGGAGTTAAGAAGTGCCAGAGCCGGTGATCTACGGTTTAAGATGGAAATTACTTGTAGCGCAAAACTGAAATTGAATTAGAATTGGAATAGAATTGGATTAATGTTAATTTCCCAGCAACAATACATTCAATTCGCCAGCGAACTGCAGTATCATTAGCCCCGGCTGACGGGCCATCAGGCGCCATATTGCGCCCTCGGGCGGTGTTAAAACACTGTATCAACACCAGCTATAAAATAAATTGCTTGCGATCACTCCGGCGCTCGTCAAGTGATTAATTACTCCGCCGACATAAAACATTCCGGCGAAGGCAATCGATCAACGCGAACTGTCTCATCAGCGGAATGATGATCGACCATTAAGCAGTTTGGTTAGTTGCGGGGGTTGCGTGTGTGTGAGAGCGCGTGTGAGTGATTCTTGTGAAACTAATTGGCGTGACGCTCATATGACCGGTCCGAATTTCCTCCGGATCGCCGAACTTCAACCACTGTCGCGTGTGTCAAATGGTGTGAAACATATTACGGCACATTACCACGGCGGCACCAGGAACAGAAAAACCACCCTACCCCCCGACACCAGTCCGCCTCGTGTGTGCAAAACCGTGTCGTGCTGCCCTGTAAAGCGGGTTTTGTGGGACTGGGGGTGCGTGTGTGTGTGTCCGTTTTTTTTTTCCCATTTCTATAGTGACACGCTCGTTCGGTTTGTCTAATTATGTGTGTCAAATGGGTTGAATTATTTGCTCAACACGCTGTGTGTAAAACTTTACCACGATGCCCGGGCCCCAGCTTGACAAAATAAAAGGAAAAACGTAAATAAAGAAACTTCAAAATGTGCGAACAAAAAACCCCAAACATCCTACCAATTGTTATGCTGCCACCATAACCCGCCACTGTCGAAACAAACGTAAAAAAAAGCAACATACAAATGAAACAGAAGCGAGACAAAAAGGCGACCCCTTCCAACAGTTGTGGTATTCGGGAGGCGGGAAAGATAAAACAAAAAAAACCCAAACTGACAGCCCCGACGTCAGTTGAATTTGTGCAAGTCGTGTGCGGTATTCACACACACAAACACACATGCCTACGCTTCACAAAAATTGCACGATAATTTATTGTGTTTTGGCAAAAGTTGAGTGCTAATTCCGGTCGCGGCTAGGCAGAACTGAGCGTGGGTGGGATTCTATTTTCCACCCCCCGAAGCCAGCATTCGAGAGAAACATTCTCGTAAAACCCGATCCTTTGCACTTCCGCCCCTCGTGTCGTGGGTGTTTCGCCGTTCGCGCCATGTTAAAAATTATACAGTGACACTCAGGGTGAAAGTTGACAGAGTCAAATGGATGTATGGTTGGGGTTCAGGAATTGTTAGCTTCGAGGGAATCGCTTGAGGAATCATTCTCTTGTGTAAGCCATGATTACAGATTGGACTATTAAGGAGTAATCTCTATATATCGAATTTTTGTGCGATATATCTATAAAATGAAGGCACTATATGCTACCATAAAAATCTTATAACTAAACATAGTACACTTTAAACGATTTGAATAACTTTGGAAAATGTTTTACCAAATGTTACAACCTAGCAGTGTCTTTCAATTTACATGATTTATTGCGTGTTACATTATTGAGAAACAATTGGACATTTTGTACAGATCCGGAACAAAAGAATCAACTTTATTTCCACCCCACAGTTCAGTTGCGCCGAGTGTCTCTGGGTTTTTTTTTTTAAATTAATATTGAAACTTTGTTGTCAACTACAATGACGATGGGTGAAGCCCCTAGAGCGTTCTATCACCCGAACGTAGGGGAAGAGTGACAAAAAAAAAAGAAAACAAAAAACACAAAACATCCCCACTCCGATCGCGGTGTAGTGTGGTTGTTGGTGAAAATTTGGTCCCCCGAATGATTTATAGCATGTGCCACACTTGATGATATATTTCGACGCAAATTGCTAACATATATTCACATTTGCACACCAGCAACGTCGGAGGCTGTGTGTGCCCGCGGCTGTATTTGTGTTTTGCATGCCGTACGACCGGAATCGTGTGCGAGTGGGAACTCGGAATCTCCAGTTTGTGGTGCTGACGTTCGTTGGTTCGGCTTCTCCATCCTCCAGGTCCGGCAAGTCCCGCGTTGGTTCTGGCCGACCAGAAAGGCAAAAGTACGCTTTCGGCATCGTTTTGCTGTTTTTCGGTAAACTCAAATACTTCGGCCCTGTTTGCTTTACAAACTTTACCAACACTTGGAGAGGAGCGCTCCTCCTGGAGCGCCCGGTTGGCACCATTCAAGGAGCAAACGACAGACACGCGGGCGTTCTTTTCAGAAGTTCACGCTTCTCTCTTCTCGGTGAGTTTGTGAAAACAAAAAGCGGGCCACCGAAAACAAAACCATCGTTCACTTCGGAACTGGTAACGGGGTTAGCTCGCACGCTGCCCTCCACGATGGAGGCGCCTGGTGGCTATTGGAAGATTTTTGACCGTGCCCCTCCTCCGGCGCCGGCTGCTCCGTTGACAGCCAGCCAATAGTTGGTTGAGCAACATAAACGACCCGGCGACATAAAGCATTCAATTTGCAGTGTAGATTATTGATAGACGGTATTTTACGGCGCAGTTTGTTATGTTTTCACTTTTTTCCCCCATGCGCTGCCTCCGCTTTCCGGGTGGTTTTTGAAATGTAGTTTTTCACCAAGCACGGCGTAGTCGTGACGCACGAGCCAAACTTTATGGCGTGTAGTGTGAAGCGGGAGAAAACCAAATCTTATTCGAAAGGAACGTCCCAGCTTCAGTTCGCTGTGGTCAGGGCGTTCGTCTTTGTTAAAAGTTTGTAGATATACTATTATTTCTGTCACAAATATTGCCCTGTGTCCTCCATATTCTCGGTTGAAGAAAATAGTAAGATATGCAAGCACACGGCTTGTAAATAATATTAATCGTAAAATAAAAGTGATAGTATTTATCATTATTGTTTGTTCCAAACGAGAGTCATACAGTTGATCACAAAAATATTACAATATATTGTAAGTGTGAAAGTTTTAAATAAACTTAACGTTTGAGGACATGCACAACCATAAATGTTAGGTGGAACCGAGAACAGAAAGAACGTACACTGCGGAACAAGTAATGGAACTACCGTCGATGGAGGCGCCTGGTGGTTAGTGGAAGATTTAAACATTAACATTAAAGTTAGTAACATTGAAACGTGAAAAAACATAACAAATAAACGGCAAAAAAATATGGCCAATAAGTTTATTCAAACAGGCTAAATACAGGACATACGATGCGATAGTGTAGCATCGTTCATGTTTGTAACCATTATTCCTCGAGCATCCGGAGCAAGACGCATGTGCTAGTAGGCGATGAAACCGAAACAAAACGAAAATTAACGTCGAAAATAAAATAAAAACGAGACAAAAACTACGACAACTTCTGTCCGGCTATTTTAAACAGTCTGCGTTTTAAATGATTACCAGCAAAGTTTAATGGTACGACTGATTTGCTGACGGGTTTTCGCACCAGCTCGGAAGGACCTTCCGAAACGGATGACCGACGACGCAGACGACGGGACAATCTCAGCCGCCGGGAAAATCTCGACCGACACCGATTTGTTCCGGAGGGAGTTGCAAATTGTGGTGCCCCGGTGCCGTTGCCGGTGAAAAGTTTAAAAGCAAAAATTAGCGTCCGTGTCCTTTTGCTCCTTTAAAAGGGCGAATGGCTGGGCCAAGGGCTATTGCCGGGACGGTGGTGCACTATTAATTACCACCCTCGTCCAAACAGTTTCACTGCCTTGCTTTCTCTCTGGGGACAGCTGCACGGTGCTCGGTGAGATATTCGGGATAGTCCCATCGGGCAGGAAGCGGACAGTTGCCGCAAAATGGTCAAACTCAAAGTCCTCGCTAGTTCGGTGAGGGCTGTCTGGAGAGCACGTTGGATTCGTGGAAGGTATAAGGCTCTCCGCTTGCGTTCAGCGTTGATGTTGTTGTCGTCAAGTTGCCACCTTTTCTTCGCGCGCCTTCCCGCCAGGGAGGGAGCGCTCGAGAATGCACTTTGGTCGGGATGGAACCTACTGCTCGAAACCTGCTTTCGCGGGTCTACGACATTTTTTCACGGAGTCGCAATTTCCCAACATTACCGACAGGTCCGCCGTACGGCTCTCGGAAACGGCCAGCAAATTCCTTCACTACTCGGGTGGTCTTCCCTTTCGCCACTACAGGGACGCTGGTGAAAATAGCACTGGAGATAAAATAAAACTAACAAAAAAATAAAAATGCGCCCCCCGGACACAAGTGCAAGTGTTGCAGACAACGTTGCTCTCGTTGATAACTCGCCATGCAAGGCAACGTGGAGGACATTTTAGTGCCGGTCCATGGCTCGAAATGGAGGACCCAAGCTGGAAGCTGGAATGGAACGGAATTCTGGGGTCCTCACCGGGCCGCCGAGTGCAATATGAAAGCGAAAGCCACACCAGGGCGGACAGGGAACGGATCCTTCCGGTGGTTGTGCGATGGTGTTGGTCAACTCTCTCTCTCTCCGTCCCTTGTTCTTTCACTCCGTGCTGGCCGCCGGGATGGTACTTGCGAGCCCGGGAGAGCAGAAGTAATGAACGAGTTGCATTCCGAGTAATAAATTAAATTATCTGCGCTGCAGACCGTCGACGGCCACTGTGGCCACTGTGTTGGACCCTCCCCTATTTCATGCCTTTCGCGTTCCAGCAATAATCACCACCGAATGGCCGAGCAGTCGGGGGCCTTTTTTCTCTAGACAGGAATGTAACTGTTGGGCTTCGTATCTATTCCGGTTCCGTTGTTTCCGTTTCTTTTTCCGAGAAGGACATATCCGTCCGACGGGCTTTAATGATGCATATGTAGAAAAGGGTTAACCGAAAAATGTATTCCCGTCCGACCGGGGAGGGTTTCTCCAAGGCACTAGTGGCAAGTTCAGTTAGTTTTTGTTCCGATAGAATGGAGTGGAAAAATGAGTGCCATTTGTTTAATCGCTGGCTGCTTACCTGAGGGCACGGTTGGATGGGTTTGTTCCTTATTTTTTCTGCCATCTTATCAGCGTTTGCGTTTTGGGAGTTTTCTTATGCTGATTAATTGACGCATAGCTATCTATAAAATGAAGCAATGAGAATTATATTCTTAGACGCAAAAAGGAAATATGATCTCGGATCTATACATAGCTCCTATTAAGTGAAGCACACCGTGGGGATAAACTTCATTAATGTCCTGGCTTACATTGAAGTATTTTTGTGGCATGGTAATACTTCTTCCAGTTGAATGTAAAATTGCTATTCGCAAAAAAAAGGCGAACGGAATACAGATTGTTTCCCATCAATTAACCGTTATCAAGTGTTATTTCTGAATTATATTTTCGGTTTTTGTAATTCCTCCGTTAATGAATACACTTTGTAAATCTTCAGTTCACAATTTACTTATCAATAAAAATTTATTTGTCCAATCAATGGTAAACGAGTGGTGAATTTTAACTATTAATAAGTACAGTTTAAGCGTAATAGAATAAGTTAAAATTCACCACTCGTTTACCATGTTTCTTTTCGATGCACTCGACCATCTGCTTTCGCAAAAATTACCTCCAACTCTCCGGCACCACCGAACGTCATCACATCGTGGCGATTATCATTCATAAAAAAATCACCACCTCACTTTTTCCGCGCTCCCCCTCGCGACTATTACGAAAATCTACATTTAAATGAATTATTTTAATACCCCTATTATGAGCTATTCTGACCGTTTGGACATCGTTCCGTGCTTAAGACGCAACGCGGGAAGGTGGAAGAGGAAAGATACGGTATAGCCATGGGGCGTTGACACGGAAATCATGCAGATCTTTGGCCGGCCGGAAAATTGCGGCCTGCAGTCGAGCGAATGGCCCCAAGAGGGCGGGAAAGGGTGGCGTGGTATGCTGGCGGGGTAGGTGTTGCAAATGAATTTATGACACATTACTGCTCGGTGCGGATTGAGCATTTGAGGTATGCGACGGTGAAGCGGAATGATTCGAGAATGCGGCGAGCGATGCGACGACGGCAGACGATGAGGAACGGTTTCGCATAGAATCGTCGTTGGGTGAGCTAGCGGCAGGACGTTGGACGGAATGCAGCCTCAAAGTCGGGGGGAATTTAAAAAATTAAATAGAATTTAATTGACCGCGTTCGCAACCCGTGGTAGGTTGAATATTCATAAATAACGAACTGTCGAGCGAGTTGTTGGTATATTTACCATGTTCCATTGAATACCGAACCCCTTTCCATTGCCGTCGGTTACAGCCGCTGCCAACTCTTGTGGGAAAACTTCCACCCTATCGAGTAGGCAACGATTATAATCCTTTTGTAATAAGATTTTACGGAATAATTGTATGCACGAGGATGTTGCAAATGGAGGAAAATGGATAATGAAAGCGAAGGAAAACAATTTGGAAAATTTGCAAATGATTGAAACCATTCTCGTCTGATTCGAGTAGGATCTGTGTGTGTCCCCTTACATAGTGATACGGTTTGAGGTGGACACATGTGCACGAAAGGAGGGTAGAAAATGGAAAACTGATCCAACGATGTGCACAGAATCGTTCTGGGCCGAGTCCAACCGGGAACGATGGTGTTTCCGACAAATCCCTTATCAGGACAGCGAAAAGAGCAACAGACGCCAGGCTTTACACGAGAAGGTGCAGGCCAACGCCAACCCCTTCTTTAATCTATTCCCTACTCCATTCCATTCTTCTGCCACTCTTCTTCCCGATGTTGGCGTTAGTGTGTGAAGGTGACAGTGTGGGTGCCCAGTCTCACACCATTCCGGCCAGCTTCCGGGGGGTACAGTAGAAAGCGTGCGCGAGGGAGTCATAATAATGGTTTTTGCTGTCGTTTCAGTTGTGAAGTACAAGTGCACTTGTGCTTCGACCGGCAGTGGAATCGAATCGAAACGCAAAATAATAGTCCTGCCGCACCACACACGCACCGTGCTTTCTTAGGCTTCACACATGTTTCATTTCGTGCAACTATTGTTGCTCCTAAAAAGGACATAATGTTTGTGGAATATGAGCCGCAAGGGGAAGCTGTGGGTAGTCTGGAAAACAACAAACCAATGAATAAACACTACAGCCACCGGCCACTGTCCCGCTGCAGCACAGACTGGAGGCGCTTACACCCAGTGTCGGGGCGGGATAATAATTTTAATGAATTGAACATGTAAATGGAAGCAGGCCATATTTCATTGAATTGGTCATTCATTCATGCGACCGCTCGCCGGGCTGTGGCGTGGTGGAGTTGATTGCATTAGGGTGGAGCAGAAGCAAGCGGCGTAGGATGCACCTTAGGAGGCCCAGCGCCGCTATGATGGACCGACACTGCACTCCAGGGAGAACGGGGCCAGCAGTAGCGGCAGTTGGGCTCACGGGCATCACGAGTGTAATGCATTCTGGAAAATGACTGCCAGGATGCCGGGCCAGCGATTCGATTCGCAAGTGTTGCCAGTGTTCAGTGATTAGTGCTTTTAAGGATTCCCTCCGTGTTCCGATTTTCCCCCCTTCGGGGTGCCCGAGATTCACCAGATTTCCAAGTGCATTCGGAGAGATTTCCCCCACCTCTCTCCCTGCCGAACGGCCAGATCCGGAGGCGGGCGAAGAATCTCGGCCCACGGTGGCAGGCGATTGTGATTTATACGTCTGCATGGAATTGAATGAAATGTTATGTTCGTCGGTGGCCCACCGTCGTCGTCGCGCCGGGCCCGAGGCAATGCGGCGATGCGGCCAAAATGGGAGGGAATTATTCATAGGGTTTCTGTGCGACCGTCGTCTACGCCACCGCCAAGAAGAAGTCCATCCGTAAGATGGACCACTCTATCATGGGTGGCATTCTTCGAAGACTCTCCCCTCGGGGGGATCCTGGAGGCGTCCTGCGAAATCTTGCCTCAGATTACACATGGTTGTAGTCGCAGAAAATGGACTGCTTAACGGACATTTTCTCGCAACACTCCCGAGATCTCAGGATGACGGGTGCAGACGTTGCCTGAGTGACGCCACAGATGAGTCATAGATTGCAACGGAACATCTACTATCCGGGGTACAAGACAGCAGTCACCGTCTGCGGATGTTTACTCTATTGCATCGAGCACTTTAGTGGTATGTTGTACCATTGTTTTCCGTTTCTCATTCTTGCCCTGACTTCGTATAAGTGCCCTCACCCATAGATTAGTCGAAGTAAACGACGCTTGACGTTTGAAGGAGCCGCCCTCAATGGAAGGAGTTTAAAACCAGCCTGTAGTGGTCATCAACCAGGCCGAGAAATGATCCGCACGTAATTAATCTCCACAATAAAAACATAAAGATGAGCTAATTGATTCAGGTCAAGATTTTCCATTCCAGCGATGAGCTAATGGGTGATTGGAAGGATTGCAAGACAGAGTGAAAAAGGGAGAGAGAGAGACAGCGAGATCAAAGTGATAAGCAAAACGTCGTTTTATCGTTGAACAGATTTCCATCGGTTTTTTTTCCGCAAAAGGAGGAAAAGCAAACGGCAGGCAGATGGTACGGTTGCAGGGCATGGTTTAATATTCCATTTCATTCCGAACAGCCTCCGCGGTGGGCCGATCCAGTCCTGCCAATCCTTAATGACGAGTACAGAATGGCACAAAATGGGGGAAATGAAATTATGAAAATGCCATTCCGTTCGACCTGGTTTCCTCGTGCAGCAGGAAGGCAGGTGACCCGGACCTGGGTAGCTGGCCGACCGATCGGACCGGGCCGGGGGTGATCAAAGTAAATGGTTTTAGCGAATTAATTTCTCATTCTGCAATCTGCTCCAGTGCAGTGGGAGGGAGTGTTTCGGGTGAAAGGCTTCATGGAACCGGGGGTGCTAGAAACGAGCCGACGGGTACCGCTTTGAAGCCGACCTGCAATCGATCCTGCCGCCCGGATCTAGGAGGCCTGTCCTTCGGTGAACGGACGGTGGCATTTTTCCTTCCCCCCCAAGATCTAGTGGCCGGAATTATTTATTCACTTCATTAGTAATGCCGTCAGTATCAGTGGCCTAGAGGTCAGTATCGTTCCGCAGGATCCGTTGTAGAAAAATGAACCACTTCTTACGTTACGTTGGAACGTTACAATTATTTTTAGTTCTGCAGATTCCGCTTCAGCGTAGCAAGATTCTATTTGTGTAATGGATTTACTAACTAATGATTATTTACAATATTTGTTAGGTGGTTGATCGATCTGAGATGCTTGACATTTCTGTTAAACATTTAACATAAGTAAATTGTAGGTTTACTTATTAGTGATTGTTTTTCGTAATAGATGTACAAATTCGGTAACCTTTTAAAGTCCGTCACCCGTTTTGCATCTTTCAAGACGAAGTAAACGTCTCTTTCCGGTCTCATACTCTCAATAAATGTCACGTTTTAGACAGATTTACATGACTCTGGTTAACACTTCCTTAAGGGAAAATTTATGAGACAGCCCCTTGAGGGGTAGGGAGTACTACTACTACGCTGGCTGCCAGTCTCGAGTGGAAAAGCGATAGAGCGACGACGATAGACTGAAATGTGTAGTAGAGGGAGAACGCACGGTGGTAAGATTATTCCATTAAATCAAGGTACACACCGATAGCATCAGTGATTTCCTCGGATGGGAGAAGTTTACGCCGTAAAAAAAGGAGTAGAGTTTTTTGTTTGAATATACTTATCAAACACATCTTGATGAAGCCGCATAGGGTGGCGTTCAGAGGGCACATTAGTAAGGGATGAAAAATGGTAGAACTAATCTGATAGATATATCAATTTACCATTCTGTTTAATTTACTACTGAAAAACTTCATGATCTTTCAGTAAATTTACTAAATTTAAGAATATTTGCCGCATAACTTATTCTACGAAGCAAATAAGTGAAACATCCTTTTATTTAGCATTAATTTAACTAACATAAAACTGTTATGTTAGATTAGATCACTTCCAATCCACTTCCATCCCAGTAAAACTAAAATAATTTCATTTAATCCATCCAAGTTTTATGACACCGACGGACACATTTTGTCCTGTTGTCCTGGGGACAAGAAAGTTCTCCACTATTCCTGTGAACGCAGCATACGTAAACTTTCTCCCGCGCCCGGACGAGGGCAGCAGGACGGAAGCGAGACCCGTAGCATGTCGGGACGGACATTTCAA
>JAOEFI010000004.1:22851912-22862378 GCA_034621735.1 Anopheles plumbeus
TTCGTTTTTATGTCGACCCGGATTACACAGACCATACGATTTTTCCACAAAAAATAATATTTGTGGAAATGCGTTTTCCAATTCAAAACGGCCCTGCTATGACTACTGGCCATGGGTTAGGCTCGTTTTAGGATTCGTAGCTATGGAACGCAAACCCGGTAGGAATCATACGGAAAACTCCATAGTTAAAGTCTCGAGTGGTGTGTAGAAAGACTTCTACGTTTCACTGGATGGAAAACCTAAAGGAAGGAAAAGGGATTAATGGTTTGCTTTATGATAGGTACGATCTATTCGTTTCCATTTCGCAAAACACCACTCGAGGGCAGCGAGTCAGTAAAAAGCCCCGGTCGTTTTATTAAATATTTGCTGTACGTTTAGACGGTGTACTTATGCCACGTACATAAATGGCAGTTGCCGCGTCGAAAATCCATTTAGTTTCCCCACTGTTTTCCCTCAGAAGGAAGCCTCCCTTGGTTCTATGTGAGAAGTCGATTTACGAAGATTTACCGATTCAGCTTTAAGTGAAACGTTTCGTTTCTAAACTGCTCCCCATGACTTTTCACAGAGTTTTCCAGCAATCCTCACCTCCCCCGCCACCCCGGCGTTCGAGTGTTGCATGACATATTAATTTGCAACAGCATGCACGCCATGTTTGCAACCGGTTTTCCACACATTATCGTTCGGAAAGCGGTGCGGTGCCGAAAGCGGAACCAGCTCATGGGAAAATATATCTTCACCCCCTTCTGGAGGTTGAGTGTGTGTGTGTGTGCAGGGTTCCGGTGTATTGGGTGGTTGCTTTTTCATCCGTAGCGTGCGCCGGGGGTTGTGTGTGAGTTCATTACAGGTTGTTGTGCATCGAAAGGATGTTACACGGTGTTTAATGGATGGTAATTTTCCGCGTCAGGATACGTCTGCGGTGCATAATTTGGCTATGTAGAGTGTGGGTCGGGCGAGGCTTCGGGCGCAAATAGCGACAAAGTGGTTTGTTTTCAGCGTCGTATTTGGGATGGATTTGTTTCGTTTTCAGTTCGCCAAGTCAGTGCGATTGTATAAGCTCTTATGTTACAATGCAAAAAAAGGGACGATATACATTACTCCTGTACATTTCTGCATATTCATCCCAATAAGTTTCCTTTCGTTTTAAATCACTAGATTTAGATATATAGAGAAGCTTACATTTGTTTAGTAGAACCAGTGAAGAATTAAAAAGATGTACAAACACAGTACAAAAGCTTTCCGCTGCCAATACTCTTACTTTTCTGCATCTACGAACCTTGAAAATACTTGCCAGTGGTTCCCTTTCATCAACTTAATGTATCTCGAACTCTCTATGTCTGTATGTCGGATCCAGATAGGACACGCTAATTACGTACGACTAAAGGCAGTAGGTAAACACTGCATATCCTTGCGCACCTGCCAAGACATGTATTCGAGTTCATTTCGAAAAAGAAGCTTTATGCACATTTCATACGAAGTTTGTGACACCCACAAGTGGTAACCACGGTGCATTCCAGCCGCGTTCCAAGTTAACCCATCCATAAGACGGGTGCCACCCTTTGTCTGCCGGATTGTATGTGCATCTGCACGATTGCACCGCGTTTTGTGGGGTAAGTTATGCGTGACACGAGCCGAGCTTTGCAGCACTGTTAACTAGGGAATGTGGGTAAAGAGTGCGCACATTTCACGGCCCTGCGGTGTGATCCATGGATGGTGTTGGAGAGGTCACTTGGTGAAAAGCGAAGGAATTCTTTTCATGCCGTATGCTCCAACCTGCAGCACGTTCTCGGGGCCACCATTAGATGCCCGTTCGCTATTCGCTTTTGTGTGTTTTGTTACGTTACACTGGGAGGGGGTTGAAATGAGCATACCTATCATTCGTGTACCCCACCATGCAGGGAAGAAACCAGCGGGAAAAATGAATTTCTAGAAAAGTCATCACTAGCCCCGGAGGTGAACTATTTCATTAATTCACCCTCGTGGCTACAGAAAGTCGTCACATGCACTATGAAAAGATTATCCTAAAAGTTGTACAAAACAAAAATATGTTGAAGACACACCACTTCGAATGTTTTGTTGCAATAATTTAGAAAGCCAACGAAAGCTTATCTAACGTTTTTGATATAGATTTACCACATTGGTATACGTTCATCAAAGAATACAGTTTTGTGAGTGATATTCTATCGGGTTCTTTTCCGTAACTTGATATTTCTATTGCTTTGCACTTGTAGAATTTTTATTTGTTGCGTACTTATTATCGCAGGAAATTTCTTCTACTCTTTTAAGAAACACCTCCTCTTGAAGAAAAACTTATATGCCGACAGAAACACCGAGGGCTTTTACCAGATTCTCCGTATAATGCTCGCTAGGGTTTTGGTTTGTGTTTGCAGTTTATTGTGCCGTGTCGCGATAGGGCTCCCCAAAACAGCGACATAGTTCGAGAATCACGTTATCAATTATGGTGCACCGGTTAATGAACCACCCTGTGCTCCGCTGCATGCACAGTCCATAAGGGTGTCTCAATCAGAGCCTACTATTTAGCGCGCGCGCCGGGGCGACCGGCGATGAGGAACGGGTTATTATAAATGTCTGCGAATCATTACGCGCCGCTGCGGGTATTCATTAAAACCGGGTGTACGGTGCGGGTACTGGCCGGGCGCATGATTTAATTTTCCTTCCAGGGCGGCTTGCCGAACGGCGCGAAACGTGTACACCGGGACGAACCTCTCACACCGGCTGACACCTCTGCCAATGTGTGTTGTTCGCCCATCATCATCATCACCGCACCATCACCTGTCAGATCGCGGACATTCGCCGCTTGCATGAGCGCAACGGTTTCCAGGGCGAAAGGTGTAGTGGGTGGATGGGTGCTGATCGGAAGGGCAAGGGTCAAATAATGTTCAATCAAAGCACCAATTGAAAGAAACAATAAGCCAATTATTCTACGCGCTTAAGCGACCATGAATAAATTATGGGCCGCAGCGCAACGTACGTGACGAGCATGGCACACAGCACCAGCACACACACACTCACACGCAGGCTCGTAAATTTGTAAAGCACCGTAAGGGGCATGATAAAAAGACAATTTTCCGCACAACAACGGCCATAACGATGGTTGTTGTTGTTGTTGTTGCTGGCTCCGGTTTTCACGCGGCCGTGCATGCATTTCGTGCTAGGGACGCAGCACGTGCTTCTTGTTATGTGTTTGTGTGCCGGCATATGTTGATGCCCCACAGCTTAAGCATACTTGCGCGGGGTCTCTTTCCATTCCGGCTAAATGTGTTATGCACAGCAGGTGAAAAGCATCCGTGTATTGATGGAAGTAGAATTTCAATGTAAATCGACAGGATATGAGTTTCACCCACCCGTGGAGTGCATCCTGGTTGCTTTAGGACTCCAGTTTGGCTTACAAGAGGAGGAACTGTAGTGTATTCGGTAAATGAAGGATTGCAACCGCCTGTTGTGTTTAGCAGGATGAATGATGAGTTTTGTGATGATTTTTGTAAAGTAGTGTTCGTAATGAACTCTGATGATAAAGCTGGCGTATTGCGTAAATTTGTGGAAGCTTTTCTTCCAATAGTCCATTCCTGTCCATTCGTAAAAATCGTTTGTCTTTATAGATTCGGTTGAATTGTTTTCAATTCTTCATATTCGGAAGGATGAGGCCCATTCAGGTTTTGGGGTTTTAACGAGCGGAAAAAACAAACCCCCCGACCCTCAAAGGGACCAGTGTGCCATAAAAGTTGAGAATGGAAATGCCAAACTGCAACTCGACTTGGGCAGGCGGTTCTGTCAGTTTTGTTGGACAGGCACGATCCTTTTTTTGAGGGCCGTAAACCTCCATTCAATTATGATTTAGTGCCCCGACGTTTCAGTCCATGCTCGATGGTTGCCAGCAACGAGGTTTTGCGTACCTCTCAATGGACAATGTCGTGTGTGTGTGTGGTTTTTGGTCGGTTTCGTCGAGCCGGAATGCCTTTGAAACGTTGCGTTGTCGGAGCTTCAGTCCGGAGTTGTATTTGCTATTTTTTGTAGTAGTACTTTTGGCCTATGAGTTAATCGTAGAATGAGGCTCCTGACAAACAATACTGCTCACCGCAGCATTGCAAATAATAATGATGATGATGATGACACCCATCGAGAACCACCCATCACTTCGAAACATCTCCTTTTTTACGTTTCTTTAATGCTACGTTTATTTAAAGGATTATTTTTTCGTCTCATTCGATGAAGGAATATTAACATTGAGTTACGATTAAGCATTATGAGTTAGTTTATTTATTTCATTTAGTTTATATTGTCCATTTTAACATAATGGTTATTTTGGGACCTGTCTACTTTTCTGCATCAAGATAAATTATCTCTTTTTTACTGCTTTGGATCTTCATTGGAATGAGTTCGCCCTCATTTTAGAGTCATCGGTACATTCCTCTACTGTCACATTATTCCTGTCCTAACGCAGTATCCATTTCCCACTTGAAACGATGCCTCAGCTGCCCATCGATCATTCCTGATTACCCTTCTTACGAACGCTTTAAAATCATTTATCTCGTGTCACCGTAGGTCATGGCAGGTGGATGGAAATAAATGTTGTACTTGGCCTTGGAGCACTTCGGCTGCGTTCCGGAACACCCACGAGGTAATCAGTGCACACCTACATGGATAAATGTGGCAGGATCGTTCGTCGAGTACCGCCATTTAAATCAATTTCCGATTGTCGCTCGGACTCGTTCCAGTTCGTCGGCGAACGCTCGCTCCGGGCTTGTGACCTTTCTAATGGTGTGGAGTGGTACCGGTATGCCCCCGTCCAAAGCCAATCGAACAATCGTCGTTGGGTCGTTTTTTCTACCCCCTCGTTGGTGTGTATGTGTGCTCAGTATCGCACAATCCGCACGAAGGATACGCATTCACACACGGGTTGTGCTATCGGGATGCTCAAAGTCTTTACGTTTTCCTTGAATTCTACCAGAACAGCTCCAATTTCCTAGAACTTACTGCACACAAACGGAGGAGTGGTGGAGGAAAAGAAAACGGCCCCCTTCCCTTGGCATGCATTTGAGAGCCGCGATCTATCACCCGGCTACGACGGAGACATTGAAAAGGACTCTGATTTACACAACTGGCACCATACGAGCTTGTAGATAGCCGGCGGGGGAGAAGGTCCTTGCCGGCAGGTGAATAGACTGCCGGTAAAATCAGGTCACGTAGCGACTTATCAGTTGTATCGAGGAATATTGATTATGCGGTGACACTGTAGCACTTTCCTCGAATCCTTGTTGTTTGTTTGCGTTTTTTTCTTCTTCTGGTGTATATCTAAGATTATTTGCATCGTTTTCCGCGAATCTGCTCTCGGGGGATCGATTTAACGGTTCAGAACTCCCGGTAAATATGGATGCGAGGGGACCCACATCAAGGGCGCAAGTTTGCAACGATGTTTTGTCCCCACGTGAGTCCCCACGAGTCGCCCCCCGCAGCACCTGAACGCGAAGGGCTCCCGAAGGGCGCCAACTATAATATTTTGCTCCGGCTTCACCGAGCTACCACTTCATGTGATTTGTCATCCTGCATGCAACCCGTTACGGATCGTACGGGCATGAATTATTCTTCACCCGCCTCCTGTGGCCATATGTGTCCCAGCATTGAATGTGAAGGGACGTACTAGATTTACTTTTCGCGCCAGGGAAAGACCTCAGCTTCACCGAAGCAGCGTATGGAAGAAGGAAAATGTTGCAGTTCCAGTCGCACAGTCACAACCAGTGACTTTGAGTTGAGCCAAACTTTGACTGACTTCCGCGCGGTTCTGTGACATGGGGAGGAAAAGTTTTTTTTTTTCATCCACCCCGGGGTAAAGTTTTCCGTATCCATTTTCTCGCTCGGGCAAGCAGCATGATGCCGTCTTGGTCGGTCGGTCGGAGGAGAACTGTTGAGCGTCTTCTGGAACTTTTCACCAAGCCAAGCCAAGTGTGGCGCTGTAGTGGACGCAACGGGAGTTACCGTAGTTGGGATCTAATAGAATACACGCACGGATAAAGAAACATGGTATTTCTCTGTGTAAAGGTGCCTCTCGCGCCATAGTTTTTGGCGAACTAACTCGCCGCTAACGAACTTACCAAGGGTCCCGTTAAAGTGCGCCGTCTCTTCACGGTGCATGGATGGATTGTCACGGAGTGGTGGAGGGGGGACATCATTGGTGGCACGTGACAGAAAGAAAGTTAGTGTAATGCTGGCGTAATGGAATTGGTGCACCGGAATTGGAAGCCATTCCTGGGTGGGCGGCTACAATCAAGCATACATGTATCAAGGACACAATGGCCGCGAGTCGGATCACACACAGAACCGTTTCACGGTCATGCATTTTTGATAGCTGACTTTCACGATTGGATCCCGGCCACGACGAGGAACACCGAAAAGCTGGTGGTCAACTCGTGCAAGGTGAAGGACCTGTCTAGTTCTCTCCCGAGAAGACATCCTTTGGAGTAATTGCGAAGTAATTGAGAACGGTGATTGCATTTCGTCTCCAGCGGAGAACGCGCAGATTCTTTGGGTTCCCGTTTATTCCAATCTCGTTCCTGCTCCCCCGAGGACGGCGAGACACTTTTGTGGGGTACAGCCTATGCCATCTTACCAGGCCGCCACGATGGTGCGGGTCATCAAAAATGCATTTCTGGCTTTTCCACGAGACCGATCCATGACCTCGGCTTCCAAGAAGAGCAACAGCGCTGCTCCGGCAAATGGAGTCTCATAATGGTTTTATCAGTAGTTATCACACCTCTGATAGATTTCATTGTCGCGCCTTAGCCGGCCCCCGCGGTGTATCTCGGACGAACACAGTCAGAAGATAGGGGATGTGCAGAATCACTCCACTCTCCCTCGGCAGGAATTTGTAATGCATCAACGTGTCCGTTGGGGCAAGCCCCCGCTTCTCGGTGCCGTTGCCGTCGTGTGTCGTTTGTCACTCTGCTGCAAGTCCGACGGATTATCTGACCGTCGGAATTTATGGGACTGTGGTTTAACACCGCACGATGCCGGGCGATCATTGCTAGTGTTCTGCGACAGGACGACGACGAATCGATGGCACCATGTGTCCGGTGCCAGTCTCCGGTCAACTGGTACGGTGGGTTGTGTTTGCAGGATTGTTTGGAGTTGGAGTTTTGGGATGCGCTTCCACATTCGAACGACAACGGCGAACGTGGAGGATGCAGTTTAATATTCTAATGTTGGGATTCAATATTTCATTTCGGAAGCATGTCGCTTATGTTATTTTATTCATCTATAGATTTTCTTGATTTCTTCTGATTCAATGAACCTGTTGACCCCATTTGGGGTGAGACTTGAGAGGCCATTCTAAATTTTTTGCCATTCTAAATCGTATCTTGTACTTCTTCAACAGGAAAAAAATCCTTTAGTTTGCGCCCTTAAAAGCTATTTGATTTGTCGCCCTAATCTGTGATTACATTTATTGAGAATTAAATCATACTGAAGTATTGTGATTTGTACACGATTACACTTTACCATGAATTGAGAACAATGAAAATTCTTGGCAAACAACACATTCAATGGAAATCTGTCAAAGACTGATGAAATCAAACGTGATTGAATATTAATTTCAAACATTCTTGCCAAACCAGTCGGTAACAAACAAACTAAGCTTGTGGAATCGCAGTTAATGGAATCCTTTTGATAAAGTTATGCTGGTGTAGACCTTTTAGAACATCACTAATGAACTGAGTGAACTTGTACATTCGAGAAATATTCATGTTGCCTGGAATGTGCTAATTAATGTTATGCCTGTTACCCACCATAATGAAAATGAATACTCCTGGCGGTTTCAGTAGGCAACTGCAGACGAAACCCCATGACATCGGACTATTTGTTTTCACTTGACGAATGAGATTGGTGCACGATTCTGAATCAATCGATGACATCAGAGAACGACGCTCACTCCACCCAGACAACAGAACAGAGGCGACGACAGGGCGACCCAGTTGTATCCACAGTCGAGTAATGAATTCGAGGAATGCAACACCAGTACTTGCCTTTATTTTACAACCGCCCAGCCCAGCCTGCCAGTGTTGCCATGTTTACGATTGGACCAAAGTGTGGCCGCAATAATTGGGCTCAGTTGGAGATGCGGAGCCTGTTCTGGATTCTGCATGCTGGATGCTGGATGCTGTTCATTCGATCCGTTTTCGGAACAGATTGCTTCGATATCTTCTTTCGGTTGTCTTTCCCGTTCCCCACCCTCTCGGGTCGAGGCATCGTTCATCGGGCGCTGGTGGACTAATCCAATTAGTCCGAAAAATAAATGAGTCGCATAATAAAAGCGGCCACCGGGAAGACCACATGCTCTCCGGTAGACACTGAACCCTACCCCGTGGCTTCCTTCTTACCCCCCCCACAACAGGGTTGACGGAAAAACAGGCGGACGGACGAACGGACGGAGCGGGTTTCCGGATAATTCGTCCCCGGAGACAATGACAGTTCAATTAATATTTCATCCGGCGGGCACCATTCGATTGATAAATATTTATTGATGAAATCAGATTCTATTAGCCACCCGGTTGAATTAATGATAAGAGTTGCTGGGGAAGGGTCGACGCGGTCGGTAAAGAATGTTGGTGGAAATGTGGGAGCAGGCACGGTCCCTTCTTTCGTCTTCGTCTGCGACGTGTCCGTTCCGATTGCCGTGTCAAGTTTCGGTTCCGAGCGAATCGACGGCAGTTTGGCGTCTTGGCACAAAACATCGACCAATAAGGCATTTCGAATCATTCTGTGGAGTGTCCTGCTTCCTGCTCTGTGGGCCGTCGGAATGTAGGCCGGACTGGTGGGAGGGATCATGTGCTCGTGCTTCTTCTCGGCAGGCATCGGTCTCACTGTTTGTTCCTCCAAAATGCAGAACGCCACAAGAGAAATAGAACCTTTCCGGGGGTTGTTCTATCCTTATCCTTCGTGTGGCTAATGGTTGTGCCTATTTTGGGGTTTGGTGATGATTTCCAGATGCCACCCGACATGGCCGTGGTGTGCCTGCTACCAGTTTGAGGCCACGAATTGGATGCGGCTGGTGTGTATGCTGTGGGAATGTGTTGACAATTTATCAACAAACCATTTGTCACCAAGTCTCGGCAGTGAACCTACGGGTTTACGTTTCTAAAACTGCATGCTCTTGTTTGGGGCTGGTCAAGCTGTTTGTTACTGATGATTTTCGTATGAGATTTCACGCATTGCTATGCGGTCTCTGAAAGTATTCTGTGTCCTTGTTTTGATCAGTTTAAAAACGAAACACGAAACATCGATAGAACGGATATTGACAGTGAAAGTATGGATCAGACAGGGAGTGTAGATAATTGGAACGACAAATTCACACCGGAACCTGGAGGAGTTCAGATTCGAATGCGGAGACACCGGAGAAGAAATCCACTGCGTAATAAACAGATTTATTTCGGTACCATAACTCACATCGTGCAGAATGAAATATGTTTCCTATTATGAAGTGAAAGAGCCTGCCGATGGCGAAACCGGAAGAAGGCCATGCATGATGATTTGTACTTCCGTGAGTGTGAGTGTGTTTAAAATGCAAGATAAAGTGCCCACTCTTTCAGTGTGTGAAGTTGGTAGAAGGGCTCAAACCGAACAACCGGGGTGGTAAGAAGGATTCAAAATATTTGGAGCATCCAATAGAAGAAGAAAAAGCTGAGGTACTGAGCAATTGCTTGGAGCAGTTTCTAAGGATTGGACTAATAGTTCAAAGGAGGAGCCTGCAGGAGAGCATGATACACGTCCTTCGGTGTTGGCACGCTGATCCAAGCATGAAAGGTGAGCGGAGTAGAAAAACGAATGAATTACTACTATGAAATATGGTTGCACGCCGGAACCGGAAGTCCAGTTCACCAGTACGAGGAATACTTCGTAGAAGAATGTGTCGTTTTGTTTAAAATATTTCATCAGAACAATCGAATGGACATTCTATGAAAATGGGAAACTACATTTGTGCAATATGCAGTATGGGAATCTGTGTAAAATGCAATATATTTCTCATATCTCATTACTTATGAAATTACATTTGATATTTCATAATAAATTGTTTTCATCCTACCACCACTAATAGTAGATGTTTCCTAAATGTAGGTCATTGAGGCTTGTGTAACAGTTTTATAGGTTATTAAAGTTAGATTAAAGTACTCGAAGTGGCTGATTCATTAATTCATCACATGGGCTTAACGATTGTTATGCTTACGCCAAGAAGTTATGCTCTGACCAAGAAGGGTATCGTTGACCTCATCGCCTACTGTGAACTCGATACGCCAACAACTGCGACGGTGAGAGACAAACTTTTCTCATCGCTTTGCCTCTTTATATCACTTTTATGCTCACACAGTTTGCAGTACTTCTGCATCTCAGTCCCAGCACGGGCTTGGGGGGGGGGGGGGGGGGGGGGGGGGGGGGGGGGGGGGGGGGGGGGGGGGGCGGGG
>JAOEFI010000004.1:22875982-22893600 GCA_034621735.1 Anopheles plumbeus
GAATGTTACGATGGCACTTGAGAGCAGATGGCAATTGGCTTGCTTTCTCCTTCGAATCCTTTCCGCACTCGCCACAAGGATGTATTCATTCGCTCCCATCGCCACCACCACCACCTCCGCCGGCATCGTCAATATGGTGTGAAAACAGCGATGTAAACATGCGTTTTATGCGTTCCACTAATACACTCGGTCCGGGTGTTGTTGTTGCACGTCGGGGCTTTCGATGGTCTCGGACTGGAGTGTCAATTCGGGCAGCGTGGCTGCCAGTCTCTCGATAATAGTATTTCTTTCCCATCCTTTCGCTCGGGTGTTATAATTTTCCCCCACACCACCGAGGCAACCAATTGATGGAAAAGCACTCAAGTCGCAGATGGAAAACAACGCACAAACACACACGCGGACTAGAGGTGCAAACCAACCCCAACTTTCGGATGGCGGAACTGTCCACATTTTTCCGATGGCCCAGCGCCATCCGGGTGGCCCCCTCGTGGGTAAGTTACGAGATGAAAGTTGTTTGTTATCCAAAACGAAACCGTTAATATTATTTTTGCCCACATCCCGTTCCGTTTCTCACGCAGTCGTTTGTTGTGCGTTGTTTTTTGTCTCTCCCTCTCTCGTTCTCAGTTGGGCTGAAAAACATCCTTAGCAGTAAAATAACTTGCCTGCATTATGTGACTTCCGGTGACCTATTCCGGGCCGCCCAGGAAAGCGATGTGTTGCTTCATTTCTTTTCTTCGCTTTTCTTGAGGCACTTTTTTGGCGGCCACCGCACATGGCGCAATCCAATCGTAAACCGTTTTGCTTTATGCATCTACCCCACTGGCGCCGCGGAGTGGGTGTAGCGATCGGGTCGCGGAAGGATTGGATTATATCCTTCCTGCGTACTGGGCTGCGTGGCCCCGACTGTCAAAAAGAACAACATCTCAACGGAAGTGGTTAGGCGAAGCGATCGGGAAATATTCTTCTACTGCCGATGGCACTCGGTGGCTTCCTCAGGTAAGAGTGTTTTTTTCTTCTTCTTCCCTTTGCTTGGCGAAATGAAATGGAATTTTTATGTGCTCGAAACCTAAAGTGTGTTCCGTTGCCGTGTTTCCGTTAAAGAAAACCCGAAAACAAAGACATGATAAAATTATGGGAGGTAGTTTTGTATCTGGTTTTTTCTTGTCATGCAAAAATGAAACGTTGAGGACATCGGCAAGTGGAGTGTTTGACTCTCGACAAGACCGGAACGTTGGCTGCTCGATAGCTCTCGTCCGGTGTTGACGCAGAGAGGCTGTAAAATATCTAAACAGGACTACACGGCGGATACTCGTGGGACTTATGGAACTGTTTGTCATAAACTTGTAATACTGGCTGCAATTTGTTTTAACATAACAATGCGATGGTCTTGTGCTTCAAATAGAACTGAAACAAACTGTTAGACCCTTAGATAGGAGTGACGATGGAGTAAATCAACTCAATCAAAAGTGTTTCTTGAAGTTGACTAAGTTTGAGTGAAGTTTATGTTTTTTGAGTATAGGAGAACCTTGAAGAAATTTGAACAAAGGATAGTATTAGAAAAATGAGAAAAGGAAATCGAATCCCTCGCGTAGTCTGTCAACTGTTAGCGAACTGTACGCTGCTGAGTTGTAGGACAACCTCAGCGAACCGGGAATACAACGAGGGTTGGCCAAAGACGCGCGTCCGAAACGGGAGGGTGAATAAGACGCCGCCGTGCCCGTCGTTGGCGGCACCAGTGTCAATAACCTCAAAACATTTGCACTGCCAAAGCCATAAAACAATTTTATGCTAAAGCAGCACATAAATCTCTGCCCCAGTCGGCGAGAGTTCAGTGCAGCGAGGTTAGGAATTCCGGGGTGGCCGGGTTCCGCTTGCTGCGATCATCCTGAGAAACCGAAGGGCGAGGATGTGCGATGTCAGTCGATACCGTCGTCGTCGTCGTCGTCGTCGTCGTGGTCGTCTTCCGCGCCGTGTCGTTATAGCGTAACGCAGTAGGAGTGACTCCGCCGGAACTCGCCGCCAGCAATCCAGGCAGGGCCCGGGCGGATCTGGTCCGACATCGTGTTCGGTCTGCTTGTACGAGCTCCAGTGCGTCACGGCAGGACGGCACGAGCAAGCTAGCCCAGCCCCTTCGATGATGTCGTCTAGGATATATGTGGGGAGACGGATGGCAAACCCTGGCAAATGCTGGGGGGCATGAACGCGGGAAATCCCGCCAGGCATCGCCGGCTCAGGACTCCGGAAGCAGCAGAAAAGCATGAGATCATCTATTTGTTGAATGCACACACGCGGCGGATCTTCAGCGAGATCTGTTTTCATATGGTTTAGCGCGCAGGAATTCTGGATTCTTTTCTTCCCCCTTTCACCAGTTGTAACAGGGATTCCATGGAGAGGGAGAGAGAGGCAGAGTAAGAGGGAGAGGAATGGAGCACAAACTCATGAAGTTACGCGACGTGGCTCCATTTGGTGCGGGAGGAAGTTGCCAACTGACAGACAATTCACTTAACATTCGCTAGCTAGTATTTTCCTCTTGTTTTCCCCTTCTCACTCGAACGGGACACTATTTTCCCAGTGACTTTTTTCATCAGCCTTCGAGGGGGGAGTTCATTGCTTCTCCCCTCGGGGGCATCTTCCCCTCGCCTTGTGGTGTGCGGCGTGTGTTCCTTTTTTTCTCTATTTGGGTTGGATGAGTTTTCCTCCCCGCTTGGGAACCGACGTTTCTTCTATTGGTTCTCCAGCCATCGAATGGGGATGGGCGGGAAAAGCGAAGGAAAAGCCAGGAATGAAGCGGGCAAAAGCGACCATTCAGAAGTTATTCATCCCACCCTAACGCTTATTTATGCATTCATTTATTTGAAAAGTTTGCTGCCACCGAACGCCGGTTCGCTGTTTGCCGCTGCATTTATCCGTGCTACGAATCCTGGCCGAATCCTCCGCCGTGCTCCCGGATACCCGCATTTCGATGCGAACTGCACCTTTTTATAGTTCCGTCCCTTTCCGTCCGTCCCGGTCAACTTGTGTGGCGGCCCACACAGTCGTTTGAATGTGGAATCTACCCTTTATCTGTCTAACTGTTTCCTGTGTGTCCCTTCACGCTGGCTCGCAGTGCAGTAAAGTTTGCGGTGATAGAAAAACTTCACCCACTGGGCGGGAAAATTCCTCCCCCTCCATCGTGTGTTTGCTGGAAGGGGTTTTTCTTTTCAGCGGCTGCCCCGGAATGCAAGCCGCATTCTACTTTTATTACAACTGTTTGGCCCAGAAGTGGTGTCACCACGGCTTGTTGCCAAGATGGCAGCCCTTCTTCAGCCGCATTCCACGTTCATGGGGTGTGCAGCGGTTGGCTGAACCGCGCACCCCGCACGGAAGATGCCCTAGGAAAGACCCTGGTGCAACAATGTCGTCGCTGTCACCGTTCGGCGTGCATACTATGGAAGATGCAGCTTCGGATGGTTTTCTCCCGAAATGGTACGATCGCGGGTCGCTCGTTGATTGCCGGCGACGGGAAGGTGGGCAAAATATGCCCAACTTTATGGGCGTCAGGATCGGGAGGGAATGCTGCTGGTGGTGAAATTTATACATTCAATTTCCATTGAGTTTTGAACCGAAGCGCCCTTCGGTAAGCAGAAAGAATAAGCAAAAAGCCAAAGCCCTCCGTGGCAAGGGCGCATCGTATCGAGGGGCAGGTGAAGATATCCATTTTCTCCACGGTTAGTCTACATTAAAGGAACAACAACTATTGCACCCTTTCCGGCCTCCTTCGTATCGAAGGCGTTTCGCCTTTGTGTGCAATAAAAATAAATGCACAAGTCTATTGAGAATATTCATTCAACTTCGTAAATTGTTAACATCTTTCTTGGATTGGAATACACGGCACTAGGATGCGGTACGTTGTCAGCCTCTTGTAAAATAAATTGGTAGTTGTAAGTCAATCTTATCTTCTTATCGTCTTATCGCTTTCCTTAGTTAATTGTTTTTGTTCCTCAATTTTTCGTTTTTTGTCCCTTACTAAAACGTACTTAACAAACATCACTAAACCTGTCCAATTTGGCATGATTATGATTTATCTGTATATAAATTTTGTCTTACCTAAATAATAGTAAGTTCTATTATTTCTTATCATATGGATGAAAAGCAGTCCGGAAAAACCGCGACAGTCCACTAACGGAAGCCGGCAGAATCGAAATCCTGCCACATCCCGCAAAGATAACAAAGCGTGAGTGCAAGGGTCGTTACGCTTTAGTTTCTGTACTATCCTGCTTGATGCCCGTGCGCAACACGGCGGCACGATACTCTCAATTACGCCAGCACTGGCATTGACTTGTCGCGGAAAAACTTGAAACCAAGTCGTGAGGGGGAAGTCGCTGCCGTGTGAAAGTGCTGTGGTTGGCTTAGTGCTTGTACAACTAGGTGGCAAGTTTGATCCAGCGGTGCACTCTAGTGTGTTGTGTGCATCAACTGAGCAACATCCGGTCACTAATTGGAATGCAAACACACGGCAAACGCAGCCAACCTCGCGCGCGCGCGCGGGAGAGGTGATAAAGAATCTCGACGTGTGCAATTTCACGTCCTCACCGTGGCGCCCCTCGACGCAAGATAATCTGCCAGGTGTGGTGGTGGCGACGGAGTGTCCCTTTCGCATGGCAAGAAACAGAGTGCAAACACCAGAGTGCACGGCCAGCGCGCCAGACGGAGAGCTAGGATGTGGTGCGTGGTGGGAATGGGTCCTGTAGAATAATAATATTGCTAGCAAGGGGTTTTGCGGCTTTTGTTAGTGTACCTGGCAGTAGGATTGGAATCATGCTCCCGGTTTTGTTTAATTGTCGCGTTTAATTGGAAGTCATACGTGGGGCGGGGAGAAAAATGTTGTCGTTTCTTCTTACTGCTCCTAGAAAGGTCCTTGGCTGACTTTTTATGTGGTGTGCCGTTTGATAGTACGAACGGATAGGGAAGGTGCAGAAAATTGTAAATTAGAAATTTGTTTTGTAACAGAAAATGGGAAAACGAAACAATAACATAATTCTGCATAATAAATATATGCACGCTAGAGGATTTAATTTATTTTAAAGGGTACAGAAAGATGGACATTGATCTTGCATTTAAAAACAATGAGAACTTTATCAAAATGAAAAACATTGAAGTTAAAGATGGTCCTTCCAACGGAACCATTCCTGTCTTTTGGCTTGAAGCTTTAAGCGTAAGTTTATGATAATGAGAACGAGGTATTGAGGTATCCGTCGCCTGGCGTGCAACGACATCGATTCACTACGACCATACTGCCCCTCGCAACGAGCCTTTAAATCGCAATCAAATTCGCATCCTATCGGCAATCCGGTAATGGGTCATTTGAGTCTAATCCGTGTCTCCGCTCGGAGTGCCGGGCGTGGTTCATCGACATCCGTTCGCATCATGCGTCCTTATAATTTGCTTCAAGATGCAGATGCCGACGGATGGATGGCCGGTGAGTTCCGCCAGTTTTCCACCCATCTCTTCCATTGTGCTGCTGCAATGCGATTATGATTATCGGCCTGTCATCCGGTTGTGGAAGTCAGTTCCGTCGGATTGAACACCGATCGGAGGGACAGCTCCCGAGATATGATGCTATCTGTCGTTGGATCGCCACGCAAACACCAGCGCACCGGAGGCATCGGCAGTTTACCGGAAAAGTCGGCAAAGGATTCGACACGATTCGACCCGATTCAAGGGCCAGAAGTGTACTTCGCGAACAACGAACGAACCGATGCGTGCCACTGTGTCTCTGTGAGAACGCAGAACGCAGATCGATTTCCGTATGTTTTGGTTTTGGAATGAAATTATTTTCATCGACGATGCCAATGACGGATGATAATGCTAGACGGTAAACTGCAATTATGCGACAGATGGACCAGAGTTTGCGGACACACAACCTGATGACGGAGAACACTGCGATGCTGTTCCCTTTTTGAAGTTGATCTCCTTCCTTCCTAGGGCTATTGACGCTATTGACAGGTTGTGTGTACAGAGTCTCATTGGGTGTAGTAGTGTGATTAAACAATATATCGTAGTCTTGTTTCCTTGTTCGGTAGCTGGGAAAACATGAACGATTCAATCTTCTATGATTGAAGGG
The DNA here is from genome assembly GCA_034621735.1 of Anopheles plumbeus. NCBI lineage: Eukaryota > Metazoa > Arthropoda > Insecta > Diptera > Culicidae > Anopheles > Anopheles plumbeus. The sequence continues at coordinate 22,882,086 of JAOEFI010000004.1, forward strand.
TAAATATCAGACAAAAGTTCGCTAGATTAGTTTACAGTACATGTTAAACATTATTATCCAAAACAGGCAGTTTCATTTCCCGGATGCTACCAGAACATGTTAAAAACCATATTGGTGACATTTGGCGACAGCAGGCGGCCTACTACGAGGTGGCGACAAACAAACAGCACTCACCGCATCTTTGTGAGCTGTTTATGAAACGTGAAGCGTGCACACAATTAATATTTGTCAATCGCTGCCAACAGCACGGAACGAATCCCGGCCATCCTTGCCACCGGTAATGGCGCACGGCTCTCTTTCCCTCCCTCGTCATTTTCCATCATTTTCTATTCCCTGTCGTCGACGTGTGTATGCAGAAATCGGTTTCGGAACACACAACTAGAACAACGGTGCAACCGAACGCAACGTACACATACACACACACACACACAGTGTAGAATGGGACCGAGTTTGTTTGCACCCGCCATTTCACGGTCCCATTATCCCACCCCCTACGGGCAGGGACAAATCATGTCCATTCGTTTGGGCGCGAAATATGCAACATTTCACCACAATCGTATAAGGCACGCGCGAGTGCAGCCGCACCGGAAGCCGCCATCACCACACGTTCGCGAACCGTGCGCCACACCCATCTTGATCTTATTTGCTTCCCCCCAACCCTCTCCAAGCGGGTCCACATACGAAACAACCCGTTTGTTGGTTTGCCGGTGGCACTCATCGTTGCACAGTTTCTCGTACCTCGAAAGTTAAATTATGAATCCCGAAGTGTGACATTTTGACATTGCATAAACAAATAAACTCACCCCTCCCAACCGCCGGTGCATATCCTTTACAAACACCCATGGACGCGGGTGCTATGCGTTGCGTTTGCGATGTTGAAATTGCAGCTCGAATCCGTGCGACCATTCCGAGATCTGGATCGCCGCTGCTCTCGTGCAGCTGATGGATTTTGCATTATTTGGCTGCTGTTTGTTTTCCCAATTCAACGGTGACCATTATGCACTGAAGGAGAAGACGAAAACAACCCAGTGGTGTTTCGGCACGGCGGGCATTTGGACAAAAAAGATGCTCCTGTTCGAAGGCACCCAATGGATCCATGGATGCAGAGGATTTCCTGAAGGAGGCCTGACAATGTTTGTCAGTTGGCGAATGAAAGGATATGTTGCTTGTTTCCCATACATCAGCTGGAAAACAATCCGGTGTCCTTTGCTGCCTGCCCCGGGTCTTCCATACTCCCCAACCTTCCTTCGAACACGAGTCGGGCGTTGATGCATTGAATAGGGCCATGCAACATTGAAATATTTGCCGCAAATCAAACGGCTCGAGGGACGTTTCGGGTTGAGGGGGCGCGTGTTGCAAAAGGCGTGGAGCGACAGAAAGCATAAATGTAAACATTTGTCGTGAGCATTTGCCTGGCTGCAACATTAGCTTTTCCGGCTTTGCGGGCCCAAAGTGCACCAGCAGTGTTTCCGGGTGGAATTGTGAATTGTGTTGTTTATGATTGTGTTTAACGGTTGGTCGAAGGGCGAGGGCTGGTGCTGGGTGGGTTATGTTGCGTTTTGTTTCCGCTGCACACTTGCTGTCGTACTGCTGGGGCAGACGGAAACACTATGTTTCGTTTCATCTGTTCGTGTAGGGAGTGGGGGAACATTTGGAGTCTGTGGTGGTTTTTTCGACCCCGAATTTGACGTTGGCGACGTGAACGGGTGGAGTTTATAAATAGAGCTGTTTATTTGACCCCCACCCCGTGTTTGCGGCACCGATGATGTGCGGGATTCTTTTCGTTGTTAAATGTTGTTGTTGTTTCTGATTAAAACATGTTTCAAATGTGCGAAATACGCTTTTGTTTTAGCTTTTAGAATGTTTTGTGAAATTAGAAGTGGAGTTTACTCCCTGTTACTAATTTGAATTTCGGCTTAGTAAATGTTTTCAGTTAGTAAAACAGTGCCCTCGTTCTTGGAACAGACGGTTTGGTTCAACACCATGAACTTAGCGTTAGTTAAACAAAGCGTAACAATTGACTTATCGAATGCAGCAACACTTTTCCCTAGTAACAACTCGTCACACATTTTCGCACCACCATTTTCCAGCAGTCATACAAACTCGCTATCGCAAAGCTGCACAATTTTATCTTCGGCTATTCCGTATTCGTATTTTTCATCCTCCACCAACCGCGACAGATAAAACCACGAAAAAAGTGATCCAACCACAAAATCGAGTACCTTCGCTTGGCTTGGCAAGCCCTTGTTCCGTGTCGCACGTTTATTTATCGCAAGGTTGACATCGCCGGGGCCGGGTTTTCGGTACCGGAGCGTTGAAGGCCAGACGGCCTCGAGCCACGAGTCGATTTGTAATATTTTTATCCTTCGCCGAACGCGAAACCGCGCTCTATACGGCAGTGGAAGATGCTTGTCTTCGGCGGGCTCCGTGGTTAGAAGCGTGAAATTGTGATCGACCCTTCAACGGCAACGAAATAAATTGTAATCCCCTGCCATCGATTAATTTTCCCGTACCGACTCGGGAAGCGTAGGGCCAAATAACGCCTCCCACCCACTCGGCTGGCGGTGGGCGAGAAGTGAAAAAAAAAACATAACAATAAAGATGAAAATCATAAAGGACGATATTTATTGCTGCATGAAGATATAAATGCATAACGATCGCGATGTTGGCCCGAGGGGAGGCGGAAATGAAGCGATAAAGGGGAAACCGACGTACCGGAAGGGTCGTGGCGGAAGGCGATCGAACAACATCTGAAAAGGGGGAAAGCTACCGCAGCGTAACGCATGCAGATGTTTCGGTTGGGACGGGGCCAGCGCAAAAAGGAGCGTCGGGGAAAACTGATAAGGAAAGAGACGTCCTGGAGCAACGGGGACAAAAATGGCAAACCAATTCTTCGGGTTCGCAGCAGTTCGGGATAGAAGCTCTGCGTTGGATGGAAGAATGAGGGGATGAACACTTGAGGAAAAAGGTACAGGGGTAACTTTTTGGGCGGGAACATCCAGTGCAAGGGCAACACTTGTCGGTGATAAAGAAGTAGATGAAAGTGTGCGCTAGTGCGACTACACGGAACGATGACTCACCACCGGATCGGTTCTTACTTGCCAGTTCCCGATGATGCTGCTAGCACAGCACATAGCAAGTCAACTCATCTTTTTTCCTTGATCGGAATGGGGTTTTCCTATCTTCGCGAAAAACGGGACGAAAATTGAGCAACTTCCCGGTGGTATAATAGGGAGCACGGGAAAACTGTTCCCAAACGTAGTTCCCTTTTTATTCAACCACCTTCAGCTGAACAGTGTCGGCAGGACATATAGGTCATTCTATCGTTAGAAAAAACGAAGTGGAAATTTGCGCTTCTGTCACCCTGCTAATATTGAGATCACATTTGTCAATCGAGTGTGCTGGGAGCACATGTTTCAGAGAAATATTTCAAATATCCGATTTAGTCATTTGCAGCATCTGTATGACCTGTGAACTGCAATCTTACTAGGAGTGAACCATAAGAATCTTCTCTATCTACTTTGAAATACTGCATTAATGATTATGCAGCATTCATCATGCATCAATGTAGTAAATCAGAGCAGATGATGTTGAGAGAAGTTTTAAGTTTAGTTGAGAAACTGTGTGAGCTTCATTCCACATTTCATTCGCTTATTTTATCACAACTGTTGAGCTACAAATAAATGGTCTCGAAAGACCTGAAAGATTATGCTTGTAGTAGTGCATAATTCGATATTCGTTGAGATCATCGTATTTGATGTGCAAAGTGTTCCGTGTGGGCAACTGTATATTCATTGCAGTAAATATATTAACCTTCATGCCACATTCATACCACATGTGGATAATATAATCTTCCTCCAACGGTCGCCCGGTTTCCCTGTTCTCCCAATCGAAGATTTCCACGTGCCGCTGCTCGACGGCACAGATCGGCCCAGTTTCATTAACAAGATTAATCCCATCCGAGCAGTGGCAATATCTAAATGAATTAGCCGAAAAAGCCATCGCTTCAAAGTGGCTATAGTTTCCTCCATTCCGTGTGTAAACAGTTTCGAAGTATCGGTGCCGGCTCTCGGGTGTACAGGCGATACGGAATGTATATTTGCCGAGCGCTTACGAATCGCGACCATAAATTTGATCATCCTTCCATTTCATCATGGCTGACTTGCCCGTCGATTCTCCTTCCCGCGCCGAGAATCCGCTTCTTCTTCGGTCCTTCGGATGCTTAATCATACACGGATGATAAACGGTACCACAAACAAAGACCCATTAACATGGGATCGCATGGTTGGAGTGTTGTTGGTGTTGGCAGGGTGGAGTTGGAGGAGAACGGATGTGTTGGTTTGATTTTCGATGATTCTTTGTTTGCTAGCATCTCGAGAATTGTCGGTTCCGGCTTCAACAGTTTATATTAATAATCGAAAAGCTTCTCCGGGAATCAGTATGATCGATTTCAATGATTTGTGGAAAAATATTTGCGTCTGTTGTCGAACGGAAATAAAGATCATAGCCAAAGTGTTTGCGAAGGTGTTTGAAAAAGTAAACCATAGTACATTGCTCCATCTGACCTTCTCAATCATTTGTGAAATTTTAATAAATAACTAACAAAATCAAAAATATAAGGTCAACGTGAAGGCCAGCATGAAACGATGAAGGGTAAGAATTCATATTAGGATTTTTAGTAGAATATGTATTGAGCATAGTTTTCAATGCGTTTCAACAACAACAACACCCACATACGCGTCGAGGTCGACGGAAGGGGTTTTGCGAGGAATGTTTTGGGTTCTTCAAAGCCAGTCAAAACGACCCGGATTGCTAACCGGACCGCTTTCGGCGAACGAAGATCAGATTCCACCGGTCGGATTTGAGCTATTTCTTCATCCTGTGTATTGATGTGTGGTGGTCACTGTGACACATAAACCGCACCAGACCGATGACTCATCGATGGGAAAAGTTTTGGTTTTCCATATTTGGCCACTGCTGCGTAAAATTCCAGCGAACAACAGATCACCAGCGGCCGATATGCGATGTTATGCCGGGAACGTTTGAGTATTAGAGTATTGGGGCAAACTATTTTCCAGCCAGCAGACGTCCAGAGTTTCCCAAAAGCCAGCGCGATCCCTATCGGACCACTGCAGCACCGGCCCGAACGGTTTGAGAGATATAATTTTGGGATGATTTTTCGGACCGATCCGAAAATGTTTTCCCCGAAATTCGCCCTTGGAACGGCAGCATTTTTGCCCGTAGATAAAACTCCCAAGCCGATGAATACCGTGAGCTTGTGGGCGAGACTCTGGCGATGGTGGCAAATGGTACACTCTCTGGGGGTGGGACGAGGGCAGCAAAACCCGCTCACATCCGCATATTCTTTTGCAACATTTTCCACCCGGATAGAAAATTTGTTGATAATATGGCAATGAAAAAAGGTTACGCTGGAAAAAGCAGTTTGCTGCGGTTTTATTTTGTTCAAAGTTTTATGCACGTACTTGAAATTATGTATGTGTGTGTGTTTTTTTTTGTTGCATAAATATGTGCGCGCTTTGTGTAGCCCTGCCCCGCCGTGACGTCATGGCCGATCGATTCACGTTAGACTAACGCCTTTGGAAGCTTTACTCCAATCCTTTTTTTTTTGGTTTAATCTCATATCATTCCGTGGCGAAGGATCATGCTTCATGGTTGCATGGTTTGTGGTTTGTAACGAAAGGTTAACGCTTGGAAACGAGTGCGGGGTTTAAATTAAAGTAGCTATGATGTTCGGGCAGCAGGAGCTATTTAAATGTGTTTAATATTCAACATGGAAACATGTTTCAACTGGATCGATTTGTGTATTGTCGCTTTTGAAGTTCATTGAGATCAACCTGGATATAGCTGACGACCGTAGTTGGATACCAGATTGCGATTATTATACAAATCGTTTTACTTTTACAGTTCAAATATATCACATCAATTGGATACTCATCCTCCACATACAAAAATGTAATGCGGAAAAAGTGTAGTCCAGTAAACATGCCTGGTGACCCAACAATAAGTAGCGAGCGTGCTAAAGTATGATAAAACAAAGTTCAACGGAAACTTTCGTAGAAAAAATGGAAGAGCAAACGCACTACATTGCAATTCAACGACCTGAAAAAAAGAGAAAAAGTGACTGGTGGAAAAACTGGTCTACCGAACGACAACCGAGGACGTTCGGAGTGTCCATTAGCAGGTTGACTTGGAGCAACAACAAAAAAAAAACCGTTGTCTGCTCACTTTTCCCTCACATACACGGGGGCGTTTCTTTTGTTTTGCGAAGCGAAATCAAATCGGCTACGGCTCACGCTGGCTGTCAGTCAAGGCGCTCATCTTTTCTGCCCAGTTCCAGCGGTATCCCGGTTACGTTCATAACGACCGCTTATTCGTCGTGCAGCAACAAGGACACGAAGAAGCGGGAATGAGCTCCGAGAAGCATCCACCTACACAAAGCACCTCCACCGTTGAAGGACAATGGGAAAAACAAAAATAACGAAAGTTCCATCAACAAACGGTGGGAGTAGCATATCATGTTTCATGCCGGAATGTTCCAGTTTGGTTTTTGTTCTGTAGCCGAATTTGAAGAAGCGTAGTCGGCCATGCTTTTTCTACGGAGGATAGTCATCCGCCCTGTGTTGGTGTAGTTTTTCCGTAATGAACCCCACAAACGTCACTGGCTTACTTGGATGACTAAGTGGTGATGAAACTAGGATGGAGAGAGAAAGAGACAACAAGAGGGCGTCTGTGTTGGGAAATCGTCTGCCAAACGCCCAAGATCGGGGATTAGCAGGCGATTTTTCCACCCTAGTTTTCTTTCGGCACAGCCCGTTCCGGTCCATCGGCTACGCTTGGCTTTCCGCTGGCTTTCCCTTCGATTATTTCTGGGGCCGGCCGGGGTGAGTCGCGAGTTTTTTCCTGCAGCATCTTTGACTAGGGAGGCAGGAAGAAGGACAGGGAAGATATCACCCACGTCTTGTTGTTAACCTATCCAAAATAAAAAAAGAAGGATCCAATACAACAGAAAGCCACCTACAAAAACATCTACAGTATCCGTATTTGAAACCCCGAGGATATAGTTTTCGTTCGTTGTTTGCTCTTTGCCGGTCATTGGTTCCCTTCTCCTCTCGCGCACGCTTGGAAGTATTGGACGCCAGTTATGCAGCACCATAAACCGGTCCGGTGCGTCCGATGATTTTTTAAACGCACTTGGAGAAGAAAAAAAACAAACTGGGTGACGAACCCTCACCTTTTTTATGCCTTCCCTGTGCAGTTTGGGGGAGGAAAAACCCCGACTAGGGGAGAAAAAACACTACTGCCAAATGGGAAACTCACCGTCGAGGTCAATCGACAAAGAGAGGGAGGAAATGGACTGCTGGAGCCATCCTGTCGGCAACATCGTCATCACCATCATCATCATCATCATCATCTCCAGCGCCACCCATCGAACCTGATGGCGCCGGGAATGGAAACAGATCCAGTTTTTCTTTGCGCCTGCCCCCTCCGCCAGGGAAAATCAGTCAATTGAAGCACGGTGCTAAACGCAATGGAAAATCCGGAACTGGGACCGTCCGGAACGGGGCCCGGGAAGTTCGTTGTCCTCGCCTTCGTCCGACGAGAGGAGTGGGGTGCGATGTTTCAGTTACGGCGCCGTATGTGTGAGATGCTGGGTTGGGTTCGTCGGTCGGTTCTGTTTGTGGGAAAGTGTTTTTCTTTTCTACAGCATAATCATCCCGGTGCATCGGGGGTCCACATTTCGCCAGCCAGCCATCGAATGGGAGGCGGTTCGAGGGTGGAAAAATCACTGCCATTCCGTGGCCATGGAATGGGAAGAAGAAGGAAAAAGTGAAGAGGAAGAAGTAGTGATCACATCAGAATGAGGACAAAGATGGGAGAAAATGTGACTCTGCTTGTCTCCACTCGAAAGGGGGAACCAAATGGCCTTTGGAAAAATTAAATTACCAATTGGTCTGGGAAGAATTTTCCGGTGCTTTTTTTCAACCTACAGGTTGGAAGTCGTGGGTATTTAACAGGACTGGAAAGTGGAAAGGAAGACCTAGCGATATATTTAATCGGTCAATTGAACTATTGAGTATTGCTACTTTATGACCAGTATAAGGAATGTAATTCACTCTAATTAGAGAGATTACAGTTAAAATCAGAATAATTAAAACACGGGAAAAACTACAATAGTAGCTTAACGCGATCGATCATAAGCCGATTTATGGAAGAGTTTTAATAAATGCTTTATAGTCAATTGAAACACAATTATTGAAACAGTGGCTGTGGCTTAATTGTAACTATAAAGTAAGGATTATACTTAAATTATTCGTTTGCTCCACTACGCACAGAAGCACACATCGTTTGATTAGCATATTTGCACCCGGCGGGTGCGTTTTTCCGTTATCAAACCCCTCGACAATTGACTGGCTTTAAATCTGGATGCACCTTCGCGCACCGGCAAACATTCGTACGTTTCGCATCGAGGACGCGTCCGGAACAATACAGCATTTCCCCCCACCAGTGGGTGGTGGGTGGTCCCCGTACGACTCGGGAGTAGTTTGTTAATTTGTCAATACAATAATTTGAATATCCAATTAAGTTCGCGGTACGAGCCGTGACATTGTGTTCCGGGTTCGGTGCATTCCGTTTTTAGGAGGGGCGTCCGGTGAAAACAGAATGCACTCCTGGCAGTTTTTGGTTGGTGTTTCTTTTTTCCGGCTTGAACCCAACTTCCTGAAAACCTTCTCGGGTCGGGATTGGAAAGCTTTCGGTTGATTTGGAAAACGAAATAAATAAAACTGACTTTTTGTCTCCAGTGGAAAAACTGTGTACAAAGGCCCAACTCATTGCACCCGCTGGTACAGATATTATGCTGACTTTGTTTCGTTGTATTTCGTCGTGTGGATTGGAGTGTCGGTTGTGTGCGTATGTTTTGTTGCTCCCTTTCTTCCGGGATTGAATTTATTTTATTCGTTCGATGCGTTCGATGTTTATAAAACTGACTGAAGTAGTGCCGGAAAATGAATGTCCCAAATGGTCTCCCGGGAAGTTTTGTTGTTGTTGTTTTTGTGGTTCGTCCCTTTTGGGAGTTTAGCAGGGAAGAGAATGGAATCAACGAAAGGCCAGAGTTTCAACGTGCCAACAATGTGTTGCTAATGAACGGAAGCAGAAGCGGCTAAAACAGTGAGTGCGTTAACAAATATGTTTTACTTACTGTTTGACAAGGTATCGCAGGAACGGCAGCTTATTTAGTCCGAGGAGTAAATTTATCAGTGAAAAATATTACTTCTTCAAATGGCCTCAGCTGACTTTTTGAGCAATGTCACATTGACTTTTCATTGTATCATGTTTTAGATTTGGCATTCATTTTCACTCCACACCTCAAATATCCTTTCGAAGTTACATCTGGGTTCTAGATCGAGCTAGGACAAGCGAATGTACATGTTTATGTTGTCAGCTTAGTTGCCCCCGGGAGGGTGGTAGATCATGTTTTTCATTTTCAACATGTCGTCTTTTTGTCTAGCTATCTGCAGTTTTCAACTCACAGCCACCGTTTCGCCGACCGGCTCGTAGAGCAATGGACATCGCATATCGGGACGAGTTTCGTTGTTTTTATTTTTATGTAATGTTTACCGGACCGGACCGAAGCTTCCGTCGTCGTCGATCCTTCCTCGCGTGTCGCGATTTAATTGTGTGTGTCTAGTTCGCTTTTTCGTTACCTCTTCATTGTGACATTGCGCTTGGGTTTTCGATCTGTGTTTTTACGGCCAGTGTTCGTTAGTGCACCCGAGTGCTCGCCTAACCGGAGCGAATTTTTCGGCAGCAAGGTAATCGGATCGGATCGGATATGCAATTGTGAACCCGCCAACCGCCTGTGAACCCGGTTGGAGTGCGGCAAGTGCGCGAACGAAGGTTTGCTTAAGCAACCGGATGCCTACCGTAAACCGTTTCCCACCATCAGGCCTTTTTTTTGTCGCGTCAAATCAAACGGAGGGTCGCGGGAAAAATGAACAGCGGAAAAAACTGAAAACAAATTCAAAATAATGCTAAAGCAAGAGAAAATGAAAAACTACACGTTTGGCAAAGCGTGACTTTTCGCCGGCAGCCTGATGGCTCAACGTTGTTTCATGCTCCATTTAGTGCAATGGTGCCCCATTCGATGTATGTACATGTGGATGTATTATTTTTTCAAGACTAAAGTTCCCCCCCCCCCCCCAAGTGGATGGAGACGATGGAGGCGCCCGGTGCCCGACGTGGACCTTTAAAATTTAGCCTCCTTGTCGGAATTATAGCAACATGGCGACAATGCGCGAAACCGGCCGGGCTGAACGGTTCACTGGCTACTTGGATGAATAGCTGGATGGATGGATGGATGGATGGATGAATAGATGAGGACGCCAGTGATGGCTCCGCCTTTTCCGCCGGAGGTTAGAGATGGATGGCGGGAAATAAATTGCTGTCACTCGTTGTCAGAGACCCCGGGACGGATATGGATGGCTCTGCGGGTATGCAGAAAAGCGGTCCTTCCATCCCGAAGGCTGTGCAACAGGATACTAAAGACCAAAACAGAAACATGATAGAAACTAGATAAAGCAAGGAAATTAAAACCCACGGTGTGGCAGGGCAAAAATAGAATGATTGGTTCTCGGAAACGGTACGGCCACGGTGGAAAAATGGTAGCATGTTTCGTAGTGTTCGTAGACAGTTTGGCATCCATGGCCGGTAGCATCGACTAATGATTGATCGGGATTGATTTTTCCGGAATCATAACACGACTCTTCATTCCAACCTCGCTTCGAATCGTTCTTGGAAAAGTCAGCGGAATCCGTTTATTCGACCGACTGATTGTGGACAGATTGAGATGTCAATTGTAATGGTGGGTGGTCCAAAGTGATACTATGACGTAGCGGTGTTAGTTTGGAATTTGGTTGAAAATTGAACAATAACGGTACATTTGTTACAATATAAAATAATGAGGATCGGAATTACTAAGAACCTGTGTTAAATCTTTAATTTGCTTTAAGCAATTATAAAACATTGTGTTGGGGTTTTTGATGTTTTTTTAATTTACAAGTTGAATTTCTTCGTTGAAAACAAACTCTGTTATTTTTGTAGTACATTGAAATAAATGGACAGTTTGTCTTACATGGCCTGTTACAACAGTTGAACTCGAAGTTGAAGTTTTCCAACCTCGAGATCCAAATAAAATCAGAAACAAATACGCGACATTCTGGCGCCTGGTTGAATTAAATTGTTTTCCCATCCAGCGTGGCATTTCCTTGCCGCAAAAATGTTTATATCAGAACGCATCCGATTCGCAGCACCATAAAACTGTTATGAAGGCAGCCATTACCGTCGCCAGCGGTGGACTATAAATTCCAGCCGCATCTCATGTAACGCAAAGTACGAAAGTAGTTGATATGCTTTTCCCCCCTTTTTTCACCCTCAACGGCATTGTTTTTTCCAATTCGATGGAAAACTATCGGAGCACGCAGTTATTGTGGTCGCC
>JAOEFI010000004.1:22896425-22916364 GCA_034621735.1 Anopheles plumbeus
TCTTCCGCGGTTGCGGTTCACATCAGCGCCCGATGCTGGCGCCGACGGCCTGATGATGATGATGATGATGATGATGAAGACGAATCCGAGGACGATGAGATTAGTAGTGTCGGCTGTCCGTTTTCCGCCCCCAGCCCTCACCCGTGGTCCACGGTTTGGCTAAGTGGCAGGACAATGGCATCCGCGTGGGCAAAAGGGCAGATAATCTGGAAATGCTAAACGAATAATTGTCGGCCCTTTGCGACCTGCGGAAAAGTGCTTTCGTCCTCGTCGTCATCGTCATCGTCGTCGTCGTCGTCGGTGGTCTTTGCATACGAGGGTGATTTATTGAGCTGGCACACGGGCGAAGCGGCGAAGAGCTTTCGGGAGTTATTTGTGCACCGGCGCTTGACGTGCATGTGCTTGCAAGGCTCTGAGGGCAGCCCCGTTCGTCCTTACACCATGTCAAACCGGACCGGGTCCATTTTGTAGTCGAATTAGTGTCGAAATCATGCTCACAAAAACCGAACCACACGGAGTGGGGTGGCGTTTGCTTCCTCCGTCCGCTCCAGTGGAGCACCGTTCTAGTTCCGGGAAAGTTACTCTCTGACCCGTTGCTTTCGTTGCAGACGGCGGAAAGCGATGCCCGGTTCGGTTGGGTGGTGTAGTTGGAACGAGATGATTTAGCTAATTGCGTTGGAATGCACTTTTTCGGTGGTACGTTTACTGACGCGCCGGGAGCAGCTGTTTGTGAAGGGCTTACGAGAGAAGGGAAAGCACTCATCAAAAGCGATAATGCAAGTGGTAGTCTATATTAGAAACCGTCACGTCGTGGTGCAGAGATTCTATTATATGGCCTTTGTGTGAAAGGAACGATTGAATACTTTGGCTTGTTTTACATTCAACACATATTTCAACATTCTATATATTGGCATAGTTGGAGAATCTATTTGACGTGTTTGTTTGTTGCAGAAGAGAAAAAATAAAAATGTCTCAGAGTAATCCAAGGAGACATTGTCCAGCGAATCTTTTAAGCTTCATTTGAAAACCAATTATATTTTATATACATTGCAGCTTGGTACAATCCCCTAACAAATGAAATGGTGCATTAGCTAAATAATACCACTTAGTGCCGTCATTGTTCTTCGTGAGCTTTGGGTTTATCGATTCGAACATCTGGATTCCAGTCACTACCTGGAACTGGAAGAAATTGATCTTGTGTTGCCCGAAGGCGGAGGACAAATTGTTGCATTCAACCTGCCGGTTTTTGTCGGTAGAAAGCCAACCTTTGCCACAATCAGGACGATTCTCCTTCAAATCACCTTGCACTGGGTGGGTGGATGTGCGGGGCGACGTGCGGCTCATGCAGAAGCCCCGGATGCCCTCATTGCATTTCGCTTTAATTTAAACTAAAGCCCCCCGTCCGGCTTCGAGCCGGATGAAGTAGTTGCCAGCACTTCACTAGATTCGATTGCAAACGGAACCAATCCATTTGCTTCTGCTATTCAGTTCAGTCTTGCCCCGAGTGGGTGGATGGGAAGGTTTGGGGGACGGGTGACATCTCTTACTGTCGACGGCAGTGTCCAATGCAGTCCTTTTTCTCTCTCATCAAAGTAAGAGAAACTGTCGTCAAAGAGCCACTGTGTCGTTGTTCCGAAGAAAAGGACATCGTTTGCGACAAGAGGGCGAAAGAGGAAGAGGGCAAAAGAGGAGGCCGAGTGGCTGCATCTGCAAACACAAACATCGGTATGAACACGAGGCACCTTACCTCGGACCGCACAAGGTAAGATTAGCTTCGGAAGCGTCACCTGTCTTCGCCAATCCACGATCGACTTGCCAGCCGTCTCTGCTCGGTTCCTTGAGTCGATTGATTCCCGTAGGAATGGTTTCCATTTCCGAGCCACCTACCGACGGTTCCTCTTTCTCCTGTGTTGTACCGAATGGTGGCAGGAGCAGTGCTTGTGGCGACGATTAAGGACCTACGACGAGCAAGCTTCAGCCCACGATATGATAACATAATGAAAAAATAACACATAGCTTACCTTCGTTTACGGTGACGGTACGATTGCTTGGAATGTTTCGAGCCAAGAAAATCCTTCCCCCGTTCCCTTTTTTTCTTGCTCTTTCTTTTGTACCATTCCAGACCATAGCAACCCGAGCTGAAGCGAACGGATGAGGATAGTTTGCCCCGATTAGCTGCAAGAAAGCATCGAGTGAAGTAAAATGCATCCGAAACGCTTTAGCCAACAGCGATGGAGGTAAGCTCATAAGCTTAGAAGGGGCATGGGGGTACATTGAGGAGGATAGCTAAGTAAATGTGAAAAACTCTGGGTTCGCCCACGGTGGAAAGAAAGCAGAAGAAATGCCGCATTGAAATTGGCCGATTGGAGACGGGTGGAGTACTTTTAAATAAGCGTCGGGGTTTTAGAAGTAAATCTCAAGGAATAGGAGCATAACCGGTTTCGTTTGCGACATCTATCCATTTTTTGCAGTAGAAGAAGAAGGATAAGCAACAGTTTCATTCAATCAAATTAAGGGGAAATGGGAATCTTGAAATTAAAAATATTTCAAGGAGGGAAACACGAATTTAATAACAAGGAACTGAAAGCATTTTCTTTTCCAACCAAAGTACTATTCAAGACTACTAGTAACAAGACGAAAAATGGAATTCATACATTGCTCGAGTGCATTCTATGTCGCAACATTCTACGGAAAGGTTTAAATGGACTCGGCTTAGCGTTGGAAATAGCGTTCAAGGCGATAGCAGTGCGATATCATTCCTCCCACAAACCGAAGTAACGATCCCTTGCCATCGAACCGCTCCAGAACCGGTACACTGCAAGGATCTTCGGAGAACTGGCTATGGGTCGACATTTTCCTTGCACATTGTTCCCTTTCCACGGGGGCGTGCAGGCTCACAGGACGCAACGAAGCTGCACGCGGGGGCCCGGTTTGAGTGGAATGCAATTTTCCGCCTGCACCTTCACTGTGTGCTGTTTGATCGTGAGTTAATTTCCCACCGGAGTTCGTTAAGGAATATAAATGTCGAATGTATTTGTTATTATGGGTGTGCAGTTTACGTTCTCTCTCCGTGGTATCCAGCGAGGTGGGTGTAGAATCGATTTCTTGCCAGTTTACGGCCAGGCCAGGCTATCGGAGCGGAACAATGAATGATTACACTTTAGTGTTACAACAGTGAATCAATCATTTACAGAGATAGGGAGGAAATATAGTGAACACTATCTTCCTCCAAAGATGTGTTTAAATTCAGATAGTAGGAAGGAAGTGTAGGTGGAATAAAGGACGTCATCTCCTTAATAAACATTTGTCTAACCTCCTTTCAAATATCTGAATGTAGTTGTATTTCACAAAAAAATAAAGACGAAGCTATTTCCATTTTCTTTAAATTATTTCTTCTGATGCTGCATTGATGTTATCAATTGTCGAAATTTATATTTACAGTGTGATAAAGCACACAAACTTAAGTTTTATCATGATTGTCTTGTTTTCACACAATCGCGAGTGGTTTTGGAAACAGGCGTTTCATAACAAGCCACTCAAACATCCTTCCAAACAAAGGACCTCTCGGGAAGAATTTTTCAAAAGTCCTTTTCCACCCAGCAGGAGTGTACAAGCCTCCCCATCTAATTTCCATTGCACTGTGACACTGTCGTTTTGTGCGACTGATTTATTTGCTCCCTTTTCTGATATTCTTTTCCTTCCTAACAAACGGCTTCGAACAAACAATGGAACGGGCAACATTTGAACTTGAAGGAGCTCGCGTACCGTTCGATGCTTCTTCCGGCTGCCGGTTCGTGCACTTGATTCAAATTAACAAAAGAGTCCCAGTTCCCAGCACGCTCGTCAGCAAACGGGGGGGGGGGGGCACAAAAAAAGGGCAACGAACGGAACCGCTTTATGGCAGGATGGACCATGGATCATTAGCAGTGTGCAGCCGGTGCTCGGTTCTCCGGGCGTACGAGGCCCGTGCGGTGACCAGGTCTATTTCCGGCAGGCACCCGCGAAGAATGTGCCATCGGAACGGTGGAGAACATGGTCGAGAATGAGAAGGTGGTAAGCCGGGGAAAACTCCACCCCAAACTGCCGAAAGCTTGAACGGCATGACAGTATAGTCAGTTTTCGAATCGCAAACGAACCAAAGTTCAGACACACACACACACCCAGCCCAGGGCTCAATGCGTTTCGGAGAATGAGGAAGCGCACGGGCTGGGAGGGGAAATAAACTTATGATTTTTATTAACAATAAATGTCAACGAAATTATGTCGTGCTTGAGAAAAGAAAAGTCGACCTGCTCGAGTGAAGTTGGGAGAACAAGGTAACACGAAGGTTAGGATCCTGGATATTCCTATAGCGAGTGTATTTTTTTTCTTCTTGTTCCTTGGTAGGCCTACCCCAAGTATCTCGTAGATGGTACACGGCCGGTGCGCGCATTGGACTTCCTGGAGTGTGCCGCAACGTTGGAGACGATGTTTTACCATATACGCATACGAAAAAGGGGAGGGAAAAAAAATCACAGCCGTAGGAAAATTTTCCGAAAGCCAAAAGACTGCCCAACCAGTGGCAGCTCCCGCTGTTCCTCAGCAGCTCGGGCGTCGAACGGTCGCAGATATGTTCACCGATATTATGATTATGATTTTCATAAGATATCACTTGCCAGGATCGAAAGGTTCCGAAGGTTAGGCAATAAGGGAGGTCTTATCAAGCTGTTCGGCAGGCGGGCGGGTCCCGGGTCGACCGAGGGTCAATCGATTTGGAAAGTATGGTGTCCGGAAGGCCCTGCTTGTTCCCGGATCAGGGCACACACCCACACACACACACACACACACGGTATGATGTCGGTGATGATGATGATGATGATGAAATTCGGGTTTCCGAGCCGAGAAATGGAGACGCCTGGTAGCTTGATCAAATTGAGATATTTTTCCCCGGATTTTCCGCATTACGAAACGGGTGCACTGCGTTACGTCGTGTGTCAGGTCGGGGGAAGCGTGTTCTAACAAAGAAGTCAAATGGAACAAAGAAAATAGAACGAAAAGGACCTGCCCACCATGGGTCGGGGGGATTGGCAGAATGGGAGAATGTGTGTGTGTGTGTTGGATGTTTTGGTACAACTTTATTCTTCATCTGCAGAGCCGATTTATCGTTGCCCGATCGAACGATAACGCCCGGTAAGTCGAGTGGCGAGCTAATTGAAGAACAACCACTCGTCGTGTATCCGTTTTCGGACCCGTGTTTGGCTTCCGCAATAAATAGCAGCCCGTACCGAAGCGAATCGATTGACCTTCCGATTCCGGGTGATAAGTATCGTTTGACGGTTTCGTTTTTGTTTCCATTCCCCCGGTTGGTGGTGTGGAGGTGTTAAGTGAAATAACCCAATGACTCCTGGAAAGCGAGTAGAAAGGTTCTTTAGGGATAAAGCTGATTGGGAGGAAACAATCTACTACTACTACTAGTGCAGGGGGATTGATGTATCGATTCATCTTAGAGCAAATGTTATGCAGAAAAGCTTAACATCAGCCATGATTGCTTCTGGTGTGTGTAACTGGAGCGATGTGATAAGCTTAATAAGGGTGGGCATGTTTGTAGTTCGATTTGTGTTGATTGATTCATAGATTGCTTGAGAATGATAACGATATCCTCAAAGTGATTATTAGTTTCTTTCTTATTGAGGAGAGAATAATACTTACGGTTTATTTCGATTCCTCCACAAAACATTTATCGGGCTTAGTTTTATTTTATTTTCAAGTTTTATTGAACCGATTCTCTCAGCGGAGATAGTCTTTCTTGCTATCTTTCCCATGACAAAGAACTGAAGGAAACATTTTCTTGCACATACCGTTTCATCTTGGAGCAATTGATAAAGTTGAAAACAAAAAAGAAAATAATTCAGAACATTGTGAACACAAGTTCAATCCAGACAGAAACAAAATGTCTATTTACTTCTCCATGCAGCGAAAAAAAAAGGAAAAACCGCTTCCGCGTAGACAACTTGCCCGGGACAGGAAGTTCCCATCATGGTGCGCTGCGAGACGGAAAAAGCGTAGAGTGAAAACCACGCTGCGGAACGAGTCACAAATTGTGCGGATAAATGTGAAAACAAGAACCCCAAGAACCAGCCGGAAAACCTGGTAGGGACCGATTGTTCGGCGAGTGCTGTTTTGCTGGCAACTTCCGGCTGCAGCGAGATGCTTTCTCCACGTTTGCGTGGAATGTTGCCCACAGTGCCGTGGTGTTTTATTTTTCATTCGGCAATTTCCGATCACCTTGAGCAGATTTTCTTGACGGTTTGATAGATTTTCCGGTCGATTTTTCACCCTTCATAGAATTGTTTTTCGGTCTCTTCGGCAATTCCATTCGTTTTTTTCCGGTTCCAGCACGATGGCCGGATTGTTTAACGCGTTTTTTATATCCTATCTTTAGTGTCGCGAGCGTGTTCGGAAGAAGTACGAGAACACTTTTTTTCCTTGAAGACGCAAATCGAAGCAACC
The DNA here is from genome assembly GCA_034621735.1 of Anopheles plumbeus. Classification (NCBI taxonomy): domain Eukaryota; kingdom Metazoa; phylum Arthropoda; class Insecta; order Diptera; family Culicidae; genus Anopheles; species Anopheles plumbeus. Next base: position 22,902,915 of record JAOEFI010000004.1, read on the forward strand.
TCTGAACCCCACCGAACCCGCGAGTCAAAAACGGTGGGGAAATAAAACACGCCCTTTCTGCCATCTAACAAATCGGTATTTACCGTATTACTCCATAATCGATTGGGCAAATAGCGACTTCTTCTGTGCAATTTGATTTTTCAACTTTGAAGCAGTTTCGCAGTATTTTTTCTATCTTCTTCTTTATGTCAGACCCTCCACTTCGCAGTCGGCTACCGTTCTCCGATTCACGTCGAATGCCGTACTCCACGGATCGCTTGTTGTATTTTTCTTTTTGCTAGTCGTGTTTTCAATTCTGATTCTGGATGGAAAATCCTGCACCGCCGGTGAAACGTGTGGGAAAACCACGACGTCTGCCCGGGAACGATGGCGCGGGACCTCCGGAAGGGGTAGGGAGCGCTTGATTAGATAAGTGATTCAATCAAACGAAATAAAACAGAAGGATGGAAAGGAAAACAGGAAACCGAATCCTCCGAACCGAACGACAGACGGCTGACAGATGATGATGATGACGATGATGACGATGGAGACGACAAAGTGTGAGGGGGTAGGGGGGGGGGGGTAGGGAGGGAGGAACCTGAGCCGACGGCGTTCAATCGTTCATCAGAAAGCCCAAACGAGGGCAGTGGGCCTCACATTTAACGTTTGGCCCTCGTGATTGAGAGGAAAAACAGTCGCTAAATAAAATAACAGAGACTAACACGGTGCCCACGGAAACCCGCCAAGATCCGAGGGGGGGGGGGGGGGGAGGACGAAACAAAATAAAACTTCAAATAAGGACAAATCGCTCGGAAAATTTCCATCTTCGATTTTATTTTTCATCCATCGGTGAACGATTTTTTGGGGGTTTGAGGTTTGCTTGTTCTGCCTTTTAGATATTACGTTGGCTTTGGATTGGCTTTGTTTTTCCTTCTTCGGGTCTGTCAACGTTATGTTCTTTCGGTTTTCTGGTATTTTTTGAACTCTCCGTTTGTTCTTCCTCTTTCTTTCGCATCACTTCGAAGTCATTTATATCGAACTAGCTGTGGTTCTGTCTTTGCGGCCAGAAGAAAAAAAGTCAGCTGTTAAGAAAATTCCCACCAGACTGGTTTTCGTCGCATGATTGCGTTGTCCTTTGTACGTCTCCTTTTTCACCTTTCGTTGCCTCACTTAAACGGTGACAGTCGTGGAAAAGCCACTTATCGATTTCATCTCCGGACGAGCGTGGGTCGGGAAAAATTGGACCGCACTTGAATGGAGGACGGGACAAAACGTTGTCGTTGTCCTCCCAACGTATGCTGTGTTGAGCTGTAGTGGAGGGTACTGAAAAAAAAACTCACACACACACACAAAACCGAACACCACACCAGATCAAGACGTTGTCGTTGAACCATTTGAACTGTAATTGTGGGTTTGCGTTCACCACTGTATCCGGCAGGCGGGGGGTTGTTGGGTGGGTTTGATTGATGCTAGACGTTGACGGCAATGACGCCGGGTAGGAGTGGAAAGAAAGAAAAAAAAACCCTCCGATGGTAAGATACGCACGGATCACGGTGCCCAAGGAATGACGGTCAACCGAGGCCCGTGAAGCAATCGGTCGACTTGCAGGTGGCTTTTGTGGGCTTTCCTGACTTTTCGAGATGCGACATTCCGCACGTCTTAGGCGAGTAAGAAGGTGGCCGGTGGAGGGCGGGCGAAGATTTGCGGTACGCTATAATTCAAGCTAACGATTGGCTCAGATGGCATCGGATCGATCCCGCGCTGGCCACGGGAGAGATTATTAATGTTTTAATAACGGAAATAAACCACACAAATGGCGCCAATTAAAGGTGAGGCTTTTGAGTAGGGCAGCTTTATTCACAAGTCGTCTGGATGGTAGAATACTCTTATATTGTTTAGTCCATAAATTAAGAAAAACAACATAATTTGTTTTCTTTAGATCTGTTACTAACAGTCTGCATCCGGTGACAAAATATCAGAAGAATCATTACTTTTGCAAAGTGTATGAAAATTATTCTGAATTAAACTAATGAAGAAGCCTACGACAATTGCCTAGCAAACATGAAAATGGGAAAAATAATCATTGTGAAAAGCGTACCATTGGTGCGAATCATAATTTTCCTTACATTTTTAACCGGGTTTTCCCAAATGCACCACAAAAAAGTCATTCCTCGGGGGCAAAGAAGCAATGCCCTCAGGCTGACACATTTGCTTACTCACACACATGCACATGAGACGGTGAAAAAAAACCGCCTTTCCCCAAAGGCGCTTCTCTGACTCATTAATTTCCATCCTCATAATTAATATCTTGTTTAACAATCCGGGCTTATAAATAATTAATTTTTATTATTTTCCTTTTGTTGCGTGCCGCTTCGCTACCGGCTTACCTTCACCCCTTCTCTCTCGTACGGCTCCGAAGTACGTGTCACTTACGACCGCACGGTACACGCCCCAAGAGGGGACGGGGGAGCGTTTTTCCGTCCGGCACAGGGATCGAAAGGGATAAAGCGTGAAACCACCGAGCAACGAGGGAAGGATGTGCCAGATTCGTTCCGGTTGGTGGAGTTGAGTTAAATTTTTTTTCTTGGTATGGTGCTAGTGAATGGTAATTCCTTCCAAAGGGTTAGGTTTTCCCGTTTCCACAGGCAAAGCTTTTCCGGTTTGTGGTTTTACAACGAGGATTCACTTTCAACTAATTTCAAACGCGTGTGAATTGCTTCCAGGAGTGTGTTAGGCTATTTAAGGAACTTGGAAGGTTTTATAGGATGAACTAACATGAAGATCAAAGAATTATATATTTGGGAAAAGGAACTATTTAGTATCTAGTACCTTGATTTGTAAGAAACGTTCAAACTCGCACGAAATCGGCATGCCGTTTGTGTGGTCATCAAAATCATGACACTTTGAAGGAACAGATGGAATCATACTCACCATCACCAGAGTCTTTCTTTCCAGCTATGGATCATATTAGAATGTGCGAATTACTTTCCGGGCAAAAAAAAACCAACCCCCAACCAACACGCGGTGCCAAGCAATAATCCACCGTTAATGTATTTGTGTCACGTTACGCTTCGTTCGACCATTGGTTTCCTACGGCGATCCGTGCGATTGTCACCGTTTGGCCACGGAGTAAACTTCCGGTGTGGATTTTCCGCCTGATTGCTTCATTTTGTCAGTTACTTTTTTGTCGTTTTTTTCTTTGGCGCAACGGATGTTTGCGTGTTCGTGCACCACCGTCTTATGATTGTGTTTGGTCCTCGGCGAGTCGGGAAGAAGTCCTTTGGAAGGTAGGAATAATAAAGCGGATTTTTTTTTGCGCGCTTATTAGTGTCGGTTATTAGTTGAAGAAGTTTTTTGTCCAACTCTTTATTTGATTCTCGTTTTTTTTTATCCAGCACAGCCGGGGGGTGAGTTGCGGTTTCTACTTACTGTGACTTCATTATTTTCGCATTGTAACTCCTTCGGAGCCAGGTCGTTCATTTTTTTTTCATCTCCACCGGTGGGTGAAACTAATCAAAAAGATATTTTTTCGATCGAAATTGCGATGAAGATTTTCTCTTTCTTCTCCCACCCTAGTGGGAAGTCCTTGTTACTTTCTTTCGCTTCCGAAGGAAGGTTTTTCTTTCCCAGGCGAGTGATGAAGACAAAAATAAAATTGCATTATTTTTTCGTTTCCCAAGATTTTATTATCTTCCAGCTGTTCACAAATCGCACGCGTTCAATTAGTCACCGTTTTGGATTGGGGGTGACGGGTTTTCCCTTTATTTTAATACTCTGCATTTACATCCGACCAGCGCCTGCCTGGATAGAATTATTATTTTTGCTCGCCATCCTTCCTATCTGCAGACAGCCGCCGACGGCGAACACGGTAGCGAACGGATGAGCGAGTTTGTTTTTTTTCTTCATTTCATTTTCCAAGTGACTGACGGTTCGACTTTCCAGTCGCGTTGGAAACGACCATTGTCCGCCCCGTTGGGACGATCGGTCCTAGCTTATATCTTATCACACTTAAAATCGTCCTGCTCACGATGCGATACTCATGTCTGCGGGGCAGGATTTTGTGCATCCAATCTTTCTCAAGTCATCTCAACAACTTTTAGTTAATATTACATTAATTCTATCTCTCGCTTCCGAAGGGCATTAGTCCCTTCATGCTTGCCGCGTGACTTGCCGAGTGCACTCTACTACATGTACAACCAGCCGCACGTAAATACTGTAAACAATTGGAAATACAACACGTTTTCGCAAATACTGTTTCTCGTCCGGAAAATTCCCCCTTCCCCAATTCGAAGTACAGTGTTAAGATTTGCTACCGGTTTTCGACTGCTTTATCTGTGCGATTCATTTTACTGCTGTGTTATAGCTCCTCTCTTCGTTAGCTGCTCTGTTGTCTCTTACTATTATTACAGCTGTTGCTTCATCATGCTCATAATTTATTTTTCACTAGTTATTTACACAATGACCATTTTCTTACAGCGTCCTCCCCGAACGGAAGCAAATCATGAGCGAAAAATAATTGCAAAACACCTACCGTTGCCCGTTTACTTACTCCTCCCCTCCCTAACCGCAGAAAGGCTGCCCAGCAGTTCGTGAAAGGTCAGCAAGAGTAAAATATGAAAAGTGGTTTCGGTTTGACGTTCCATCCACGGTTTGGTTCAAACAATGCTCAGCGAAAACTCAAAGCCCTTCGCCCAAAGGCAAACGAGTCCCATGGTTGGCCTGTCTGCTGTCCATCTGTTCACATTCTTCCACCGAAGCCGGGATGATTTGTTCAAAACTTAATCCTTGACGTTTGCAGAACTACCACAACACACTGGGGGGTGGTAGGGTGATTACTGCTGGTGCGCTCCATCACACACAAACACACACACACACACCCACCGACTGTGTGGCCTGTCTGTTGCATCGGGAACTGACGGGAACGAAACGAGACTTTCCCTTCTGATCCCTCTGCGTTTCTCGTATTTCATCAGTTTCTCGTGTCTTTCGCGTCCAATCCCTGCGAGCAGCATGAAGCGTGCCGTTGCAATCCGTCCGATTGTGGAAGGCCGTGGCAACTCCTTTCCCGAGCCGTGCACAAGAAAAGCAGTGAACTGTCGTGTCGTGGCAACAAAGACATCAAGACTTTAGTTTCTTCTACCGTAGTCTTGGACTTGTGAATTTGTCCTTCTCGTTGTTGTGAGCCATTTTTTTTCACATTTGCAAAGACATTGATAAGACAGGACAGCAGTAAAATAGCCTTGTTTACGCTTATTCTTCGGTAAACTGAAATGACACTCCGTTTTAGAAATAAAACATGAATGCTCCAGTTCGAGTGACCTCTCAAAGCTGTGTATATTTTCTCGCCAATGTTGAAGCAATTTCCATCGAGAGGTTGCAATGACTCCTTCGCTTATTAAACAGAAATGACAAAAATAAGGGCAGAAATAAAACTGCAAATGGCACCTAATCATCGTTAGATATTTTACACACTTTAGCTTCATGCTTTTCCCAACAATCAGCATTGTGACAGTGTTCTACTGTGTTTAAATCTAGCTTCCCCTTCTTACATTTTCATGATCTTCTCTTCGAAATGGTTCTCCTTCAGCTCGAGTAATAAAAGATACACTATCCACTAGAGAAATCTCGCAACATGAAATCTTCAAGTTTGCGGCGTGTTTTTGCATCGTTTTTTGCAAGAACCGCCCCCACACCCCCGCTTGCCATCTTCTACGTACACTGCAATAACACTAACTAGACTCCGTTCGATCAGTAGCAACACTTGTTACATCCTACAACACACACACTCTCTCTCTCGCTCTATCTCTCCCTTAATTTAATCTTTTCGTTTTTTCTGCTCTTGAGGCATCGTGTTTGGTGAGATTAAACCTCACGCACAGTGTGTCCTTCATTTTGGACACACATGCGTAAGTCCTCGTCACCCATGTTGGCCCATGGCCAGTTGTGTAATTTACTCTCAGCTTTGTTTTATGTTACATACATGTACGTTTTGTCTTACGCTTTCTTTCTTTTTTCAGCAGCGCCATCTTTTTCCAGCATGTTTGAGTACTCTAAATCTATGTACCTGTATGAAGGGAGCTCCCTCGTTCCCCGCCAGGTGGCGATTCGACCTTGAAATGACAGAATTAAGCTACATAGAACTACTCCAGTACCCAGTAGGGGATGACCCCAGCCCACGGGAAGCGGGCTCCTGCACAATCACATCGATCATTGATCCGGGCTGTCCAGGACACGCCAGGAGCTGTCCGGCTCGTACTCGTTGGCACTCTCTCCCTCTCTTTATCTCTCTCTTCCTTTCCCTCTAGTGCATTACTTTTTCCTACTTCTCTCTTGACCCGGACCCTGCTTCGACTGTGTCTTCCACCTCAGCCATGGCGTTTCGATCTGCTAATCACGCGGATTGAAACAAATCACTGAAACGGCGATGTCCTGCGATGTCCTGCGATGCCGGCGGTGCCCCTTCAGAATCATGCCCCGCCCGATGCCGATACCCGGAACGCCGACAGTCGACTGACGACGGAACCGAGCACCTGATGAGCGGCCGGCAGGATCGACGGGAGCAGCAGAAGTGTCCCGCTGAGGTGATTGATTGATGTCAGCCGTTGAAGACGACGCCGTTCGTGGACGAGCCCGCCGGTCGGGGAGCCAGCCGAAGCGGCCATGTCCCCTGGGGTGGAAAAGGGGAGGAAGGAAACAGCCCCAAGAAGAGCAGGCAATGAATTGATTATCGACTGACGTGAAAAGGAAGTGAGAGCCACGTGATGAAGTGAAAGTGATTATTTTTATCTTAATTTGTTTGCCGATGATCGATTACCTTTCAACAAGTTTTTCCTTTCAATCAACGGGCGAATAAAGTTTTCTCTTTAGCCCGTATGAACAACGGGTGTGTTAGGGACATGCGAAAAGTTCCACGCGCGCAAATGATTAGATGATTCCCATGGGAATCAAACTGCAGTAGTTAACGAACGTTCGGGGGTTCAGAGGACAGAAAACTCGCTGCAGGAAACTAAACCATTCAAAATCTTTTAAAATTTAGATTTAGAAACTCTTTTTAGATATATTTTTAAATCCAATATGAAATCGAATTGCTCTTCACAACCAAAGGAGATACCAAGATTAAGCTTACCCTGCAGGTGCGTCATGTAGTCCTTCCGGTCCAGCTCGTTCTCGGCGTACGGTGGGAAGTGATCGTACGGGACGGCGTTTCCGTTCGCATTGTTTCCATTGCTATTCGCCGACGATGCGGCCGAAATGACGCGCGGTCGATCCTCGTCGATCGAACGTTCCGTCGATTGCAGATAAATGTCGTGTATCTTCGCCATGCAGCGTACCTGAACCGGTCGTACCGGAAACAGAGGAACGTTAGCAAAATGGGGAAACGGTTGAAGGGATCTATTTCGGATGAAGTGATCTCAAGTCAGTACCTTTAACTTCCCGTTCATGAAGTGGTGACTTCCGGCTACGAAGTGGATGCCGGCCAGCGACGTCTCGAACTCGTTCTTTCGCTCCCGGAATGGCTTATGCGTTCGGATGTAAGACGGATTCACCTGTAAGGAGAATTATGGTGGAATTATCTACCACATCGACTTGGGGCAAACATCAATTCTCCAATAATTGTGCTGTAAACCAGAAGAAGTCCTTTTCAGGCATGCATTTCCCATATTTTTGGATGCCGTTTATTTGTCTGTTGTCTAGTTGCAACACGTCTGCCGTGCAATTGCCTATATTTTGGCGTAAACAATCATGATTTGTTCTATTCTTTAGATAACAATCTTCTTGTTTGACCGAATGTTTTTTAACTTAGAAATAGGTAAAGTCATAGATAGCCATAGCTAAAGGCAACTCTAAAATTCCGCACTCCCACTCCACCCTGCACAGGTGCATAAATAATTCTTTTCTCGATGCCATTTTCAAACGTATCCAATTTCTTACCACCTGCAAACAAACGGTCGAGTTTCACTTCGCACGGACCGATTTTCGTGCGCTCACGTACGATTGTACCATTTCCCGACAAACTGGGGATTGGGGTTGGCCGATGCCGCGCGTTTTTCCTGGGGATTAAGACGCTTCGCCCCGATGCGAACCCATGCCGCCATCTAATGTGCTTCCACGTTACACGGTGCATTAGGAAAATTAAGGATTAGTTGAACATGATTTGTTACACACAAACACACATACATACACACACCGAGTCATAGGGAGCCAGGGACGTAAATGCCGAGCCGGTGCGGTGTCCTTTTTCCGCTCGCTTTACTCCCCATCTCCGCGAACCGACCAGTCGTAGATTAGAAAAACAAAACAGAAAAAAAGAATAAACCAACTGAACTGCGTGGATGGTGTGTAAAAGTTTTTCCACCACCCCAAACTGGCGGGGCCTGCCAGGGTGGCCCAGGTAATTCGGGGCCAGACGAATGCTGGCCGGAGAACCGGCGAGAACCGTGGTCGCAACGAGGCGAGGGAGAGGATAGCATTTTTCCGCCTTTTCGAGCAGATTACGAAAGCATAACCGCATTTGTCTAATTGCTCGTGCTCACGTACGACAATGGCACACATACACACCGCCCGTCCGGGTGGCGTCGGGAGGTGGGTTGAATGTGAGTGGAATAATCTTGTTAGAAGCAACAAATTAAAATAGATCGCCCCGGCAATGGGAGGGTCTGGGTAGATGCGTTCGGTGCTGGGAAACATGCAGTTGTTTCCGGGTGTTGGAAGATAAAGATCTAGCGGCGTTGTTTTCATTTCTCCCTTTTCTTTTCTTTTTTTTTTGTCGACCAGCGAAATGCAGTTCCCTCTTTAATACTACTTCATTGCAATTTGATTATAGAGATTAGGGTTCCCCCTTTTCTGGAGCCCGGTTTAAGGGTTTTGGAACAAATTAATTCGTCTGATTTATTTTGCCCCGGATTTGCAACAAGTTTTGTTTCGGGTTTAAAAATGGATTTGTTACGAGTTTGGATAACTTTTAGTTTCCGTTGCGAATGCGTTTATTCTTTTCAGTGCACGAGAGGTGGAAAATTGAACCGCCTTCCTTGTGTGGTATTATTTTACAGTACAGCCCAAAACTTTCTTCCTCGAGAGGCATCGTCCTGGGGGCACGAGTGACCAAGTTTGGGCCACCACTATCATTCATCCATTGTAAACTCATTCGGACTCATCGACAATAGGAAAACTTTGTCCCTAGCTTCCGCGACCCCCGGGGGGGCCACGGGCATGTTGTTTCTTTTTCTTCCTCTTCTTTGTATTCGTTTGTCTCCGGAGACACACAACATCCGGCCGCCGGTGGCAAAAGTAGGATCGAAACATGTTTGATCCTATTAACAAATTGTTGTAAGCGAACGGGATCCTTTTGGGGTGGAGTTTTCTAAAGGTGGGGATGGGCGAAAGTTTCCCTCCGGCCCCTCGAGTGTACAAAGTAACCCAAGGTAGCCTCCGGAATAGGGACTCTTTTGGGGCTGAGGAGGAGGTGGTGGTGGTTTTTCGAGGGTCTCGTTGACGCTGACCAGAACAAACCGAATGGAAATTTGCGGGGGGATGGTAGAGTGGGCCTCTTTGGGGCTTGTTATTTCCCGCCCATTTTTTTCCCTGCTGGTTGTTTTCAAACAGCTCCAGTTCCAGTGTCCTGGAAACGGTCGCGTTGGGTTTCACCGGTCGGAAATTTTCTGGCAACTTTTCACCTACCGGAGATTGTCTTCGAAAACTGTCACCCAACGCTCAAAGACCCGAGAAGGTCCTACCGGGCGGTCCGGGAAAGTGGCCGTTACCAGAGAGAGATTCCGTGGGCGATGCAAATGAAACCAGCAGCGGAAGGGCTAACGGGGTTTTTCCGATGCTGCGGGTTGCGCTGGCGTTTAATGCCGTCGGCGCCATCCACCCCCGGAAGGAATTCAAGTGGAATCAAGATCCGCTCACCGTCGGCGAAATGTGAGGAGGTGTGTGTGTGTGTTTTTTTGTTTCTTTTCTGCCACTGACCTTTATCTTTGCAAAAGAAACTCCCGCGGGGGCTGCTTTTTGGAAAAGAAAATGTTTCCCCCACCACCAGAACGACCCCACAGGAATGGGGGATTCTCTGACGGACGCAAACGCAGCACTCTGGGACGTCGTGTTGTTTCTGCAAGGGTCTTCGGTTCGTTGGAAAACAATTTAACTTGGCCCTACGGCCATCCGTCCCAATCCGTCGGGCAGGTTTCCAAAGTGGGCAGTTGTTTTGAGGACGAAAACTTGCCAACCCTTCCCCATTAAAACCATCTCCAGACGACGCCGCTCGGGTCCGATCGCTCCGGCCGGTAACTTGATAGCTGATAAATTTTGACGCACCCCCCGTTTCCCTCAAGTGGAAGCTGAGTTCGAAGGAGCAGCAGGATCCCGCTAGCCCCAAAAACTCAATCGAAGGGTACGGCCCGGGAGTTATGAAATATTTTCCGAGAAAACCCCGATGCGGCTTTTGATCACACACGGGCATGGGAAAAGGGTTCGCCAGTGGGGCGAATTCCTGTGGGTCCGGACCGAAAACTAATAAAACTAACGATTACCTCGAAAATCCGGTAGAAAATCAAAGGGAAATCTAAATTCCGGCGATTATCCTCCCGGCCCTCCGGGGGAGGGGAGCTAGGCCTTAGGGGTGGCGTAAAGTTGCGCCAAAGCCGGTGGTCACCGCAGTTTCGTGCCCAGTTTTGTTTCTATTTCTTGCTGTATTTCTTTGTGCCCACCTGGTGCCCATCGGCTACGGGGAAAATGTTGGAAAAGTTTCCCCGGACAACGTCCCCACAGGGACAACGCGTGCGTGAGGGAACATTCCTCACCCTGGTAAGTATGCTGTCACCGCGTTGACTGGAGCCTGGAAAGCCTCGCTCCCTTTCCGTCCGATGGTTTGTGGTATTAAAAGCCAGGAAGTCGTTCTCAATTTCCTTCGATAGGAGCCACTTTCCCGAGCCTGGACGTTGGTCGAAAGTTTCCACTTTTCAATGGTTTTGGTTTTGTTCGAACTTATCGTGCCCGTCTTTCGCTTTTTGCTGGCCGTGTGATTCATGGCTACTCCGTCACTGGCCGCTTCTTTGGGAACACTCTGTTGCATTTTTTATGTTTCGGCGTAGCCTTACTTATGTTCAACAGGAGGGCGTATTTGTTTTCCCTATGACGGGAAGCTAAACCGCTAACTTCTCCCACCCGCAAACATTTTTTAACATCTTTGTTGCGCTCGATGAAAACAAGAGCTTTGTTGATATTCGGAAAAGCGTCCAAAGTTTAGGTACTTGAATAAAAAAAGTATAAACCTTCCCACACAGCATCAGCATAACAATAAAATCCGAGCAAAAAAAAATCCGACTACTCACAACAACAGAGAAACGAACAGAAACAAAGCCCCGATTTTCCAACAACACACACACCCATCAGCGGAGGGGTTTTCGGTTCCACCCCACCGCTGCGGGCGGGAAGTTTGAACTTTATAATTTTCACTCGCGCCTCACCGGGTCCGGTGAATAGATTATGATTCGGGCGTCCGAGGGTATCGGTCAAGGCATCACATCCTGGTGAGCCGAGTGAAAGGGATGAGAGGAAAAAAGCTTCTCCACTGCCTCAACATTCACTGCCTCCACAAGCCAATAAGGCTTGTCGCAAAGGCATTACTGGGAGGCAGGAAACACTGGGGCAGAAGCACCGGGAGGTGGCACCCGGGAGTTGCACGGAAAATCTGATCAGAACCACTGAAGGGTGAAATAAGATTTAGTTCGATTGGGTGGATTGTTTCAATGGCGAGTTCCAGTTCGGGGCTTCGGTGAGCTTTTCCGAATGACTGCGGCCTGGTTGTATTTTTTTTGCTGTTGTGTGTGTGTGTGTGTGCTCTAGCTTCGTCGGACGCTTCTTCCACTCAAATGAGGATCGCAAGGAGAAGCTGCCAGATAACGAGTCCTTAAAATGGAAATTGAGTAAAACTGAGTGGAGTCCGTACGGACTTTTCTTTTCTCTGTCTTCTCCCGGCCCGGTTCCCGGGATCTGAATCGAAATGATAACAAACTTTTTGAATATGAACCCATACCCACGTACCCTGAACCGCCCGTACGTACGCCATAAGATCACGCAGTTGGAAAATCAACAATCAGGAGGACCGGTCGTTTTCCACCGGGATGCGTGAGGGATGGGTGGGAAGGTGGATAAAAAGTTAGCGAAAGACATCACCGTCCCCGTGGATGAGTGACTGAGTTAAACGAAAAGGGAAGAATCGAAAAAAAAAAACCCAACTCCTTTCAAATCATCGGTCGATCGAAGGAGAAAAAGAAAAACCTTCACAATCATCATCATCATGCCTCCTTACGCCACGCTAGCGTATCGGCTCGGTCGGCCTGGCGAAAGGATATGAGAAAGTTTAATGTCTTATCTGTCAATTCTGTTTGTTCCATTTGGCGTTCGGCTTGTCTGGCAGTTAATTAGAAAACCCGGGAGGATACGCGGGCGGAGGCGGACCGGATCGAAACAACTTGTAATTACACCTCGGTGAGTTTTCGATGAAGCCAATGAAGGCGAAACCGATCACTGCGTGGACTGGCTAGGCAAGGGATCGTCGAAGCCAGGATATGTTTCTGATTGTTGGATTCGAGTTAAGGCCAAAATGGAGTTTGTTACATTGCGATTATAATTCCCCCTTTTTAGGTGATAAATTTTTATAAAACAGTTGAAAAATAAGATTTTAAATAACTGTCCAATAGATTCTTCCAGACGGAAAATTCATTATTTAGATATAATTTATTAAACGATGCTTTTGACAGAATGTTGACAAGGCCAAGGAACAGTCCCTTCGCAATTGTAACACACAGCCCCCTTCACAGCACCCTTTTGCAACCAAAGTCCTTGAAATAGTTCTAAACTTTTGACCCGTCGGTTTAGACTTTCTTCGCCTCCTTCTCCACTCCAAAGGGGAAAGTTCCCGTTCGCAACATTCACACGGATCACATTTAGGGCCACAGAAGTTTCGCTCCTTGAACCAATCCTCCGCCCCGCCGGCCCTGCTGGCCCCGTTACCGGAAGGGCCCGGGGGTTGAGTAAGAGAGCCCCTTATCATGTAACAAAGTAGCCTCCGGGGACCAATCAATCATCTGCGTCATTTCGCCTGCGTGTTCACCTCGCATACCTGCCGGAGGTCGGTACACGGGGCACACGTGCACGTTCTCGGTGTTGTCTCGGTGTCAAATATTCATCCACTGCCATCACCATCGTCATCATCATCGTCGTGCGGTAAAGGACATGTAGCCTCCTTGACGGCACATTTGTCGATAGTTTGCCGGCGGTCGGCGAACGAACACCAGACCGACAAGACAAGACCGAACACCCGCGCACTAAGATTCATTGCGCAATCTGTTTTTCCGGGCTTGTCTGTGTGTGTGTGTGTTGAGCAAGAAGATGTGTCTCTCTAGGGGGAAGATAAGGACGCTTGGAACACCGTTTTCTTACGTCTCTCTCCGGCAGACTCTGCGAAGAT
>JAOEFI010000004.1:22916464-22948586 GCA_034621735.1 Anopheles plumbeus
CCTAAAACATAGGTTTACATTGAAAGTATTGAGGTTTGATACGCCGAAACATTGTTCTTTTTTACGTTAAATGGCAAATTAAGATTATTCACCCTTGTTAGATCGAATTTCAACAAAATTCATCCCTACAATTGTCCTGATTGCTTATAAAATTTTACAACTGTGTTACACTACGTTGAAGTACATGGAGAACTGTAAAAGGGTTTAATTTTTACCGATGATTTTTCGAGGCTTAAACCTTCGATGCTGAGTTTCGTGAAAAATTGATGTTAATTTCCTTCTCCGCCACTGCCGAACGACAGTGGGACACCTACCTGCTGCTCGTTGATGAACCAGGTCAGGTTGGCCGGTGGGCGCGAGTTGTGGGACGTGCAGTTTCCCCGGATGATGTCCCCGACGCGGTACCGCGATCGCATACCATGAATCGAGGGCACATGCTTCGGGACCTCTGCGGAGAGAAGAGAAGAGGGAAAGGTCGAGGAGGAAAAACATGGAAATTAAACCACATCAGTCTCATTAAATCATATGATACGTTGTGCCACTTTGAACCCTATGAGTTTCAGTGATCATTTGGGACCAACATTTCGAGCTGCCTTTGTTGACGGAAAAGCGGAAAACGCGGTCCGGGCATTACACGTTTGCGGTTGCGGCACGGAATGGTTGCATTGTAGTCGCGGAAAATTATCCATTAATTACCCATCTAGGGGAAGCGTTAATGGTGTGTTTCGCGGGAACTCGGCGCAAAATCGATCAACTGGTGCATCAACAAAGGGGTTTGACACAATTCGCTAATTTCTGTTTATTTAATTTGTCTCTTTTTTTCTTTTTGTTTCCCCCCGCCGTTCGCCGTTTACACTTACGCGCCATATCCCGATTCCGAATCTCCGATACCGATTCGCTCGAATATGCTATTTTTCCCCTTTATGTTAAACCGCTTACTGGGAAAATAATTTGTGGTGAGGGTATAATTAATTTCGACGTCGCGCGTCAACAGAACGAAAAAAAATGCGGTTCAAAAATCGAGAGGACAATCGAAGTTTAAAGGAAATTAATTATGGACAATTGGTTTCGGAACTCCATTACAAAGTGGCACTTCATGGGGGCTTGAGGAAGGGAACGTTGAGGTGCCATTTTCCGGCGGCGACCCACGGGGGCTGAATGCAGACAATTTTGGGTTCCGCGAATGGGGCTGAATAATGCAATGCCCGTTGATGTCAGACGGCGGATGGGATGTAAAAGTGTCATTTTGAGCTGGGCTCAGTTCGTGCACCACAGGAGCTAACGCGGGTATGGGGGTTGGGGGGTTGTGATACTTACCGCACACTTCCAGGTCGCCGGTCACGATCATGGTGTGGAACGAGGGTGCATCGGCTGACACTTCGCAGCTGTACTTTCCGGACGATCCCAGTGACAGCCCCAGGAGTGTCAGCTGACTTTCATTCGAGGCGGAGCGCTGAAATTGTGCAGATGTTACCGGAGTTACACAGAGAGTTTGAAAGATTACTTCACAAACATTGACAGGGTTTTTTTTCATTTTTTAAAGTTCTTTTTCCACCGATACTTTCTCCCGTCATACTTTCGATGATGTTAATGTAAAAGTTCGTTGGAGCCATTCTACAAATAATTTATACATTAATTCATTCCAGAACACACACTTCTACAAACCTAAGCAATTCACATAAACCCAATTCCTAGTTCAATACAGAACAATGTAAGCATTAATTTCGATTTTAGTAAGCAGATTTACTCGAGGGAAAACTAATTAAATATAAACGATTCCAGGCGCCTCCGGAAAGAAAACCTCGGGGCCATTTACATTGCTTCCTTTGTTGGAGAATGTTTTAATGAACTAGCAAACAGCGGGCCGCCCACGTTCATCAATTTCTAGACATTACCCCACCCCCCCTCAGCCACGCGGATGAGTATTATAAAGTAATTATAAATATTATCCTTCATCGTCGGCATTCAGATTCGGTCGGCCTTTACTTACTGGACGGAAATCGGAAAAGTTGGCTTTCTTTTCCCGGTCGTCTGGCGAGAGAAATATTCTCCATTATGGTACGTGGCTGCCAAGAGAGTGGTTCTGGGGAGTCAGTGGTCAGAACTGTAGCAAGTTTTTCCCCGGCCGGTAGCACGCGGTACGAAGGATACAAACCCACAATCTAGTTTAAAAATTTCAACTATTTAAACGAGCGCGGATGCTTTCTGCAGCAGATGATGCGGTGGTTCATCGGAAAAATGAGTTGCCCCTCAGGGGTTTTACGTTTCCTTTAGTTTTTGCTTCATTTGAAAGTTGAAGGAATTCCCTGGAATTGTTCTGTTTCTGTGGTTTACAAGAACTGTAACGGATTTTCATTTAACTTAACACGTTTAATCCAAGCAAGCGGTTTCGTTTATTAACGATCTTCATTGTGTGCTTTGATCATACGAAAAAAGACTCCCGTCCCCTAACGGGAGAAACAATTTGCAACGGTTTAAAATCGAACCATTTATTCTGCTACCAACCGCGCATTACAAAGTGTGGGATCTTTCCGGAAACAACTTTCGAAACTTTCCCAAAACCACCACCACCAGCAACATTCTGTCTTGATCGCTAGTGTTTCCGAAGCAGCACCAGAAAGCCACACATTTTGTCAGCTTCCTAATTTGTTCCGGAGTCAGAAAGGCTGAAGAATAAAGAAAAATGCTACTTCTGCTGAACCAGGGGGGCCTTTTTAACGAAACTATTGGATTTTTTCTCTTCTACAGGAAAAAAAAGGGTTTCCCCACATGCTGCAGCATCTCCTTCCACATGTTCACTCCGATACATTTTTCTCTTTCCGACGACGACGGATGTGAGTGGCTAGTTGCCAGCTTCGAGACAGTTTTTCCTGGCTAAACTCCCAACACCGGAGGAACTCGGGCCCGCTGGGGGGTACGCTGGCGGTACGTTTTCTAACAACATAAATTCATTGTGGTTTTGCTCTTTGCAGGCCAAAGTTTCAACAGCGTATGCTGTTCTGGGTTTGGCCGATTTTTGCTCCATGCGACGGCTTGGCCCTTTTTTATTTCCCACTCCTGTGGCCCAAAAATGGTTGCCAGTGTATTAGTATCTAGTCGTCGGGCACCGAGCGTCGGATGGGGGTGTGTGCATGTGTGTGCGCTAACTGCGCCTCCGGTGCTCCATGCTGGAAGAATTTGCTGCTGCTGCTCCCATTGCGAATATTAGATGAATTATCGAGGGACTTTGAAGGGAAGATAAATCTGTTCATCTTTGTGCTTTGGCCGGGCCCGGCGGAAGGAGCTGTAGCCTATCTAGAAGGTAGTAGAGCATTCCTTAAATTTTCTGAAAATCTGGCCATGCACCATTCAATCCATTCACTTGAAGGGAAAAACTGGCCTCGCGGGAGGGCGAATATCGAGTTTCAGTCGGTACATGGAATGTGTGCTATATATTTTTCATCTCGAATATTGAATAGTTGTCTATTTTGATTCTACTCCATTTCTAGGAACTAATATCCAATTTAAGTTCATTCCTAGAAGGTTTTGTCCTGAAGCAGATATTTGGTTTTCACAATTCAAGAGAATTCATCGCTATCGATGTAAGCTACATGTAAAAGGTAAATAAAGCGCAAGACGAACACTGTATCAATGCGTTAGAAGTTGAAAATGAACTCCTCACCTTAACCTGCACCCCTTGCGTGGGGAATATCTTCATCGGCGGGCTCTCCTTCGGCGTGTAGCGGTAGAACTCCCGTCTCCCTTTGTACCATTTGACCGAGTACAAACTTTCGCCGTCCATGTCGTAGTAGCAGTGCAGGGTGGCAGCGTCTCCGCGGCGCACGGCAGGCGGCACCGTTACCTGGACGTCTCGGAGGGCGGAGGCCAGCACTGTGCGACGGGGTGGCAGGGAGCGTGAAAACAGAAAGAGTAGGTTGGAAAATTAGTGCGCCGAAAAATTGGTAATTAGCCACCTTCCCGTCCAGCACCCGCAACCCCGGGGGGCAGCACGCAGAAAGATTGATTAGACCAGTGGGTGGGAGAATTCTTTGATTGGACCGCTATTTTGGGAGGAGAAAACATTTGCCGCTGCTGTTGGGTTGATGATTAATGAAATCGGTAGATTATCATTCAATGGATGATGGTGAAAATTCAAAAAGGATTCAGGACGAATCGGGGAGGCGATATGTGCTTTGTTATTAATTGGAATAAATTAACATTAACATTAAAGAATATGGATAAAAATGTACATCGTGAGAAGATTAACAGTTGGTTCATTTAAAACAACTAACAGATATTGTGGCGAAAGGTACAGGCGAGCAATTGAAACATTTCAACAACATAGATTATTCAATTCACTTCTCCAGCAGCACGGGAAAACACGAACAGTGTAACATTTTTGTCAATTTTATGCACCCCTCCATAGCTTTCTTCCAGTCGCGTCCAATAAATTTGTCTCATAACCCTCGATGAACTGTTGGTGGCAAATCTAGTGGGATGTTATCGAGAAGAACAACAAAAACAACTGCCAGAAGGCAACGGAAAGTTACTCCTGAAGCAGATAGGGGAGACAGCCACTCCAGCGGGCGACGCATCCTGTTGATAAGTAGCTTGCTCAAAGTATTTTATAATCAACAAAACTTTTCCTACTCATCCCCGCTTCATTGGACTGGGTTGGGAGGGTTTTCCCCGGTTCGCAAAAAGAACAAAGCAGAACCCCGCTGGTGGGAGCGGGTTGTTTAGAGAGGGGTGTGGCGATGGGAGAAGGGGGAATTTTACTCTGCTAGAAAAGAAAAAAAAACCGTTCAACCCAGCTCACTTTCGTGTAAAGTTTGTGAAGTCGTTCCATGCCGGGAGAGAGAGAGAGAGAGAGAGGGAGAAATAGAGGTAGAGTGAGTCCTCTACTCTCGGCGAGCAGGACTTGTGGTCTATAAAAACACCTGCTTTTACCCAATTTATGCTTCATCGGGTGACCATGTGCTCGATCTTTCCGTCGTTTTTTCGTGGAGCAAAACGAAAAAACAAGCAGAAAAATAAACAGACGGTTTAAGTTGAGATGTTCATAAGGAAGGAAAACATTACGCGAACTTAAACTGAGGCGATAACATCATTTGCTTGTGGGCTGAGTTACTGAGAAAGAGGAAATGGACGGTTGATCTACATTGTATTTTAAATATCTTCAAACACATTTGAAATGTGGTTTATTCCATTAAATTCCTCAAATATGAATTGAATTTAATGACGGTACCAAATTTGTTTCAAATTAGTTTTAATTGAATCTCGAGTCGAAAATATTCGATGAATTTTACAATTTTCATGGATGCATGACTTTAAACACCGAGGGAAAATCAATCCACACCGCTGCTCTTTAACGCGGCCAATTCATTTCAAGGATATCTCCATTGTATCTGTATCAGATACATTCACATTCAGACTGCTTTCAGCATTGACCTTCATGTTCGGAATGTTTCCCCTTCTCTCACTCTCTTTCACTCTCTGATTCTCTCCCTCTTCGTTGCGGGCCCAGCGAATTGTGCACTCCATCAAATCAACCGATCCGGGCATTCAGCCGACCGATCGGTGACTACCGCTACTAAGCGCAGGGAAACTCTGGTCAAACATGAACACGAATGGATGGTGCGCATTTGCCTTTGATCTGAGGCCGTAATTAAATGTTTCAAACGTCAGACCCGTGCCTCAAACTCCCCCATTATAATCCACCATATTCGTCCGCATCAATAAGCCGACTGGCCGGTTCTCGTGTTTCAGGAAGCCGGGAAAAACCCCGGTAAAGCTCGCCACCCACCCGGGCGAAAAATGCCAACGGGACGAGTTTGTAAAAATTAAATCCTTTCCTCTTCACTTCTTCGAGGCGGCGAGGGAAGGTAATCAGCGGGCGTTCCATCGAGCGCCACGTTTGCGAAATCTCATTTCCTGCCCAAGAAACCCCCTCCGGCACGGGAATCGGGATCGTCGCCGTGGGCATGGGCGTTTTGAATCGTTGATCCCCTCCGTGGCGAACAAAGGTTCGATTGATTTTGGTCCAAAAAAAAAAAAAAACGAAGACATCCAGCTCGGAAAGTACGCCCATTTTTCTGGACGGATTTGGCGTTTCCGTCCAGTGTGACATTAACATTTCCGTCACGTATCCTTCGTTCGTCGCATGGGGACGTGCCGAATGGGCACGACGCTAAGGTATCATCCCGGTCCCGGGTGCGTATGTCGCTGAGACCGGGCCTGCGTATCCTTTTGCGTCCTCCGGTGGATGGGTTTCCCTTTTTTTTTTTCCTTTTTTCGATCAACTTTCATTTGTTCGCCAATCACTTCGCCTGGTCAGTCGCAGGCGCCGGGGGTGACAGACGAGAGGGAGAGAGAGAGATTGGCGGTGATTAGCGAGCCGGCCGGGGGATGACAAAAAAATCCTGGTCGTCCGGATGAAAGGATTTCTTAGCGCGGTAATTTCATTAAACCCCCGCCGTGCATGCGAAGGATTTCAATTTAAGATTCGACAATAAATCGCGTGATGTGGAAGGATTTTTCCAATCCCGAACTCTGCTCGAATACTGAAATAGGTTTCAAACATTGTTTCAAACATTGTTGTAGGAAACATTACGAAAGGATCGCCAAAAATCAACCATTGAACTATTTTTCTTGTAGAATGTTTATTATAGTTCTTTTTTTTTCGATTTATAATAGTTGACATCGTGCATTCGTAAATCATGTGAGTAGAAGATCCCATGATTAAAAAATACTATGAAGCACAACTCACACAGACACCTAATTCCAAACTGATTCCTTGAATAGAAAAATAGAAGCCTTTGTGCTTTCAGGACATATAAAGACGAACGAGAAAGAACGACAATGTAAAGGGGCAGATTAAAACAACAGAACACCAGGCAAGCATGAAACAACATAATGGGCCTTATACTGATGCACTTCACCCGTCAGTCAAACCCCCCGTTCGGGGGGAAGACCCCTTGCCGGGGTTACGGTTCCTCCCTTCCACCCCTCACAGTGGGATTCTGTGGTGTGGTTTCCGAGACGCGCTTTTGTTTGCCCATTCATTCCGGACATCTTTCCAGACAGGGCACCCGCCAGCCATCCCGCGTTCCCCGATCCCAGGGCGAAATAATAGACCACCCTTTGAGGGGTAGCATCAGTCGAGATGAGGTGGAGGGACAAAGAAAAAATCCTTGAGGAAACTGCACCAGCGAGGTGCAGATGCAAATTCATTTACTAAAATGTCCACTCTCCATGATGTGGCCGTACCATCGCCACCGTGCGCCCGGGACGCGCTCCCGAACAAAAGGCCAGATGGAAAGCCCATCCTGTTCTGTTTCGCTTTGGTTTTTTTTTGTGTGCGTTCCCTGAGCTGGGCGAAGGACGAAGGACGAAAGGTTCCAACGATGCCACACCATGACGTTGACGTTGGATGTCAAGTGGTGTGTGCACTAGTGGAGATATGCAAAGGACCACCAAACCGTACCGCATCGAACGGAAACATAATGGTCTTTTCATCGTTCCCGCTGTTAGAGCGGGTTGGTCTTTGTGTGTCTGTGTGTGTGTGTGTGTGTGTGTATGGCCGCGGTGGCTCACTTTTTGCACCGTGACGTATGATGACCGTGTGGCGCGAAAAGGACCACGAGTGGAAATCATCACACACTCTTCAGCCATCTGCTGCTGCTGGTGCTGCTGCAAAAAGGCCCACTGGCTCCCGCTGTGAGGTTTTTTTTTTCCCCAGGCGCCCCTTCCATTTGGACCCTTCACAAAGGGCGTAAAGAAGTCGGCTTAGGAAGCTTAGGAGGCTCTTGGTGGCTGATGGCTTTTAATGACCGGCAAAGAGGTCGTCATAACGCTCCGCCCTGGCTCCGGGGTTACAACACGGACTCTCTCTCGCTGTGTGTCAAACACACAGACAGGCCATCCAACGGCCCACACACCAAGGGGCTCATCTTCAACGTCGACCTTCTCGACTCTTCATTCAACGAGGCTGGAAGTCGAGCTACACGCTCAATTGTTGCGGACAACATTAGAATCGGCATCTCGAAAGGGGGCGCAGTAGACGTCGGATGGCGCATCTTCTCTGCCATCTGGAGAGGGCTGGTTCGAGTCGGTTTTTCTTTGTTCCGTGGCCGTGCTAATGTTTGCCGAAACGTGGCGGTGGCGCACGGATGGCGAAAGGTTCCACCGTTCGGTTCCCGGTTGACGCTTTGTGGCATTTTGTGTTCTTATCATTGTGGTCCCCGTTCTCGTGTAATTCTCTTCGCCATCTTGGCGTGCCCGGTTTCCTTTTGCATTTGGCTTACATCGGGGGCGTGTGCCACGCGACCGTAACCAACACCGCAGAGTAGGGAGGGGGGGATGTTATTCTTCATTCACACAAATATGTTTCAACAGTTTGAAAGCCTTTCTGCTATCGCGTTAGGGATATACTATGTGTGTACGTCTATGCTATTCAAGTGACTGTAATGATGAACAGTAACCGTGCGAGATGGCGGTTCTATTATCTTCTTTTCCCCTTCTGTTTTTCTTTTCCGGCTTCCGAGCTTTGATTGGGGTTGGGAAATTAAAAAGCTTTGCCCTCGCACGTATTATACAGAGCGTTTTGAAAGCAGTTTCGTTTGGAAAATTAGTCTGCAACAACTTGACAGAGTATTTGAAGCTGGGAATTTTTGTTAGTGTACAGTTTTTGAAAGTGTTTGATCGTGGAACTTTTACGTTGCAATACGAGTAAGGATTCATATTTCAATGCTGAATAGAGCATGGAGAGCTTTCACTGCTTATCGAACATTTGTGGACCAGTTTTCGTCATTGTTTCTCAAAAAAAGTTCATGTTTTTTATTTGTTTTTCCATTTCTACCAAATTGTTGTCGGTTCATTACAGCAACTTTGCCGCTAAGTAATAAGGAATATAAATATTAGCTTGTAAAACATTCTCAATTTTTTTATGCGTGCAAAGACAGATGCTTCTACAACTATTGAAACCGTGGGTTCCTCTCCCTTTTTGATTCTTTTCTAGCTGTCGTTTGAATCTGCTAGAATACTAAGAAAAGGTATTAACGAACGGTTGAGAATCTTTACCATTTAAACTACCTTTTTACATTGCATCGTCGGTGCCGCTCTTGTGCTTTACGATAGGGTCAAGTTTCAATAAGCTTGCTTCTCGAGGCTCAGGTTCTAGGAAAAGTTGCTTTTTTGCACCAGTTTCCAGTTCGTGGAATGTGAATCGGTATGAGTTCGGTATCGGAGGTCACTTATGACCCGAATAACCAGAACCTCACTTAATACGAGTCCACTATAACCAGGTGAGAATGTACGTCTAAACTTCCTCTTTCATCGAACGGAACTTTTTCTGTGAATTTTATGCAATTTAATGGCGATGTAAAGTATTATCTTTTCTGTCCATAATCATGCCCTGTTTGCGGAACGGTTTGCGTAATGGAAATTAGATTTTCGTGCTTCATTTACGCGAACGCATCGAGGCAAGGGTACGTCATGGCTTATGAGTTTCAACGGCATTCAGATAGTGATGTTGAACCATCCATGGCGTTCCTTTGGCACTGGCACTAACACTATGTACACGAGCGGCCCCGCCGGCCTCCAATTGCCGCCGGCAGTTCACGTTCCGGACGCTTGCCGCAGCCAAACGAGCGAACATGCACTCGAGTATGCATCCAATCTCGCGACCGTGCAGTGCTTTTGATTAATTTCATACCACTCGTCGTCGGTCCGGGCGAAGATTTATACCGTCAGGCTACTTATGCTGCTGACCCGGGAGCGAATCCTCGCTGAGAAGGAGGAGGAGCAGGAGGAGAAAGGGGCCCCGGGTCGGCTTTGAACTCTGTTCGGCCAGCGGCGTGAGAGTGCTTCAAGAGGTGGTTCCCTTCTGAGTGGGCTCCGGGGCAGAGTGAAGTGGGAAGCGCAAGGCGACGGTGACGGACACCATTGTTATGTGGTGAATAATTTATGCAAGTCAGTTCACATTACAAGTAGTTGCGAAGCACGTAAGACAACCACGCTACAACCGATCGCAATGTTTGGCCGAAAAGGAGCAGGAGAAGGAGGATGGCTGGGGAACAAGCAAGGCCTGTTCTTCCAACTCCCACCCCATTCGTCGCGACTCCCTTCGTTTCCCTTTGCTGGCAATCGTGTGCCTCCGCCAACGTCCTTCGTTGGTTCCATTACGATACAATGAAGCAAACTGTCCTCGAGATTGGTGTTGAGAGAAAGTTGAATGCAATGTGACTATAGTTGGCGCTGGAAAGCACGACTCTCCGACCACCCGTTGCAGGCTTACCCACCACCGCACGGCACTCGTTGAAAACCGAACCGTCGCCAGCGAGGAAAACATTAATAATTCAATTAAAGTGGAATTAGAAGACGAAACCGTGGCGGGCGCGCGCAGCGTGAAACGATTACACCGTCAGAGCCGGACGGAAGTGCTTACACCGTTTGTAAGTTTGGCCCGAAGTGGAATAATTCATCGACATTTCGTCTTCGTTCCTTCCGGCCAAAAACACGCGCAGCACGCCGAACGGCAAGCAGTCCGGGAGTGGTGATGGCACCGAAATTGGCCCAAGACATTATTGCGGGAAGGGAAATTAGCCGCAACAATGGAAGGATATCGGAATGGAGTTAGAGGAAGGGAGAGGCAAGCGGGTCAGACAAAATCCTTCCTTCGCAACATATACCTATGTAGCTCAACAAATCGCTTTGTTTTCTCGGAATAAGTGTCGAGCTATTTGTACATTTACATCAGAAAATTTAAACCTCATCCTAAGTGTGAAAGATTGCGATGAAAATTATAGATCAATAATGAATTTCAATAAATTTGCATTGAATTTTAACACGCAAGGAAGAGGCATCCGCTAATGATTGATTCGTAACCAATTCTGCATCAAACAAATCAATCAAAGAAGGCGCGCACGTTTCCGGAACGGGCGATTCCGGAAATCGCTGAAAAATAAGGTTAATGAGGAGTTCCACGAAAACACGAAACAAACAAACGCTACCCGATCGCGATGCCGGAGTTCGGTAGGAAAATATCATTTCCATCGCGCGCAGCACATACATTATTTTGCCGCGTGGAAATCACGGAACGCGATTTCGGTCGCGCTTTTCAATCATCGACATTTCATCCACGATGGAACGCGGTCGCGGTTTTCTTCGGTGGCGGAGGCATTTGGCAAAAGAAGGGAAAAGAAGAGCCAGACTCCACAGCCACCGAACGACGACGACGACGGTGACGACGGCGCTCGAATGGATGTGATTTGATTTGCACAAATTTGTGTATTATCCAAATGGGTGTTTTTCGGTAAATGCGCAAACGTTTCGGAACCACCAAATCCGAAGGGGGCGGAATCATTATTTAGGCAAATCTTTCCGGAGGCCTCATTTGAATTCCTTCCGGAAAACGTTTTTCGAATCGATTTTCAAATACCCATCGGCATCGCGAGGAGTTGGAGTGATGGTTCGGACGGGAAAAGCTGTCGGAACAGATCGTCCAGCGTTCGTCCTTGTCATTCCCGAGCCCTTACGGGATAAATCTTCTCGTCGGATGCCTCTCTTTTTTCGGCGCTCTCCACCTCTGGCTCGTACATTCCAACCGAGTCTTCGAATCGGCTTTCGCCGATTAAATTTTCGCCGATGAATTGTTTTACACGATAATCTTATTTGCGTTTTTCGTGCCGTCACGCCACCCTGTGGGCAAAGGCGTTGTTTTTCTTCCGCCAATCCTTCAATTCGGTTCCGGTGGAATTCGGCGATGCTTGAAGCAAACAAAAACAGAAAATAAACAAGAAATGCCTTTCGGAAATTCGGATTGCACTGGTAACGAGTGCTGATTGAGTTACATCCGGTCTCGCCTTGACGAAAAGTGTCACGAGCGCCTCCGAACCGAAGTGCAATCATGTCGTGAAGAAAGCGAAGAACTGCGACAACCCTTTAAGTAAGGCAGCTACCGGAAGGTTCAGAAGGAATTTCGGTGCCGAAAATGTGTTCCATCTTGCCGGGGGGAATGAAAATGAAACGCCCCGTACAGGAAACCCTGGCATCTCAGCAAGCCGTTTCATTGGTACGTCGGGTGTGCGTCTGTAGAAGGAAAAATCTTGGATGGTGGGTTCAAGCTTCGGTTCCGTGTGTAAATGTCATAATTAAGTTTGCTGCATCGACATTTTGACGTTTGTTTGTTGTTCATGTGTTACAAGGGTGAATTATTTTAATTTATTTTATTGTTTAGATAAATATAACTGCTATGCGCCGTTCGTACTCCAAATCAACGGGGAATGTTTCGTCCTTAATCGTTCTTCGTCATTCTTCGTCGTACTTCAAGTATAGCCAGTTTTTCGGTAAAATCATTCATAAATCACTTCAAATTTTGAACAGTTTAACAAGCTCTTAACACCAATTGATATGATAAGAAATTTACAGACAAGTACTCTGTAAAC
The DNA here is from genome assembly GCA_034621735.1 of Anopheles plumbeus. Taxonomy (NCBI): domain Eukaryota; kingdom Metazoa; phylum Arthropoda; class Insecta; order Diptera; family Culicidae; genus Anopheles; species Anopheles plumbeus. Next base: position 22,928,890 of record JAOEFI010000004.1, read on the forward strand.
CCCTCTTAAAAACAAGAGCCTACAGCAACAAGTTCCCAGCGTCGTTCCGCAGTACTTCAGAACAGAAGACGATCCACTTACACTCTTCTCGTGTCGTTGTGTTGTTTCTCAATTTGTCCATTTAAACATCAACGCCCCTTTTCTTGCGAAGATTCCTCCATCCCGGAAAGCTGCCCTTCAAAAAAGAATCGGAACCACCACCATGGACGTGGGCAGTAATTGAAAACCCGGAAACCAATTGAAAAGTTGTTGTCACCGTGTTGGTGGGCAAAGTTATAATCTGCCTCATTTTCCGGCGGTCGTAAATAATGCCATACGGTTTGTTGGATGAAAGAAAATGAGAGACAGAGGGAGTAGGAGGGAAAGTAAGAGAGAGAGGCAAAAGAAGGAAAAAGAAAGGGGAAGAGAAAAAGTTGGCCCTTTAGTCCTGACCGAGTGAGATGACAATTCCGGACCATACTTCGTTGTTGGTTTTCTTTTCGCTTTGTTCCTTCTTTTGTTCCCTTCGCTTCCCATAACTACTTCCGGCTCCAGTTAGTGTTGATCCAAAATACTCCAAAAGGTTCCAAGTCCCCTTCCGGTGCGTGTCGCGTGTTCGTCCGGCTCGGCACGCAAGGACCCCTCTCGCTGCGGCTGAAGCTGAAGCGCTTGTTTTGATCGAAAACAGAACCCAACGCCTTCGCAGTGGCAAACTTTTCCCAGCGATACCTTCTGAAAACGCTGGAGAGGGATCGAGGAACCCGTTCGTCCTTCCGACGGGGCGGGGGGGAACGAAGGGGCGATACGTGACGTGGTGTTCCGTTTCGCACGCTCGTTAAGACGGGTACGGTTGTTTCGCAGAAAAGTTTCGCCCCAAAACGGTCCACGACCGACGACGGGCGTGACACAATGGCGAAGGGAATGGATTTTTCCGCGTCGCTTCTTCATTATTGTTTTTAATTCTGTTAACTGCTTTTTATCGCATTCACACCAGCCACACCGGCCGACGGTCACGAACCGGGCAGCCGGAGGGCTGTGCGTGATCTCCTACAACGCCCGGACCCGGGAGTAAGCCGTCCTGGCTGTTTAAACACGATGCCACGCTTCCTTCAACCAAATCCCACGCAAAAGATCGTCCCGAGAAGCGTTTCGTTTTTATGTCGCCGTTCCTACTGGCCTTTCTTAAGGACCCCACTAAGCCCCGCCGGCTGGGTTCAGCCAGCCAACGGAAGGAGTTGGAACAACGATGATTAAGCTGCACGGAAAGATTGCCACTCCATTTTCGTTGTCGTGTTCACAAGTCGCATCAGCGTGGCAGATCCTTCGCAAGATAGGACGACATGCTGTCGACATGCCTGAGCTTCCTTCGTTAGCTAGTCAAGTTTGGCTTCTAGGGTCATCTCTCTCTCTTTCTCTCTCTGCCTTTCTATCTATCCTGCTATCTCTCCCTATTCGTTCCCTCTCGTTCCGCTCGTTCGTTCATTCTGTCATTTTTCAACTCGTAAATTACTAATTAGGTTGTAATATAATTTTAATGTGAAATCATAAGGATTTAATTGGCTGTCGTTAGAGCGTGGAAGATCATCGTCTAAACTTCCTCTTTCATCGAACGGAACTTTTTCTGTGAATTTTATGCAATTTAATGGCGATGTAAAGTATTATCTTTTCTGTCCATAATCATGCCCTGTTTGCGGAACGGTTTGCGTAATGGAAATTAGATTTTCGTGCTTCATTTACGCGAACGCATCGAGGCAAGGGTACGTCATGGCTTATGAGTTTCAACGGCATTCAGATAGTGATGTTGAACCATCCATGGCGTTCCTTTGGCACTGGCACTAACACTATGTACACGAGCGGCCCCGCCGGCCTCCAATTGCCGCCGGCAGTTCACGTTCCGGACGCTTGCCGCAGCCAAACGAGCGAACATGCACTCGAGTATGCATCCAATCTCGCGACCGTGCAGTGCTTTTGATTAATTTCATACCACTCGTCGTCGGTCCGGGCGAAGATTTATACCGTCAGGCTACTTATGCTGCTGACCCGGGAGCGAATCCTCGCTGAGAAGGAGGAGGAGCAGGAGGAGAAAGGGGCCCCGGGTCGGCTTTGAACTCTGTTCGGCCAGCGGCGTGAGAGTGCTTCAAGAGGTGGTTCCCTTCTGAGTGGGCTCCGGGGCAGAGTGAAGTGGGAAGCGCAAGGCGACGGTGACGGACACCATTGTTATGTGGTGAATAATTTATGCAAGTCAGTTCACATTACAAGTAGTTGCGAAGCACGTAAGACAACCACGCTACAACCGATCGCAATGTTTGGCCGAAAAGGAGCAGGAGAAGGAGGATGGCTGGGGAACAAGCAAGGCCTGTTCTTCCAACTCCCACCCCATTCGTCGCGACTCCCTTCGTTTCCCTTTGCTGGCAATCGTGTGCCTCCGCCAACGTCCTTCGTTGGTTCCATTACGATACAATGAAGCAAACTGTCCTCGAGATTGGTGTTGAGAGAAAGTTGAATGCAATGTGACTATAGTTGGCGCTGGAAAGCACGACTCTCCGACCACCCGTTGCAGGCTTACCCACCACCGCACGGCACTCGTTGAAAACCGAACCGTCGCCAGCGAGGAAAACATTAATAATTCAATTAAAGTGGAATTAGAAGACGAAACCGTGGCGGGCGCGCGCAGCGTGAAACGATTACACCGTCAGAGCCGGACGGAAGTGCTTACACCGTTTGTAAGTTTGGCCCGAAGTGGAATAATTCATCGACATTTCGTCTTCGTTCCTTCCGGCCAAAAACACGCGCAGCACGCCGAACGGCAAGCAGTCCGGGAGTGGTGATGGCACCGAAATTGGCCCAAGACATTATTGCGGGAAGGGAAATTAGCCGCAACAATGGAAGGATATCGGAATGGAGTTAGAGGAAGGGAGAGGCAAGCGGGTCAGACAAAATCCTTCCTTCGCAACATATACCTATGTAGCTCAACAAATCGCTTTGTTTTCTCGGAATAAGTGTCGAGCTATTTGTACATTTACATCAGAAAATTTAAACCTCATCCTAAGTGTGAAAGATTGCGATGAAAATTATAGATCAATAATGAATTTCAATAAATTTGCATTGAATTTTAACACGCAAGGAAGAGGCATCCGCTAATGATTGATTCGTAACCAATTCTGCATCAAACAAATCAATCAAAGAAGGCGCGCACGTTTCCGGAACGGGCGATTCCGGAAATCGCTGAAAAATAAGGTTAATGAGGAGTTCCACGAAAACACGAAACAAACAAACGCTACCCGATCGCGATGCCGGAGTTCGGTAGGAAAATATCATTTCCATCGCGCGCAGCACATACATTATTTTGCCGCGTGGAAATCACGGAACGCGATTTCGGTCGCGCTTTTCAATCATCGACATTTCATCCACGATGGAACGCGGTCGCGGTTTTCTTCGGTGGCGGAGGCATTTGGCAAAAGAAGGGAAAAGAAGAGCCAGACTCCACAGCCACCGAACGACGACGACGACGGTGACGACGGCGCTCGAATGGATGTGATTTGATTTGCACAAATTTGTGTATTATCCAAATGGGTGTTTTTCGGTAAATGCGCAAACGTTTCGGAACCACCAAATCCGAAGGGGGCGGAATCATTATTTAGGCAAATCTTTCCGGAGGCCTCATTTGAATTCCTTCCGGAAAACGTTTTTCGAATCGATTTTCAAATACCCATCGGCATCGCGAGGAGTTGGAGTGATGGTTCGGACGGGAAAAGCTGTCGGAACAGATCGTCCAGCGTTCGTCCTTGTCATTCCCGAGCCCTTACGGGATAAATCTTCTCGTCGGATGCCTCTCTTTTTTCGGCGCTCTCCACCTCTGGCTCGTACATTCCAACCGAGTCTTCGAATCGGCTTTCGCCGATTAAATTTTCGCCGATGAATTGTTTTACACGATAATCTTATTTGCGTTTTTCGTGCCGTCACGCCACCCTGTGGGCAAAGGCGTTGTTTTTCTTCCGCCAATCCTTCAATTCGGTTCCGGTGGAATTCGGCGATGCTTGAAGCAAACAAAAACAGAAAATAAACAAGAAATGCCTTTCGGAAATTCGGATTGCACTGGTAACGAGTGCTGATTGAGTTACATCCGGTCTCGCCTTGACGAAAAGTGTCACGAGCGCCTCCGAACCGAAGTGCAATCATGTCGTGAAGAAAGCGAAGAACTGCGACAACCCTTTAAGTAAGGCAGCTACCGGAAGGTTCAGAAGGAATTTCGGTGCCGAAAATGTGTTCCATCTTGCCGGGGGGAATGAAAATGAAACGCCCCGTACAGGAAACCCTGGCATCTCAGCAAGCCGTTTCATTGGTACGTCGGGTGTGCGTCTGTAGAAGGAAAAATCTTGGATGGTGGGTTCAAGCTTCGGTTCCGTGTGTAAATGTCATAATTAAGTTTGCTGCATCGACATTTTGACGTTTGTTTGTTGTTCATGTGTTACAAGGGTGAATTATTTTAATTTATTTTATTGTTTAGATAAATATAACTGCTATGCGCCGTTCGTACTCCAAATCAACGGGGAATGTTTCGTCCTTAATCGTTCTTCGTCATTCTTCGTCGTACTTCAAGTATAGCCAGTTTTTCGGTAAAATCATTCATAAATCACTTCAAATTTTGAACAGTTTAACAAGCTCTTAACACCAATTGATATGATAAGAAATTTACAGACAAGTACTCTGTAAACCCCTCTTAAAAACAAGAGCCTACAGCAACAAGTTCCCAGCGTCGTTCCGCAGTACTTCAGAACAGAAGACGATCCACTTACACTCTTCTCGTGTCGTTGTGTTGTTTCTCAATTTGTCCATTTAAACATCAACGCCCCTTTTCTTGCGAAGATTCCTCCATCCCGGAAAGCTGCCCTTCAAAAAAGAATCGGAACCACCACCATGGACGTGGGCAGTAATTGAAAACCCGGAAACCAATTGAAAAGTTGTTGTCACCGTGTTGGTGGGCAAAGTTATAATCTGCCTCATTTTCCGGCGGTCGTAAATAATGCCATACGGTTTGTTGGATGAAAGAAAATGAGAGACAGAGGGAGTAGGAGGGAAAGTAAGAGAGAGAGGCAAAAGAAGGAAAAAGAAAGGGGAAGAGAAAAAGTTGGCCCTTTAGTCCTGACCGAGTGAGATGACAATTCCGGACCATACTTCGTTGTTGGTTTTCTTTTCGCTTTGTTCCTTCTTTTGTTCCCTTCGCTTCCCATAACTACTTCCGGCTCCAGTTAGTGTTGATCCAAAATACTCCAAAAGGTTCCAAGTCCCCTTCCGGTGCGTGTCGCGTGTTCGTCCGGCTCGGCACGCAAGGACCCCTCTCGCTGCGGCTGAAGCTGAAGCGCTTGTTTTGATCGAAAACAGAACCCAACGCCTTCGCAGTGGCAAACTTTTCCCAGCGATACCTTCTGAAAACGCTGGAGAGGGATCGAGGAACCCGTTCGTCCTTCCGACGGGGCGGGGGGGAACGAAGGGGCGATACGTGACGTGGTGTTCCGTTTCGCACGCTCGTTAAGACGGGTACGGTTGTTTCGCAGAAAAGTTTCGCCCCAAAACGGTCCACGACCGACGACGGGCGTGACACAATGGCGAAGGGAATGGATTTTTCCGCGTCGCTTCTTCATTATTGTTTTTAATTCTGTTAACTGCTTTTTATCGCATTCACACCAGCCACACCGGCCGACGGTCACGAACCGGGCAGCCGGAGGGCTGTGCGTGATCTCCTACAACGCCCGGACCCGGGAGTAAGCCGTCCTGGCTGTTTAAACACGATGCCACGCTTCCTTCAACCAAATCCCACGCAAAAGATCGTCCCGAGAAGCGTTTCGTTTTTATGTCGCCGTTCCTACTGGCCTTTCTTAAGGACCCCACTAAGCCCCGCCGGCTGGGTTCAGCCAGCCAACGGAAGGAGTTGGAACAACGATGATTAAGCTGCACGGAAAGATTGCCACTCCATTTTCGTTGTCGTGTTCACAAGTCGCATCAGCGTGGCAGATCCTTCGCAAGATAGGACGACATGCTGTCGACATGCCTGAGCTTCCTTCGTTAGCTAGTCAAGTTTGGCTTCTAGGGTCATCTCTCTCTCTTTCTCTCTCTGCCTTTCTATCTATCCTGCTATCTCTCCCTATTCGTTCCCTCTCGTTCCGCTCGTTCGTTCATTCTGTCATTTTTCAACTCGTAAATTACTAATTAGGTTGTAATATAATTTTAATGTGAAATCATAAGGATTTAATTGGCTGTCGTTAGAGCGTGGAAGATCATCTTCGTCGCTACGGAAAGCAGCATAGAACGGGTCCTCCTTTCACAGGATCGGTAGAGAAATGGAAAAGACATCGTGAAAACTCTGGCCGCTCCGGCCAGGGGATGGGTGTTCCACTCTGCTGGTCGATGTCGTGGTTTATATGGCGAAAGTTTCGACGATAAACGCACCCCGCCCTTTCCCTCCCTGTTGGTGTCGTTTCACAGACGCAGGACCCCTCGCAGCGGTTCCATGGTCCAAAAGGGACGGTGATGATAATTGCTTGATTTAAAAGCGAAACGCCAGGATTATGGGATTTTTATTCGCACCACGCGGCACTCGGGAGGGAGCGCTCGATCGGGGCCAGCGACTTGATTTGTGTCCCGCGTGTCCCCCCTTCACACCGGAGGACGTTAAGTCGGTTCGGGTGCCGGGACGAGGCGCCAGGACGTGGCGAGCCGGGCAGCGAAACGCACCACACAGCCCCGAGTTGACACTTATTTATTCATGGACTTTGGGGGGCATGAATGACGTGATTTCGGTTCGGTAATTGGAACTTGACCCCTGGGAGCGGGAAGTTGCTTTACACAGCTGTCAAACGCCAAACCGCATTGTGGAAACGGTGGATTAAAAAGTCTTAGTGGTGTTTGTTTGACCAGAACCGGCTGGCGCAGGTCGACAACGGCGCAGCGGTTTGAAATCGCCGTTTTTTTTTGGCGCGGCTTACTAGATCGAGCAGATGGGGAAGGTGTTTGTAGTCCCTCTTGATTGCGACAATGTTGGACTTAATATATTGCTTATGTCTTAAAGAGGGATGAACAGGTTTGATAAAACTATAAAAAAATGTGAAGCGTTTGTTCATCCACAAAGTCTTTAAAACATGTGTAATTCCGAAACACTAGGTGCGTGCTTAAAGAATCGCTGCCTGTTCACACCCTCTTTATGCTCTTTGTTCTCAATTAGCTCAATCACTTGTTAATAATTTCCAATTAATTAATTAACACCAAACTCGACGACAGGTCTGCGTATCAATATCCTTCTAAAACAATTTTCAAGTCCTCAACACCGTCATCTTAATTTCCACCTTGAGAAGCATTCACGAAATTGGCCCCTCAATTCTTTTGCCTCCCTTTTTGCCTACCGCGCCCTATATTTCTTGGCAAAAATCACCCTCCGCCTTGTTCTTACTTTAATCGGCTGTGTTATTAGAACGACACTATAAAATTATCAACTTTTACCTTCCTGCTCTGAGTGACTGCGGAGCGCGTGCAGTTTGCGTCCCTTCCTTCCAAAACCATTCGCCAGAAACTCCCCTCTCCTCCCGTCAAGCGGCAGCTCGAAAGTTTCGAGGACCTTCACACGCAGGATGCTTTCCTAAGTTCCCCATGCTGGCTCCACTTACGGGCCCCTTTTCCTCAGGTAGGTTGCTGTCGGCTGCCAGTTGACGCCATCAAACTGTGGAAGTTTGTCAGAAATCTGTTCTACCTGTTGTTCGCAAATCCCCCACCCTCCTTTCCCCTCATCAGTTTTCGTCACCTTACGACTTTTCCCTCAACTCCCACTCGTTTCTCCTTATTAATGCTTCCTCTGTTTTATGCTGTGGGCCTCGGGGGGTAGTTTTGTGGCTGAAGTCGGTTTCACTTTATCTTGATTTAATCTTTTATGGCGTAGTCTCCACCACCTGTCAAACTATGGGATGTTTTCATTTCACACCAATCTATCATTCAAGTTTGCACTACTCCACGCGGCGAATGGTTTGAAACATCGAGCGAGCCAGGAGTTGAACAATTCTGAACTTGGCTGCTGCGTAACGCCATTTGTTACCATCCTAGAGTACCATACCTTTGGAAGTAACATAAAGCGTTAAATCCGAAGGTTCAGAAAATGCCTTCTTTTGTAGGCTCTCTGTATTCAAAATAGTTTGCCGAATTTAGTTAGTTTATATTTGAACCTTTGAATTTCAATTGAAATTGAACTCGGCTTCGTCGTATTGAGGCGTAGTTTGTAATCTACTACGATCGTTGGATTTTCTTCTCGTGCTAAGTTTTTATGCTTGCTTTGTTTATGTCAAGTTTCCTGTTCTTATCCTATGTTTAGTTTTTCGTAAAGCAAATGCATAAAATATATTTAGTGACTGATTGAAATAGGTATAAACAAAACCCGTTCGTTACATGAAATATTTGTACAACACAAAATATCAAACATTTAGCCGTTTATTTTCATGAGAACATTCTTGAAAATGTAACTTCAATGGCGGGTAATTTATCTGTGCATATAATGGTGGAACTGTAATTACCATTCAAATTCATTCTATAGAAGAAAATCATTAGAAAAAAGTTATCCGTGACGTTTGTTGCATCACTGACTGCTATGTCCATTCATTTGTAAAAATGAGCTAAATGATAGATAACAAAAATTAAAATCATCATCATCATCATCATCACTTAGTAATTTCGAGAACATACTCAGACAGCTTGCTTCCATTATAGAAGTTCATACTTCTAATTCACCTTTGCGGTAGCGGATTTGTGAAAAGGTACATCCTTTACACTAACCTTGCACAACTAGGTACTTTAAGGGTGCTGGTAACCCTCTTTCCCTTGTAGGTCCTTCTTGTTGAAATCGAGGTACGTTCTTTTCAAAATGTTTTTCCGAAAAACGCGTCCTTTGCCGACGACGACGAAAAGGCGAACCGGATGGGAACGCCAACGGAAACACGTGAAGCGATTAGCCTCCGCAAACAGACTGTATGTGCGTGTATGTGTGCCCCAAACCGCCGGCAGGATGCATGCACGTAAAGCGGAGGTGGCAAAAGGATCAAATTTCAAAGCTCACAACATCAGCAGCGCAACCCGACGCTGACCTTCTTTTCCTTCCCTTGTTTTTTGTGGTGCGTCTTCCGGTGGCAGAATCCGGCTTCCAAAGGGAGAACTTCCGGTTGGGCTGGAGGTGGTGGATTCGCTCTCTCTGCCCCTCGTTTTGTGGTACACCTGTTTGCGTGTGTTGCGTCTTGTTGATTGTTTCTTTTCCTTCAGCTTTCGTTATTGCCTGCAACCTGTGTTACGGTAGCTTTGAGCTGATTATTGGACCTGTTTTTTTTTCGCTTATCCTTTTCACTTTTCTTTCTCATGACTCCTGGCAGGATTCCTCGACACCCAGGAATCCATGATAGCGTCTCGTGCTAACCTGCAGCCACGAAGGTTTGACTTACGAGACTTTGAGATGTCGATAAACGAGCCCCATGGTTTTCACCTAGATCGGGCTCAGATTGCGGTGGATAGGCTTCAAAGCCGTCGGAATTCCAGTGTCAGTGTTCCCGACTGCACACGTGCCGGCTGGCCGCCACCACTACACACGACACACTTCGGCGAACGTATTCGACGATTTCTCGGTACCGAGCGACGCAACTAATCGTGCACCGGATGTCGGATGTGTTGGCGCAAGGACGTGAGTTGGATACAGAGCATGCGACACACGGACTGCACGGAGTTGTGGTACCAACAATCTTTGTTGCCCTTGCTGAAGGGACAGCGCAACGGGGTGCGTTCGTGTACGGTTCCATAACGTCCAATATCACACCTTACGGTTCGCTCCTCTTAGCGTCTAGAAAGAGGTCCGGGAAAATTGCACGGAAGCACGGGAGCGCGTGGAAAAACGAAATCTGATTAAACCGGTAGCAACGGATCGATGGGGCGAAATTTTGACTGCAGTTCGCTCAGCTGGAGTCTCTTCAAGCCTTCCCGCGGTACCGTTCCGTACAGGTATTGTCTTTCAGGTGTGTGAGTTTCATTTCATTTGTAAGTTCATTTAAGCAAAGCTTTAGTGAAAATCTACCCTGATTGAACCTTAAAGGTGTAGACGGGAAATTTGTGGTTTTTGAGAAAGCATTTTTGTTTGCAAAAGGCATAATTTGGCACTTGTGTGGGTCGTTTGAACTCTTCAGACATTAATGGTAGTTGTTGAAAACCCCGAACGCCGATTATTACGATAAGTTTAGAAAGTAATTTGCTAGGAATATATGCTCAATATGTGCATATAACTGTCATTTATCTTTAGCGAGAGCTCCAAGGCCAACTTCGCCCAATTGTAGATTGGTTTTACTAACAGACAAAACTCGACACCACACACCATCGTGAACGCTTTCCTACACCATCATCGCGGAAGAGATTCGACATCAAAGTAGACACATACTGTTCACGTTCGCCACTGGAAAAGGAAAACCTCACGGCTGCTCCTCGGGAACAACAAACAGTTCTCTCTTCGGAAAACGGGAAGACAAAACTCCCCGTGAGTAGGGAAAAGATTGCACCCCCGTCATGTTGGCCCCACTCGCCGAATGGCGGCGTTGAATCGCTGAGCTAAGGAATGATTAATTATGACGCGTGCAGCGTGATGATGACATGCACCACTACCCCCTGGAAGGGAAGGGGCTGTGCACGAGGCAAAGCCGAGTGAAAACCTTAGGTACCGTACTACGTAACCACCACACCATGGTGTGGTAAGTTCGGGCCTACGTCCTATAGCTTCATTCATCATCGCATTCATCACGTTGCACCGCCGATTGCAGAACTCGTTGCGTTGGCATTTTGCAGTTGGTTTGTACTAATTAAATTCTCGTGCCATTGCTGAATCTACTCCAGGAGGTAGGATTGCACCGAAACAGCAACCTGCGGAAGTAACGGGAGTTTAGTTCACCCCAAGGACTGACAAACACAAACGTCTTCACGGTGAACTGTCTGATGCCAAGCCACTTGTTTGAGGTACTTGCTCAAGCTGATAGTTTAATAACCATCAAGCATGCCTCACGAACCTTGAGAAGAGGTACTGGTGGATTCTTTCCCTTCCTGCCGCCATTGCGAACGAATGCCACCCTATTTTACCGCCCCCATCCGTGCGTCAGGCCGCCGGCGTTTTGGGAAGACGAACGACGCAAATTGTTCACATTTTCTCCGTGCAAACCAAGCAACACAAACGAACGAAGAGAAGCTTCCGATGCCGACACTTCACAGAACACATCGACACTTTATCGCTTCCGTTCGCCATTTTTCGTTTGCTGTCAGCGTTCTGTGGCGTGATGGCCGTTGTTTCGCTTCCCGCCGCTTCTGCTCACATACCGTCTACTACCAAGCATTAGCTTCCCGTCGTGGGTGGAAAAATCGAGATAAAAGTACCATCAAATGGTACCGAAATTCCGGAAGCAGGTGAAATCGTACACCACCCGAGAAATCCGACGGCCACTGCCAGGAGGGGTGGCATCGAGGGAACCGAGAATGGCGCCGGCAATTGAGTGGTCGCCGTAATGAAGTAAATGCTCGGGGTCAATTGGAACGGGCGGGCAAGAAAGTTATCTTACGTCCAGTGGAAGAAAGAAAAACTTCCCGTTCCGTTCGCCCGAAAGTCAGTCGCTTTTTCACTCCGACCGGCCTTGGCGCAGGTGGTCTTTATGGTGGACGACGAAAGGAAGCAGGCTGCCCGGCCGGTGTTTATGCGGCGTAGTACAAAGGCAAAGGAGGGTCGGACGAATTTTGTCGGCCATGGCGAGACGCAAAGGAAAGATGAACGCTAATTGGAAATAACACAGCCACAGTTAATAAAAACAACGGCACCTTCCTTGCGCCCCGGTTTCTAGCGAGGAATTTAAGGATCCCATGCCAGGACACAGTGGCATCTCCTCCACGCGGCTGAAGGGCTCGCAAAGGTGGACGGGGAAAACGATGTGCCACGAATGATAATTTGATGCAGTTTGCGGCATATGACCGCTTCTTCAATCCGGTCCATAGACGGCTTCCAGAGGGACGTGGAGAATGGGGCACAACATTCGAATGCCCAAGTGGGTAAGCAGGGCGGCAGGGTGGGATGGGGCAGAAAAAGTTCCACAAGAATCCCGGCGTACCTTCGGGGAAAAGTTTCGGTGCAAATTGAACTGGCCAACAGAAGGACAGCATTGGTGGCGGCACAAATGAAATGTGAAGCACGATAGGTTGCTCACCCCCGATTGCAGGCGGTTTTTCCACCCGCCTCTGGCAGGGACGGCCAAGTCATTCCCAGGCCGGCAGCTGTCCGTCGGTGGACGGTGTAAGATTTCCCGCTTATTGTTTCCTGACCTGTCAGCTGCCGTGTGTTGGTGTGTCGGAGTACGGTTTTGTCGCAACCGCACACAGCCGTGCCGGGCACTGTACTGGTGCCATTTTCTTCCCGTCGTGATGGAAAACTTTTTCGCCACGCCAGCTGCTGCTGCTGCTGCTACTGCTGCTATGTTCGGTGGGTGGAAGATCGGCCAAGAGCGGCCGGTGACGTAAATCGAAGAGCCGGACGCGGAAGCTCTCCAGTTCAATTGGCATCGTTATTTGCTCGGAAAGATCCACGGAGCCTGGGGCTGGACGTTTTAATTCAATTCCTTCCAGGGGCATAAGTTTGTGTTGGTGAAGAAGAATGGAAAAAGTTGACTGCACAAGTTTCGCCAACCATAACGGGGCAGCATTTGCTGTTTGATTCCGGAAGAAGTCGAGGAACAATAAACTATTGCATCGAAAAATCAAATGTCTTTAAACCACTGGTCCATTGGTTGATTGAACAGATTCTTTAAAGATCCTCTCGAGCCATAATAAAACAATACACACAGGTTTTTGAAGTGACAAACCTTCTACCGAGTTCGAAGAAAAAGGTTCCACACAACTTTATAATGAGTTTAAATAGTTTTATCACCTTCTGGAATGGAAATTTCATCAACACCGAAAACCCACAACATGTCGTCGTTAAACTCTCGTTTCGTCGTAATCCCCGCAGCTCACTCGATCAGCATAGTGCCCTTACTGGAAGAATGCTCACTTCACCGCAACGCTGCACGATTTATGGACCCACCAGTTTAACGACCTCCGCGTATGGCCACCACTCACGCACGTGTTACACACCGCACCGCACATTCGAACGCGGGGAGCCAATTATTTCAATTAACTGCCGAAAAGAGGTGACCATAAATTCCATCAGCCTCCAGGTTTTTTGTACAGGTGACAAACGGAAGGGGGAAGGGATGCAGAGAGAGTGGGAGAGAGTACACCATTCCATCAATCACCCCGGGGCCGCTCAGATTGGCGCCAGATTGGCTCTTGGATGAGGATTTATTTCCGCCGGACGACGATCAATAATTCCGCGTTCGTTCGTTCGTACGACGCGCTTGCGATGGCATTCGGCACGCATCGTGCATGTGTACGCAATTGTTCCGGTCAAGTACGGTGCCGGTGGCAAATGTGCGTGTGCGGAGCGTATGTTACTGCACTTCCGGGATGAAAGTAAAGACTCAACCAAGGTTTAGTTGCATTTTCTAGCATGTCTCCCGACAAAAAGCTTCGAGGTGGGAGTTATTTCCTTCTAGCGAAAGAAAATCTTTCCATCCCAACCTTCGCTGTGTTTGGGCTTGATTTTCGCGGAAAACCCGCCTTCTAGCGTAGCTCACAAAGAACAAAACAGAACACATGTTACCGAGACATCAAAGACGGCTGCGCTTGTTGGGTGGCGGGTGGTACGATGCAAATGGACATATTACGGCGCATAAATTATGTAATGCGATTACTTTCTCTTTTTTATGCCATCATTACCGCACCGAGGGGTTGGTGGTTGGTTGGGCGGGTTGGTGGGTGGAAACGTTGAGTAGATTCGTGCCGGAATCGCACTCGTTCGAATGACCTCTCTGGTGCCGATCGCTGTGTTCGTGGGTATGATTGCAGTTGGTCATGAGACTGCACTTCTATGCACCATGGGAACGGGGTATTGGTTGGTTAAAAATTAAGAGGCAACCTTTTTTTTTCTTTTTTAATTTCAAAGTCATTTTCATAAATTTATAACAACTTGAATGAAATATAAAATACAATGCTGCCATTCAATCGTGCATTACGTCTTATCCTATCATATAGCGAAGAATTTATTTCTAAACACCACAGTGTACCACAGTACCACGGTATAACCACAGTGCATCAAACTCCACATCATAAGGTCCGCGAGTGCCAACGCGTTACGAACTTGCCATTCGAACGTAGCCCCATCGCTTGCAGACGACCCTTTGCGTGCTGCCCTAGCAACCTTCGGTCCAATTGAGGGTGATCAGTGTCACCCAGTGGGGGTGCAGCTGGAAGCCGTGGACCTGATTTCCATAACGGCACTCAACTCAACTCAAACTCAACCTCCACCAGACAGCGACAGACAGGCGAAACTGCCGCCACACGACTCAATAGTTCGCTCCTGTGACCCCACCGGGCGCCTGGTGCAGGGCAAGCAAATTTGACCAAATTTGGCAACCTTCCCCCCTCGCCTCTCTAGAGCCGTCAAGTGCAGCCACCGTTCCGACCTCCGGTAGAATGTGTTCTCGGCATTTCGGCGCGCCTAATAATGTCGGTGGCAATGTTGAGTTTCGATCGGGTTGATCGTTGCACTTTTACACGCCGTTAAGGGCATACGGTGACACGTGTCGGTGTGTCATGGGCGCCGCTGGTCGATGGTCCGCGGGTACCCCGGGTGAACGGGGACACTTTCACAGAGGACGCAAACGAGACGCCTACCCTTTTGGCCCTATGCCCTCGGTACCTCGATGTTTTGTTTGCCATTATTCATTTTCCACCAACAAGGTCGACCTCAACCTCCCGTTTCCATTTCGTCGAGAGCGGGGTTGGGGGGGGGGGGGGGTAAACAACCCTTGGCCGCCCCGTCCAACTCTTAAGCTCTTGCCCCGTAGTCCGGTGATTGGGTGTATCAAATCTTGTGCCGTATTTTATTGACTATTGACATACTAACATAATAACGTTTACGATGATAAATTTACGAGCTACCAGTGCCCCTCCATATTGTGCTTTGCGTTTGGTGGGATGGAAGGACAAGGCAGGATGGAGGTGGGGCCACAGAACGTTCGTCGATGGAGCAGAAAATTATGACGACAAAATGACGTGCAACGAGCGGGGGCTACATGACACCGGGCGTTTAACCGACTCGAAAACTCCAAATCGAATGAAGTCGAGCGAAAAATGATGCCAACACAAATTTGAGTCAGGGGAGGTGGAACGAGAGAGGAGGGGGAACAGTACACGGGTTTGAGGAGGTCGCGGAAACAAGCGAATCGTAAAAGGCGTATGAATAAGTAATGACAATCACCAACATCTTTATCGTCCGGATGGTCCGGACTCCGTGTAAGGGAGGTTTAACCGCAAGGAAAAGCGATCCGGGAGGTGACCAGTTCACGAATTGACACAAATTGCACCGAAGGACGTTCCATTTGATCGCTTCTTTTTTCTTGCCTTCCTTTCTTTGTTTGCCGGCGAAGGACGATTCCATGTTGCTCCGCGAAAAGTGCCTCCCCCAGCAGGGAGGCATCGATTACTTTAGAACGCTCGTTAGAACGACCGTTTAAACGCCTGGAAACGTTCGGCGGATCGAAAGGACATTACCGAGCAACAAGTTGCGCTTTCCGTACTCTCGAGAGAAAGAAAGAATGAACTGACCGTGGACACCGGGCCCAACCAGTGTAGACTTTATTTCGGACCCATCGAACTGGAGATCAATTTTTCACCCAAAGCGCAAGCAGGTTAAAGGAAGAAACGAATACTCTGTGTCCTTTATCG
This sequence comes from Anopheles plumbeus, assembly GCA_034621735.1. Classification (NCBI taxonomy): domain Eukaryota; kingdom Metazoa; phylum Arthropoda; class Insecta; order Diptera; family Culicidae; genus Anopheles; species Anopheles plumbeus. The sequence goes on from JAOEFI010000004.1 coordinate 22,944,730, forward strand.
ATGGGGTGAAAATTTCCGACCGAACGGGTAGGCCCCTCTTCTCGAGGCCCCCCGTTGGAAATGAACGATGGTAACGACATAACGACAAATTTATTGATGGCATTGTTATAAAACGCCAAACAGGCATAAACCAGCGGCTTCCATTGGCTGGCGTCGTGTGGCATCTTCAACGGTTTCTTTTCGGCGAGACTTAAGCTAAGCTAGATAAGATTCTGCCGCTGGGCAAAGCCGATTCTCCCCCGGTCGAGGACCTGAATCGGCTGATCTAGCTAAAGAGGTCGAGCCCTTTTCGGGTGGCGGGGGTTGTACGGTTTCTCCTCTCGTGTTTATTGCCGGGTGTATGATTTATGCGAAAATAAATGGGTGGCTTTAGTTGTTCATGCGCTCCAACCGTCCACATTTTTATGGAGATCGAGCACTTCTCCATCGGGAAGGTGGGGCGGGGGGAGGCCATAAAATCAGAAAATGTTGCCAGCCACCGAACGCCCGAAAATGGGACGACGGAAGCACGGGATCCTCGGCAGCGTTTGGAGTCGTTCCGTCGATCCGAGTGTGTCTCGATTGCTTGGATGGAATTTTCCGTCTGACAGCACGATTCCGAACGGCGATTACCGATCGAGAGACGATGGAATGTTGATGGCGCCTTGGCTTTTCCGTTCCGAGTCCGTTTTTCGTTTTTGCCATCTCTTGCCCTTTCTCTCTTCGATAGTTGCCCTGCTGCCCTCCGTTTGGCATTTCTCCGTTATGACCACCACCACGGTGGAGATGACATGATTTAATGATAATTGAAGGGCATCGAAACGGTGCTTGCGGGACCGATAAAAGGGGTGGAGTTAATTTCCGCGCACCGAAAATGACGGCTGAGTTATCGACTAAGGACGGAGGGCCCAACGGTGGACGAAGAACGTCTAATCGGTGGGCGGGGGTGAGTACATGAATGTGAGGTTATGAATAAACGATCGACTGTTGGCATAACTGTATGCATAATTATCTTGAACCGGAATGTGTGGGGGAAGCAGTAAAATGTAACTGCACTGAAAATGGCCATTTAATTCTAAGAATGAAACTCGCTGACAGGTGCCATAAATATGGCATTTGATATTCTAGTGTGACTATTGGAATGAGAAGCTACAGCAGTTATACTGCATGAAGGGTAGGAAAATTTACTTTTTCAATATTAACCCAAAAAATTGCCTCATTTTTCATGTCAAGTGAAATATCACTGAAGTCCTAATTAAAAACTATTCTGTAAAGTAAAAACCAGAATGCGTTTCAAAAATGGATGCCATGCAGCTTCCGCTCAAGAGTTGCAGAAAAGTTTTTCTCGTAGACACGCTGTCACCATGGTGACCACTACGTCAGTTGAAAAAGTCTCACATCTACATTCTGCTATTCGTTCCATACGTTGAAGCGGTCGTTTGAAGACTTGGCTCCGGAAGGCGCCTTTCCGACGGGAGATTAAAATAGTTAATTTGACATTTTATTACAACTTCATTATTACGACCACGAATTGCACAAAACTTACACTCTTATACTTATCTACGTAGACGTAATGTGAAAATGCTGATCTGAACCAATTATTCAAGCACAATTGATGTTAAGCTGTTGATGCTATGAATTCCATTTTAAATATTTTTTGTGGAAAATTACATGCAAGCGTCATTTATAAGCACTCGCAAGAGAATGATAGTAAGAATATTTTCAAGCATGTTTTCCTAATATTCTTTTGATTCTGTTTTTAATTTCTGTTTATTAGGAAGGCTGTACAAACGAATTCTACACAGCCATATAAGAGAAACCACATTTGAGTCTGCTTTTTAAACATGCAAAACCGTTGTTAGTTGGATGGAAGATGGTTACATGTTTTGCACGGTAGGACTAGATGTTATACCTGGTTACGATGTGCTCATAATCTTTGCGCATTCATTTGTTGTTCAGGATTAAGATGTTGTTAAAATTGACGAATTTAAAAATTGTTCTCGTATTCAATGTTGAACAAGGTGGTTGGAGTTCCGTTTTTTCCCTTCTGTCAAAGTTATTGAACATCAATATAATATAATATTTTGCTCAGAATGCTTCACAGAATTGCCGCTCTCCAGAGCCATTGAATGGCGCCAGGCGGAGAGCGTTCGAGACAAGTACGCTTTCCACTCAAGTGGAGGAAAGAAAACGAAGCCGAAACGAAACTGCCCGTTCGCCGTCCGTGGTTTATTCATTGCTTTTGCCTTCTCGCAGCCAAAAGACGATCTTTTTTCCCTCCGGAGAACCTGCCAAAGCTAAATCCACTCTGGGAAAGGCATTCACTCTGCCACTGCTCGGATGCCAACGGGGAACAGAATCCTTTCGAACGTGGCCAAGAGGTGTGATTAAACGGCGCGAAGGAAGAAACGCAAAAAAAAAAGAGTGGAAAAGAAAACTGGATCCTTCGGTCCTCGAACGATTGTACAAGTGGTGGCGAAAGGTCCGTGCATATTTTCATATCAATTTTCGGGCTGCGATGATGGCAAAGGAACAAGAACGTCCCCCCATCCCCACGAGAACAAGAACTAACTACCGACGCAACCAACGGCTAATCGAGGAGTGCAGAGTGTTGGTGTCAAGTGCAAATTGTTTGGAAGTGCTCGAATGTGCCAGAAGCTGCTGAGATGCGGTTCGCCGAAAGGTAAACACACTTTGACCAACCGATGGAAACGTGTTCACCCGTCGGTGTGGCCGTGTTTTATGTGTGTGTGTGTGAGCGAGAGTAATGTGCGGGGAAGGATGCTTCAGATGGAAGGAAAACAGTGGACGACGTAACATCTCTCTCCAAGGGCGACTGCGGGAACTGCGATCGAAGAGAAGTCAAATATGGTCTGCCTAAAGGAACCGACAACCAGGCGAGTGTAACCAGGGAGGAATGCGTTCGGTGGAGAACATGTGGGCCCGTGTCTGCACGAGTTGGGTGGGTGTGGGTAGCTCCGGAAAACTGGATACCGAGTGACATTGGTCGAGCGGTTCCATTTTCACTGCGAAGAAGCCGTAAACCACAATTACGTTACTTTATGTGTGCCGGCTACGGATTTACTCGAAGCGGGCGAAGGGCGCACACTGGCACACACACACACACATACGAGGGCGCACATTCTCTTTGTGGCCGGGATTTTGGTTGATTAAGGATCGATTCACTTTGCACAGCGTATCCGATGGTGGCTGGGTCGCTTCGCTTCCGTTTCCGCAGTCGGGATGGCTCGGCAAATAGAGCAATTCATTTTCGAAACCGTTCCACGCGACGGTTTGGTTTTGCTAAGTGGCTCGATGCCAGGACGATTTTAATCAACGGTCAATGGGTGAATGGGGGTGGGGAATTATTTGATGTAAGCTTCGATGCGGTTCCAACTTTAAATGCGATGGGGTATTGGGAATGTTCTTGTTTGAAATTGAAATTGCTGTAATTATTTCTGTTCACTGGAAAGCTCGCCTAATCAAAGTCTAAAAGCGTGACTTACACTAATGCGTTTGTTGGGGACGTTGTGGATTTTATTCTGATTTTTTTTAATGGTTAAATTTTGATTTTTGCAATTGTAATTTGATGAAAACTCACAAGAAAAATTATTTCTCGTTTTAGATTTTCATTGTAAAACAACAATTCATAAAGTTCGGAGGAACAAACGATCTCGAGGATTGTTTGGGAAAACCCAACCATTGTTCACGCAACATAAATCATGTTGAATGAACGTTTTACTCCTTGCTAACGCCCATCCTCCGCTCTTGGCAGGATAACCACCCGTCAAGGACCACGCACTTTCTTTAAGGTGCTTCTGCGAAATGCCGTTCACTGCTCGGCAAACGAAAGTGGACCTTCTCGAAAGAGTAGGACA
>JAOEFI010000004.1:22954992-22966964 GCA_034621735.1 Anopheles plumbeus
AAAGGAACATGACACTCTGTCCTTTCACGTGCAGCTCCACCGATTTTCCGATAGCGCGCAGTGATGCTTTCCTTCCGCTTCTTTTTCCCAATTTTGCACCAGCTGAGGGGAGAAGGAATATGAACGGGAGGCGGTGAAGGGGACACCCGGAATGGAGCCTGAGCAAATACGGTAGATGGAAAAATTAAATAAATAAATGTGTTGAATAAATGAATGCCGCTGTTTATTTTCGTTCTAATTATGCTGAGCCACTCACACGTAGGGCGCTTCTCGGGAAATCGCTGGAAAAGCACGGCGTGGGCTAAGGCGTGGCGGTGGGCCCACTATCGGTTCTGCAGTGCATAATTTTACCTGACCTTTGTTTTCTGTCTCACTCTCCCTCGGTCAGGCCGCGGGATTTCGGATTTTCCGAAAGCTGGAGGAAAACATGGGCCACGCGGTAGGGCAGAGATCTGCATAGGCATTCGGCCAGCCCGAGGCCTGTTTTTCCCCATGCGCTCGCCGATCCGCCCGACGGTCAGATTTAATCTGTTTGTTAATCTAAAGTGAACAGTTGATTATGGGACATTCACTAATCGGCACCGGTACACTTCAGCAAGATCGAACCGGGCGATTATTTAGCCGCCGAACAGCAAACGGCCTTCCTTCGGAACCGGTTGGGTGGACAATGGGGTTGGGGCGGACGTCACTCTCCCCGGTCGAAACGAGAAGGCCTTTCCTGCTCCTCCCAACAAGTGAACGTAGCCATTTCCGCCGCATGGCCTAGAACGTTATTTCCTTTGGCGTTTCCGTTGCGTTCCGAAGAAAACGGTCGGTAATCGATTTCATATATTAATGTGTGCGCGATACTATCGGAGCCGTGGGCGCTATGCGCCATGGTTGGGTCGTGGGTTTCGAGTGCGACCGGAAACGGTGGCATGTTGGTTTTTGGCTGCCGAAATGTGGGCCCGCAATTAGGACTAAGCGCGCCCGTCTCTGGTGGATTAATTGCGATCGCTTAGGGGTAAACGTAATCAGTCGGAACCCAAACAAGATGTAAATTGTTGGATGATGGAGACAGGGGAAAGAGTGTCTCAAATTAACGGAAACGAATAGCGGAATAAGTGAGCTTGATTTATCAATATTCTTCTACGTTATCGAACCATTAGGCTTAGAGTTAAAGGTACAGTTGAGCCCATCAATTTGTCAATGTATTATTTCCGCCTTAGATTATTTCTTCTGTTTCCTTTCCAACTGTATCAGTAGCAGCATTTCCTTGTTTTATTCTCATGGTTAAATAATTAAGTTGAAATCACATTCTTATCATGATTTGTAAGTTCAACAAAAACATTTGTCAGTGACACTTGTCAAAAAAAAGAAAAGGATCAAGATTTTGGGAAGAAGGCGAAAAACGTGACATATTTTTCCGTTTCAAATGTAGTCCGTTAATTGTTTGTTGCTGTTGGTGCCCCTCCTCTTGCTTTAAATACCTACAAGAAACCAGTAATTGGGTCTCCGATTTTCCTTTAAATAATGATGAGTCCACGTTGTCGTACTCGAGTAGAAAAGTAAAGATATACATTACTAATCCAAACAAACAGTCCATAGATCGATATAATTCTTCCGTTGCAATGGAAATGGATGAAAATCAATACCTTTCTTTACACCAGGGAAATTCCAGAGGATGCGGTATGCATCGAGAAAAAAAAAGGTCTGCGCGGCCTCAACATGAAGCGAAGAGTTGGAAAAGTGAGTGGAAATTAAAAATTTTAATCATGCATGTGTCTCACACATTCCTCCCTTCTCGTTCGTTGGTATCACAAATACACACAAGGTGTGCCCTGGAAAGAAGGCAATGGCATCCGGGGGGAAAACTATCGTCACAGACCACGTCCCGGGAGCGTGTGCTGTAACTTTAATCCTTTTTCTATACCCTATGATGTTCCCGACACACACACTCACACACACATATACGGCTGGGGCGAACGAACGGGGAGGAAAAATGGAAAATTCGCCCACAGACACAGGACAGATAGGAAAAATGTGAAGGGAGGTGTATATCCCTTCCATCCTCGGGCTCGATCCGGGACCCCAAACGTTGATTGCACTCATTTACAGCTGGCGAAGCTATAATTATCACAACAACATCAAAACAACACCGGCATCACCCGTCCCCGCCTCCAGACGGCTCCTAAACCGTAATCATCTTTCATTACCATCGTCATCGTCGTCGTCGTCGTCGTCGTCGTCGTCCTGGCTCCGGGTGTACTTCGGCCCAAGTCCTGTCACTCGCCGACGGCGGGTTTTCAGCTCTCATTACAACGAACGACCGCCACCCGACGAGTGCCACTTTCCCACCCCGAACTATCCCGGCAACGGCGCCAACTGTGCTGTGCCTTCGACGCCTGGCCCTCGTCCCGTGGGAAAACCTTCACTATCTGGCTCGAAAACGCAGGCCAGCCCAGGCGAAGGGAGCGAGAATTTTTTTTTTTGTTCCGTCCGCCTTTCCGCGCTACAGGTGTGTGCGCTGTGCAGAGTGGCGTCCTTCCGGTTGCACGTTTCGTGACTAATTTGGTACCACGCTAGTTGACGAACGTGCCGGGGAGAGGTGGGGGAGAAGCGTCAACAGCAGCCTCGATGGTGTGACGGGTGCGCATCGTCGCCTGGCGGGAATAGCGACACGTCGGTGGGCTCCGGTTCCCGGCAGCCAGCTCGCGTTCGCACTTTGCCGGAGCGGGCGCGTGTGGTGGCGAATGTGTCCTCGGGCGCTGTAATGTGGACGACATTCCATAACCGTCACATCGTATCATTTTACGAGCGGACGGACAGGATGTTTCGCAACGCAGGCTGCGGTTAGAAGCGCGCGACCGTTCTTTCAACATGTTCTGGAGGCTTCTGTCCTTCTTCCATCCGCCTCAAACGGACTGGGCTCCACTCCAGTAGCTTTGAAACGGTGTTCAATTGCAAGGATGTGTCTCGCTTCCTACAGTTTCAACAGTATTGTGTTTTTTGTCTCTCTTTTTTTCAAGTTCCCCAAATTCCCCTGCGGCGTACGCAAATCATCTGTGAGAAATAAACTTCCTTGTTGCTTTGATCGTACAAACTCTGGGGAATGATTCAAGCAGATTGCGCAGATTTAAGTTACCCGTTTCTTTTTTTTTTCTTCATTGAGCTACATGATCCCGGTATTTTGAGGGGTGTGTTAGAGAAAAGGGGGGAATGTTTTTCGAGCCCCCCGCGGTGGTGGGAAACAACTGGAAAGGACTAAAGGAGGATAGTTTTCCACATTCTGTTGGGTAACAGGAGTCTTTAGTTCCAATGTGGAACATTCCGTACTTTTATTTTACCCCAGGAATTTGATGCTGTTTGTTAGTAAAGTTTTGTAGTAAAGTATTTTGATAAACAATTTCAGACTAATGTAAGTTGAAGTGTCCATACTAATGTAACAGAAAATAGACGTAATTCTCTACATGTAAAGATTGTTCTCAATGTTGAAAACTAGCCACCAATGCAACTGCAGGTAAAGCGTAAAAATGCCCTCTGTATTTCTTTTTCATCGTTGTCATAAAAATGGGTTTCGACTAAGCGTTTAGTCAGGGCTTTTATTGTTAAAGCCGTGCTATTGCTGTCCGTTACAGCTTTTTGCTCGGTCCGCTTCACTTCGGAACACTCGTGGGAAAAGGAACGGTGTTTGAGCGGATGATTTACCTTGGGATGTGTTGCGTTGATATATGCACTGCACGGTTCGGTGGGCACTTTCCAACACTCCAACACCCACCGTGGAGTGGCGGCCCTGCGGTGTGTGGCCGAAAGGATTCGACTTTCCGGCGACATAACACCTCCCCGGACCGGGACTATCCCGCCGCGCCAAAGGATAAACATTCGCGCTGGATGCTGGAGGCGTGAGGCGGTGGCCATAAATTTCATTCCCCAGGACACTGGTCACCCAGGACACTCTGACCGGAGGGCACGGACAATGTAACTGAAGTCATTTCGGTTTTTCTTCCCATCTCGCTCTCATAAACTCGCTCACTCTGCCTTCTCAGCTTTCGCTCACTTTCACTATCTCTCTCTCCCTCCCGAGGGAGGTTCATCCAAGTGAAAGTGTTTATGGTAACCGCTATCATCGCCATCCCGCGGTGGGCTGCGGGAGATTATTAATACGGTACCCTCGCATCCTTGACAGCCGGGGGGTGAAAGGGGTTGAGTTGAAATGAAAAGAAAGGGAAAAAAGTCACAAAAGTCCCCAACCACCCCTCACCCGGGCCACCCGGGTTGGTGAAATAAGCTGACCAACCAAATGAACGACTGCCAGTGTGGTCTCTTGGCCGCTGCCGCATTTCGGGATGGCAGTTTGACAGTCTCCTTCCCAAACACTTGCGAAACCAAAAAACGGTTACGAACGAAGTCCTCTGCGGTCGTTTGTGTGCATGTGTGTGTGTGTGTGTTTTGTGCAAGAACGCCGGTTGGATTCGCTGGTTCCGACGGTGATCCGGATAATTATAATTAAAAAATGGCCCTGCCCTTGCGCGGTCGATTCTCCCGAGATTGAGCTTATGTTTCGGGTAAAAGGGTTGAATCGCTTGAGGAAATCGCCGGCTTCCGGTTGTCTTTTGTTTTTTGTTTTTTTGGTATGTTGCCTGCAACGCCGTTTGTCAACGAGATAATAATGCTCGCTCGAAAAATGGACCGAAATTAATTTTCCTATTTCACTCATCCACTTGTGTGCGGCCACCGATGTGACGCGCAGAGATGTCTCCAATGTAATTAGAGGTAAGTGCATTTAACAACAGGCCATTAGTATCTGTTCCCGGTTGGTTTAAAGTTTACTCTCACTAATATATCAATATATTCAACAACATTTCATTTCTTCGCATAGATTATGTGATTAAATAAAGCTTTATTAGTCAGAGCTAATGAATGCGATCTTGAAGTTTGTCCGAGTGAGATTGAGCTGGTTGGCGCTCCTGCCTCCATGCAAAATTGTTCTGCAATCTCGTGCGGCTCGAACTGATACGCCTAAGCCATCTAAACATCGTTCCATTTGTGCTGATGAATGCATTTTATTCTCCGATATTACAACCCATTGGCCCCGCCCGCTGGGATCCGGATTCGGATGTCCGACGTCCGCTCGTGTCCCTGTGCAAACGCGAAAGGATTCCATTTAACCCTCGGTCGAGCGGCGACCCAAGCGATGTCTTGTGAAAGTGATAGTCAATCTTATGTGCCCTCGTTTACTAGGGGGAGGGGTGAAGGGTTTTCTCTTCACTCACAAACAAGTGGAAAATATCCTTTCCCTTCGGTCAATTCAGCGGTTGAGCTAAGAAGGATACAATGGCAGATCCGCCCAGTCAACATATCTTTGGGTGGATGGCTTTTTTTCTTCCCATTTTTGTTCACGCACGCCGGGGAACGGCGTCTGATCAAGGATTCATGTATTCCGTCGGTTGGCCGCTGGAGTCCCATGCAAATAAATCGAGCTTTACTACGGCAAGCGGCCATCCGGGGCGTCAGCAAGTGAAATGAATCTGTGAAGCAAACCGAAGCGGAACGCACGCGCTCGTGTCCTGCTGCACACACACGGGCACACGGACAAATCCTGCAAAGAGCGACGCGCGCTGCGGATATCCTGCGATAGCGATTTCCATCAGCATAAAGAAGCAAAGCGCCACCGAAAGCCATCGAGAGGAGATCTCAATCAGTAGGCCAAGTAGGGAGATTGAATCGCAGCAGGCGCCGGCCTCCAGCCCGCCGTCCCACCAACCAACTGTTGATTTTTTTTCCATATCCCCCCGCCTGTTGCTTGTTGGGAAATTGCTTTCGGCGAGGGAAATCACAAGAAAAGCCATCACGACATCGGGCCGCATGGTTGAGCGAAAGTGGCAGTGGCGCGGTACCCCCAGGGGGAACGTTGGCGGTGTTTGCGATTGAGGTTTTCCATCGGTTTTTTTCCTTCTTCCATCCTTTTCTTCTTGCGTCATGGCTCTTTGCAATCATAATTTCCATCCGATTTTGGATGACGCGTGGTTTTGACGGACAGCGATTCGATGTGACGCCCCTGGGACGCGCTGACTTCACTGGGCTGTCGGGTGGGCTTTCCGTTTTTTATTTCCCTCCTAAAACCATCTCCCACCCCCCAACTGAAGGTACTTTTATGTTGCGCAAGAAGGTTTTCCGTTTTTTTTTCTTAGCCAAGTGGAAAATGGATTGAATAAATTTTGAACGAGTGTGAGTTTCCACCAACCCTCTACCCCCCCCCAAAATGCCACGTATTGACGTGTCCTTCGGCTGGATCCAACTGTTTCGCATTTGAAATGCAATCAAACAACCACTTCCTTCGACGAGTGATCGACAGGAAAGGAGCAAGTAAAAAGTGCTAGACCAGTGAAAATGTCCCCCCACCCCCACCTATTAAGGGAAAGGTAATTCATACGAGAAGGACAAGTAGGGAAATAAAAACCTTTTCCCAAACCTACTCAAATTTTAGACGCTTCAATTCGGAGGGAAGACTGCGAGAGATAAAATGACGTATATATGGTACATGACTGCCTAAATGATAAGACAAGATCGACATGTTGAGGGGATGAATGTGTATGACTTAGATTTATTTTCTTCTCTATCTATGCTGCCCATTTATGGACGAAGGTTTACGACGGAAATCCGGGGAAACGTCGCGATTTGTCAGAAGATTAAACTTTAAGCGTCCGTCATTCCATGCCATGTGTTTTGTCATTCCATGTACTGCCTTCTCTGGTAACATTTATCTTTCTCCGTTTTCGTTTGGACTTGGAAAAAACAGAACATAATATTTCATTGACCCGTATGACGTATCGGAGGGGCCATTGCTAACCTGATGGCTTCTTATTTGATTTCACACAAGGAAAATCTGAATGTTTGTAGTAAAATATAGTAAAGCAAATTTTTCTTGTTGGTTGAATTGGGAAATGACAATACGAAGTAGTTCTCTTCTGAACAAAAGCAACCCGATTTCAATGACCTCTTGAACCGACTTGACCGGTTTTTGAAGCAGTCCTTGTGGAAAACCACTTTCCGAAGGATTCTTATTCGCCGCTCATTAATCAACACTCGAGCGGAAAGTCAACACCACGGGTACGCATTGCTGGCCGACGTTTTCAGCCGCGTTCCTTAATCGACTGCGAACGATCGATTAATTATCCCAACGCTCACACAGCTGTCGTAAGAGTGGTCGAAAGGAGTGGCGGTGCTAAGTATTGTTTAAGCTTACTTAAACTCGAACGGAACGGTGTACTCCACTAATCCCGCCCGGAGTGTGCCGACACTTCGACCGATGGGCCGACATTCTTCCTAGCTGTGCGGCCACTTCGGTGTTACGCTTTTTTCCGAAGGTTTACCTTTTCCACCGAATTCGTATCGTGTTTCGTCATTTGGCGAAATGGGTGGTGGGGGTGGGAATCGGGCCTCGAAATGAGCCACCGCAACACGCGACTGGCGTGCAGCGAAGAAACAATCGGAGCGTCAAAATCAGTGCGCCTTTCTGTTCGGGGCCAGCCGGCGTAAACCGCAAACCGCAGCGGAACACAATCAGAGGAAAAATCCCTCGGCGTAATCCCGCAGATCCTACCTTATCATCGGCATAAATTATGCAACCTGCTGGCCGCCCTTCTCCGTTTCTTCGCCTGGAATCCTGCCCGCAAGAAAAAGTCACGAACGAGGGCGACCTGAGCGTCGGTGTAAAATGAGCGGCTTAGGAAAATCTTAATATCCACCGAAAAATTTATGAAAATGAACAATCCATTTAATGCACCGTGGCGAGGCGGCCCTTTCGCTGCCGGCTGGCTGTGAAGCTGGTTGTCTTCACTTTTTTTAAATCTCATCCTTTTGGGAATATATACCTCACTGCTCAACACGTTGCAAGGCTCCGTGCCCCACGTTATCTTCGAGGAGGAAATAGGATTCACTTTTCTTTAACGAATGGTTTTTTGGGGGAATAAAAAAATACTCCGATGGCATTTTTCGTCCACAACTGTCCACAAATAAACTAATGCCATTTTTTTTTTGTTTAATATCCCCCAACATCTCCCCGTTGTAGTCCGCAGGTTTTTCGAATTATATTTTCACTGTCATCAGGTTTTCTTACTTCTTCAGTGTTCGCCAAATTTTTTCCATTTTTGTTATCCTGAGGCGTTGAAAAGTGCCGCACGGCGTCAAGTGAAGGCAATGAGACGCTTAACAAATGCCATCCCGGCGGGAAAGCGGGGAACGAGTGGCGGGGGAAGAAAAATGCCTTTCCAGCTTGCGGGCCGGAAATCTCGACCCAAGAAGGCCTCCCACCCGCGCGGAATCGGATGCAAATGCACGGTGGAAAATATGAACTTCGTGCCTTTGGAGCTGGTGGAAGAAAAGCTCGTGTTCTAGTTCTTCCCTTTCGTGCTTCGGCTCGTAACAAAAGGAAATCGTAAGCCTTTTCAAGACGCCAAGAGAGAGAGAGAGTGAGGAACCGAAGGGGGTGGGAATGTTTCAGCACCCGGAAGTCCTGCGAGCTGATGAAAGGCAAGCTGTAGAGAACCCGAGCCCCCGTCCGATGACGTCGTCGTCGCCGTCGTTTGCTTGAATGTTGGCAGGAACCATGGGCCCGGCGGAGACTTGGGAGGAAGGGGGAAGAAATTCAAATAAAATTCTCAGCAAATGATTAATGCTATTCCGCCGCGCACCGTTCGGCGGTGCGGTTCGGTTCGGTTATTTAATAATGCTGAATTTTCATTCTGACAAGATGGCGAAATGATTTATTAAATTTTTGCCCGGAGCCCGGCCGTTGTCCAACCGTCGCCAACCCCCCGTCGCGTTGAGCTACCGGTCCCGTTTCCCCCCGCCACCCACCCCGAGGATTCAATGACATCATTCTTCCGGACAGCGAGGACGTTGTAGACGATGGCACTCAATAAGCATTTCGCTCGTTCGTTCTTTCTTTCGTCCTTTTGGGCCGGCGTTTGTCGGAGGAGTCTGAGATTTCGCCGGCACTGGAAGTCAAAACGGAGCATGGTATTCCAGGGAGGAAGGATTGATTGTCGGGCGCACCGCTGCAGATGGCCGTGAAAAGCGCCAAGCGAACTGGAGCCTCCTTCTGTCACTCGGAAGACAGTTTGGAGCGATTTTTCCGAAACGTTTCGAATCCGTGGTTTTCGTTCGCCCTGGTTTTGGCATTTTTCCCTGCTGGGAGCAACTTTTAGACACTGCTTCTTCACGCCTGTCACCGAACCGTCCGACGCCGGTTTCGGAACAGCTGCGATTTGTGAAGAGTTAAGTCGAGAAAATTAAGACAGACTTCATTGAGCTTTTCTCAATCGAAAGTGGAGTTTGGAAGCGCTCGAGAGAAGTTCTCTAATGTCAGATTGAACATTAGTAAAGAAGGATGAATGCTTGAGAAGTTCAAATTAAATTCGCAGTTTGAAATGTTCTTACATTACATAGTCTGAGAAATAGAATTGAAATGGTGGTCGGAATGAATTTGAACCATTGGAATGAAAATAAAAACTAATCCAAAAGTTAAAAGAAATCAAACACCGCAAAATACCTTTCGAAGTGTTCTTTCATGTAACTTCAATTCATTCATAAAAGTAATTTCAAATATAGAAATCATTTATTTGAAGAAGGTGGAAACGTATCGTTAGTATTGTCACCATCTTCTGGGCGGGCCTTCAAAACATACACCGGATTTTCCTTTGCTCACGGCCTGCTTTACTCCCGAACGAAGGAAGGAAAATGCTTCCCATCCTGGCGACCGAACCCCAAAAACCACCAAACCGGCAGCATGTCAAAACATTGACACCTCTTGTGCGCCTTCTGGAAGGGCGACTCGGGGAAAAGGATGGGAAACCCGCAGCGAAGAAAAACACAATTGTTGCTGGCCTCGCCGGGCAAAAGCAACCGAACCATGGCGAACAGGCTTGATCCCTGCCGAACCGTGAAGGGGAGTTCTGTTTTTCTTTCCCCACTGTCGTCGTTTTTCCAGCTCCCTCCGCTCTACTTCCTGTTGCGGAGGCTTTTCTTGTACACTTTTCCTTTCTGTGGTTCGCGAAGCCCGGGTTGTACATTGACACCCGGCGAAAGGCCGGCTCGATCGTTCCCGTTTCGCCACCCGCACGGAACAGGGCAGACCTCTCGCAGCCTCTCGCAGCAACGGCAGCAAAAAGGGTCCTCGGATCGGGCGGGAAGGATCTGGACGAAGAAAACCGTCACCCGGAAGGTGGCCAGCATGAAGCCGGGGGAAAGAAAAACGAGAAAAACAGCGTTGAGTTTAGAAATAAACCGCCAGGCTGTGACAAAAGGAAAGAAAAACCTTACAAACGAACACGGGTCGAGAGGAAGGACCCCTTCCGGCCGTGCGAACAGTTGCTGCCAAGCGGGACCACTCACAAGACGCCTGCCGGAGGTCGCGATTTCCGTTCCGGTATCGGCGTTTGTTCATTTCATCACCAAGCGGACGGGATTAACTTGTTGCAATGCCGATCAGGAAGGATTACAGCCGGATCCCGTAATGCAATCCTGGTTCGCTAAAGTTTCGGTCACTTTGAACCCCATTTCCAGTCGGAGCATCCGGGCTTCGGGTTTCCATGGCGAGTCATTCCCGTTTCGGAGCAATCGAGCTTCTAAGAACGAGCTTAACCCTATCAGGAAATCGAGTTAGAAAACATTGACGCTCGTGACGATTGGCTTTTATTTTAAGTTCCTAAGCCGCTTAAGGTTGCTAACGATTTGCCGGGACTTAACAGAACAGGTATAAGACATCAGGGTGTTACACGTTTTCCGTTCGAAAGAGCAGGCCATGGTGTTGCTGAATGGTTTCGGTTCAGTTGCTCGCAGCCGGGGACGTTTGTTGTGCGAGCTTTAAAGCCAACCCATTCAACCCACACACACACACACATACACTCAGACACTCCGGAAAAGGAGCCCAGGGTTTTCTCGCAAGAAAGAAAGCTTTAAATAATTCACGCGTTCCGGGTGGGATGTGGGTGGTGGAGCGGCCCAGGACGGTTGTGGAAAATCAATCAACCCGTCTCCATGGCTACGGAAAATAGAATCTTTCATCACATTCATTGACATGCACGGCCAGAATCGAGAGTCGATCATTTTGGATCGCTTTCCGGTTTCGCTCCCGGAATAGAGCAACATTCGTATGCCGAAGACGTTTCATCGATTCGTGAAGCCAGTTGTCTGGGAGCTCGGAACCCCGCGCCGAATAAAGGGACGCGCCGATTTGCAAGAAAGGACACTTTTCCGACTGTACAAATCCTTCAGCTTCCCTCTTCCCGTCTGTGCCGTTGCCATGTGTCAACCGAACCGAACCGAACCGGGTTGGCTTATCTTCGACGACTTCTTCTCCGTCTTGGCTGGGCGCTGGGTGGGTCTGATTCGCTCGCTAAAGGATACAAATGGTGGCACTGATTGTGTTCCACGAGGCCCTGCGACTGTTTTGTGTGAATGTTTTCCACACGCCACGTGCTCCGATGTGGCCGGGTTGTCGGCTCACTCGGCACGTTCACGTCCACGTTCCATTGACATTCCGACACGATGTTGAAAATCGAGCCAATCGTCCCCGGTGCTGATGGGGGAGCTGGTGGGAAAAACTCTGACGTCAGCCGACGTGCAAAACTATACCGATAACCTGCCAAACTATTGGAACGGAAGCGTTGCTCACCCGTGACCCGTGAGGGGGAACTGGTATGTTTTTTTTTATCTTTCCAGCAGTGGAAATCCCCTCGACCGGAAACGGAACCGGAAGCGGAAATCTACCAGTAAGGGGGCAATTGACTTGGTGGGATTCCTCGACCACTTGCGGGAGTGTTTTATTTGAAGAGATTTTATTACGGATTGTGAGGATTTTACATAAGAAAGAGGATGAAAATAATTCAATTGCATAGCAAACAGAAAAGCTGAAATATTCCAAATGAAACTAGATCAATTTCAAGGCGAAATATTACATTTAGAAGTTTACACGAAATTCCAACAAGCAA
>JAOEFI010000004.1:22971354-22994815 GCA_034621735.1 Anopheles plumbeus
GCGATGAAATATTTATATCGGACACCCAGTCTGAAAGAATTCAAACGCACGGGGAGTCGGGGGTATGGAACTGGGAGCAAATAGAAAAACTACCTAGCGGTAGAGAGAGAAAAGATTTAGGATAGATTTCGGTACCGGAGAACGAGCAGATCGCAACTTGCTTTCATTTTGTTTACTGAGAACTGATTCAGAACGCCGGACGAAGGGTGCGAAGGACGGTGCAAGGCGCAAAATAACCGTTATGGATCAAGAAACACTCCTTACAAAGCTCACTTACCATTCCCGCCGTAAAACAGGCGGGATGATAGGAAAAAGAGCAAGGACCTTCTCGCTTCTCTCTCGGCTTCATCCGCGTCAGGCTCACGCTCGTGTGTTTTGAAATGTTTTCGTATCGGGATTCTGATGCCAAAAATGCGCTTCGTCGGCTTTCCATCCCGACACATTTACATTCTGCTGCATCTTTTGAGGGATGGAAAAGTCGGGAGAAGGAAGTTCTCTTCCACCTTCTTCCAACCAACCTCACCCAACACCCATCGGACGGAGGCAGGGGATCGAGAACCTTTGCCCGTTACAGTGGCATCATTTTCTGCATCATGAATTCAGCAATCGTAGGCATGCCTTGCATATGTATGGCATGCGAACACTTGGCACCGGCCCGGCATGTCCTGCCGCCGTCTTCCCCCGGGCCATCACCATTACACCTTCTCCCCCACACACGGTGGAAAGTGAGAACGAAGAAAAAAGGCAACGTGAAAAAAGGAGCAATCCCGCGTGCGAGCGCATACAAAAGATTTCCATCGTGCTGGAATGGAGAAGTCATCATGCTTCCGGGTGGCGGACGTCGATTTCGACGTTTTCCACGGGCTACGGTGACTTGCAGCGGACTTGCCGGGGGGTCGGGCCGGGGAAAGCATATTCATGACCGTCCGGGCGCTCTTTGTGCATTATGCTTTGGCCGCCCCGTTCCCTGCCGAGAGGAAGCGGCAAATGGGATTTTCCTGGCCGTGTGGTCCTCCCCCATTCGCCCCCTCCTATGCCTCTCCTAAACCCGGTCCCATTATGTGGTGATAAAGCATCGCGCTAGTTGGCATGATGTTAGTTCAAGAAACTTTCTGCCGTCAGATGCCTTAAAGCCAACGCTAGAAGCGGCAGTACCATTTCATTGCGCCGACGGCTTGCATCTTTCTTTCTCGGGTTTCAGTTCCTGAGATGCCTGAAGCACCTTCATCTAGACCGCTTTTCTGCACTCGTTTGGGCATACGCTTCACTTTCTCACACGCACGCGTGCAGCACAGTGTCTCTCCCGGCGCATAAATTATCCACACAAACAACTCGTTGGGCTCAGTGGAAACGTTGCACTCGAAGATTCCAACGATTTGCCGACGATCCTTAACAGAAGCGAGAGCTGGTATGTTGCTGATCCTGGCACGTGGTGGACAATGGGAAAATATGTCTCAAATTTGTCTCAAAATAGTGTAAGTTCTTTTCCAGTTCGACTTATTTCTCGTGTGCATTATAGAAACTTTTTGATGGTGGATATATAAACTTTCAACGCTTTATTCTATTTGGTTCGAATCGTACCTCGATTTGTAACATCGAACTTTGTTCCTTGGAGAATAGAGTCTCAAAAAACAAATTAAAAAAAAATTAACCAAAATACCCACAACATGTGAAGCATTGATAATAAAACTTACGAAAAAACATCTTATTTCAATTGATACACTCAATTTCATAATATGTAATTTCATTTAAGGATGCCTCTAAAGATTCTCATTTCCTTTAAACAGTAAAATCCTTCCCTGCTCTCAAGGTTTAAATTGACTCCATTTTCCGTTTCCTGTTTCACAGGTGTACATTTCAAAGTATAGCAAAAAAAAAAAAAACCTGATTGATAAATCACACATTTCTTTGCGTCACATAATTCATATCACTTCACCAATTTATGTCCTGCCTCGAGAAGAGGGGCATTGTTTTGTCCGATTTCCACTTCGACGCTGCGTTTATCTCAATCAGGTGCTACCATTTTGCTCTGAGGAGTATGTCTTGAATCAACCGAGATCATCGTGCCCGTTCGCACGTTTCCCATTCTTTCGTCCATAGTGTTGCGTCCTCTGCAACACTATCGCTTGATACCGTATTACCGTATGCATTAAGTCCATCCTTCGCGAACATTCTTCATGCAATGGGATGCAGTCGACGTTCCACCGTCCGTGCGGAAGCGAAGCCTCGCCGGGATCCTTCGTTATCCTATCCCCCCCCCCCCTTTTTTTCCCCGGTTTCTCACACCCGACACGTCTCTCCAACCACCAACCGAAGAATGGTCACTGACTGTTCTGAAGCGGCGTTTCGGGCTGACGCTTCCGCGGGAAGAGCTGACCTGAGTTTCCGTTCTTTCCAGTTCCGTTTTCCTGCCCTACACTCCCAGCCAACACACTCCACTAGCAAAGGTCCCCGTTCGCACCCGGTAGTGGAGTGTTTGTGTGGCAAATTCCTTTTATTGAATATTTATGTAAATACAAGCTGGAGCAAAGCAAATGAATCATTTCGGGATACCTTTGTCCTTGCACGGCTCCGAACGACTGCACTCCGCTTTTCGTCCAGGAACGAAAGCATCGCTCATCGCCAGACGGAAGCGGATTCTCGGAAAAGCGAACCGGCAGGATCATTGGAACACTCGAGACTTCCGGCATGTGCCATTGAAGAAGACGAAAATGATGATGATGATGATGATGATGATCTGTGGCCGTGTTGCCGTTCATTCCTTCCTTCGTTCCGTTCCTTCGTTCCGTTCCTTCGTCCCATTCACACTCTGCTCGTTTTCGAATTCGCACCGGATTTTTGTTATGTCGTTGCCAAAAAATCATCCCCCCCGGAGGGCTTTCGCTTCCCTCTTCCAACCATACTCACCCCACCGCTCCACCCCTCCCCCCTTGGTTAGATTTCTTTTGCGGATAGCTCGTGCCATGAAAAGGATGAATTGATTGATTTAGCCAAAGTGTATAACGAGATTTATTCATATTTCATCAAAGCAATAAACACGCGAACTGATTGAGCATTGCAGTGACGGCTTTACCGGGAAGTTTTTGGGGGGATGGTTTCGGATTCAAGTGGGTTTAGACTAGGGCAGCTCCCTCGCTGTTTTTATTTCGGGGGAATCATAAATATCCCTTGGCACGATGGTTGGTTGAGCGAGAAGGAACATTTTCTTGCACCGCAACAAGGAGGGAAGGGCTGGGGCTGGATAATGCCTGGATGGTGGATGAAGTATCGTAATAATCACCGCGAAGTTGACTCAACGCGAAGTGCGAATTTATATCCTTCGAGTGTATCAACAAAACCCCTCGACTGCCATTTGATTTGACGGAAGACGGAAGCAAACGGGAGGCGGAAGGAGCGGGAATCAGCGCCTGCTTTCAAGTAACGTAATGACGGTGCGAATTGGCGCGTGGGTTAAATAACCATCAGCCCTGATTCTCGATAAGCTGCGTGTGGCCGACGTGGAACGTGGTTCAAACGAGGCTTCGGCTGGGGAAACGTGCACCCACGGATCGATGCTGGCTCGAAGGGTTTGATTGACTTAACGGGCAACATCTGCCCGATGCTGGACACGTCATTAAGGGGGAAATCCTACCCCGAGGCGGCTTCGATTATTCGCAGTTCCGTCAATCGGAGGGATATTATTTTTCGCAACGATTCATCGTCTAAGCCTTATTGTGTGATTCGAGCCAGTGTGGAATGGTCAGTCGGTTTGACGAGCGTCGATTGCACTATGAACTGATGACGATTTCCCGAAGTCATTGAATTGGAAGATGAATGGAAATAATAAACAAAGAAACGATACATTTTCTGAATAGAAAGCTAAATTTGTTATTTTCCTTTTACAAATAAAAAAAAATATTACATGTAACTGCCTTTTTGAAATGAGCCATTCCGCTTAAGATTGCACTAGGGCGCCTACTTTGTTTCCCTCTTTCGAAACCGAATCATGTAAAGCAGCGACCGTTTAATATTTCGTCTTGGATATACTCCCGTCCTTCTGAATAAAGCAAAACGACAGCAACATTAAGAAAACGTGCGACACGCTTTCGTTGGCAGAGCCTTCAACGCCAGTTTCTTAATTAACCTTATCGTTGTTTACAAGCAGTTTTTTTTCTCCTTCTTCAATGGAGCAGCTCCAATCGCCATTCGGATTACGATTTCATGCTACATTACACCAAGGCGTGCTCGATGGTGGGGGGAAATGTCGACTTGATCAACGCCCCTTCCCAACTGACGTCAACTCTTGAGCCATTCCGAAGCGTTCGATTGCACGCTTGCCGAAGCGAACTTGTCGTTTTTCGTTGAGAAACATACACCACGGTCATTACATTTACCAGTTTTGTGCCAGTGGAGTATCGTTTGCACGTTTGTTTGCCTCGTGCATTTGTTTTTGCATTTCCTTCGTGTTTACATTCGAGCTGCATACATTTAATAGTGTTTGTTCTAAGGATCAAGGACTCCCATCTAGGTCAATTTGCTATATTACAAAAGATCGACCAGTTATTTATAATTTACTTTTACTATTTTCAATATTATAGGTTAATGTATTGATGTGTTTCATGCAACAGCCAGGAATGGAACTTTTCTTACGGTCATTACGCTTCTAATAAACAATGTTGCGAGCAACTCCAACTCAGCACCAACGACAACCGGAGGGAAGGGTGGAAAATCGGAAATGCAATAGCCTGAAAGTATTTTTTCAAACAATTTTTTCCATTTATCGTCCTTTCCTCCCGGTCACTAGTTCCGCTAAGCGTCAGTGTCGGTTGCTTGAGAGCAGAAAAATCTAATTAGAATATTATTTTAATTAAAAACAAGCACAAACCATCACAGCCGGCCGGATGCGGCTTGGCGTTGGGTGGCAACCGTTTCGTTGGAACAACGATGGAAATGAAAAACTGTCTTCAACGGGACGGAAAACTAAGGCGGAAAAAATCACCCCGAAGGCAAGGCAGCGAAGTTTGCAGAACGTCGGGCGAACTAAAAATAAAACCTTTCCAAGCAGTTGCTGATGGAGGGAGCTGCAGTGCCAAGGAAAAAGAGATGCAGAGGAAGGAAGAGAGAAGGCTAAAATATGAACTTTGTTTCAAGGGTAGCGGTGAAAGTATGATTACCAACAATTCTGGACTATGTGTGTAAGCTGTAGAAACAGAACCAAGCATAACCAATATTGAAAGAATGCCGTCTTCTGAAGCATTGAAGATGTTTAAGGAAACCCAACATGAAGCAAACGGCAAGTGTAAAATAAAGCAACTAACGGAAAATAAAGAAGAGCAAAGCTGAATTATAAAACAAAATACAACACCAAGCCATCGTTTAACACTCCACTACGAAAGTGTTTTTCGTTCAAAACTATTCCACCCACATCGACCCCTCTGTTTTTCATTCACGCCGTCGTTCCTCCCGGTTCGTTCGTGAACCGATAAACGGAATTCCGAGCAAACTTTCTACGTTCCATTTCTCTAGGACAGTTGCTTTTTGTTGGTTCTTTCTTTTAAGTTTCCATTTTGAACTGTGCTTCAGCCACTATTTCCCAACATCTCGTCCCGGCTGGTGTCATGTTTTTTGTTTTTTTTTAATGTTCATTCGCCCCTTTCCTGCGTTCTTTTATGAAACGAATGATTTATAGTAATTATTAAAATAGTTGTGAAACAGAAACCGAAATACCAACTGGCAAAATGTAATAATTCACTGCGAAGCATTTTCTTCGGAAATCTGGCCAACTGCTGGTGCAATCAGAACCATAATCAGAAAGGAATTGTTTCGGAATATTGTACGGAGGGCGGCCCAAATGTATTATGACTCCTTTGCCAATTTGCACAAAGGACAAAGGGATATGGAAGCCAGAAGGATTAAGTGAAGCTACCTTACATCTATTTAGAAAAATATATCTAAACAAATATCGAAAACCATCTCCGTTTAACACATTTAGGTTTAAACTTGTAGACAGATAATTCTCATATTAATTCATGGCACTTAAAACAAACATTATCTGAAGATTCTTAATCAATAGTACGTTTGTACAACACTTCGCAACGTAGAAGACTAGAACGTTTTCAATACAGTCTTAAGCGACATTGCGTTTCCATTGCGCATTCGGAGACTAATTCCATGGCCATAAGTAGGGACGATAAATAGCCGACGAAATACCATTCGCTCCCGGAATAATGTCCCGACGCCGGCAAGCCGCTGTCAATTTATGTACGACAAATTAAACTTGTCTCGTAGACTTTTTTTGTGTCTCCAAGATCCACTTGCATTATTCCCGGAAGAACGTCCCTCTTTGTGTGTGATTCTGTCGCTCCGCCGAGCACTGCCGTCTGGATGGTACGCGTCCGATTTTCCTTTTATTGTTTCTTCTTTTTTTGCACGGTGGAAAACCCGCAGACCCCGAGGCTACAGACCGGGACCACTCTGCAGAGAATAATCATCCGTTTATCCGTTTCTTATCCCGTTCCAGTGGAGCACTCAGATCCGTCGCCGGCCTGCGTGCGGCAGGATTCTGGTGGAAATTATTCCCCCTTTTTCCCTCCCCCGTTTCCGCCTGTTGCATTTAATCCCGGTGCATTTTCATTTGCAGCGCTAAAACGTTGTCATTCTCACCTACCGTGGAAAGCTTAACACAAAACAATCCACCCCACCCGGGGGGAAATGTTCCAGCCTGTTCCCGAAACGTTGGCGCTGGCCACGGGAAAATCCACTCTTGTTGGAAAACGTCGGTGAGCGTGGAATCGGAGGCGACGGGGAATAGCTCGAGCTGCAGTTGCCCTAAGGTCCTTCGCTGATAGTCCTTCGCGCAGCCAAACAGGGGGGTGGGGGGTGTCAGTCACGCATCGCTGACATTCGTCCTGACAAGGACCCACTCGTCGGGTGGAGCTTTCGAAGGACGACACGGGAAGGATCACCATGAGCAACAGGAAACGGTTTTCTTCCCCCCCTACCTTTACTCCCTCTCTGAAGCTCGTCCTGCATCTGGCGTTTCCTTTCCTATTTCCAGAACATTCATTCCCCTTGCGAGACAGAGAGAGAGAGAGAAAGAAAGGGCACACTGGGTCCGTTGCACCTTTCCCCGGCCCGGATGCGGCCACCGGAGTTATTATAATGCAAATTGCTCTTCGGGGGCATTTTTCCGATTCACCCGACAGATTGGCCGGCTTTTGGTAGGGTTAATGGATGGAGGAGGTGACCATGGGAGTGGGGGAAAAAATGACTAAGAGCAAGTTCCTTCTCGAAGGAAACACCAAACCGTTCGTTGGCAACAATCAACAGCCGGCGGGTCATAACTTTCCGCCGGAAGCAACCGTGGCCTGCCGTATGCCAATGATGAGGCTGCTGCACTTGGTACTGGTACCATCGAAACGGACAAGAAAAAGTTCCGTTTGCGAAAGGATGAACGAAGCGTCAGGGCTCGCCGTGAACGAGAAGTCAATACTTGCAGCAGCAGCAGCAGCCGTTAGTTTGTTCGCTTTTTTATTCCATTTTTCCTGTGTTGTTCTTAGTGTTCCTCTGAATCAGATAGATGGAAAAGTTGTGAATTACTGCCCCAATTCTTCTCGAGGCTCTCGTTTTCACTTACCAAGAACCACAGGCGCCCACCCACCGATCCTGCCCACCGGAAATGCACCCAGAGCCGTGCGCTGGATCGCACGGATGGCTCGGATGGGTTTTAGGTGATCCTTTGGGTAACGAGGGAGCCACCAGACGGGAGACAGGAGTGGTGAAATAGGGAAAAAAAACTTCGCTCGGTCAGACCAATCCTCCCGCTGGACCTTCGGCGAGTGGCTGGGTCATAAAATGCGATGTAAGTGCAGTGGGAGTTATCTACCTGCGCATCACCTGACGCTCCCCGAATCGAATATTATCACGGTCAGTGAGTGGCCGCCTTGCTTTCTCTCTCTGTCTCTTTCGCTCCTCCCACAGGCTCTTAGTCTTTAGCATAAATTCCCGGAGACTCAACCATCCAGGTCCACAGTGAAGGCAAAGTAATGCCCAGCTAGTCACTTCGTAGCCCCATGTCATGTTGTCGTCGTCGCCGTCGCCGTCGTTGCTACCGACTCGCCGTCCCACTATCAGATTGAAGGTGAAAAGGGTTTTCATTATTGTTAATGGATTGTTTTCCCTTCTCTTGCATTCTGTATCATGCTCTTTCTCTCTCTCTCACATACACACACACACTTACAACTACACACTCTTGTGTTGTCCCTGGCAGTTGCGAACAGTTATAAGCTCCTTAAAATGGATGCCTTTCGGGATAGTGCTGCCCAAGCCCTAGCGACTTCTCTGCTGCAGGAACTGTTTAAGCCGGCCGTCCTCTGGCCTGGTCAACCAATTACAACTTCGCCCCATGTCGAAGCATGTCGGTGAGGGTGGTGGTGGAGGATCCTGCCGGAGTGGAGGATCAAGGCCAATTTATGATTAGGATCGGAAGCCTACGGAACGTACGCTTCGTAACTTTATCAACACATGTGCCAAAAGTCCGGTAGCCTGTTCTTAGTAGGCATTTGAATAGTAACGTTTTCTTTGAATAATTTAATTGAAGCTCAGCGATACTGAAGGAAGGTACTTAGTTTCATTGAATTTATTAAAGCGATGTTTGATACCAGAACCCGGAAAAGTTAAAGAAAAATAGCGTCGAACAATAAGAATCAAACTCGAAACAAAATGCAACTTTCTATGAACAACTTCCTCACTAACAACAGAAGGTAAATTTAACAAAACCCAAGTTCCAATATTCCTGCACTGTTCCATTTTGGTATCGAGTATTGTTGAACCTTTTATGGTCAGCGGCTGTCCTGTTGTCTTTCGCTTAATTGCAATTTTTAGTCAAAGTGCGCATTCAATCTCCAACCGGGCAATATGTTGAGGCGACCGAACATGCGCACCAACAGCTTACTACAAGTGCATCAGAAGACGCAAGCATGAACTTTCGGTCTTATTGCGTTTCTCCTTTCATTTTCGTGTTCAACAGCAAGATAAGAAAATTCTGTTCCATCTATTCTCTGTACTTCGAGGGCACCGTTCGCTTCGCTTCAAACGTGACCGTTCGGCGTTGTTTGTGGGACGTGGGGTAGGGACTGGGTTTGGGACAATGAATGAAAATTTAATTAAAATAGTCTTCCGCGCCCGGAACCCCACCGGCTCGAAGTATTAACACGCGCGTTGGAATGGAGATAATAAAAATCCCACGAGAAGGGTTACACACAGGAAGGGAGCGAAAAAATGTGCGATAAATTTTTTTTTTTGTAAAAATGTGCCACAACTTGGAGGAAGCCACTTGTTCGAGGCGAAAACGGCACAGTAGTGGGAGGAGTGGAACAATGGAAAAATTGGATTTAAAAAAGGAAGGATCAACGAGAACGGGACGAGCGGGCGGGCCGCGCGCGTTGGTGCATCAAATAGGTCGGAAAGTATTCTTTAATTTTCACCCGCCCTTCTTTGGGGCTCAACGAGTGGAAAAACAGAATTTGCAAGACCCGACAACATCCGCTCACATCGATTCTCCCTCCCTTTCCCCTTAACACAATCGGTAAGGGAAGGGTTCTGACGTTTTTTTTGCCTTCGATTTTCCGATTTTCCGACAGGGCGAAAATGGGAAAAATTAAACCACTCAACAGAACGATCGCGATCGTATCGGGCCAAGGTGCTGAAGGTGATTTGTCCGTCGAGAGTTGTTCTATTCTGATTCGGCTTCTGCCTTCGATTCCTCCGCCTTCCGCCAACGTCCGGATAGGTTTCCATGTCATTCGGTGCTTGAGTGTGGTTTGGTAATTTCCGGTTTGTGCAAATACAAAAAAAAGAAACTGAAACCGGTTCCGCAGTCAAAGGGAGCCTCTCGAAGTCAGCTCCGCGTTGAGGCCAGCGCCGGCTTCTGCTCGTTCCGGGTGCGGGCAGCATAAAATTTTATGTTTATGACCAAAATCACGAAACGGGGCGTGCGGCACCGAAGCGTCGGACCGGACCGAATCGGCGCTTAAACAAAGTGTTCGAGCCAAGGGACAATACAGACGGGATGTTGTAGCGAAGACCGTTTGATGATGAGTTAAGGTTTGGATTAGGTGGGCTCATGCAAGGAAGGCGAAGAAGTGAACAACACTACACACATGGAGACGCCGAGTTTTTTCGTTAAGCAAGAGGTTGAAATGTTTTCGAACAATTTAAGTTAAGTTAAAGCGTTTAGAAATCGTCCATACTGAAACAGAGATTGTGTTTGCAAACACCGTGACACTTTTAATGGTCGTAAGGCTCTACTTTTTCAACAGTTTATCCAACACTTTATGTGCATCATTTCCATTCCGGCGTCCACAAGCCCATGTGGGCAGGTTTTCTTGCAACCACTGTTTACTGGCCGCCCACAGTTTTCGTGCTCCTCCACCTTTCTCGTAAAAAGCCGCCGACAGAGTGCCCCGGAAAGCCGCTCGATGTGGCCGCCCGAGTGAAGAAAAGAGAAACCGAGAAAACAGAACGCCACTCAAACCGGAGGAGGTCAGAACGATAAGCTTGAAGAGCCCACCCTCCCGTGGGCGGCAAATGGACGCCGGGTCAAGAATAATCGTTAAGAGCAATCATTTCGTGTTGCACGCCCTCGAGACATGTGTTTTTATGACGTGAATTAGTCGCCATAAGCCGTCCTTAGCCGCTTTTTGCGTGAGGCGGAGAAGTTTTAGCAAAATATTGCAGTTCCGCTATCGGGCGGAAAAAAGGGGGATCGAAGTGCAAAGTATACACCGACGCGAAAATGAGGATTTATATGTTACAACTTGTGCTATAAGTTTCGCAAAGTATGAAAAGTACTAAACTCAATCTTTCCACGGCATCTGTTGGAATGTTCCAGATATTTCTTATCAATAAAAAAGTAGAGAAATATGACAACACTTTCAGGTTTGTTAGTTTCTTACTATTGTTCTGATAACACGAGAAACAAAGTGCAGAAATTTCCACCATTTCTGTTTACATTTCATGTGCGTCATATTTAGAAACGAACTCGCTTAAACTAATTTTCTTCCTTGTTTTCTATTCTATTAAAATGAAATTAAAAAAGTTTGCACCTCGAGACGAAATTTCTCCATCGGCAACTTGTTGCTTGTGACCATTTCAACCCCGAATTCGTTGGTTGGTTGACACCTTTGGTAAACTCCGCGTCCGGGGTGGCCTTCACCCTTTATTTGTTGAAGGAAGAGTTTCGAACGATGTGTCCTTATGCAATGAACAATCAAGAGTCTGTGTAAAAACCAGGTTCATGTTACACACGGGGAAAATTTTCCGAGCGATTTCCTCCCACCCCTTTTTCAGGAATAATCATAACCTTGTGGAACAGAGGGTTCCAGTCTTACAGGTGTCAAAATGGAAACTCATTCAAAACTCGGAGGAAGCCGTAAATGTCTTCGCTCGTAGCCTGCTTCGATAAGCTTGGCCCTTGTAGATGTGTCCCCGTTTTTATTCCTTCAGTTTGAAGAGATGATAATGAAAATGCTTAGTGTCTTAACTCACTCGAACAGTTCCTTATATTTCGGGTACATTATACGAAGAGCGGTCTTGGAGAAAATTTCAAATCAAATATATTCCCCAAACCCTGCTCAGTGTCAATCCTTTTCCGACAGACGGCACAAGTTCTCAGACGGCATCCCAGGCACCTTGGCATCGTTTCTATTTTTAGCCTCCCCAATCGGCTGGCCTCCTCAGGAGTAGATGTGCATGATGCATTTGCATTTTTGAGATACAATTTCACGCCCGAAGGTGTCACTGTAGGTGCTGCCGAGTTCACACGCCCAAACGGGACACGAAAACAAACACAACCATTTCGGAGTCACCCGAACCGACTTTTCATCCCGCACTGCGCCCCACCCCGAACAGAGGGGACGAAAACCACAATCCAAAGAACGGCGCCCCTCTTCCGGTGTCGTCCGTTCCGGGTGGTTTGCAACGTTGTGTTTCACCAACACCGCCCACCATCGCCCCCTGTTCCCTGGGACGAAAAGTTCTTAGCAACATCTTCACATCGGCCTACGCAGCAGCCCGAGGAGTTCAACAATCCCGCACCGGGGTCCGGGAATGAGTTCTGCAGAAACAAAGTTTCAAACCGCCCGGCGCGGCTCGGGTTGCGGTATCGAGCAACAGTTTGCCACCACCCTTCCCGGCCGCCTCATTTCCCAACCCCGCCCTTCGAATGTGGGTTTAATTTTCCGATTCGTTTGTGCCCGGGAAAAGTTCCCGACACGATTGCGAAGCCGGGTCAACCGAGCGGATGGGGTTTGTTTGAGTATCACTCGGTCTCCGGCCACACGATCGTCGTCGTTTGCCGACCCGATGGGCCCTAAGCAGGAGGGATTCGAGGCTTAGGCAAACCACCCCGTCCCAAAGCCAAAACCTTCCCCTCCACCCGGCTTTGCGTGCCCTGTTTTCTTGTGGAGAAACAAAAGCCACGGTCTCCCGCACTTCCAATGCAACAGATCCGACGATTTCCGTCTCAGGAAAGGTCTCAGGGGGTGTCTCGGTCTCGGTCCAGTCTCGGGTGCCTTTAAGCTTCCCCCGGTGCGAACGCCAACGCTGTCTTATGATTAAAATTAATCCTCTAATGAAACGAGCTTCCCGATAGGATCCTTGCTGTTGGCCGTTGTTGGGAAAAGCCTACGTTCGGAAAACATGGCCCCGAAATAAGCGGCTGTTTGTTCCCGAGACGCCATCGAACGTTTCTTCACAGCTCGTTTGGTCACAAGTTTTTCCGTGGTGACATGATCCCCTCCCACCCCCCCCCCCCCCCCGCTCCTCTGAAACCTTCCAGAAGTGGTGGTCCCAAACGCAATTTCCTAATCGCGTCCTGAACTCCGTGGGCGGACGCCGAAACGATCAAGGACCAGGCGTCAATGTTCACAGGCTAGGCCGTTATCGATACGGGTGGGTTCGTTTGTCGTGATTTCGGTCGGATTTTCATCGCCCAGGAGTGGGACATGAAATCGATTCTTGGGAAATGTGGTTGCATGGCCATTGATTCTAAAACCAGTTCACCCACCCCATGTCTGGGTTCCCGATGATGATGACGACATTCCGGAGGTTACGAAAAATGATTACGAATCTTCCACCATTTCAAGAGGCTCTCATATTTATATTTTCCAGTGATCAATTTTTGAAGGAAACCGGCTGCATTCCTGTTTGCCCTCTGACTGACATTATTGAGATAGACCGGAAGGGGTTGCAAATTCTATCAACAAATTGCGAAAGTGAAATAAAAACATCGTAAATTATCATTTCTGATCGTTATTAGCCTTCGGTTATGGTTGAACTTTTCTCGCCGCTGGAACGAGAAAACTGTTCAATATTATCCACCCCCTCGAGAGGGGGAACTGAAGTGAGTCTATCTAAATGCACGTTTCTCACCCCCCAGAGAGTCTCCGCCCACGTTGGCCGGGAAAACCTGAAGCTGCATCGCCACGTTTTCTTATCGATCTGCAGCACGAGAAACAACATTTCTATTTGTTCAAATATCGTTCCCGACCATTTGCGCCAACGACCGGTACGATCCCTTCCCGTTTTCCAATGCACTTCCATCTTCTTTCTCTGGCCCGTGCGCGCACACAAACACTCCCGGACGTCCGGAGGAAATTGGCAAAGTAAATAAAACTTGAAACAAACAGAATCCTTTTGAAAATTTTATTTACATTTGATTTACACACAGAGAAGCCACCGGGTAGGGGGGTGGCTCCGGTTGAAGGGTGATGGTGCGCCCGGGGGGTGGCAAAAAGGCAAAAGGTGCAGGGCCAGGGCTACTTCCCCCTTTCGTCTACGGGGTCTACATACTAAGTTATGCTCGTTGCCAGTCCGTCTGATGATTTTCTTCGACCGACGCCAGACGATGCGGTTTTTCTTGTTTGTATGTCTCGCCTTGTTTCTTTTCCACCCTTGACGTTTTCCCCCTTTCCCTTCCTGTCCACATTCTAGAGGGCATCTTTTTCAAGAGACCAAGACGATCGAGCGGACCGTGTTTCGTTTGCTGTTAAACGTGCCTTCTCGCGATGGTCAGGGATGCACCGGGCTACCTTAATCTTTTACTGCTTCTCCGATGGCTCCTTGAAGCCCGATCCCGACCAGTCTGTTTAGCTTCCGACCGTTCCGTGCGCTCGTCCGTAGCGGATTCGAAAGAATGTTTCAGTGTTGTTTTTTTTTTCATTTCCTACACCGTTGGCCTACAAGTTGGCCGTCGGTGTCTTATCTCGGTTATCCCTTTTTCTCGCACGTGTGCCTCGTCGCCGGGAAAACCGAGGAACGTGGGCTCGGAAGGCGATGCCAAGGCGAGGCGAATTCTTTCCACCCTTTGGATTTCAGCCCGAATCCGGAGCTCGTGCCGGAACAACATTTCGAGCGATACCGAGCGTGTCCTGCCGCACCTGTTAGCTATCAGCAGTTGGGTTGGCTTTTCTAACCTACTTGGACTATTCCATCTCCATCCTAGTAGCCCACTTCCATCCTTGCTTCCACCGCGCCCACGGTGTAAACGAACGAACTGCTCAGTTCAGACAGTACTTCCAACATCCTTAGTGATGTCTATGTCGGTCGGTCGGTCGGTCGATTGCGAATAAATACGAGCTACCACCCGCTTGGCGTTGGCCGCAAAAAGTAGCCGAAGGAATAATTTATACATTTATAAATTGAGAGTCGGCTCAAGCCGACGGGTTATGAATAAGATTACTGCTTGATGAGGCTGTGATTGTTTTGCCGAAATGGCTCCAACGATCCACCCCTCAAAAGGGGACGTAATAGATACTATGAACACTTCGCAAGAGATTGGTTTTTGATCTGCATAATTAATGAGTCGTTAGGTGTCCGATTGGATGAAAAAGCACCCAAGAAGCAGCCTGCAATCATTACGTAATTTTATTTCATTGTATTAACGCAAAGTTGAATGAAAAGTGTATTTAAAATGGTTTTGACGATCAGATTGCCATAAGGAATGGACAACTACAGTGATTTACAAAAAAACTGTAAAAAAAATTCATTTATTCAAAAACTTAGCAAAAATTTAAGTTATTGAAACTACAATATATATCTACTTTTTCCCAAGATCAACAGTTTGACGAAACTCCGATGATTTCATTCAATTGTTACACCTTAAACGAATTAAAAATCATATGGCATTTCAGCTTGCTCATGTAATCCAAGCTGAGTAGTTACACTTTTTGATAATAATTTGAACCCACCTGGTAGAAGCAGCATGAATCCGAACGCAATGAACGATCTCGAACGTATCAGAAATCGGCTTTCGGTCGAGCGCTGGGAAGCCTTCCGCGAATCCATGTTTATGCTGATGCCGGGTACTGCTTCCATTCGATATGACACACAATCCTTTCGGGCTCTTTTATGTTTCGGTGATTTTATGTTTTCGTAGTGAGGCTATTTTTAAATGATTTTTATATTCACCGTAAACCGTAACACTCCACTTGCCACTCACTTTACACTTTTTTCACTTCTCTGAACGTTAACGTTTGAAATTAATTCGACCCTTCGGTTTGATGGAAACTTGAAACGCGACACCGTGCACTGAAACACTCACACGGACACGGCACAATTGGGACCATTTTTCACCCAGCGAACTAATTGGGCGCAACCGTTTCGATTTTTCGGTGCAACGCCCTGTTCAATAATGCCTGGTGAACTGATCGGGAGAGACACACTTCCGTGCTCCTGGGGCCGGGTCAATGCACTCTGACGATTCACAATGAGTTTATGTATTTAATGTATATTTGATTTTGTAGTTTCGTTTTTTTTATTTCCGCCAGAATGCCGGAAATGAATGGCTCCGTCGGTGGCTCGAATCCTACGAAGCAATCACACAAAAGCTATGGGGG
Source organism: Anopheles plumbeus (assembly GCA_034621735.1). Lineage (NCBI taxonomy): Eukaryota > Metazoa > Arthropoda > Insecta > Diptera > Culicidae > Anopheles > Anopheles plumbeus. The sequence goes on from JAOEFI010000004.1 coordinate 22,987,230, forward strand.
AACGAAAGCGAAGAAAAATACTATTTAGCGGGGCCACTTTCCAATGCAACATACATCATAATTGGCCACACTGATACGCATCGGATTCGCAAAAAAACAACCCCGAAAAGATGGTCACGGCTGATCAATGTTTCGCTGCGCGTCCCGGGCGGTATTTCCATTAGTATAGTTTTATCACTGCATGCCGATGGTACGCTGGCAAATGTGTACTCCTTTATATCGCTGCCTTTATGCCCTTTCCCATGAACTTCCACACACATTACACTTTATGCTCCGTGGTTGCGAATCGTTCTTCTTTTTTTTCTTCCTTGCTTGCTTAATGCCGCACGTAATTATTTTCAAATTGTCATTTATCGTTTTTAATTATTTACACTGCCCGCGCTTTGGAGGGGTTTTTTTTTCACTCCTCCGTTATGTTCTGGGATCACAGACATCACGTTTTTCACGACCCACACTCACACGGACACTGCTGGTCATTGGCTTCGCTTTCCACTCCAGCACAACAGTTTTGTTGTTCTTTTGTTTGCCGTATTTTGTTTTTCACGTTGGCAAAACTTTCGAGCGCACGAATTGAATTCCGAACAGAAACGAAGTGTGTACGTGTATGTGTTCCATTCTCACTTCGTATCGCTTATGTGTATTTTTTTGTTTCACTTACGCCCGCGACTTTTCCAAACATTCTGATCGTCCTCGCGTTTGATATTTGATGCTCTTCATCCGTGGCACGGTTGTGCGTTTTACCGTTTGTTTTTATTTTTCTGCTTTTCCAACATGTGTTCGCTTTTTTTGAATTTCTTTATTGATCAGAACTTTTCCACTCACTCACTCACTCATGCGCCCCGTTTTTGTTTGCGCAGCATGCAGTCGAACTCGGAATGAAAATGGAAAGAAAACTCTGGCGGTGGGGACACAAGGCCGAATTAATTAACGAGAAATAAAATAACTCCCGTTCGCTACGACGCGACGCGTGCAACACTTTAAATCGAGAGAGAATGAAAGAGAGAGCGAGGCGATTCTTTTCGCTGGAAAGAAGTTGGACGACCGATGAATGAACGCCCTGATGTTTTTAGGGCCAGTGGGGTCATTGCGATAATGAATGCATCCACCCTGCAGCCCCCCTGCCGAAAAACGGCGCCCGCGACGATCGGTTCGTCAGAAATTATCAAAGCGAGTCCTGGACGACGGACGAACGCAGGACGATTCGATCTGCTCCCCGCGGCCAGCTATGCACTTTGTAAACCCGCTGCTACACACTTTGCTCGTTATCACCGTTGCACCCGGGGGATCTGGCCGAGTGTTCTACCGACCGATGCACCGCCACGTCCTCGGTTCACCACCCAACCCGACCACCCACCAATCGGCGTCGCTTTCAGCAGGATTCAATTTCTGCCCGTAGTGCAGGAACCCCGAGCCATTTGGCTCGTTGACTGCTGCTCGCCTGGCAAACATCGAGTCAATTTGACATGATCCCACGACTACCCTCCCATCCACCAAACCCCATCCCCCTCAAAAACCGATCCACCGCGTCAACACTCACTCACGATGCACTAATTGCGCTCCGCTTAAATTCAGCACCAGTTCAAATTGAATATAAACAACGGCTCCGGTTCGTCCTGGCTCGTCCCGGTCCTGGACGCTCGTCTGGTAAACCTGGTCCGTCCGGGACGCTGGGGAGGCAGGATAAATAAATATATATATATCTCGCCGGTTACCCACCGGACGATGGAAGTTGCTGCATGCGAAACTCTCACGTCCGCCGTTGACCAGCTGCGCAAGGCGTTTTCTTTTTTTTTCGGTTGCTTTTCGTCAGCTTTCCCAGCTCTCGAAGCGTCCCCGAAATCGTGCCCTGAACCTGCGATGCGCTCGCTCCGTTTGTACGGCCGGTGATTAATGAACGACGCTGATGCTGGTCGTTAGTTAAACTTTCCCACGTTATTATTACCATTTTTGCGTCCTTACTATCGGTGTGCTACTGACGCGCGGCTCGGTTGAGACTCAGGGGGTGGATTTTGGTTGTAAAATGTTAATCCCTGTCATTATTGGCGCAATTAAATGGCACTCGATAGATTAATAACTTGTTTTCGATCAATTTAGTGGACTAACAGACTGTATCGCCGAGTGTTCCGTATCGTGAGGGCGATGTTTTTTGTATCGAACACTTCATTTGAAAAATCGTAACTACGTTGAAGGCAACGCCGAGATTTATGCAAACGTCACTGCACGGGGCTACGGGAAGAAGTTTTTTGGGGTTTCAATGTAGAAAAAGACCATAAAAGAAAATGTTTTGACCTTATTCGTTTTCTCGTAATGGATGCAGTTGACTCATTCGTTATATCATGCGACGTGTGTGTACACAGTGGACTTTCCTGTAATCAGTTATTATTATTTTTATTCACTGTTCCGTTCACTTTTAACACTCTGTTCAATCAATAGATTCCGGTGCGGCGTGCAGATTACATCGTCGTTTATTTTCTCTACTGGAAAAATGGAACACCCGTTCCTGCTGCCACCTGACTTGAACCCTTTATTATTAACCCCTCTTTTCATCACCTGCTGTGAGCTATTTTCCAGCCACCACCAAACGGGTCGGAAAATTTGCAATGTAAAGCAGATAGAATCGATTGAATTATGGTTGTTTTATGTTTATTATGTCGGCCGCCTTCCACACCGTCGATCGCGGTGTTAGTGGCGCTTATCCCAGTGCCGGTGCCGGTTCGAATCGTTTTCCACGGGCACAAAATGCCGTTTTTCTTTTTCCGCACAACTTCATTGCAGTGTGTATGTGTGTGCGTTGAACGAATGCAACGAATCAAAGCTAATAAACACAATGGCATCCGACCTGGGGGAGGGTGGGGAATGTCAAGTCGAGCGTAACATGTGTCGTTGGGTTGTTTTTTGCCCCGCGCCACGGAAACCTTCCGGTTCCCCTACCGTTCTTTCTCCTCTATGACCTCTTTGAGTCAACAGCAGTTGTAACGCTGTTGCAATAATGGGTGGATAAATATTTCCACGCGATTTACACCAACCATGATGATGAGGTTAAAATAGTGTTAGCGGTATATATTTGATTTGTAGCCGTTATTTTTCTAAACTCGTATTCATTCAAATGTGGCTAATTTAGGGGGAAAAAAACCCATAGGAATGTTTACTACTTTGCGCAGGAACATTCGGTTAAAGTCTAAAGCGACAGTAACATTTAACATTAGGCTCAGTTTTCTAAAGCTTCTGTTTGTGAAAAAATATGCAATCAATCAACATTCAGATTAATATACCGAAACACCAAAAACAACCTGCCACATCCTGGCTGTCCCAACGCATCACGGTAACTGGATAGCATTTTTATGTATTCGTTGAGTTTGAAATTATGCAAATCGCATCCAGAAGAACACACGGATGACGATCCTGCGAATGCGCTTTGCACACGATCGAACCGAGCAACGGACGGAAGGACGCTTTACGTAAGCAATCGCGTCACTCACTCACATGTCAGCGGAGAAATGTGAATCGTATCAGCGGGACAACGGGAAGACGAAGGCAGGTGTCGCTGAATCCACCACATAACACCGGAATCGGTCTGTGGGCGTGGGCGGGAGGGCCCCTTTAGTGCCGTTAGCAGCGCGTCGGCTTAAATATCATCTCGTCCCCCCGGTCGGGGATTAAATGTAATTTATATCATCTTTCACGTGCACAACACGCCATTCCAACAGGCAGGTGATTCAATGGCAAAGCCACACCGCGCAAAGTTGTCCGTAGTCGTTTTTTACTTGCGATGGGGAGGGGATAGGTTTTTCCCTCCGTTTTTTCCCTTGCTTGAAGATCCATCCTTTCCGAGGTTCGTTGGGTACGTTGAGTAATATTTTGAATGTTTTGGGCGAAAAATAAGAAAACAGACTGCTTTTGAAAGAACCTTCTGCTCCTTTTTTTTTTCGCTGGTGAGAGCATTACAAGAATGTGGCCGTGGCACCACACACACACCCACACACACACACACACACACACACAGCATCACCGTGGAATGTCGCTGTCATCGGAAAATCTGAATTTACGATTCGCTTGCTTCTTATCACCGCGTCCCACTCGTGTGACGACCAAACGGTAACGGTAGTCAGTCAACAACAAGCATTCGATTGTGCAGCAACAGGAAAAAGAGGGTCAGAGGTGGGGTGGTAGGAAACGGGAAGCGGAGGCGTCGGAGGTGGCAAACCGAGAGACAGCATCGTGTCACTGTCATTTGAATAATCAGATTTAGCATCATCGGTTCCGTGTCTCCCTTACGTCTTCGCCTGCCAGGACGTCAGGATGTGGTTTCTTCACCGAAAGAATAATGCGAGACAGGCGGCAACTGTCCACCCCCCCTTTTCTCCCACCCACACTCTTGGCGGCTCGATGGTCGCAGCTAAGTTTCCCTCAACTCCATTCGATCTCACGAAACGACACTCGTGGGGTTAGGCGAAGGATACGGCAAGCATTGCGTCAGCATTGTCCTGACAGGAGCATCTCACCTTCGGCTCCCCGTGGTATGTAAATAATCCCTTTTTTCTCCGTCACCGCACCACCGATCCCGTTCCCAGCCCCATCCGTTTTTGTGTCGCTTGCGAAAAAGGGATGCTTTTCGAGTAAAGAAACGAACACACCAGGAAAGGTGAGCCGGTGAGAGATCGTATGTCCTTGCGCTTCTTTAACTCCTGCCCTGTTGGCATGTCGCCTTGTTAGCTTGCGCTCGGTGTCCTTTTGCACGTTTGTTTGTCCTCCGACTGGCGGTCCGAAGTGCTTTCGGTTACACACCGCCCGGTGGAGGTCGACATACAGGACCGAATGTCCTTGTGCATAACGTGCGAGTAAAGTCATGTGTGTGAGGGATGCTTCCAGCTCCTGCCGACACCTGCCTTTCCAACCGCTAGGAAGCCAATTTGCTTCACCCTTTCACTCTTAACGCATCACAACTAACTCGTTTGGCGGGAAAGAAGGAGAATAAACAACTTCCAAGAAAAGGCGACCCGGGTGGCAGGGAAGTTTTTACCCCGATTTCCAAATCACCTTTTTTTCCAAGGATGTACAAGCGTATTGGCGAAAAGGAGGCAACCGAACCGAAGGAAAACATTAGAAACGACGGAAGAAAAAAGGGGGACATTTCATTCACACGGAAATACACTTTCGTGCCGTCGAGGACGAAACGGAGCCTACGCCACGGTGCGCCACGCACGCACGGTCTCGGGAGACGATCGGGCACTAACAACAAGTAGTGACGAGAACCGGTTGCACAACATTGTCCTGCCCTGGCTTCGGCTTGCCCCCATTTTCATCCTCTTGTTCTTTTTCCTTCCCCCCTCTCTCTTCGCCACAGAATTCAATACAGCCGTTCACCCGTTCAGCCATCGCCTCACATGGCATGACATTGAGATGAGCCTGAATAAAAGATGACACTGCAGATTGGCGAGAGTATGAGAGAGAGAGGAAGGGGGACGGTAGTGCCACCGTTGATCCAGGCGTCTTTCGGTGGCAGATTCCATCCGGTGACAGTCTCGGAGACAAACCGGTTCATCGCAGTGGCATGACAGAATCATCTTCATCTTTTCATCGATCGGTGGAAAAGTGGCACCAGAACATAGTGGGCGAGGAAAATAGGGACAACAGTTTCCATCGAGCTGGCTTGCTTTTCCCAGGTGTCCTGATGAGGAGCGTGGTTTTTTCCCCCAACAGCCAGCTGCCAATCCAATAGGAAAGTTGTTTTTAAATAAACCATAAGCCACCAAAGCTCCCATTGTAGAGAATGAAAAACTAACCTTATGGACCGATATTCCTGCCAGTATCGCAACACTGCGAAACGGAAGCCTTTCCCCAGCAACATACGAATTTGGAACGAATTGATTGAAATACAAGGTACTAGAAAGAAAGGGGGAGACAGTTGATCGGAAAGAGTATCCTCAGGGTTCGATCTCATACGGGGAAAAAACCTGATCGGACGATGATTAACATTCTCAGTGAGTTCAAAGGATGGAAAGCTTTGCTTTGAACAACAACGAAAGTGATTCGGCAAAAAAAAAATTAAACCACCCAATGCAAATCTCATCCACCTGATTCCGGTCCGTTTGTCCCTATATGTGGGGAAGCTGGTAGCCAAGGGATAAGCTTCCCTTCTACAATCTATTGACCAGCTAGATTAGATTGAAGCAGCCTTGGCCTTTCCGAAACTGCTGGCCCCAACTGGATTCGGCTAAGAGAAAACGTGTTTGATGAGAAGGTGGTGTTTTTTTTCCCTCGCCCTTCACAGCCAAAGCCGGCTACGATGAACTTTTCCCCAACACTGTACCAAACTATCGTAATGGAATTTGACCAGACCGGCAGACAAGGGACCCAGGGACCCGGCTGACCAGGGAAAAAAGATGCCAGTGGAAATGGGATAAGTGGCCGAAAAGCACACACACGCCCCCCGAACACCCACCACTGACGGTAACATTGGAGTGTGTGTGTGTGCGTGCGTTAATTGAATTTAGTTAGTTTTGGGCCATCTGTTCATTTTCCGATCGGATAATCGGCGCTGATCGGAAATTCGATGGAGGAAAAAGTTTTGATTGAACATCGTCGAACGGATCCTCGGAGTAAGTGTATGAAGTACACACGGCATATGTTCCTAGTGATTGAAGATTGATAAGGTGAGCGACTGTCATACAAACTGTGCCCGCCGTATGTTATACGCGTTTCCCGGACGCACTTTACTTTAGCCTATTTTTTTCTTCCTTCTCCTTTCTAATGTTATGCGTGTTTCAATGTTGTTTCGATTCTATTTGTTTGTTATTTTATACACGTACATGGTTGTTATGGATTATTCGAACGGGCAATCCTTACTGGACTACTTCTATATTATGTTGCAGGCCACTCGTTTAGTCACACAGTTTTAAATTCCCTCATCTCAACAGCGCTACATTATATTCAGCTTTTAGTTTCTGAAAGCTCATTTCAAACTGCCCAACGTTTTGTTTGTTTTAAATTCGGTCCATTCCTTCCCAGAAACGTCCCATTCGTTCCACTATTATCCTTTCCTTTCGGGAGCGAAAACTTAGGCAAATGAAATGTATCCACACTCCACGCCCTAATAGCCCGCATGCTGCTCCGGCGGTGGGCTCGAGTATTTATTTCTCGGAAGCAGCAAGAGCAAGCAACCACTCGACGCCAAGAGCCACTAGGACTCGCCTGAAGGGGCTGGCCACTCGTGAACCGGATGCTCTCCTCCCTCTCCGCCTTCCTCCGGGTTGGACAAAGAATGCGAAAGCAGCCGGGAGCATCGTTTTTATTGTTCTTTTACTATTACCCCCGGGCAGGAAGGGAGGGAACAGAAGTGGCAAAGAAAGTTATCCCACCCAAAACTCGCTCGCCGAACACGGCGCATGGAAGGGACCGCAGCGAGCGGCACCGCTCTCGGTCGGGAAAAGTAATTTCGGCATAAATAAGTAATAGGAAAATTAAAGAATTATTTCCCCCCGGCCGGCCCCGGGCCGAGCGAACCGCAGCGACGATGATGCGGTGGATGGCCAAATTGCTCTCCGGTGCCGGTGCGCTCAACAACAACATCGCTCAACACCCACCGC
>JAOEFI010000004.1:23004914-23016545 GCA_034621735.1 Anopheles plumbeus
CCCACCACCCGGCGTGCAGTTGTTTCAGCTGCCGAGTGCAGGTTTTGAAAGCTCCGGTGAATAAAGGTGGCTCATCTACATTTAAATGAAGAGAGCAAATCGAGGCCCGGTCCCGAATCCCATTGCGTACGTCGCTGCGACATACATACGGGACAGGAATGGTACACACACACAAAAAAAACTGAATTGTCCTGCAAAAGGCACAAATTCCCGATGGGGACGAAATCTTCCGTTTCGAACCGTCGGAATGTTTGTCCACTCGAAACAGTAATGGCCGAAACGTCGTGTGTGGGACGAACGTCACAGAAAAAAAAAAACAAAAATATCGCACGAGGATGCAGAAGAGGGGATTCCATTTTGGTGATGACTTTATTGCGGTGGGATTGGAATCGGGATGGAGTTTGGAGCCATTGTCATCCGCTTCAGCTCGATGAAGCACCGAAAGAACGCACTATTACAGTTATGATGATTTCAAGTATCGATGGCAGCAGTCATGAAGGCTGGTTGGGTGTCATATTGCGCCATTTGCAGTTGGGTATAGTGAAATGTAGCTGAGTAGAGTGCATTTTCTTCAAGGGGTGCCTCTAGAAGGATGGAAAGTGGTTCAGTTTCAATAAGTTCAGCCTTATTTCAACGAAAAGTATTTTGTATTGACAAACAGGACCATTTTGGAAAATACTTTTTCTAGGAAAAGTACGATCAATTTTAAATATGATTTCAATCCACGTTTAGCACAGTTTAGTACAACTGACTATTAAGATGACATTAGTCTAACTCTATCATTATTATGAGAACTTGATGAAGTTCTTCGGGATTGCTACGGCATGTTCCTGATAGTAGAGCTTAGAGAAAAGCATGCCTTGGCCCAAACTATCGATTAATGCCGATGTACAACCGCAGGCCATTAATTTCGTACAACTAATTGTATAATTTTACTTTCCTGCAGGCAACGTGCGGTTTTGTTTGCGCGTGGCTCACGGGGAGAAAATTGAAAATCAGACTCTCCGTGTGAACCTACTGAACCCATTCTTCGCGCGCCCTTCCCTGCGGGCGCGACGTCGCTGTCGCTGAGATATTGAGCCCTGTCTTGAGGTACCCGCGGCGGTACATGTAGCCTTTAATTAGAGAATTATCTTGTCCTGCCTCCGACAGAGGAGCGGCACTAATTATAATGTCGCACGATGGTTTACGGTTTCGCGGTGTTGGTGGCGCATTAGAGAAGGTGTCCGCGTTAAAGTGCCCCCGCCAGCCGGCTCCACCTACCGTTACTGCGCACGGAAGCTGCTTAGAAGAAGATATCCTGCTGTACAACCAATTATCCTGTTTCGTTTGCAGTTCAATTAGCTTCCGTGCTGATTGCGTTTCGATGTTGTTCCGGAAAATAATTCACATTTACCGAGCGCGTGGTGGAGCCGGTTCGTTTGAGGAGCTTAAAATTGTGTAATAGATTTTATGAAACCGGCACACGTTTCCACGCCGGGTGGAAGTTTGAGCCGCGGGTTGCAAGGAACAGCTCGAAAGACAGTATCATTCGCTGCTGAATCCTTTCGCCTTCTTTAAGATAAAATCTTCCCGGCAAAACGGGAAGGGAAAGGGAAAGTTCCGTTCCAAACGTAACAGACATACGGCAAGCAAGTGGAGTGTCCGTTCCTAACTAATGAAATCGTTCCATCATCCGCGGAATACAAAAGCAGCCCCTGAAGACGTTTCAGCTTATCTCACAATCTGTTTGCAGTGGAGATAACAATTCTTTTAACGAGAAAAATGATTTTCAAAGAGATAAACCCGTACAACAACAACCTAAGGAAAGGACACAGTTTTCGGAAAAAAAAAAAGACACCACTACGTTTTTGCTATTAAACATGCAATTATAATATTATTTCAAAGCAATTGCTTTAACAATTTCTGTATTCTATCTACTGGTTTGTGAGTGTTTGCTGTTTGTTTGTTTTTCCTGTTCTGTTGTTCTGTTTCCCTGAGTAAGTGAACGCGAGTTATGTGCGACGTTTTGGGTGGGGGGCATGAGGGTTGTATGAGGAATGGGGGAACGCATGCACAAAAACATAACTTAACGAAAGGAACTTATGATAAAGAAAACAAAGAAGCGAAGCTCGATGAGCAAACAAAAAAGGAATCCTTTCCCGATTCCCTTTGGAGGATATTAATATGAGTGCGTAGAAAAATTTGTAGTTGAAATGGATAAAATGAAATAAAGAACAACACATGGAAACAAAGTATACACACACACACACACACACACACACACACACACACACATAGCGCACATAGCAAAATTAGTGCAGTTGCAAAGGAAGACCCATTTGGTCGCAAGGAGAAAAAAAGGACATGCGTTGAACACAGGGAATAGAGCGAAGCTGCCTAGATGTACAAAGCACGCCACCGTTCCGTTGATGTTAGAAGTTTTCTTTTCTTCTCCAAAGTGAAACGATTCCCTGCAGAGCCTATGAGACTGGCACGGCGCTGGTGGTGATGAAGTTCGGAACCAAACGGAAAAAGTGTAGCCTGTGCTTATAAAACAAACGGTAAAGTATTATCCTCATCAGGTGGTTTGACTTGTTCCGCTGCTGCCGGAGAAGCGATGCGAATAAAAAAAAAATGAGCAGCTGATGTGGTACATCGGGTCGGGAAACTTCATAACTTCATAACCGTTTGGCCGGAAGGAAAGAAATAAATTATTTTCAACGCTCGGAACAGACACCTCGGAGGAGGATGGTGCTTCACGATGGCAGGTGCCACGACTAAACCTGCATTCGCGGACACGCGCCGTTGAAGGCCAAATAGTGTGCGGGGTAGCAAGTGTGTGTGTGTGTGTAGTTTGTTTCTATTCAAAATTAAAATCAATGCAATAAGATGAAAAGCATGCAATTAGTAAGTGGTGTTTTGTCGAGGCGGGGAGTCGCATGAGTCGCGGGACCTGCTAGGCGACGGAGGACGATGCGTTTTTGACGCTGACGACTGACGTCTTTCGGTTGATGTCTCGCCGGAGTGCTCCTTCGATCGGTTTACGGTGGTTTGGAGGTAGATGTTGCTTCCTACTGGATAGTGGGGCAAAGATTCCACACGCATAGCAAGGAGTACAAAAACGGGTTACTCTGACGGTTGAAGCCCAGTGTCTTAAGTCCTGTTCGATGCTCCTGGACGTGTCCTGCCGTTCGCCTGAAACTTCGGTGCGAGTTTCCGGGGCAGTTAAGAAATTAAAACCGATTCACAAATGGAAGCGACCGGGTGGCCACTAGGATGTGTTGCCGTCCGTACGCCGGTTTGTCCTTTTAAGCGTTGCTGCTTCTTCTGGAGCAGCAGCACCAACAACAACACAAAAATAAACCAGAGTGACCCGGTGGCAGCTGGATGCGACCACCTCTTCCAAACAGGATTAAGGGCGGGCTGCAGTTGCATTTAATTGCAATTATTGTACTTCTTCCTTCGTGGCTCGCCGAATACTGCTCGGCACCATTTGGTCCGTGTCCGTGTGTTTGAAGCTGTGCCAGCGGTCCTCGTGTCCGCCTGCCTTCGTTCTCTTTGTACTTTGGCTCATCTCATTTGGTCATTCCGGTTGGCAGTAGCGTCTTGTGTCAGTCGTGCAGCCGTGCAGCAATTGAAACCGAACAAATCCGCGCGTCTTGTGTGGGGTGGGGGGTGGAGGGATTTTTTCCACCACCCCGCAGGCACCTCGGGGCTCTCTTGGACGCCTCACGTACGGTGTTTCTCTACTTTCTCGAACCGGTTGACAATTTTACGCTTCCGCACTGATCCGACACAGATGCGACAGTTGAACAGTGGAAACGTCTTGCGCCGCGTGACACGTGAGCTTTCGATTGTGCGCTCGGAAGTGGTTCGGTTCATGGCATCAAATGGTGACACTGGGAAATCCGCCAAGAGCGCCCATGAGTGGTGGGGTTGGGTTTTCTAGTGCAGGATACGGAGGACACTATCCCCGGTGCAATTGCTACTAGTTGGTTCCCAACGACCAACCCTTGGAAAGTTGTAAGAAAACGATCAATTAAACGAGCGTTTAATTAATTTTTCCCCATCATTTCCTGCGCTGGTGGTAATCGACCATCAAATAATGTGACAGAAAGTGCTCCATCCACGGCATGAGAGAGCCTTCTATCACTCAATGCGTGCTGTTTGTGTTTCCAGATCATTTATGAGGGAAAATGAATTGGAAATCACATCTCGAAAGGCTCCGTCATCGCTCCGTCCCGATCCTCCTGCGCCTCACCCTTTGTGTAGAGGCAGCCGGCGCCTCTACTGTCCACTGGAACTTCGCCGCTCCGCTCCCGGCGCGGCCGATCCGGAGAAGCGCGACAAAGATGACGGCATCCCGGATGGCGAGAGGGCCGACCCGAACAGCCCACTGCCCTGCCGCGGGCACAGATCGTGGATGGCCATCAGTATTCGGCGGCGCGCCCCGAGCGGTTTGATGTCCAGGTTCAGCAGGTCGACGTCGGTGAGCGTCTGGAAAACGGTCATGTCGATCTCCCCGTTGATGAAGTTCTTGATGTAGTGCTCCAGGCCCAGCCCGGTCAGTATGGTGGTGACGTCGTTGTACTGGGCCATCTGCTCGCGCTGATGTCTCGGCGTCACCTCGATCATGGTGGTCGTCATGTTGTGGCGCGAGTCGTTGGCCCCGCTGCTGGAGCTGCTGGTGCTGACGTTCCCGGTCCCGCCGCCGCTGCCACCGCCACCGCCGCCGCTGCTGGAGGTCGACGTGTTGCCCCAGCTGAGATCGCACGGCTCGAGCGGAGCCGGTGTCGACTGGCTCAAGCCCAGACCCTGCCAGGACAGCGTTGGGGTGCGCACCTCACCCTGCTGCGGCGACATGTGCATCGCCTTGTAGCCGGCCACGACGCGTGGGTCCAGGTTGAACAAAAATTTATCGCTCAGATTACTCTGCAAATAAAACCAATAAGACCACTCAATTAACAAGGACACAAAGGACACACCAATACAGCCACCCCTCGGTATACTGACCTTCTGCTCGAACGCTAGTGGAGTCCGCTGCTCCATATCCGACTGGAACTGTGGGCTCTCGGGGGTGCAGGTAACGTGGCGGCACCGGCCAAGCCCTCCGGTCCCTGAGACACTCGGACTCTGGTGATCCGGTGAGCTGTTGATGATAAGCGAGTTAGACGAAGTCGCCGACAACGTCGCCGACGAGTTCGCCTGAAACTGCTGGTCCAGTGAGTTGCTGGAGCAGTTAAGACTGTGGTAGCCACTCGAGTGGATATCGTTGTGGCTGTTGTTCTGGCTCGCACTGAGACTGGTCGAGCTCAGGAGGCTCCCACCGTTAGAGGACTGCTGCAGCTGCTGTTGCTGCTGGTGATGCTGGTTGCGTTGATGGTGTGCGCTCGAATACTGCTGCTGGAGATGATGTTGCTGCTGCTGCTGATGGAGTTGATGCTGATGCTGTTGATGGTGCAGGAATGCCCCTCCTCCTCCGCCAGCGTGTCCCGGCGGGATGGAGAGCAAATGCGAACTGGACAGGAGTCCCGGGGGAGGTTTACTACCCGATCCCGCACCGACAATGGGTCTGCCCTCCAGGCCCGGCGGAATCGAAAGTGGGTGCAGCGGCGTGTGCGACGAGGGCAGCTTGCCCGGAACGTGCACGTGAAAGTTTTGGAACTGACTTCGCATGTGATTGTATGCGAATTCCGTCGTCGATAGGGACGCCGCGACCGCACTCGGCGACGGCCAGCCGACAAACGGCATCGGATTGATGGGCGAGAGGGGCGAGAATGGCGGTGCAATGGGTCCGGCCAGCAGCGCCGAGATGTTTTGCGACGTCTGCTGCGGGTGCTCGGTGGGGCCGAAGTACGTCCGCGGCACTTCCGCGACGATCCGCGGGCCGACGCTCTTCAGCAGCTGGTGGCGCGCCTCGTAGATGTTGGCGATGAACTTCTCGATGCCCTTGATCACGATGCAGAGCGTGCTCTGGCGGGACTTCTGGCGCACCGAGATGAACACGTCGTGCGTCAGCATCAGCTTGGTGATTTCCTCCGAGTCGACCGTGTTGTCCGGGTAGTCGAAGATGAGCGCGATCGGTAGACTTCCCTGCGAAGCGGAGTGAAATGTGGCGACACAATTGTTCGACGCTTCGAAAAGTCATCCAGAAACCTGTGCCAGTGTCCAGTGGCAAACATCCGAACGTTCGACCCATACTTACGATTAATTGCTGCCTCGCCAGATACACGCCGTTTATCGTGCCGGTAATGGTCACCTGGGAGCGCTTGATTGGCTTGATGTTCACATCGTTTGCGTCCGGGAACATAATCTGGGTGGCCGCGCGGCAGCAATCAATTGGCAATTGTGGAAGAGCACGAAGGGAATAGACATATTATACAACTACTTTCCCGTAAACCCAAGAACATCTCCCCGTCCCTGTGGGCCTTCGGGAGGACATTTACCTGCGTGCCGGTACGGTTCATAATTTCCCGCAAATTGCCCGATGCTCGTCCGAGCACGATCGGATGGTGCTGGGTCGAGATTTCCAGCTGCATCTGGACCGGTATTTGATTCTGTAAATAAATTTATTACCATCAGACGAATGCGGCATCGGGACAATTTTCATCTTTCTTGCCCCATTCCCTCGGCCGTTCGCCAGAGGAAGGGAAAATCGATACAAACGACCCACAGACGAATGTTGCATCCTGTGGGTGCGGTGCGCTGCAGTGGAAATTAGACCTGCATAATTCCAGCGTGAACATAACTGCGTTTAAATCTTTAACGAATATTTAAAGCCAATTGGAAGTATAGACCTGGGGTAAGCATTATGTATTGCCGCTTTAGTACATCGAGAGCAGCTGATGCCCCAAGAGTTACGAAAGGATATGTTTTTAATTGAAAAAGGTTACCTGTTAAAAATTATATGTTATTATGAGTTAGTTAACTGAATTTTCACCTTTCTGGAGACAGCTTATGGTGTTCTTACACGATATTCTTGCAACCCATATTTTCTATGGTTGATAAGCATTGATGTGATTAAAAACATCGACCCTAGTTCCTATTGGAAAATGGACCCTCTTTTAAATCGCCTTGTCACACTCACCGCCATGTTTTCGCACATAAGATCCATCAGCCGCCTGGTGGCCTCCTTCACCATCTGCTCCTCCTTCTCCGAGCCCTTCACCAGCACCAGAGACGAGTGGAGCTTGGGCCGGGTGGAGAAGATCACCTGCACGCCGTACTCCGCCTCGACCTCCTTCACGTACGGCGTGTCGTTGTCCGGCGGCGTCTTGCCCGGGGCCAGTATCGGCAGCTCGAACGAAATCAGCAGCGGCGTCGAGTGGCGCACCAGGGAACGGGCCCGCTCGACCCCCTCGATGCTGCCGCACATGGACACCTGGTTGCTCTTCTCGGTCGGATTCGAACGGTTCGAGTCCGGAAAGTGGATGTGCGTCGCCGTCTCCTCCATGATTTTCTTAATGTTGTTCCCGCCCCGGCCGATGATGAACGAGTGGTCCGTGTACGAGACGTCCATCTTCATTATCACGCGACTTCCCTGTGAGGGATACGATAAAAGAGGGCAGTGTCAAGATCGGTTACAGCTCTCCTTCCTCTCAACAGGATCCTTTCCCCCGAACTGACCCGCGAGTCCAGCCGGTTCATGACCTTATCCTTTGCGCGCAGCACGTCCACCATCTTGCCCACGATCCTTATATGGGGATCTTTCTTCGTCTTCGCGCCAATCTTCAACCGGCAGGGCCAGCTAACATAGGTGGTAGTCTCCTTCATGATCTGCCCGAAAGTGGAGAGGTGGACAAACAGGTGAACAAGGACAGAAAGGACGATTAACTATGCAGTACTTACATTCGTGAAGAACTCCTCGGCACTATTCATTCCCTCTGAATATGTTTCCACTGTGGAATTTTAAGGAAATAAGATAAAACTCTCATTGTTCGCGCGGTGCTCTTACCCTCACCCTTGATCATGTCCTCCAGCTTCTGCCGGTCCACCTTGAACCGCTCGACGTGCAAATCGTCCGGATTGGCGACGCCCAGCTGGGCCGCGATCGACCTCAGGTCGCCCCAGTCACTCTCGACCGACGAAATCTCGCTCGTCGTCTCGCTCGGCGGTCCGCCATTGAGGAAGATGTGCCTACCGAAGGACGAACAGGATGCCATCATTTTCCCCAGTCTACGGAGGTCAATATGCTCTTGCGTTCGGTTTCTTGCGCCCAGCTGACTAGTCTGGCCGTGTCAAGAACTTTGCTGCTTCGTATTTCTCTGTAGATTCTAACGTTTATGGGAGAAAATTTCGCCCAGCGTTCTGTCCTTCTCGTTGCTTCCGTTTGGTGGATTTGCACCAGGGCCAGCCCAGTGTTAACAGGGTGTATTGTTTTTTTTTGTTCTGCTCCGGTGAAAGCCTACACCAGTGTTGGTTGATGATGATTGGTGAATGATCGTGGTCTGTCGTGGTCGTTATGCTGTTATCCTTCAGGACCGTCCATCAAACCGTGGTCAAAGTCATCATAAACGCGCAGTCAACACCTCTTTTTTCTTTTACGTTCGCCGCGAACCCTGGCCTCGGAGATCGGTCTGGGTACCGGAAATTGAAAACAAAATAATACGATTTTGTGATGCTGGGGGGCAGTATTTTTCCGTCATTTATGGGGATCTTCTTGTTCCTTTTTTTTCCTCCCGCTACGCTGCAGCACAGTGATGTAATCGTAATGGAGTTTACAGTTTAAATAAAACGAAATGAAATATGATGCCCCTATTTACAGCTAGGCTTTGCCGTGTAACGTCGATTTTTTTCTACGGACATCGGTTCGCTTGAAAATCAAACATATCCCGGGGAAAAGCTAAAGCCCAATAAAATTTAAAAAAAATCCGTGTCAAAATCGCCGATCAAAATACGCCTTAAAAAGGGGAGAGAAAAAATGCTCCACATTCTGACAGGATCAAATAATCCCCCTCTCCATGAGTGATGCGATGTTAGACGGACGAGATTTGAGACTGACTGAAAAAAAAAACAAAACGCTGAAATCTGAGCTTTTCCATTCCCACGGGCACGGTAGGTGATCCGCAGAAGGGTGCCCGAGTGCCATTTTTCAGGCCTTTTAATCCTTTTCACAGCCTGTCGGCTTTCGGTGCGTTCAAAAACAAATCACCACCCGCCGACCGTTCGGTGCGGAACACTGCGCCCACTGCACCGTCGGTGGGATGGGGAAACTGGAAAAATCATCACGTCATAAAGCGTGCTCAACGAACGCGATAGCGATTATCAGATAACACATAAATCATACCGCACCCCGTGAGCGGCACGATGTTTTTTTCCTCTCCCACATGTTGTTTGGCCACTGGCAGCCGCCATTTTTATCCTTTTTCTTACTGGGGAAGGATGTTTTCCGAGCGTCTGTCTCATTCTCGCTGACTTTTCGCCACTCGAAACACACAGCTCCTCACATGTTGGAACCACAGGGAGGACGCATCGTGACGGATTGTTTTGTAGGTTTTCCGAAACGTCCTCCGAAACACTGGCTGCTGGAATGCACCGGCCAGGGAAGGACGATAGGCGCTAACGAGTGACTAATAACCGACGAGGGCAATTTGTAACGGTGTTGCAGCCCAGTTTTGCGATTTATTCGCTTATTTGGGAGTAATTAATGACCGGACGCTGGCCGGAAGGTCTCACGGGCCGGCTCGGTTTTGATCCACGAACGGGTTACTGTTTCAATCGTCCTTTTTTTGTTTTTCTCACACTAAAGGGCTTGTTGGATCCAAATCCTAGTGGTTCTATCATTCTTCCTCCAATAGAATCGATTCCCTTGAAGTAAACACCCCCCGTTAGCTATTGATAACTGCAGGCATTGCCTCGGGAGAATCACTACTGAGACAAAACGGTGGAGAAAATTATGGCTTTGGATGAAAACAGGAGGATGAAAAATGGACCTACACGAACGGACCATTTGTCGAGCGACCATTCTTCATCGCAAAGCGCTAATGTTGCGTTGCAATCTTTACATTTCCATTTTGCCAGACATGCCGGGAAACATCGGCAACACCCTGCAAAATGCCGCAGGGAAACCGAACAGGCTGCGCATTTTCCCCGGCCTACTCCGAACCAGAAATGCATGCTCCATAAAGAGCTACTAACTATCTACCCGCGAAATTGGTGCCATTGCAAAGTGGCGCGCAAAATTGCCGCGGGAATGCAAAACCAAAATGGAGGGATCGGACTGTGCGTAGACGTTCACCAAAAATCAACCTAAAGGCGGGAAAGTTTGTCCCTTTTTTGCACGTGTCTCTCTGTTATTCGCCATTTTAATAAGCTATTGTTGCTCCATAAAAGAACAACCTTTCTAGATCGATGGCAATTAAGAAGTAATCGTTTTTAAAAGTATTTTCTCTCTTAATTTAGAAATACAAAAAACTATCCTCAGTCTGCTGTTATTTATGAAAAGTCAAGTGGAGAAAATGGAAATAGGTCAGTATTCCATTTACAAATTTGCTAATCTGTACATGCTTTCGAAATGACTCACCAGCTACTTAACCAAAATATCGGCTTGGAATATTGTACTCTTTGAGTCATACAAATTTATTTTCAAAACACAATTTCAAACTCACGCAAACCTGTTGTTGCATCGGGCAGCTTAGACCATTGACCCTTTCCTTCGACCGTTGACCCGTGGGTTTTTGGTCTTAGATGAGGTTTCGGGTTGCGCGTAGGAAAACAAACTTTTACACATACACCAGGGTTTCTTCTACCCACACTTGTTGGGATAATACACATGCGTCTTCGTGGGTCGTTAGCTTTCGGTGTTGGTGCAAGCATTAGAGAGGATTCTTCTAGCACATGCATCCACACTGCACGTTCGTCTACGTGAACATTCTAATATAGTTTAGCACTTTCTCACCGAAAGAGTTTTTTTCGCAGTAAAAATCAAATTTATCACAGAGCTTGTCCAAAAAGATGACCTTCAGCATACGGAACGCTATCCCAAGGAAGGTTGCGATATCAATTTCACTTAACTTCAGCTAAAAAAAAAAACGGCGCCATTTTTTCCAACCTTCTTCATACTCACTTCTTCTAATTTCTTCTTAAACCGCTTCACTTGTCCCGGTGGCTTCTGTTGGCTGAATTTAGATTTTGGTCTCTCCAAACTATCGCTAGACTACGAGCTCCGGTCAATCGTTTGTAGGCGATCACTTCCCTAAGCGGTCACTTTTGCCGACTCTTGTACGTCTAAGTCTATTTGAATTTTAAACTTTGCTACGAATCTAAGTATGAAAAGAGTAGTTTTTTTTTCTTTCCTTGCGATCGCACCGGCGATCAGTTTCGAACTGAGTGTCCGCAGTCGCCTGCAGCCTACCGAACAGGTAGATGGAAGAACAGATTTAATGAGAGAGCAGTGGGAAGAAAAAGTGGGGAGATAAGGCATTGTGGTCTTAGATTCTCACTACTAGATAAGTGATATCTGCGGCGTTTATGATTCCGCTCCTGGAAGTAGATCGATTATTCGATCGACAGCTCAGCTGAAAGTTGCCACAGTGTTGCCAGTTTTGTTAAAGCTATGATCTTTTACAATGTGTTAATGATTTCATACTAATGATATTTTAACAAATGTGGTAAACAAAGAACTTTGTACGAAACGAATTAATAGTCGCA
>JAOEFI010000004.1:23026169-23036681 GCA_034621735.1 Anopheles plumbeus
CTGGCGCTGTGTGTGCGCGATGGTGATGTATTCGCTTGCGCCCCTAAATCAATAGACCGCATGGGGAGCCAGGGTAAATATAATATATTTTTCGGGTACTGGAGTGGGTGGTGGAAGTTTGGGGCCGGTTGTGGGATGCAATAAATCTTACCGGTACGTCATTAATCGTCCACGTCAGATTTGCTGGCGGTTTAGAATTAATCGAGGTGCAGTTGCCACGCAGGATGTCGCCCGGTCGGTACCGGCTCTGCAGCCCTGTTATTGATGGTTTTTCCGGCGGCGGTTCTGGTGTAGAGGGTTTTTTGTTGTTGTTGTTGTTTTGTTTTTCCCCCAACCCGCGCGATGGTTGGTGCGGTCAGCAAATTGGCGATTGGTGATTTCGATTTGGCGTGTCGGTTCGATTTGCGGCGTGTGAACAGGAAAAAGAAAAAGGGCAAATTCGAGCGATGCGGTTAGACAGATAGCAGTTTAACATCCTTTGTACTCCATTTGTTTATCTTCGAAATTACTTTTTTAAACTGACCAATGATGACCAACTGACCAGTAATGATTTGTTAAGCAAATCCATTGGAGGAAATGTCAACATGTAGTAATGGAAAACCACAATTATCACAATGACAATGATGATAATGGAACAGATTTATGTGGTTTGTAAAAATGTCCTGTCCGATAACATTGCGAACTGGCAAGGTGTTTCAAGAAGCTGCAACGAACCCGTAGACTGCCCTGGAGTAACTCGACAGCACTGTTTTGTCGGGCTTTCTTACCTATGACCTCCATGTCGCCGGAGACAATCATGGTGTGGAAGGAAGGCGCATCGGCGGACACTTCACAGCTGTACTTTCCCGACACATTCGTTTCGAGCGCTTTTATCACCACGTTACTCTCGTTAGACAAGGAACGCTGAAAAGAAGGGAGACAAATCAGGTATTTGTTAATAAACGTCTTTAACTTTCGGTTTCCTCAAATACAAATAAATGTTTAAACGATATAACGTTTTTAAATAATTGAAACACATTAGAGAAATCGTTCATTGATTGATTGTTCTAAACAATGTTAGTGTTCGCGTCAAGTTGCGTATTACATTAACAAAAATCAGGACCTAAGTGAAATGCAAAGCACTGCCAATAACAAAAAAAGCCCGGGAGGAAAAGAAAAGCCACACCCGTTGTTGGCCACTGCCGGAGTGCTTATGTTTCGGGCGGGTACACTTCACTTCCAGAACACTTATTTACCTTCGGCTTCCTGCTGTTGCTTCACCACCATCCAGCCCACATCAGCCCCAAAAGTTGGCCAACAGGGGGAAAAAAACCCCTTCAAAGGGAAGGAACAAAAAACCTCTCTCCCCCAGCTGGGAACCGCGACCGCGACAGCAGCACAAACGAACCGTCATAAATCGGCGAGATAATTTAAGACGGCGTCGGCAACCGCTGGACCGGTAGGCACTTTCCGTGCTTCAACAGCTGCCAAAAAAGGGCCGCGACTCGAAGGCGTAATCACAAACAACAACAACAACAACGACCGAAAACCTCTGCTTGTTCGGCGGGACGAATTGCGCAGAGATCAGGACCCGTCCGATAAGCAGACCCGCAGCAGGAAGGTCGCAGCCTGGGGTCGCGGTTTATGAGCCACGTGTAAAATATATTTCTTCGTGGTTCTCGTTTTGCTGAGTATTCGTTTTTCATGACATTGTAATGTTCCTCCTTTCGGCATCTGGTCCTGCTTCTCTGCTTCCACACACATTCCAAAACAAGGATCCACATTTGTAGCGCAACTTGTGTCCTGTTGTCGTTGAAAGTTGAACGGATTTCCAACCCATATTAAACCAAGCCAATACGAACACAAAAAAAAAACCAGAACCTCCCAAACAGCACCCCACGTTCTAAAACCCCACGATCCTGCGGAATCCTTCCCTTGCCAAAGAGTCCGTCTAAATGCGGACGCCGAAAAATGCCAATAAAAGTGCTGGTCGCGCTTTTCCTCTTTTCCCGGGGTGGTGGCCGGAGCGTTATCGCAGTTGTTTATTGACTGGAAAAGCAACCAAAACAGACATTATTTCTTCCTTATCTTCCCCCGCCGATGCATGGAGGGGGCGATTAGTGCGGGGGACGTCTTCGAAATGATGGAGATCTGCACCGTGCCCTTCGCTGAGGGTTTTTATTCTTTTTCATACCTTTTTTTCATAGGGCCAACGATTTTAATACAGCAGCGGAGCACATTCCTTTAATATTTCCTTGCAGTGCTTCCTGTGCGTAATTAAAGGTAGAGGAAACTCGAGCCAACAAGATGATTCCCCGCACTGGACACGAGTGGACTGTCGAAGTTTTTTGTTTGTTTTGTAACAAATTCATCTTCATTCAAGCATCGCACTAAGATCTGAGGATATTCTTCACCATCGGGTAGGGAAAGTCATAATTTTCTTCATATCTCCATTATGTTCCTGGGAAATTTTCTTCCCGAAGTAGAGTGTAATACAAAACACACCCTCACACAATATAGACGAAAAGCTCGCCCAATCTGGCACCCGCTGCCTCACTGCCTCGAACATCTCGACGAGCCGAAAGCTGAAATGTTCCTGCAAAAACACCGGACCATTATTCCCAATCAAGATGAATGGATCGGGGCGAACAGATTGGTCCCGTTGTCCGGATCCCTATCGGACGGCCCTCATGATGGATGATTATGATGGGAAGAATGAAATGAAATTAGAAATAGCATCCCACATCTTTTCCTCGTCCGGATTTTCCCGGCCCGAGCGCAGCGGGTGGCGTGGCTAGTTCCAAGTGGTTCGCTTTTCCCGGAGCAGTTGTCCCCCTCTCCCACTCTCGCTCTCCCACAAGGGGAGAGAGAGCCCTTCTTCTCTTTTTCTTTCACTTCCACATTCCCTTTTCTATTTCTCTCCCACCGGAATCCGGATTTCGATCACTTCAAAATGTATTAGAAATTCATGAGGGATTTATGATGTCCGATGCTGCCCGATGTTTGATGTTTGTCCTTCACGGCCCGGCCCCGGTCCCTTGAGGGATTTAGCTGAGAGCGTTTGGCTGCCTTGAGTGGTGGCCTCCTACTCTTCGAGTGAAACTTTGTGTGTCAAGCATTAAATAAATTATCCTTGAGAATCGGTTGAAAATTGGCAGAAAGTTATTATTCAATCGGGCCGTTTGTTTATCATTTGATATCGCCCCATGGTTTGTTTCAGTTTTCCATGTTTCCAAAGTGGTAGATATCAAAGGGTCTTTGAGCGAAACAATTGCCCCTAGCGATCGAATGTGGTGTCCCTCGGGGGGAAAAACAGGTCCCTATCGAGTGCTAAAAATGTTCAACCGTTCTAGAAATAGCATCGAAAAGGAGCAAACATAACTTTTCCACATTTCACGACGCTTTTGTTTGGCGATTTAATCGAAAAACGAACTTAATTTCTATTGGTTTTCTTTCGTTCTGTAATTCGTGCAGAAAACATTCGCCCTCAGACGGAGCTGAAGGAAAACATTGGAAAATGAAATTAGAGCCCCTTCCGTTTGTTGTTTCGGTTGCACGTCCTTTCTACTTGCTTTGCTCTCCGCTCGCCCCCGTTTGGTACAGGAAACTGCAGCTAATTATTTGGCCACTGGTCGCCCGTTCTCCGGGGCCAATGTTGTTTTCTTCGAGTGGGAAGTAATATTTCGATTCAAGCCGCACCGGAACTATGACCGGTCCGTCAGTGGAGTCAATTCGTCGAGCTTCTCGGTGGCAACATCATTAGCAGCGCAGTTTAGCAAACCACCGTAGCCGGGAGCTTATTGTTTTACGTAAACATCGAACGCAACGTAATTGAGTTACGGATTCTCCCGTATTTCGGCCAATAATAGTATTCTGAGTATCCTTGTTTTCCTTCGTTTCGTTCGCTATTGCCAACCGATAATTTGCTAATGCGATGTAAATTAACAACTTTAAAACGAGGGGTTGTTTGTTTTCAGGCCGTTCGAAAGAATAATGGGGTGTTTTCTACCGATTGCTCCTTTCTGTTATTGTTTCGATAATTAGAACCGTTAGTTGTATAATAAAACTTGCCTGAATAATAATTAATGACTTAATTTAGCCTAAGATGAAACCAATTCCAACCGTGAATGACTTGAGTACTCCTAGAAGTGTGACTATTACGCTACCGGCAAAAGGAAGATTTCTTCTTGGGGCTTAAATCCTCACTCAAGCTTAAGCAAGCCCATCACTTACAAACAATATCGATGTACAGGTCAATAAGTTTCAAAATTTGCACCACTCCCAAACCAAACGAACTCCCGAAGGTCCCGGGGAAGCTAAATTAAAAAAACCATTCCACGCCGTTCGCCGACTTTCGTAATCCACACAAAAAAACCCCGAGGCGTTGAAAGATTTTTGAGGGAAAGTTTTTCGAATTTGTGTGATTGTTTGTTTGGCAAACAGCAAAAGCTACGTCCACCACCACGGCCCCTCCCGCTTTTACCTCGACGTCGAAGGCGTTGAAAACTTTCATCGATGGATTTTCCTGCGGCGTGTAGCGATAGAACTCGCGCTTGCCCTTGTACCATTTGATCGAGTACAGCCGTTCCTTGTCCTCCAGCTCGTAGTAGCAGAGCAGTTGCGCCGATTCGCCCTTCCGCACGGCCGTCGGGACCGTGACGCGTACATTCCGGAGGCAATGCGAGATCTCTGCAATGATGGAAAAGAAAGGAAAGAATGGGGTTTGAGTTATGTTGTATCGATCTGTTGATATGCTCCCCGGCGGGTTTTCGTACGTAAGAAAGATCGATTTGACGCGGGAAATAGAAATGAAAGTTTGTTCTGCTTTAGGGAGCGCGGAAAGGATATGTTTCTTTTAAAGTTTTTGTAGAATATAATACTTTGGTTGATTACTATAAGGATCACAACGAACCATGGAAAGATAGTTTGAAAAATGTGATCCCTTTCAGGATAGATAGTAGTTTCCCTGTGGACTTGTTGACATCGGCAATCGAGTGAATCTACATTTTTGCCTTTCATCGGTAATCGACACCCTGGCCGGGGGGTTTTCCCAGCCTCCATCGCTACGTTAAGTGAATTTTCAATCCTCACTTTCCGACCGGCACGAAATGTCACCACCCCTCGGACTCTACGGCTTCCCATAACTCAGTTAGCTACTTAGGATCGTGGCTGCGATGCTTCGGAAACCACGCGCCATAAATTTCGTGCCGAGTCATCATCGCCGACAGGGAAAAGCGATTTTCCTGCCGGACACTTGAGACGTGCCTTTTTGCGCGGCAACCGACAACGAACCACAGCCCCGACGAATATCGCCAGAATCGGGTTTTTGCAACGGCGCTTTGCACTTTGCTGCACTGTTGCATTCTGGTGCCGAGTGCCGTTTGTTGTGCATCTCGCTTTCCTGGGAGTCACAATGTGCACCGGAGGGAAATGTGCAACTGCTTTTCGGTTGAAATTCGATGTGAAAATGTGTTCCCTTTCGAATGAGATCGCATAACCCCACTTTCTACGGAGGCACGATGAGTTTGCCATATATTCTTGCGATTCGGTACGATACGCCAAAAATGGGTGAAACCATTTTGTGGCCTTGATGCTATCGGAGAACCCAAGCTGAATGCCATCGTCCTTGCAGGGTCCCGGCGCTTCCAGGGAACCATCAGATGTCTTGGGAAGGTTGCGGAGAATCTCAACGGGGACGAGATCGAGTGGATCGAGGTGGGACCGTTGGGAAAAAACAGGGCCGCAGAGAGGAGAAGGAAAAAGATGAAATGTAAGATTAATTGCACCACCGTACGCCTGGCCGGACTAGGAAAAGTCTTCCCCCAAGAGAAAACAGAAGCATATCTTGAAAGCTCACACTGCCCTCGTCTGGAAGGAAACTTTTCACGTGAAGTGCCCGGCTTTGAAGGGCGGCTTTAGAGCTTCATCTCTAGCTTGTATGTGTGCGGGCAGTTTCTCCTTACCGATTCACCGCACAAACACACACATACTGGAGTAGTTTTCCCTTCCAACGTCAGTTCACAAGAACCGAACAAAAAGAAAACGGCGCGGAATTTAAGGAAGATAAATTGATTACAAAGTTTCAGTTCACTTCCCGTGAACTCGGGGTGGCTTCTGTGTCAGTCCATTCTTTAATATTGTCATTTATGGCGAAGGGGTGCCGGTAGAAAAGTTGTTGTCGGAAACTCTAAATGCACCTCGGGAAGTCGCTGCCCGGGGTCTGTTCTCCCTTTTTTTACGACGGATTAGGTTAGCGATAGTAATCGGAACGGTACAAAATTATGCTTTTAATGTTGCATTACCCATGCTCTGGCTTAAGTTTTACTGGGGCTTGTCCAGTTACTTATCAGTGGATTAATGCAGTTTAGTAATTTTTAATCCTTTTTCTGTTTTTCCAACATGAAATAAAATAAATGCTTGTCTTGTTTTAATTGGGGAATTTTAAATCTAACAAGTAAGCATGTAAAAATGTAAAACGAGATACAATTTCAAATGTTGAATTTTTTTCAAATAACAAACGGTGATGCCTGTAAAACGAATGTCCTGGACAGATTTTATTTTCCTGCACAATAAGCTCGAATAGGTTCACGTATACCATGACGGCCATGTTGTTTTTGATGAACGGCTCACGTCAGTTGTGAAGTGCATCATGATTCATTGCAGTGTCCTTCCGTCGTCGTTGCCGAAGGGGCTTTGTCGTACTCGAACGTGGCCCCACGACACAAAAACAAAAATACCGGGGGTTGCATTTCACCTTTTTGCTCCGCGGCAGAATTTCGGACATCCTGCAAAGGACATAGGCCGGCCGGCCAGCCAAAACGTCGCCGCGAAAAACGCGAACAATTACATGTTGTTTGCGCTCACGAACGATGCCACCGGCAGGAACGGCAGCTGGTCCAGGACGGAACGGTTTGACACACAACCAACGTCTGCCCTCAGCGTGTGCGTAGTTTTCCGTTGCGAACCACCCGGACCGAGAGGGCACCACCGTGATACGTGTGCCCGGTTTCGCGATCCAAAATCATTTTCGACGTCAAGTGTTTAGCCTCGGCCACGGATACGGTGCGCGGTCCAAGCCAACGTTCGGAGGCTCCCATTTGCCGACTGGAATTGTTGATTAGTTCATCCATCTTTCCAGTACGCCATGGGGTTGGGGAAAACGAAGCCATGGGGGGTCCAACCATTGCACCATCCCAGTCTGGCATTGGACTAGAGGAAATTATAATGCGGCACAAGGATGCAACTATGCGTGGCAGCTGTAACGGGGCTTCGCTGTAGCGTAATTGGAACGTGAATGTGTTGGCAACATCATGCCCGTAACATCTGAGTGAGCGGTCGTCATTAGGAACATATTAGACGGAAACATAATATAGTCCTGTTTCGTGTGGCTCGAACTCGAATAAAGTTATAAACCAGCGCTTGGCTACATAGAATATAAAACATATAATCGGAACATTCCAACTAAATCTTTCTATAACATGTACATTTTGTTTGCTACAATGCAGTTGAATAAAAGTAAAACAAATACACTCACAAATTATATGCATCAGTAAAATAAAAAAAACAGAAAAATTCAGTTCGACTAAGCAACTCGTTATCTTCGAGGAAAAGATAACAAAACTTTAACATTTCTCCCCACCTCCGTCACAAGACGACTTTTCCAGGTAACAAAAATCCCTACCAACATCTCAACGCACTCTTCATCCGCAAGGAAGCTTCCACCGCCGGGGGATGGGCTAGTCTCCTTTTTTTCCATTCCAGTTTATCCAACGGTTCGCTGCTGGAAAAGGTACCCACCACCACCGCACCCACCGGTCGGTTCGCCAGCGGAGTGGAGTTATGAAAAATGAAATTTCACCATTTCCATCCGGCGGAAATGAATCGAGATGAAATTGGTTTGAGCAATTCGCCGTTGAATAAAATATCACCGTTACTTCTGAGGCTGCTGCGCCACCGTTGGTTGCGCTTCTGCCCTTATAGTGCTCCGGGGGTCGGAGGGGACGGAGAAAATTGGAAAACAATTTTCACCACCTTCCGAAATTGCGCGCCCGCAAAAGGAGCGGCAGTTCAGTGTTTCGGTGCGAAAGAGACGCACTCTTTTTAAAGCTTTCGGTGAGTGAAGCGAGTGAATCTGCCAATCATGCAGTCATACTTGAGCAGCAGTACTGCAACATGACAACATTGTTATTTTGTTTTCAAATTTTTAATTCCATTTTCAAACCTATTCTAGTTTTAGGTCATATCAAACGACTTATAGGCAAATTGAGAATTGCATCATATTCGAACTAATGAAAACTTAGTTAGTTTTAATAATACTTATTAGTGGTTTGCTTCAACGATACTTCATGTACGGTAAGTTTGTATAGTATCTTAAGGTTCAGGGAACTAAGAACTCTTTACATTACTTTCATTATTCTACTTTTCGCTAAACTTTTCCTTTTGTCCGATGACGAAATCGAACTGTTTTTTGCATTTTTTTAACCATTTCATCATTCTTTGTTCACAGAATGTTCCCGAAAACACCAAAATCGTGCCCAACACTACAATCATCCTCACCGCATCCCTTCGCTTCGTTCCGAGTAACCCCCCGGGGTAGTCTTCTTTTCCATCCTTTCATGGCATGAACGTATTCACTTATATTTTTCGAATTTCACCCTTCTTTGAACGCGTGTAGTGTTTACGTCGTCAGGTGATAATACGCGGGTGTAATCGTATCTGTATGCTCTTCCCACTGATTGTATGTCCGGGGGCGAGAAGAAGCCATGCTCGTAGTGGGTACAAGCTTCCCATGTGCCGTCATCTACCGGGCAACGAGCGGTGGAAAATGGCGTTGAAAAACCAGTGACGAACTGTTTGAGGTGGTGTGGTTATTTTATTTTTTTACCATCAAAAGGATATATGAGAGGAGGTATTCTTCTGTCGTTTTTTTTTTTGCTGTCGCTTTCGTCAACAGTGTGGCAATTCCACACACAAACACGCGCGAAGGTGAACGCCGTGGCAACAGTTTCATCCAACCGTTCGCGTTCTCACTTCGGTTCCCCCTTTAACAGTTAACCGCACGTCAACATCAGCAACAACGCCAGTGAACCAGACCACCAGACGACCTCGTATATGTGTGTTTGTGTGTGAGTGTGAGTGTAGTGCCCCGTATGTCACGCTCAAGTTTCCCGGTGCTCCGCTCTGCCGCGCGGTATTTTTCGTGGCTAAAGGCTTCGGCCCTTCGAAAAGCGACAAACTCGTTATTTATCCCATTTATGCCGAAATACCTCGGTCTCACCGTCGGTTCTATCTACCCCTCCGGAGCACCCCGCCCGGTTGCCAAGGATTCAATCTCAAACGGATGACAAAGGACGAGAAAGTCTACCGAAAAACGCGCCTTTCCGAAAACGGTTTCTGCTCGCTCGGTCTGACACGGGAGTGGATTATCATTAACAACTCGTCGTCGTTTTCCTCCCGAAACCGGTCACACACACACACACACACAGGAGCACCGAGATAAAGAAAAAAGCTGACCGACATGGAAGCAGCGACCTGTGCCCGCCCCGCTACCCCTCTACCGGGAAACGCCCATGCAGAACGCGTGACAGTATGTGATAAGCAGTTTCGGTTTCAGACAGGCCGGAGCGGCGCCAGGATGTGGATGTCACGGTTACGGCCACCCAAAACCCGAGAAGTGGGTTGGCAGCGGGCCGGGTGACAAGTTTTTCAATTCCATAAACATGCGGATAAGAAGGTGTATCCGGAGGGCGGAACCTTCCTTGATTTGTGTTCCGATACGGCGCTGGAGCCCATCTTCACGTGTGACGGGTGGCGTGATGGGAGAGGTGGGAAGTGGGTGGTGAAAATTTCCTCACCAAGTTTCACATTTTCCCCCCTTTTTCTGGAGTTATATACCATCGGCGTGGTGGGCAAAACATAAGGGCCCGCTACCCACATCCTAGCGATGGATGGAATAGATAAATGCTTCACTTTCAAAACGTGTGGAACCAAAGCTGGAACGCTTTCCCCTTTCGTTGCGCCGTACCAGGGCACGCAACTAGGGAAAAGCGGGATTGAAGAATGCGGGGCAAAAGTTTTTCACCACCGGCAGCAATTGTGCGTGTGTTGGTGTGTTCCTTTTTTCTGCCCGTGGCTCATCAGGCTTCGAAACTTTGGACAACTTGTTTGTTCGACCATATTTTACGCGAGGATCCGTTTTTTTTTCTCGTGTTCTATTCTAAAGCTTTCGTACCGGCTGGCAGCTTCGTCAAGCGTTAATGTGTTCGACAATGTTTTCCAACAATATGCAGCCTCCATTCCGCGTAGTAACATGGTGGAAAAAAAAAGGAGATCGGTCCTCACAGTACAGTTACTGACCGGGGGAAAAGAAAACTACTTCCCTACGCTACCGAACGTGACATTCGGTGCATCGATTCGCAGCAGGCTACGTCTCGCTCTCCCAGCACCTACAGGACTAAAGAGGGCCTTTCCCTCCCACCAAAAGCCCCGGGGTCAATATTTGACGCCATGCCGGCGACGGCTAAATGGTTCCCC
>JAOEFI010000004.1:23053918-23085296 GCA_034621735.1 Anopheles plumbeus
TACGCAGCGTGCGGCTGTAGTTTGTCATGTGCCACAAATGAGACTCGCCGAAGCGGAATGAGACAAGTTTGGCCTTTCTCGGGCCCGGGAAAAATGTTTACGACAGTAATTTGAATTGTCGTCGAAGCTTGTTGCTCAGGAAATGGAACCTTCCTTTGTGAAGCGGAACTGTGCAAAAGGGCAGCATGGTGCTATGGTCAGAACATCAGTCGGGAATCAAATACTTTGGTCTCATTACATTAGCTTTTTTTTGTTTTGACCCTACTAACCTCCGTCAACCAGACGGGGAAAAAAAAGAACGCAAGCATATTAAATTCAAAACTCCTGTCGCATTCAGTGGAATATCCTTTCGCAATGGTTGTCTCAAAATGTCCCCGTGCTTCGTGCCATCCTCTCCGAATAAGCCCGGCCCCTTGTCAGCTAGCCAAACCCACGCAGGGCACCCACAACAGGCAGAGATGGAGGGGAAGAAAATTCGGGATACTTTTCTCCAGAGACATGACCGAATGCTGCATGCTTTTCAGTCCCGCGAAACCCCTGGCGGGAGTTCCGACGAAGACTAGCGACCGCTGTCTGTCCTCTCACGCTGTGATTCACATTCTTCTACACGGAGTCTGCACAGGACAAGTCCGCTGACAGGCAAGCAGTGCCGCAGACAGGGGCGGAAAGGGCAGACGAACGAACAACAACAACAAAATCACCGACATGATGGCATCCTTGTAGGATCCTTTTCCATCGCGTGACAAGGAAAAATCTCCACCGAAGAACGTTGATGACGTGCGCTTATGATTTTTATTGCGCCATCGAAAATCGGCCACACGCCATCCCTTGCCGACGACCTCACTAATGTGAGCCACGTGGGAACATTTCCGCCAGAAGTCAGTATGTATGTGCCCCCCTTCTCTCCTGTTCCCTCCACCACCCCTCTCCACCACCTGTTCTTAAAAATCTCGCAATGTGACACTCCCTCGCCAGAAAATCGACCCAGAATCGAAGCCGCAGCCGCGCGGTAGTGATTCTTGGATGTTTTTCTATCACCATTTTCCACACCACTTGGGCCCTTAATGCCCTTCCTCCCGGTGGAACCATTTTAATTGAATATATTTGCGCCAATGTCACGCGAGGGTGTGATTCCGCACGCGATGGCTTTGTGTCTCCGTGGCTGTCTTCGCACACTATCGAACCGTGGTCTGACGAATCGGTGGAAAGAAAAAGAACCGATTCCGACACCGAACCGATGAAGTCGTTCCCGGCAACCCCTGTGGAACTCCGGCCGCGGCATAGCACAGTCGAGACGTTCGCGTTTTAATGATGATTGAATTTTCGCTCCAAACCAACGCCACGCGTTCCTGTTATCAACATACGGAGAGAGCTGAAAAAACACCCGAATCCGAACTCGAACCAAGTGTACGGGAAATGTTTTCTCATCGGCCTACGTTCACGCTGTTTCCCACCCACGTGGCCGTGGCCGACGCCCAAAATACGGCCTAAGGAAAGTATTGTGAGAAATTTAGTAATGCAAATTTGATTACCGCTATCGGTGATGATAACTAATACCGGGTACGGCCGAAGGTGGGATGAACGGAGCAAAAAAGAGAGAGAGAAAGAGAGAGAGAACCAGGGAACAACTAATACCAATAATTAGTAGGCAATCTCGGTCGATAATTTGATCACTGCACTGTTCATCTACCTGCTTCGGGGAGGGAAAGCCAGTGACTTCATTCCGAGCCTTTTCACATTCTCGGGTCGTTTCGTTGCTGGGTTGAGCCACCCTGGGAGCAATTCAATTATGTGGAGGAATTAGCTGTTGATAAAGTTTTGAGGGGGTGTTTACACATGTTTCCGTGGTGTGGATTATTTGAGTAAAGGAAATCATAAACATATATAAATGAACTTTGCTGTTCGAGTATTGTGAGGCTCTTTCGATATTTCGTTTTTCATTTGATTCTCTTGTATTCTATTTGTAACATTTGAAAAATAATAAAAATACCTGAAACGAATAAAAGAAAAACCTACCACAGAGCACTACACTTACTGCCACTTTCAATCACGATTTAGAACCATACAATGGCAACACACATCTGCCATTCATTCGCTTCCGTGACATTAACGTCATCAATCGGTTCCCATCGTGATTGAGACAAAGCATCCTCCCGATGAAAACCCACAGCTATGGTGGCAGCACGGCACGGCCTCGAATCGGTTAAAAAGACAAGGAGACGATTTTCCATTTCAACAACCCCTCTTTTTCACCCATTGATCGCGCAACACATTCCACCGGCAGGAACTCGAACCATCGAAAGGAGCTCCCCTATTTTTGGCTGCCAGCATCCCTGGCGGTTGGACTTTCTGATTTCCTTTTTGGAAAACCTCTTCTTGTGAACATTCCACCAACCCGAACATCCCCGAAATGGGCTGCACCTTGTTGGCTTCGAGCACCATCCTTGAAGGTTCCGACACGGACAAATCTTCCGCCGGTAATCCACTTTAAAATCCAATCCACCAAAAACGGAACGCGCATTAGGCTTTACCCGTTTGTTTGTGCGATTCCTTGTGGCATTCCGTCTGCGCGCACTTTCGGAACTCCTTTCATGTGCATGTGCGTAGATATGTATATGTGAGTGTGTGTTTTGAGAGGATTGTAAAGTTTCCCGACCGGCGTCGGCGTTCTTCTTCTCGTGTGCTCGTGTTTGCCGTGTGACAGTATTAGGATTTCTGGGAAGGATTTCCGAAATGTTCCACCGGAAAATCAGAAAACCGGCCCTGGCTGGTCCGAACAATGGAGGGAAGGGTAGGGCACGTGGCGAGAGGCCTGGCCGCACCGGCGTAAGCTTTTGTTATTTTGTATTTCGCCTTAGCAGCATTATCACATGCTGCTTACGGTGCTGAGCCGTATCACATGGCATCGGCATTAGGTTCCGCCTAAGCTCTGGAAATAGGCAGATGCGAGTGCGCTGATAAATCCCCTGCCACCGAGTCAGCCGAGTCGAAGCCGGCCAGGGCAACCGGTGGCGGAAAAATCATGGCAGCATGGAGCTTTCCGTCTACGAAGCTCACTGCAATAAGTGAGAACTTCAGGGTGGCGTTTTCTGTGTTTGTGTGTTTTCCCTTCTCATGTTGATCCATCTGCCCTGTGTTGACGTGTCGCCAAAGAAAAACTACATTGCTGTGCTTTTAAAATCACCCATCAGTGGGCACGATTATGGGGCAACAAAAGGAAAATCGATTCTCCATAGTAAGAGAACAGGTGCGATGGGTTTTTGGGGGGACGTTTTTCGTGTGTAGAAGCGAAAAATTTTCCACACTTTATTCGGCACAACAACAGTTTCCTTTTTACTAACATTTCGCTTGAAAGCCATTTAATCTTAAACCCCCTCCCAAGGTCCGACACGGTTGACAAAGAATTCGGAGTGATGAGAAATTTGACACACAC
The DNA here is from genome assembly GCA_034621735.1 of Anopheles plumbeus. Classification (NCBI taxonomy): domain Eukaryota; kingdom Metazoa; phylum Arthropoda; class Insecta; order Diptera; family Culicidae; genus Anopheles; species Anopheles plumbeus. The sequence continues at coordinate 23,057,352 of JAOEFI010000004.1, forward strand.
ACACACAAAGAAATTTGCCCTCGGAGGAAAATTTATAAAATCTTAAGCTTGCGCGTTATGAGTTTCTTCAACCAGTTACAATTTTCGCCTCTTTATAACATATTATAACAAGTTTATCATGCGTAAAAGTTAGGTAGTTTTAAACCTCAAATCCCTTGAATGAATGTCAGTTCAAAAGATGGTTAATATTTGATCCCTCTTTGATTTTTTTTGTCCGCAGCAGCCAACCATAACTTTCGCGCGAGTTCAAATGCTGGAACAAAGATTTTAATTCGCCAAGCAAAACTCAAAAATATATATTTTCATGGAATCATTTCCATGTGTCGCTCCCCTTCCCCGGCCCGGCCCTGACCCCGGCCCCGGGGCTACTTATCGGGATGAACATCAAACGAAGTAGACGAAGGCCACAATACGGTAACCGAACCGGGCCAAAAACCCATAAGCCAGCATAATGTGGCCAATTGCCGGGCCAGCAGCAGAAGCAACATCGCAGCCGTCGTAACCTTTCGTGCGCTATCTGTGCGACCTGCCGGAACCGACCTCGGGCCCCCACTCCAATAGTGAAACAAAACATTGAGAGAGAGAGAGAGAAGAAAAAACAATTCCCATACCATACGACCGTTCGGGGGCCATCGCCATTTGCCGGCATTATGTGAATCATGATTTATGTTAACTTGCGATCCGCAGCCCGTGACCGAATCCGACCATGGTCTGGCCGGGGCCACAGACTTTCGATGTGTGTGCACGTCCTTGTGCATCTGGAGCGTAAACAAAAGCCCTAAGTGAGTGAGTGGCTTCTCTCCAGAGTGAGATTTTTCCGTGACAGGGAAGATCTGTTTGCTCCTTTCTCCGCCCGTGGCCACCGCCTTGGCCCGTTCCACCTTCGACGGAAAACCCATTTTCTCGTCGGATTATTTCGGTTTAAGCACCGGCCTGTTTTATTGTCCACGGTGCTGCCACGGTGCGGAGCAGCGGTGGGATGTAAATTTTCGTTACCAGTTTTCCATTTTCCCTTCCGAGAGGGCGCGCTTCCACGGGGCTCAAAGCGTCTCGCCGGTCGCCCATGCCAGGCGGGAAAGATATGATCACTGTTTCGACTGGTTTTCGATTCGCATCAAAGCAGCGTTAGAGGGAAGCACGGAAAGGACGAAAAAACGAACGGCCCATGCTCACGTTTGGCGTCCCTCGTAATGGAAAACGACTGCAGAGGGAGCTTTCGCTTTCGTTCGGGGCGAATCATTTTTCCCGGCGTTCACTACAACAGACAACGCAGGCTGGCAAATAATGGCTGGCTACAATCAATCTTCCGATGGCCGTTAATATAATCTCCGATCGATCTTTTGCCCTTGTCCGGGAGTCGTGGTCGCCACCCGTTCCGGGGTAGTTGTGTGCTTTCCCCCCCCCCCCCCCTGGAGCGGATCCTTCGTCGGAAGCATATGCATAGTAATCTTGGCAGCCATTTCCTGCCGGGCTCTCGAGCGTCTGGGGTTCAATAACTTCACCTCTGGTCTTTTACGCAATCTGATTCTTCGATACGAAAGGCAGCACTTTTTCCATCAATCCTTTCCGTTTGCATTTTCTTTTTCTTTTTTTTTTTGACTGAGTTTTTGCTTCGGCTCTACGCAAATCTGTTTACTCAGTGAGATTCTTCAAGATTTTGAACGACAGACCATGTTAGGCTGTCCTTTCTTTTTCAATAAATTCCCTTATTTGTAGTCAATCTTCTTCTCGAGCGGAGGAATGTATCGGTATCTGTTCGAATCAATCAAACCGGGCCAGCATTCCGGTGGAGTGTTGTTGGATCCTTCTCGGAATATCTCACACACTACCGGCGAAAGATCACCGAAGGATGTAATAAAAGTCAAAGCGGAGGGTGAAAGGACGCGAAAGGTGGGGGGGCGGAGTGCGAAAACTTCATCGCTACTCATAACGCTTTGTTGTGGATGGTTTCTGGCCGACCATATATGCGGACGAACCGGTTCGATGGAAGGATCAAATTGGTTGACTTGCAGAATGAACCACAAATTGTGCCGGAATTAAGTTGCTAACTTTTCACTCCCCACCGAGTTCGACGTTCTTGTTTGTGAGGTCCTTGAGAAGTGGGGTGGAACGTGGAACGGAGGGTGTGGTTGAAGGGTGGGAAAAGCTCAGCGTTTACATATTGGAGCGAGGCTGTGTTTTTTTCTTTCACAGGACATCATAGACTCTTCGTCAAACAAGGCAGGATAAGATCAATCGATGGAGTTGTTGGGTCGAAAGGACGAAGGGCCGGGTCGAAAAAATCCTTGGCAGAAGCGTCTGATGAATATGTTTCGGTTCTGTTTTGTGTTTTGTTTTCCACTGCGGGATAACTCTTGAAAACACCTCAATACATGAGATGAAGTGGAAAATTTATCCGGAATCGAAACAGCTTGACTCATTCCATCTTGAAAGGTTGTCGTCCATCATTACAATGAAAGGACACCCTTGTTCCATCCTTGTTAGAAGCAGGTATAAAGGGATTAGGAATCCTCTTCGAGCAAACACCACCACGGGGGCATGGTTTTAATCCGATCAATTTATTCCTCCCATCGGCAACACAGTTCAGGCAGCTTCCATCAAGCGAATCACAAAACGATTCAGCCGCAGGCCTTTAAACAACTCCTACATAAAGAACTCCCCTAATGAGGTGGTAGACGGGGTCCGATCGCGGGGATCGCAAGGATTAAACGGTGCCGGCATTTCTGCCGATTTCGCTTTGTGTTTTTCTCTGCCGACGTTGTTCCGTCGTCTCGATTTCATTAAAGCAAAGGGATCAACTTACGTGATTAGATCGGGAGGGGCTGTCGGCTGCTGTTGCTGGGGCCAGACCGGAATGGAAAAGCGCGCCACCGACGCTCTAATAAGTGCGCCAGGATTAATAAACCACTCTAGCAACAAATTCCGATGTCGTAAAATCTTTATCACCACGGCGCCGTTTGCCAACAACTGTCGCTGGCCGCCACTTCCCTTCCTCGCGTGGCTCAGTTTGTGCACTCCTGCCGCCCCTCGGCCGTTCCCATTCAACCGGCGCAGATGCTCGGGTCAATTGATATCCTTGCGAGTGCCACATTTCCACCCACTCAGCTCACAGCACACACAAACACACTCTCGGCCCATACCGAGTGAATTGTGATGGCGAATCGACCACACCAGCACACCAGCCCACACCGGGCCCAAACCGTGTTGTTCCTGCGGCGTGGGGTGTTCTTCGGCCTGTTCGGTAGCAGGAGGCACCGTTTTCCCGCGTTCGGCTCACTACCGTTAATCCTCGATCCGTTTTCCCGGCACGAAACAAAGGAAGGAACCTTTCTCTGATCTTCCGTTACTACCATCTACCATCACCATCCACACCATCACCACCACCTACCACCCACGTTACCGGGTGCGTCCCTTATGTTTTATTCATTTCCATCACCGGAATCCACCAGCATGACGGCGGCGTGGCCGAAAGTTTTCCGCCGTCGAGGCGACACAATCAACAGCGTGGCACCCGGGGAAGGAAGAACGGCGATGGACAGACTGCCAGAAAAAGATCTGGCCACTGAGCGGCGAACCGTGCCGGGAGAGGGGCGACCGACGGGATGGGCGCGGGATGGTCAAGGGTATAAAACAACACCACATCGATTACGATTGTTCGATGATTTTCCCACCCTCCTTCCGGGCGTGCGCCCGTTGGGTTGCTCCTTGGCGACGACGTGGAGGGAAAATGGCCCACCATGAACGTGGAACAATTTTCTCACCGATTTGTTGATGCTTTCCGATTTGTACTATCGACGATAAAATATTTCGTTCGCCCAAGTGATGCCTTTTCCCGTTGTCGTTTGTTTTCTGTTCTCTTTCTAAAATAGCATTTCATAAACACACACACACACACACTTATGCACGTCTACGGTTACACTCACGGGCACTGATGCGACCGGGTGTGGAAAAGTGGAAAACTTTTCATTTCACCTGCGGGGCAAAAGTTTTCCGTGGTGTTGTTTTGCGCTGCGGCACTGGGCCAGAAGCTGCTGGTCCGTTTTCCTGCGATGAAGCAACACACGCGAAATGAAGAGAACGGTGCACACGTAACGGAATTCGTACGTAATTGGCCCGGGAAACACGGGACGGGAAATCTGTTCCGAACCGAGCGAGATGAAAACCCGTGTTCGACTGACGGACGAACCGCAAGCGCGAAGCAGCCGCGTCGTGGGAAAGCTTCCGAACGGAGGTGTGTTGCCATCCGAGCCCACACTCGGTCGAATCCCGAAAGGACACTCACTCTCCGAAAGGATTCGCGCTTCTGTTTTTCGTGAAGAGAGGATACACCAGCTCGCGCTCCTCTCGTGAGTTACTGTCTAGACGAGAAAAACTGTGATTTTTTTTTAATGTGAAATGTTGACGTAACACAGAACAGGGCTGCGAATGTGTTGGTAGGTGTGCGTATCATAACAAAACGTGACTAGCGAGGAGGAAAAACTGTACGAAACATTCGTTGCTTCACCTGAAAAGGTTTGTGAGGAAAATATCCTTCGACAGCAAAGCAACGAATGTGTTTGTTGTTTCCGACCAAAGAATTTGAGTTCATTTTGGCTCATAAGAGTGAAAAGAAAATTCCACAATATATTCCTCAAACATGATAAAGGTATTGGTATGACTTTGTGTAATTCAAAGATAGCAGGACAAAACAACCCTTATCAATTCGACGTGAGAACTATCAACAAGATTGTGCAGAATGTGAGCTAATGTGTGTGTGAGTAAAACGAGGTGAGAAATTGGCTTCACTATGGTGAGCAATTTTTGCGACAATTTTAGTGGAGGGGAGATTATGAGAACGGCAACAGGGAAAGCCAATTTGGGACGTAGCGAGCAGCCCGCAGGGGACGAAATAATCTCACCATCCGTAGCTCATCGTTGTTGTGTGAGAAATCGGGCCCCTCTTCATGGCGTGTGAAATGAGATGAAACAAACGGAAGGGGAAACATATTTCACTGCTTGTCACCTCAAAAAAACGAGGGGAGTTGGACAGAGCTCACGTTCATTAAAACTGCAATAAATCTCATACTCAGCAAGTGTGCAGTATCATCACTGCTCACCACTGTGGGAAATGCGAGATGAACGTTGTGACGGTTCTTTTATGAGAACACTGTGTGAGAATAGAAAAACCCCTATGTTCTACCACTCACAGTGAGATCGCCTAAATCATTTTCGAAGAAAGCATAATTTCAACTCACACACAAATGCGTACGAAGATAGAGTATTCCAAGCCTCTATTTTCTGCAGCAAAATTGATGAGAAGTGAGTTTTTCATGGTATCTCACCAAAGGAAGAATGTCTAGTACAATCAGAATGAATGAGAAGATGACATGGATGATAAAACTTTGCTTTCTCTTGTTGCGAATATCATGTTTCAAGATACATTAAAAACACTTTTTGAAGTTGGACATTGGAGAGAAAGCAGTAAATTTATATATAAAATGCAGCAAAATTCGTCGTAATCTTCGTCCTGTTATTATTCCAAAAAAGTTCCATCAATCTCGAACATACTCGTCTGTGTGTATGTTCTAAAAAACCCAGCCGTCCAGCCGATCAATGCGCTTCAGGCACACTCGGAAAAACTATCCCATTCAACCTGCGATAAATGCTCGCTCTCGGAAGCGACACTTTAGCTAAAAACGGACTCACTTCACCCTTTATATGCTTTCATACGGCTGATTATCACGCCGCACATCATCGGGGCGGTGGGCGAATGCTGGCAAAGCTACAGTGCGATGCAAAACGGGACAAAAACTAACAGCGAAAGATGATGTATGCGCTGTTTTTCCCCGAAGTGATAGTGGGGGGTGTCCAGGAAAAACCTCAAAAAGTCGCTCAACCCATAGCCACGGGCAAACTAAAACAAAGTAAAGCAATTAGTTTGACGGGCAGCAAACATTAATTAATTCACCTCTTTCCTCCGCCAGCAAACGGGACCCGCAGACTGGAGAAGATAGACTCCGAAGCTGACGGACAAACGATGGTCCATTCTGCCCGTATTGCAGGGGGGAAAAGAAAAAACACACAGGAGTAAGACAAACCACTGGCGCTAGAGTCGGTGAAATAAAAGCTAAACCAGTAGCACTGACACCGGCGCCGGTCGGGTTAATGACTGCTATGATGCGCTTGGCAGTGTTGGGAGGACGACTGGTCAACTAGACGGTCTGAGGTCCCACCCCAACACCCACTTCCAGTGGACGAAATGTATACAAATAAAAATATGAGAAGATGACACCCGTAGCCCCCACGAGCCCCTTCCCGAGAAAACGTCAACAAACCGTGCGCTATGGACCGCCTCCCGGCGGCCTTGCGACGCCCCCGACTGGTCCCCGGGTTTATTGTGACACGTCACGTCACCGACATGTTCCATCCGTTGACATTTGATAAACCATTTCCGATGCGGGCCGCCGATTGACCGGCGGGGGAGGCACCAATGTATGTTTAATCCGGCCGACGTGACGAGCAAGCGTAAACATCCATCCAGCACTTGGGCTTCCAGACCGTTCTGGCTCATCATCAACCTCGGCCCCGGTTGACTGACTGGCGGGCTGATGCCGGGCTCATAGGCCGGGGAGTCATGTGGTTTCACCGGAAAGCTAAAAGTAGCTCCATTGCCGCCCGCGGGGGCTTTACGTTAGCGGGCAGCCAGAGGTTTAGCTGAATGTAGGCGAATCGTTCAACTAAAAACTGGCTAAAGCGAGGATGAGAATTGCACCGAGAGCGAGGCTAAACTATGGGACACGGTTTGCTGGGTAGCGGAATTAGCAAAATATACTAATACTCTACAAGTCACAGACGTTGAGCCAAACGTTAATGATGCACGATTCAAATTGATTTGACACAAAACAAACGGGGTAACCTCAATTCCAATTCCAGCTGAACACCTCAAGACAGCGTGGGCCTTCGGATTATTGGAAAGCTGTACTGATAAGCCTGGCTAAACCTGGACACAGCACATGTTCAGGGTATTAGGGGCAGAGAAGTGAGATGCTACAATTACATGCAAGGATTGGGTTGGCAGGTACATTCGAATGTCAAACCGAAAACATCAATAATCCGTACGTCATAGACTAGATGGTTTCAAGTGTCTACATCATGTTTACATCTTCTTAAAGTTTAATTTAAATTTACGACTAAAGATATCTCAACCATTTGCATGTTTTCATCGCCTCTTGTTAGCAAGGATTTTTTGCAATCCTTCTGCCGCTACCTCTAAAGGACATTAGACTTTAACTTCCACAATAGCTCTTAGAGATTAATTTTGATGTTTCATAGTGCCCTGTTTTGTGTGAATTCCTTGAAAAACATTGACACGACGTCAACAGAGAGGCACGAGCGATCTTCATCATGTCGATTATTTTCCGTTCCTTTTCGGAAGAGGTAAACTTCATCCGCCTCGAGCGTACGGTGATTTCGGAAGTAAGACCCTACCTCCAAACCACACCCACCGGGGACACACACAAACACACGCAGCGGTGAAGATGAAAGCCTGCCAACGATGCAACTCGGCGATGTCAACCGAAATCACTCAACTGGAGCGGCGTGCTGTAATTCATTTTTTTGCAACATGCAACAACGGCCAACATGCTCCGGAGATTAATCTTTGCCCAGATTTAGACCCCCGCACCCTTATGGTCTAGCAACCATCCACCGGGCAAGAGGATGTGGACGGGGCGGGTGAAGGACGATGTACACGACTAAATCAACTGCGCCACACTCCGTGGGGATCGTTGGGAGCGCTCCGTCGAAAAACTGGCAGCCCGTCAGTTGCCGTGTGTTTTGTAGTAGCTGGTAAATTGTTTACCATCCACTCCCTTAGCCCTTCCCTACCCAGCACCCGGCACGGTACATTTCTCCTCGGCCCGGCCCGGCTCCCCCGAGGTGGGGTTCGTTTCGGTACAATATCATTCCCACTAAGCTTCCGGAGAAGGAAGAAGCTCCGGCACCCGAAAACCTCAAGCTAACTAGGGCGACCGTCCCGTGCCCTGGCAACTAACAAGATTTCCATCCGGCTCGCCAGCTGCCAACCACACCACAATCTGCACCCTTCCCCGCTTTTCCTGCTCTCCAATGGCATGGTGCGTCACAAAGAATAGAATTCCGGTGATTCCTGAATTCTTCCGTCCTGAAGCTGCTGCCACACCGACCGAGCGACGGACGATGGAGGTCGTCGCATGTTGCCAGGTTGACACCAATTCTACCGGTTCCTCGCTCACCCCCACCCCCGAACCAGTTCTCTCCTATCCCACATCTTGATGGAGGAAGAAAAAATGAGGAATTATGCAACAAAATACATGCAGAGGACTCGCACTTTATTTTAGACTGGCGTTCGGTGTCTTTAATGCTGTACCTCACGTGACAATCGTTTGGTTGGGTGTTTGTGACTCTCTGTTACTTTTCTTCTCTGTCAGTCAAACGTTTCCCGTTTGTTCATGATCGTATGTGTTTATTTGATCTTCCATTTGTTTGTGTGTTTAAAGGGCTGTGAAAGAAATGGTTAGCTTTTTGCCTCTCACTCCACGAGTGAGCCGTGCGCGGACATTTCACTAAAGGGTCCGTACGTCTGTGACATACACGTACCGGGACGTATGTCACCATTTTCACTCACATCGACCATTGAGCTTTTTTCAGGGAAAGCCAAACCGAAGGTACCACAGGGACAGAACAGATTTTCAGCGTCACTAAGGTGCTTCTTAGTATCTATCACTGATCCCAAAGGGTTAGAGATACATTTAATACAACATCCGAACTGTAATCCTACAATGCCTTTCGAAGCCGATCGCAAATGCCAGAACATGGCCTCTTAATCCCGCCCTGTAATCTGCCCAGCCAAGGTAGGTAGCAATCGATTCCACTTTATTGAACTATGCCCGGCAAGACGGCCCTGGAGAATGCCTTACATAGCCGGCAAGGAGAATGTGTTTGAAGATGTCGGAGCAATGCTGACAATCCAATGGGTGGAAAGGGCTTGAAGGATGCCACCTCCACCGGGGCACATGCTAATTACGAACAAGCAGTGCGATGTCACTGTATTTAAATTCCAACCACCATTCCGATTCGGCTGAATGGAACTAGAAAAAAAATCCCTGTTCCGAAATAATCAGAAACATTTATCCATCAAAGTGTGCCGAATGTTTTCCCCACCGCTTCTGCCCTCGAACTCCAAGGCCGTCGTTAGCGTGCCACGACGCGAAAGGTGATTGGTGAAATTAATGATTATGCTTCCGGTGATGTTTTGGCACGATTCGGCTGCGGAAAGTTCGGGTCCGAGTGAGACCGATAAGAAAACTCCCCTCTCATCCGGTATCGATGGAGAATAGGGCGCTTTTCCCGAATCAGCTTTCCGTGTTCTTTATTTAGCCCTACTGGTCTAGATTCCACTTTTCCGAACGAACATTTTCGCTCGAGCCTTCCGGCATCGTTTTGTCAACAATACAGTTCGGTTAATTGGAAACGCTAAATTAGACGCCTTCCTGAGCCGACGTGGGCGGGCGGTTTCGAGATTGCGAGACGGGGGCCGTGGGGCAAAACTTTCTGCCTCTAGCGGAATCACGTTAATGCCGACAGCTTTCAGCAAGCCGGGGACGTCCTGGCCGGTCGTCGGAAGGCTTAGTGTCACTGGTGGTGGTTGTCAATTTCAATCAGTTACAATTCGATCGCTTTCCGGCGGAACTTTTTGTCTCGAGGAGGAAGGGCAGATGGCATCTGGCAATTGCCGGGGCTTATTGTGCTGAAAGGGCGGCTCCTAATGGGACACTACAACGAGCTGGCAGAAATAGAGAAACCCTCAGGAAAGCTATGGAAATGTTCTAACAAAAAGATACGATTAATATGGATGACATTTTTATACTTTCCCAGCCCAAATATCGTTGAATTCCAGCCCTCTAAATCTGTTCAACACCTTCAAGAAGAATAATCATAAATGTCACTATCATTGTTGATGGTTAGAAATGTAGAATTGAATCCCGTTCATTCGACCGTCGATTCGTTCTACCAATATTAAATCGAGCAATCTTTTTTCCTTCATTACAGGTTGAACCCTGCCCTGATCGATACGTTAATGCCTAAGAGCAACAATTACACCAGTCGGGGGAAGGGATGCTGCCGGCGAAGGACCAGTCAGCCAGATGGTTGATGGAAAGCATCGTGTGCTGCTAGCACCTGTCAGTCCAAGTGCAACCGGACTGCACCCGAGCCTGGGGCTGCCTTCGAATTAATTATTCATCACCTCCGATAGCCGAACGGTAGGCGGTAGGGGTAGGGGTTGGGGTTGGGAGGGTTCAAGTGGCTGGCCCTAAATGCGGGAAATTGAGTCATCCACTTTGATTGATTGGAGCACATACAAGCGTATAGATCATTGCATTGCAGCTGACCGATCCCCCGGCCCATATCTCGTCGCCTTGGATTCTGAATAATTGAAGTACCCTTGCGGTGGATGGGCTTTTCTAAGGGCTTTGATGTGCCAATCGCCCGATCCTGGGCTCTCATCGGGATGCATTTCCATCACGTGCATTAACCCCACTTCAACTAATAATCAGCAGCAGGAGATAAGTGGCTGATTTAATTGGTAAGACAATTGTCTCGGTTATCGATACCGGGCCATCTCATCGGTGGCGGTTTGCGTCATCACAACACAATGTTTCATCCCGATCTCAGGTGAATGTAACACAGTTCGTGTGGCGGAACAAAAACTGTAACACTACCACAGATAACTGGTCATGCAATAAACACAAATCTTCACAACTTTCTTCTGCTTCAATGCACCGGAAAACTGCCACCACAACTCCTCGGCTAAAACGGCCCCCATTACGCGAATTTTGCGCCTTGTTAGCAAAACGCAAAGTTCCGAGAGGGAACTTCCCTGGACAAAACCATTACAACGCCACGTTTGGTAGCACAATGTGAGCACCGGGTAATATGATAAATTCTTCCACACGACTTCACGTGTGCATTGCGTCACCGCAGAAAGCGCACCGGGAGCTTAATGAGTGAAATTATATCCTTCCCCACGCCCGTGTACACGCCCGACGTCAGCTGGAATGGAGCTGGAAGGGGTGAACTCGTCCGATGTCTTACTTCTCGGATTATGCATCCACGCTCAGGTGGAACGTTCATCCCGCTACGGACGCGTTGTAAATGTGCAAAGTTTGCAAAACGTTCACGTGAGCGCGCAGCCGTTTCAGCTCGGGACCGGGCAGCCCACGGATCACACTAATGAGGATGCGGTGACAAACGACTGGCAGTTAGTTGCGTGGAAAACTGCACCGTTTGCAGCGGGACATTATCACCATCACGCGGTGGTATGGCTGATGACGAGAATGGATAATGCGAGAAAAAACAGCCTGCTATTCTTATGCTTATGATACATTGTTTTAATATCATGTTCTATGTCAAATCTTGGTCATATTTCAAGAATGTTAGGACCGAAACGGAACATGCTTCAAAAGTGTTCAATCCTGATCACACCACTGACTCCTGTCTCACGTTTCTTTTCCCAACCATCCGGTCTATCATCCATCGTAAATGTGAGTCGTGGCTAGAAGAATTCCCATAAAAAACAGTGTCCTTTTTTATTAAAGAATGTTTGCGAGATCTAAAATAACAAATTCACAGCAGATGTGTTATGCTCCAACACAACTTCACGAAAGTCCATCCATCCTTCAGCAGGAAAAAAGCCTGACTACGCATTCAGGGTCCATTTTTATGCATGCAGTAAAAAAATCCGACCAGAATCAACATATTCTATACACGACACCTAAATCTTCGTCACAGACTTCCAAACGGGAACACTCGGTGCACCAATAGGCTCTGATTAAATCTGCATAATATCGAAAAGAATAGAATAGAACTTTTTGAATATTCAATATTGTCCGACAGGCTGTGAATGTTCCGACCGACGGTGTTCCAACTCACAGTGAGTGAGATAGAGAGAAGAGGTGAAAAAAAAGATGATTGTTTTTCTTCCTTTCTGGCAGATTCTAGTCATTTGTTTGATTTATTGATTTCGAATGTCCCCGTCCCGGAGAGAGATCAAAGGGGATGTTTGCGGTATACATTTTACTAACAAATCTACCACTCCTATGGATGGATTACCTAGGGATGACCGTTTTGATGCAGGCCAAAACCGAAGCAGCAAAGTGACAATGGACACAGGCTACCAGGCGCCTCCATCGGTAGCGCCGAGTTTATGGTAAATGTTTGTATACACAACAAATTAAATTATCTCCGTCCTCTGGCGGAGCTCTATCATCATTGTCATTGTCCATGAGTGCATTTCTTAGGAGAACCATGAAACTTATTGTCCTCCCCCTTGGGGGTGGAACCAGCCTTGCTGCCTCTTTTCATCATGGAAGGATTAATTTTAATTTAACAGAAACACGATTGATTTCTTACGGAACGCATGTCGCCCAAGAGAGCTTTTAATTTATGGTTTAAATTATCAAACGATGCCACCAGTACACTAACAAGCTGATACAAGATGGCCCCTTCCGCAGTGAGAGGGTCTGATGGTGAAGTGTGCTTGAAAACAATCACCACAAATTGATTAGAAACGAAGCAAATTGAATATCGAACCACTCAGCAATACACCGCCATGGCACACACACACACAGGCAGCACATTTGATCCCTGCCAGCCTGGGCCAGCAAACAAACTCAACGCAAGCATATCCTTGCGCCCCCGTCATCCTTACCTTTCCCACCAGGGAATGGATTATAGGATGGAAAATGTTGCACCTCATCAGCAAACATTATGTTGTCCCATCCAGCCCCGTCTTGCACCGCTTCGTCTTGCCGGTATGTATGGCAAAAAGGGGCCAATGCTTTCTGATTTCTTCTGCTAACGGATTGGTCTCGGTTTGCGTCAGGTACACCGGCACAAGATACACTCGTGCGATGGTTTATGTGCACGGCAAACAATCGAACATTAATAAATCCATTCATGCAATGATCTAATGAAGCAAACGGGAGCATTCGGTACCACCCCTGGTGCGTCTCGCACACACTGTTTCTGCACCGTGAACGTTTCCGGTTTGCCAATTCTCACCCGGGTTCGTTGCATTGCAATGCGTTCCTGTGGTGGTTTCTTTGTTCGTCTTGCGGCGCGTTAAGAGCATTGACATGCTGTAACTTTTGCAAGCAGTACCTCCTGCTGGGCTTCCGGCCGGGGGAACGCAAATCGTCCCGATAGGAACGCGTAGCATCCTCGTACGCATCGTCAGTGATTGATAATTGATGTTTATTGCATTCCGGGTGGTACTGTTCTGCTGTGTCACAAATTTACTGTAGGACTACTGTGCTACTGTTGGCAGGGAATCGAAATCAAAAGGGCCAACTCCCCAGGCTCGTCTTTGGAGGCTTTGTTGCTGAGTTATCACTTGCAAATGATGGAATTGAAATCGCCAGTAGGAATAATCATAGATTCTACTTCATAGTATGTCATGAAATATTATTTTAACCTAATGTCGGTTTTATTTGGTTCGTTACTTAGTCACAAGGCAGATATTTACAGCAGCAGAACGATACAGCAGAACGAAAAGTTATCAATTGCCGAGTGCAACCTACGAAATGACCGGGCAAGGTGATCACCACAAATGAATTTCCTTACCGTGAGCGAGAAGCTTTCTAAAACTTTCTAACTTTAATTAAACCTGACGCCTTCAACAGGACTCGTCGAAATTCGGTTGCCATGTTCGAGCAGCTTGAATATGTATGAAACGGACGGTGGTTTTGATACTGATTTGCTCAATATTCACATTGGATCAAGTGGTCCTGGAGACGAACGGGGTGTGACACATCCTTCGCGATACCAATGCCCCTAAATTGGAGCTTACGCTTTGGGGGAATCGTGAGTATATGGGATCAGCTGAAGGTGAAGTTGTCTGGTAAGTTAGGTTGCTATACTTCTCTAAACTAATTCAACCACAGTGGGTTTTCTAATTAAAAGCTGGATGCTGGTGTTATAAAACTTATTCAATCGTACTTTTTAAGCAAAGTCAAGTGATTGGGATAAAAAAAAACTCTTTGATGAATATAAAGTGTAACCCATTAGCCAAAAGCTAACGGAACGTGACAGCTGGCAGTTTAAACTTTCCAGGGAAAAGCTTTCCACGATAGGATAAATGTTCAGCCAACGAAAATATTAATTCACCATACGATTCATGGAAATTCCAGAGGACCTTGGGAGCATTGAATTATGATAATATAACTTCTACAACTTCTTGTTCAAATACGCACATGGAAAATCTCTCTTGATACATGCAATTATCGTCTATTATCATGTAACAAATCGAATGAAGAAAAAAAATCAGTCAAATCCCTCATCAGACACTAACAGTAGCCTACTATGACTTCGCGTCTTTCCCAAAAAATCCCACCTAACAAGCCTTCATCATCGAGGTAGTGTTTCCTCTAATCGAGACAGCCCCGGAAGCGGAGATTACAACCCTTCCGCCAATTGTGGAAGCCATTGAAAACCGCCGGCCGTTGGTAGCTGCTCACAAAAAAATTGCCAGGAAAATGCTCACTCACATTCCGCTTACGCAATCCGATCTGACGCTGCGCCTTCAAATCGACCGCGGTTCTCAATAGAGGAAAGTCCTGCAGCTATGCACACCACATAAACGGAAAAAAGGGCCACTTTGTCTTTGAAACTCCGGACCCGACGGTCGGACTAGCAACTGACTTTGTCGGCCATTACCACAATCACTCTCCGGCATTTGTACCCTCGTGTGTTTTTCCCATCACCGAAAATCCCACGCGACGTGGATCTGTGAATTGTCCTGAATGTTTTCACTCTCTCTCTTTCTCTTTATGCCACTGGTGCCCTTGCTGGTCCCTTTTTTCGGCCTCAGCCGAAGTCCGATCCACTGGACTGCGGACGCATTCAGCTGCGAAACAAACTTTGTGTCGGGTGAAAATTTAATTATACTTCCTGGCCTTTCGGGGGATGGTTTGATTTCCGGCGCATCGCCGCCATCCGGGACGAGTGCATCGACGGCTGAAACACGGACAACCCGTTGCACCACGAGAGTAGTCGTTGCAGGACAGCAGACAAAAACCGACTACTGCTGAACTAATCGAAACAAGACAACGATCGGGTTCGGTTTTTGGGTTTTTTTTCCTTTCCCGGCTCGATATTTGACCGACATGGTTTGAATCGGAACTGACCATTAAAATATCCCCAATCTCAGCACCCACCTTTGTCCTGTGCAACGTTCGGCCTCAAACAAGTGATACACGGGGTGGGAAAAGTTACTCCCAGGGATAAGCCCAACGTTAGTTCGGCCAGTTTGGTGCTGGCTTTGAATATACACATATTTTCTGTGCGTACTTTTCCATGCGAGACGATACCGATTCAACGAGTTGTTCATTTAGTTTCGGTTCATTTTTACGTTCGGGTTTTTATTCTCTCTTTCATTTGTCTTTTTTCATTGCACGTTTCTTTAGATTATTTTTATAGTTTTCCCGGTGGAGTGCTTCGTTTAGAATTTTTAGAAATTTTACGCTTCGTCACGCAGCGTTTGGTTTCGTTTTTTTTTGCCCTCGTTCTCGCAAGCTCGGATGCACCACGACTGAGCATAGTAGGCCGATAGAGTGCAACCGATATTGCTGACGATACGATTGAGTAAGTGAAAACTGCTCACTTATCAATGTCGAAAAAATGCAAATGGAAAATATATTGCTCAATATTTAGTGAAGAATATCAGTTTCCTGTACAGGAATTAAAATTTTGTAGACTATGTTCTAAAAATGAATCATATTATAGATCGATCCAATGCCTCTGACGGATGAAAGAATAGAAGAAAGAGAAAAGGATGAAGCAAGGATAGGAGTCTTATAAAATCTGTTTTCAGCAATCCCTCAACAGAAACATAACTCCGTCACACACTGTCCCTTTAGTGGTGCAACATCTGTCAATCGACCGAGCGTCCAATATGGCTATGGGCTCGTTCTACACTCCATTCGAGTGGTTTGCCTATGAGCAACTATTTGTTTTGTTTCTTTTTCCTTCTTCTATATACTCCACGTTATCCACACGGTCAGGTTGGCTTTTTATCAATCACTCAGATTGTCTTTTTATCGGAAAACTGCCAGCACCATGTGAAGGATATCGGTTCCATCTATCCGAGAGCACAATACTCACTCTGCTGTTAATGCATCGTTTTTCCGACCGTTTCCTTTCCGGTAGTTTAGTTCGTTTAGCTTGCCATGTGGTGGCTCTCTTCACCATTCGCTCGACCAGGTGGCCTAATGAAAGGCATCAAAGACCACTAGGCTGCTACTTCATACAGGGGAACGGTAGCTTTGTTCTAGTGCACGTTTTCCGATCGAAACGGTGTTCATTTGAAACTAAACGGAATGGAGTCAGCAAGCTTCAAAAACTATTCTGATGATCTGCTTCGAACCAGTGAGTCGTACTGGCGCCGACAGGTCAATTTCCCAACACGCTTCCCAGCTTTTTATGTTGGTTTTGCTCGCTAAGACCCTATCTATTTCTAGAGATAAAACTAATCGTCGATTCCTATAAAAAAATCTGGATATCATTATAATTTGGTGGGACTTTCATTGATCCTATCATTCTGTATTTTAATAAGTTTAACATAAATTTAATCAATGCTCTGATGATTCAAAGTGTAATATTTTCCGGACGGAAAGCGGAATGCTTGCGTTTGCTATGTTTATAAACTGACCAACTTTGATGACGGACAACGCCACACAAAAATAAAACCACTAATACTCTCCGTTTTCGCTTTCATTTCCATTTTTGGCAACGAACCGCTGACATTGAGAGTAGCGAACCGCTCCATCGGACAGGTCAAAGTATAATCCAGTCCTTCCAAGAGTCATCGCGCGATATCCGATATCCCAAATCATACGTAATTAGATTATAAGTCATGCATAAACTTTCTGGTGACGGAATTTCCACCGTTAAACAAAAAGAAATCTCAAAGATCCTTAGGGAAAGCAGTACAGTGAGTGGCGCCATCCCACGCTTCAATGATGCGCCTCACTTCCCACGCGCTCCAACAGTTCCAAGTCCAAGCAACATTATGCTTCTATCTTTAGCACCCCATGGTTTGTCGATCCCTCCAAAGCGCCAAGGGGTTTGGGAGGTTAGGAAAATCTCAGAAAGTCAAGAGATTGGCACTCGCTGAGCTCCACCTCCCGCACATATTTGATAAGGGTTGAAATTGATTAAATTTTGAACAATTTGATCCCCGATAAAGAAGTTCCAATATCTGGAGGCAGCCGAGAGTGCGAGACTCCCGATCATCATGAAATGTCATCGTTCTTTTTCGTTACATTTTGGCACACTCTTCGGTTCGCGCAGTGTTGCATTAGGCTTTTTTTTCCCATCTTCTATTAATCATCAGCGAAAGAACAAAATATTACTTTCAAAAACTCCATCAAACTTCTTGCACAACCCTCAGCTCCACTGCGATTCGATGCCCGTTTCTCATTATTCGCATTCCATCGACCGGAATTCCGTAACGAGATGAAATTAAGCAGATTACTATCGTTCAAACTCGAAAAAAAGGGGACAATTTGGGTGGCTTTGTGGGTGTATCAGTACCAAGAATAAATCATGCCGATGCTGACTCCGAAACGGCCTTTTGTCGGGGTTGTTTTCCAATGCGCATCTCCTGGAAGACATTTGTATCATCGATTCATCGAATGCATGGCCTTCATTGTCATGTGTTTTTTTTTTTCTTTGGTCCAAGACACCC
Source organism: Anopheles plumbeus (assembly GCA_034621735.1). Classification (NCBI taxonomy): domain Eukaryota; kingdom Metazoa; phylum Arthropoda; class Insecta; order Diptera; family Culicidae; genus Anopheles; species Anopheles plumbeus. The sequence goes on from JAOEFI010000004.1 coordinate 23,075,116, forward strand.
CCGCCCTTTCCGCGTTTACGATGGAGCGGAGGTGCATGTGTAGCAAAGGAAGGCGAGACGACACAATGGTGCAACTTTATAGCCTTTTGCTGTTTTTTTCGGGGTGGAAAATCTGGGAACGTTTCCGATGCCATTCCGTGTTCACTTTTGCCCGCAAGTAAGCAAAGCATTATGGTACTGACGTGTTGTCATTGTTCGGAAAAATTTCATATCGTGGAAACATATCTTTTCAAGCACTTATCACAACAACAGGTCGAAGCAACGATCACAAAAGACACTTGAGTTCTCTGTTGTCCCCTTCCTTTTTTTTTTCCTCTAGTCTGGAGTTTTTCATTTTTGCGTTCCCCCAAAAATTTCTGTTTTCCCTTGAGCCGATTGTTAGAGGAGGTTTTCTTTTTTGGACTTAGCTCCGTCCTAACCGGTCCTTCCATTTTCCCGTAACGGCAAGTGTTGCCAGGATCAATAAAGGAAAGAATTTTCAGAAGGCATATCATCACCATCATCGGCAGCATCATCATAACAGCGGACGGTCTTTTGGATCGGAAGATTATTTTTTTGGGTCTCCTGTGTAGTTGCTAGGCGAAAGCCCCAACCAAAAAAACAAAAAAAATGCCCACTCATAAACTATGCTGCAGAGTGTTGCTCGTTGCTCGTGTATTTTACTTCTGAGAACAATAAAATCTCGCCAAAGTCGTATCTTACCATCGCAACCTACGGGGAAATATTGGAACGAACATAATAATGGCCTTCGGTAATGTTGTTTTTGCGGGGAGGTGGGGGCGAATTTAATCGTATTATGATATTTAATGCTCAAAAACAAGCCACTCTCTACTACGCGGCTGACTGACCACCGAATCGGTGGAAGGCAGGGTTCGGGAAATTTTGGGAAAAGATTTTCCACATTTTTGGACCCCGTTTTCCAGGGAATTCAGTAACGCCCAACGGGTAGGGAAAGGAGAAGGGGGGGGGGGATAAATGTCTGCACTTTGCCAAACAAAAACCCCAACTCAACCTGTCCTATGGCGCACGCTCTGTTTGCAAACATATTTCAAACAATGAAATACTTTTGTTAGGGGCATCATAAGCTATAGCTACGCATCGCCACCCGTAAACAAAACAATCCGAAAAACACCAGAGCATAACTTTGTCGTCCACTCTCCGTCCGGGGGCCGGATCGTCCAACAAAGGCCAGCTCGGGTGCAAATAGCATCAAATAGACCCTTTCTTAACACTGTTACGCCTGAGACATTCCCTCCCCAAGTGGCCGGGCCGGGACGGAAGGAAGGTAGGCAAGGGTAAAACTTTTACTCCCCACCCTCTTCGGGGTTTCGCGTGCGAATTGCCCCTGCCCCAGGCCGCAGGCAGAGTGTGGAGGAAGCTTATGGTCAAGGTTTTTTGTCCTGTGCGGCGCAAAAACATCCGAGGGAAAAGTTGGTAAAAGCTTTTTTGGCTGCGGAAGATGGTTTTCGGTGAGTGGCGATATATTTACGTAAACTAGGTTCCACTACAAACATGTCAATTGTGCACATTTAAATTGAGTAATGCGGAAGGGAAAACTAGTTCACCGGACGCCCCAGCTCGGAAGCGTTTTGCGAGAGTTGTTGATGGTAAGTTTGGTCGGTTGTTGCACATTTTCACAACTACATTAGTTTAACCATCTTCTTTCACACTTTGTTGCAATTGAAGACGGTATTTCTTTAGGGAAAAATGATTCAACTATCACCAGAAAGGTTTCTAATCGTTCAGTCGAAAAAAAAAGTACGCCAATGCACGCTAAAACAATCTCTCTAATGTCCCACCAATTATCCAAATGCATCAAACATTTAGCAAAACCCCAATTCAGCAGTCACAATCTTCCGCATAAATGACACCCGTTTTTCCCGGTGAACCACATTGCGTTTCAGCATTTCCCGTGAAACGCTTCCGTTTTTCCTACAAATGTTACTTACAGCAGCTTTTCGAGGAGTATTCTTTTCCTCATCGAGCAGCAACGCAAACCCCAAAAAAAAAAACGAAAATGTATATGACATAAACCGAGATAAATGCGAAAATGAAATTTATGAAGATGGTACTCGTTTTTGCTTTGTTTCCGCGATCCAACGGCGACTCGCTACAAATTCGATTGTTCAATTTCAGTTTATGATTTTTGTTCCATTTGGCGTACATCTTGTTTTCGTCAGCACCCATCTCCCGTTGCATAGCCTTCCATGGCGTTGCATCGCGTGCCCTCGCTCGCGCCGAATGTTCATCCAATTGAGACGGATACGCCCGGGATTGAACGCCCGCAATGCCAGTCCGCCGCCTTTCACTGACTCGATTGTCGGACAAATTGCTGACTGGCTCGAATGTTTCTTGCGGGGCGCAAATAGACGGAGCAAATAGAGAAGAGAAACAAGAAAAAAAATAAGCTCAACGTCAGCATAAAATCCGTTTTATTCCAATTACAAGACAATTCCTCTGTTCCACTGCCACTGTGGCGAACGGAGCATTATTTATCTACGTTTTTCCCCCCCTTGCCGGGGAACAATATTTTCCAAATAATTTGTGACCAAAAAAAAAGAAAGAAAACGGTTGCTATGGTTTGTCATGCTGCTTCGGTGTGTTACAGCATGCTAAGTTTGTTACAATGTATTTTTTTTTTCGCTTACCGCCAAACAGAAGCTGCAGGCAGCGGGCTGTCAGTGACGAGCTTTCACATGTTCGTCTTCAAATATACTTAAATCTTCGTGTCCTCCTACTCGATTCTCCTGAATGTTTGCACAACACATCATCAACAGGGGTTTGCCTAAACATGGAGGTTAATTGTCTACTTGAACAAATGATCCGTTCACTATTCCATGTCAAACACATCCAGCAACACACAATTACTTGCCGCAGTGCATAATGAACCTAAGTGTATCTTGTCCTCTGTTGATGTACACACATACTTAAACGCTCGACGCCCGACTGACATCGGGCGGGAAGATTGTCGGTGCTGCGTTCCGTAATCAAATGTCATCGTCATGTATCAAAAGTATAATGTCCCCGGTCGGTCCATGCACAATAAGTCGCACCGAGCGGAGGCTATCGTTGTGAGCGCTTGCTGGACACAACCCCTCGAAACGTCCGCAAGGAGACAACCACGAGCACCCTCAACAATCACGCCCACCAGAACCGTGCCACCCGCGCCACGCTCCCTGCCCGGCAACAAACTGTTTGCCATTTAAGCAACCGCTCTAATTGAATCGAATGCTCGCAAAAAAAGGATCAACAATCACATTAAGCACTTTGCTCTGTCAACCTCATAAGCCAGCGAGGAAACCTGGACGACTGGGCTGGCGTAAAGGTGGACAGGGGGTGGAAGGACACAAATAAAAAATAAACTCGACTCAAACACAAACACACTAACGCAACACCCAAGTCAAGTGACCGAAACCCAACAAACTGATGGTTGAACGATGGGTCCGCCCGAAACCACCGAACGGTTCCCGCAGGACGAATCGTCGAGCGGGCAGGACTGGACGCCCCGGACGGACGGTGCGGAAGGGCGCTAGCGCTCGCAGGACATGCAATCTCGGGCAGGGCGGCGAAAAGGACCGTCGCCGTCGGTGAATGTTGCTAGCCAAACAACACTTTGGCACAATTCTTTGTCAAAACCAACATACATCCTTATCTCGTCCCAAAGTCCGGCCATATTTCGTCCTTGTGCCGGCGGCGGCAATCCGAGCGGAGCCCGTGCACGGAAGCGACATCTCCGGTCCTGCGGCCCATTCAAAACGACCGCTCACAATTGGCCCGAAACACCAAATGTCACTTTGAGACTCATCCTTTCCCCAACCACCGGTCCCCTCGCCACCGCCACCGTTGGTCGATCCTTCGCTCCCGGAACCCTCCCAGAACCCCCCGGCTGACTCGGTGACGCAGGCCACAAGCATTTGCCAGCGTTTCCTGCTACCGTCCTAAAATCCTTTTTATCGACGACCCCGACCCTCACTCCTCCGCCACCCGGCCCCAGCGCCTCGAAAGTCTTCCGCCACTTCCGGCGATGACGCTTCCTCCAGCACACACAGCTAGATGTCAAGATTCACACTTTGGCCCGGCCAATCGAGATGGAAACTGATCCACCGTGTACACGCTGCCAAGGGATGGTAATGCTTGAGCTGGTGGTGGTGGAAAGGCCCCTTGCACGAGCAAAAAAAAACAGAGAAACTGAGGGCTGACATTGAGAAAAGCTCCCGGGCGCTGTCGGACTTATTTTCTGGCCGATGGCCTTCTATTCATCTTGCTTTCTTTCTTGCCGTTCCCCTTCTTTCGGGGACCGACTATTCTTTTCTTAAAGATAGTAAATCGTGCACACCATCAGAAGGATTTTATGCGAACTTTCCCTTCCCCTTTTGTGCGCCTCGCACCGACTCTCCTCGGTCCCCTAGCTCGTCCTTGAGAGTTTTGCCTTTCCCTCCTAGCTGGCCGGTGGTGCGGGAAATATTCTCCACCGGCTGCAGGATGTAGCGGGCATTAGCTTGAGTGGGTCAAAGACGAAGAAATACAGCCCACAGGAGGAGATTGACAAGGATTTTTCAGCTTAGTCGTTTCTTTTCTTGAATCTGCTTATGGCTGTTCCAGTTTTCTTATTATATTATATTTATGTGGAAATGTGAGACCAACTTTGTATCCCACTGTTTTAGAGGATCGTATAGGGCCCGTAGGATCAGCTCCGTCGCCATTTATTTCAAGAAAAAGATCAAAATGTTATATTACTGTTGTTGATTAAAGGTTTTGTTTAAATCATTTTTGGCTAAATTATTCCTCCGATTTCATTCGCTTCGATTTGCGTCATCCGTTTTGTAAGGGCGAACTTTTTTACCTAAAAAAACCTGTAAAAAAAACATTTGTAATCGCAGTTTTCTCAACAGACAACTTATCGAACACGAATCACGACACGATTGCACGAAACTTGGCAGACATTCATGAATAATAATCACTTTCTCTGGCCGCACCCCCAAACAGCAATCCACGCCGTCAAACGGTTGGTGGTGGGGAAACATTCGCAACAAACATAAAGTAAAACTGAACATCAACAACAACAACAACAACAACAACAACATCATCGACTGCAACACGATTCAAAACTACAGCCATCATCGCGCGCAAAACCGAAAAACTGCTGATTTGGAAGAACTTTTCCCTATTTAGTGTTTTGTTCTGTTTTCGCTACCCCACCCGTGCAGCTTCCTTACAACCGGCACCGGGAAGGTTTTCCCGCCTTTCCACGCCTTCCAGACTCTTCCCTGAAACTGGCAGCATACTTCACGGCGCTGGTGGCAAAATGTTGGTTCGCAGTTTCCAAACAACCTTCAACGGAGCAAGCGAGGAAAAGTTGTTGCCGCGTTTGCTGGCGCGAGCTGGTGCGCTCCGACTAAAAGGGCTCCTAGGAGTGGCGCAAACACCGTGTTGGAAGGACGAAGGACACAGGCCACCAAAGACCAAAACTGGCACGTTGGACAGTTGGCAGACAATTTGTCCCGTATTGATTTCTACCATTTCGGTGAGGTGACGACAGTTGAAGCGCGCGGCCAGGAACGCTCACGCTGGAACGACTTTGCTGGTGGTGAGAGCTGGTGGAAAAATCGAAGGGGACGAATCCAAATCAAATCCTCCGGACAATCGCAGGCGGTTGGGGGCGGGTGAGGCTGGCGGTGGTCGACAATAAGAACATTCGGTGGCGGACGGCGGACAGTGGGAACCGAAAAAGTGGCGCCGGAAAATCAAATGACGATAAAAAAGGAAAAATTATTTGATTACATCTAGTAGAGCGCTTTTTTCTGTGGGTTTTTAATTTTTTTCTCCCCAACCCAATCTTCTTCTCGTCCCTTCCGTTTCTGTTTTCTTCTTCCAGTCCGTTCATTGGGCAACGAATTGCTAAAGTTTGGTTTCCGTTTTTCCTCCGGGCGTGACCGGAACGGGCACGGAAACGATTGCGAACGGAATTGCCGTACACAAACGTCTCCAAGGAAGCTGCGGTGGGGTGGCGCAGAAGCTCCCGGTAGGGAGAAGGGCTGCAAGCGGCGAATCAGCACGCAGCAAGAAACGCTAACGCGCGAGGCGTCAGTAGAGAAATTGGGAAGAAATGAAACGAACGAGAGAAGAAAAAAAAACCACCCGGACCCGAAACGCTCGAACACGAATATAAATTCAAATGAAAAGGTTTATTTCGCCGAAGCGATTTTATGAGAGTGATAAAATTTTAAAACCATGTTTAATCTTTCACGGCTTTTCACGACCGAGTTGGCCCGGGAAAGGATTTTTCCCGGCGCGCCAACCAACGGACGGCCAACAATTCGTTTATTTTATTTTATGCATCCTTTTCGATGGGAGAGGGTGGGCACCCTTCACGGCCGCCCGTGCGCGAGCTAGGACATGGTAATGCAATGTTTAATGCGTTCACGCTCCGGCGGGTCCACACCCGTCCGGAGGTCAACTTCCCACGGGGTTGCTCACGCAAGATCGGGCGGGATGGGTGGGACAATTATTTCGACTAGTTTTCCGCTTGCCACATCTTTTCGGGGGCTCTGGGTGTCGCGAGAGGGTCGTAAAAATCGAAAAAGGGCCGCCGATGGCTGTTGCTGACTGCCTTCGAGGATCAGGCGAGCATAAAACATTAACGCAAATGTTAATCCGCTTCATCGCACGATTTGCTTGCGAACTTTCCAGTCGTCTACGAGGAAAAGGGTGGGAGAGGTTGGCCCCCGACACCACGGGGAGGGCGAGGAAGGGCTGGCCGGGTTTGGAGTGAAAAGATTTGTTTTCACGAATCACCGACAAATCACCAGTGAACGGAAAACAGTGCCAGCGAGCGCCATTTTTCTGAACCGGGCTCATCCCCGAATGCTTTTATGATGCGTTATTTATTGATAGTATGTATTAATGTGCGGGTTTTTGTTTTCCTGTTTTTGTTCGGCGTGTTTTCGTCTGCCTCGTCCCGCTATGATTCATTTCTGCCTGTTGTTGTTTCCCACGTGCTTTGTTGTTTCGCCTGTCGTTCATCTTTGGTTGCCATAAATCGGAGAAAAACTAGCGGAGCGTGACATCGAAAAAATTAATTCCGCCCCCGGAAAACGGGGACGAAACGAAAATTATGGGCACAGTGTACAAAGTAAGCCCATGGTGTAGAAGCGTAATGTAAGCGAAGCGTTGTAATAGTTTGAGGAAAATTATGGACGGTAGGAAAACGACTGGAAAATGGGTGTACTTTTGTTTAAACAAGTTCCGAAGAAATTGATCTCTCAAGCTCTTAATGAAATTCATAAAATATTTTAAATGTTTTAGTCTTTTTCAGAAATTCATTTCAAAATGAATTTACAAACGAAATGAATGAAAATCATCCGGGTCAACATCAAACGGGCATCTCGCAACACGAGTACGTCAAATTGATATAATTTACTTCCCTGCCACGCGCAAACCGAACCTGATTTTTCCAAAGTCCATATTGGAAAACATGTTCCGTACCATAAATCAAAACATGCCCCTTCCACCCCAAAGAGGGAATCACAGTGGGCGTCCGTTGGTGCGTGCACTAAAAATGCAATTAGCATAAAATAAATTCAACCCACAACGCGGAGCGAAAATCGGCTTCCACCGTTCGCTGCAATTGGAAAACACTCTCGTCAATCGGGACAAATTTTCTTTTGATTCCCATGGCAACCCATCGTCCCCCGGTGGACGGTGCAAATTTCAATGGAAAACCTCTCACCGCCCATCCCATCCCACCGGGGGGGAGGGAGTAGGGAACATCGGTGCATCGGGGGAGGTGGCGCAAACACACCGAAGAACACAGTCACAGGGAAGTGGTGGAAAAACAGTCGCGCACGGTGGACATGGAAAAGGATGCTCAATTGGAAAAACTGACAAACAGAAACCTAAGGTGCAAAGCTTGCGGTGCTATTCAGTTTCACATGAGGGCGTTCGGGTGGGGGTGGGCGGGGATACATTTTGCACTGCCACTAGCACCGGGAGCGTTTCGATTGACATCGAAAGGTTGCACGCCTTTCCCTTTGATAGTGGTGATGTGTGGCATCAACACAAAATAAAATCGAAGCACAACACAACACCGAAAATGGGGTTGGCAGGGGTGTGAAGTTTGTTTGCATTTCACACACGGTTGTTGTTTATGCACACTTTGACAGCGGCCCCCCGACGCGGGGGTGTGTGTGTGCGCTCGCTTTATATCAATATTCGATTTATGCATTTATTCGCACTCTGTTACGAACAGTTGAACCGCAGTCGGTGCGCGCTTCTGGCCGTGTCATTTATTTTGCATTTCGATACGATCAATCAGCGGGCGGCCGCCTCCGGGGGCCATCGGGAGAGAAGTGTGCCTCGGGCCGTAAAGGGAGGTAAAGGGAGCCATTCCCCACGCTCGCTGCCTTAGCCGTTAACATTTTGTTCAACCCTCGCCCAGCGATTCGCTTCAATTAAAATGCAATTGATGCAAAAAGGACGTCACCGGCCAACATGTGTGCTGACGGCTACTGAGTCGTACCAGAATAATTTTCACCATTTCCAAACACACACCGAGACACAGTCGCAGGCCCTACGCTTTCTACTAGGGATGTGCTCGAATCCATGGATAAATAAATCGCAGGAATCAATATTCTGCGCTCGGTCAATCAGCCAGCTGCAAATAATTCAATGTGTCGATTAGCGATCCGCATCTCGGGTCGTCACAAAGTTTTGCGATGGAAAAATGGGCAAATTGAATCGCCTGAATGTTTTCCTCAATTTTACCAAACAAATTCACAAATATATTTCCACTGCACGACATCATGAAGGAGTAGTTCTGGTCTAGAAGAGAGTAATCTGAGCACATCCTTTCGTCCTTTTGTCCATCCATATCTTCTGAAATCGGTCTGGAGTGAGCTGACATGTACGACTTCTACGTTCGGTGATTTCTGGCGGGTTTTGAGTTAGCTTTCCTCCGATACCGTGATTTATTTGTACCTTCCTATGAAAAGTAACAAAGTACATCAAACTAGTACTAAACCCGTCCTAGGTCAGCAATAAACTACCCCCTACTTGCGGGGTCCTAGCTTGGCGAGTAAAAAAGGTCTTCCCAATAGATTGAATCCGTAAAAGATACAGCACTTTCGATTTATGCCAACACTGGAGAAACGGCAGGATTCATCACCGATCCCCGGATTCGATCGATGGGTCGTGTGACAAGCTACGTGTCCTCGCGTGGTGAGTGTAGTGTACCTAACCGTAGCGACTTTACGACGTCCACTAGTATTTATAATCCTTTTTTACAGCCGAAATCAAACTCCTCCCATCCGGTACCAATAATGTCGGGCCATCATGTTGTAGGTGAACTCGGTGAGTCATGAACTCGAACCACCACTACCCGGACCCCCGGTGGAAAACAACTTCGCGCTTACGGCCAGTTTACGATTTGGTCCGATTTTTTAGCACCCACTACAACCGGGCAGGATCTGTTGCATCCGCCGCCCACGAGAGGACACTCCAGAACTCCCCCGAGGACGTTTCGAGGGCAACCGAAATAACGAAATGGCGCTTTTTATACGCGCGGCGGTTATCGCTCGTTTCGTTTCCTGTTCTAATAAGTTCCATGATAACGCCGGGAGTGATAATCTAGGATTCGGGAGTTTTCCTTTCCCCAGCGTAGCGTTCTTCAAGGACGACCAGTGGTAGCCAGATGAACTATCAGGCATGTTAATGTACAATTAATATTCCCCCCGAATGCCGCTGGCAGCTCGCAATAATCCGGAGTCCCGAAGGCTGGACTTTCATTACAACTGAGTAGGATACTTGTGGCGAAGAACTTACTTTGAGTTCCTGTCTTTCGCCTACCGTAAACCGCTAAGGGTTGCACCAGCGAGCGCAATATGCTTGCCCACTTCCTGTCCATCGTTTCTCTCCGTCTCGACCGCATCCTGAATGTCCAGGTCGGCGTCATCGCTGTCATTGAGATGCTAAGGCTGACGCGAACACGACGACCCTGCGACGGCAATCTCTGATGGAAAACCCCATCGTAATGAGTATTTGTTCAAAACAGGAACAACGCAGAAAAAAAAAGCCCGACAAAGGTTCGCGAGGACACCACTAAAGCACTAAAGGGAAGGCTGGAAATATTGTAATGTAAATAAAACCATCGTCGCCGCGATGCACCCGCCCCGACTGGGGGGGGG
>JAOEFI010000004.1:23085396-23110012 GCA_034621735.1 Anopheles plumbeus
GTTAAAGCACCGGTGGGGGGGTTTGTTTTTCCACGACACCCTTTGTGTTTTGTCGAGTTTCCCTTTTTCGATTTTCCTGTCACCCGTAATCCTGGATTACCAGGTAAAAATGTCCTTTGATCGTTTACGCTCGTTGCTGGGGGGGGGGAGAGAAAGGAGGAAACAATATGCTGTATTGGAGCAGTAAAAGCAAGCTTTAGAGTTTCTGATCGAGGATATCAAGAGTTTCCGATTTTTCAGAAGCGATCGGCGTTCGGTTCCTTCGATTGTCATAAACAAACTTTGTACAAAAACTTTCCCTAATAAGTTGTCGGGTTTTCCATGGTTCCTTTCCTCTACTTTAAATTTAAAACTCAGCTAATAATTTTTATGTGTCCGGGCCGCCTAACATATGTATTCGGAAAGCCGGAAATGGGTATTACTTTGCACGCGGAAATGGAACCACTAAATTTCGATCGAACCGGGGAAAATATTGACCCCAAGCCATTCGCACGAGCTGGCGAGAAATTTTAATGTCGAAACACCGAACGCTAACGCAGGGCTTCGGGTGCGCACTTTTATGCTGATACGGAAGACCCGATCGACACCACGGGGTGGGACGCATAAAATGTCGTTCCACTCAGCACCGGAAAATCTCGCTTCTCCACCGACCCAAGCAAAATGTGCGCTCGGCGCGTTAATACCCGCATTTTCCGACGCCCTCCTACTAGGCCGGTGGGGGGCGCGACGCTATTGGTTTCGGGGTAAAAGTTTTCTAATTTAAATATGCTATTGATTGCCACCGACGCGCTGGCATGTATGCGCCCTTCCCGCGCCTCGTAAGCCCGCGGAAGTCTCTTCGCTCCGTTCTGGGGGAAAAAAACTGTGCAATCGAATTTCCTGCTGGCAGGCTGGCGGTTCCCGGGGGATTTAGAACTTTTCCACCAGCTCGGTCGATCGCACACAGTTTTGATCGTATGCGAGTTTTGCCAGCCTCCAATTCCAGCTGGTTCCAGCATCGGGTGGGAAACGTTGGCCCCTTCCCAAACCATCCACGGAGCGGCTAAACGATTCGTATCAATATCAAAGTTTAGGGCGAACATAAACCGGCGTTGAAAAGCTTAATGCCTGCCTAAAACAATAAAAACTTTAGTTGAGCTCACCGGACACTGGAGGAGGGGCCCAGTGATGGAAGGGAGAGGGGGCCGGAAAAAAATATCAAGCGGACAGGACAGGAAGCGAGAAAGACAAACAGAAATTGGACGAGCGTGGAAAGTCCAGAAATGGAGATTAGTCGACGTTCGGTAGGCGGTTTACGTTTGTGGGCGGTTTTCCCAAAGTGGACCAGGAAGAACGTCGTGGTTTTGTAGGTGGTTACTCTCCCAGTCTGACCGGAGAGGCGAATTTACCTCCCCCAGGGAGAAATATGTGCCCACGGTTTAAAAATTAATATTTCTTTTAGTTTATTGCTTCCGGAACGGCGTGGAAGGTTTTTTTGCTTTGCGTTGTGTATCGTCACACTTGGGTGCCCGTTTTCCCCCGGTGGTTTTTCCGACAATGGTATGGGATGTTTGCCACCAGCAGGACACAACCCTGCTCGTGCATGATGACAGCCCTCTAGCAGAACTGGTGACGGGTTGAAAAGTGGCTTCGAAATGGTCGTTTTAGCGTCGTCTAAAAATAGAACCAACTGTAAAATTTGGATGCCCTCGCCCATCGTTGGACCTTGTTCGCTGGTGTGCCAAGATATGGTGGAGCGGCTCGAGCAGAGATCATTAATTTTCCCGACCAGGTGAGACGGGGGTGGTGCTGGTGGTGCGAATGCTGCTGATGGTAGGCAAATTGGGACCAATGAATAGAATGACACAATTGCCCCTTCGGGGAGGAAGGACTTGGTTGGTTATTGTCCGCCCATTATTGTCCACACGGGTCGCCCGTAAACCTGTGTAACGATCCCGTCAGTCCGTGTCCGTGTCCGCCCTCGGGGATGGGGATAAATTTTCCCTTACTAAAATGAGCAAAAAGGTCGCACGAAACACGTGAGGCAACCGAGGCAAATTGCTAACCATAAAAAAGTAATCGCTAAGCTTAATCGATGGACCCGGGTTGAAGGTTCGGGTCGCATGTAGTGAGGCACCCGTGGGGAGGAAGCTCCGGTAGGACATTTCCCCGCAGGCGAAGTGTGAGCTTTCCCTCGCCACAAAGGGGTAAAGGTGGATGCCGGGATTCCACGCAAATCAGTGCAGGGATTTGTGTTGATTCAGTTGGCAAAGATTGGATTCATTCGAAGGGATTGTGGAAGAATAGTGGACCGTTCCTTCCTGTGGTTGATACAAGAGCAAACAATCATTTGCTGGAGGTGAATTAGAGCACCTGATGTGAACCTACAACTGCTGACTAACCCAATTTGGCCGTCCTTTTCAATCGTTTTATATCTAACCCAATGGCAGCAGTTGGAACATATTTACTACGTGAAGAAATTGCTACAAAAATATTCGATACAATAATCCTTGCGTTGCCATTTAAAATCCTGCAAAACCCCGTTATACGAATGCTAAATGATACATTAGATTATGTATTTGTTGAACTTGTGGTGAAAGGATCGATTTCCTAGCAAGCACAAAACGAGTGACCTCCAATTTGAATTAATTCTGGTCCAGAATTACCAAACTATTCGCTGGTCCCAAAAACGTTCAAGCCAGACACTGTGCCAAAAAGTTTAATGGATTTTTTTCTTCATTCTTTTACTTTGTGGTTAGCATAGATTTCCACAGGGATTTTTTTTTTTTCAAATGAGATAAATTCCCTCACGGGCCACGGACAAAGCAAACCGAATAAATTAAAGGATGGCATGGGGTGGGAAAAACGTAAACGTCGGGTGTACAAAACAAAAAGAAGCAAAACTCCGAATTGAATAATAATTGAATTCTTGCTGAGTTTTCCACCGGCAAACTTTTGGTCACTTTGACCCAGGTCCCAGACTGAGGGTTATGTGGGTGTCGGTGGTTTGGCAATAGTTTTACTCTTTTGTTTTCCACTGCTAAACAACTTCTTTCTCAGATGAAAAATGTTTCGGGAATTGAACAGTTATTTACCTTTGCCTTCGCCCCGACGAAGCTCCTTGGGGTCAATTTTTATTTCACAGTTCACTCTCGATTATCTTCCACCGGGGGTTATCCGTTTTTTTCATCCCTATGTTCCGACGGTTTGTGCGTTAAAATCTGTTTTAATGGCATTCCCTGGGGAATAAAGTAACACGAGGTTTATTTGCGGGATTTGAAAATAAAATCAACATTCCCGTGGGACCCACTCCGGGATTCCACCGGAAAGTGATTCAATAAAAGAAAAATCGAACACCGCTGGTCGGTCGCCCCCTTGCGAGGCACGGAAAACCCCGTATTTGTAAGCATTTTGTACAGAACTCGGCACAAAAAAGTGGCAGGACAAAATAAAAGGATATTCTTCCGGCGAAGGACTCGCTCGACCGATTCGGGGGAATCCTGAATGGCAATATGAACTCCAATGGCCCGTGATGGCCATTTAGTGGCTCAGGTCAGGGAAATGGGATGGACTCCGTTCCAGGATAATCATATCTATCAGCTCCTTCCTCACTCTCTCTCTCTCCTTCGAGGGACTCTAGAGACTTTGTCAGTGGCGCACATTCCTGCCCTTCGCACATTGCATCACGCTTCAAACCCTTCGACTTGGTTTATTATGATGGATCTTGGTTATCGGGGAAGAATGTATACAACCCGGTTGTAGCTCGTTTTGTAGGAAAAGTAGGTTACATAATAAATAAAAAGGTTGCGTAAGTTATTGTTATTACTACTACTACTCTACTCGATTCACGACGTCATGAAACGGACCTGGACAATTTGAAAACGGCAAGAAGCAACTGCAATGCCGTCGCCTAGTGACATTTGAATGAATTAAACCATCCTGCAGGATCAACGTTGTTTAGAATTGTGGCCGCTCGTTAAAGTCGTCCCTGCTAAAGGGGTCAAGTGTTGGGAACGTTTTCCACCCAGGTTGCACTGTCGCGTTGCTGCTGCACTCTTTGCGGTCGCATAGATACGACCAGCCTTTGACGACGAACTTTTGACGCAAGAAAAGTTTAAACAAATTACTCCTGCCTGACGGGAGTCATTCGACGCGACTAGGAGGACCATCGTGGCGACCGTCGCACTCCGTGAATTAAGTTTTCCTTTCAAGCTTCAAGTGCTGCAAGGCTGGGGTCTTTTTTTGTTGAAGCCCTTAAAGAGCGGCGGTTGGAACAACCATTGAAATACAATTGAAAGGGAAGTTTTGCTAAACAGAAAGGACGTTCAACGTTTGATAATATTTAATCGTTTGAACAAGAACATAAAAACTGTTGAGTGTTTCTATGAAATTCATAAAAGTTATTTGAATTGGTATAAACAATCTATTAATTTTTCAAATATCAAAACTAATACAAGTGAGGGACCAACACAAGATTGAATCTGTGACTATTTGACGGAAGATATAGAAAAGAGAAAAATTAAAATTTTCACACCATGTATTTTTTCCCACATTTTTTCCCCTAGAATTCATTTCCACTTCATCCTGGTGGATCGTACCGTGTTTGGTGTGGCACAGATGAGACACGGATCAATATTTCTCACCGCCCTCCCGGGGTGCGCCTCATCCGTGGCAGCGTGTTCTCATTTCAGTCAGCATCAATTAGTATTTCCTGTGGAGCTCAAGCCTTCGCTCGTTTTCTTCTGTCTTCTCGTCCTGAGTGAGGGCTACGGGGAGCATAGCGAAGTGAAGAGGAAGATAGAAAACATCAGCCAGACGAAGAGAAAAGACATTTGAAATGGAAACTTCTACCGATCGGTTCGTTATGCTTTTCCAGGCGCTTTTCCACGCGCGCAGAGTGAGTGACGAATGAATTAAAGAAATGGCAAATACTTCTATCGGTAATGCCCTTTTCAATGGTTGAAACAATCTTAAGTTGAATAAAAGTAATTTCAACCTAGAAACATTCATAAACACACACTAACATGTTATTCGACTTT
Organism: Anopheles plumbeus; assembly: GCA_034621735.1. Classification (NCBI taxonomy): domain Eukaryota; kingdom Metazoa; phylum Arthropoda; class Insecta; order Diptera; family Culicidae; genus Anopheles; species Anopheles plumbeus. The sequence continues at coordinate 23,090,415 of JAOEFI010000004.1, forward strand.
TCTACGGAGTGTTATATTCTGTGTTACATTATTTTGCCTCGTTAATGCTGAAATATAACAAGCACCAACCTATATTCACCTGGAAAAGCGGCACCGCATTGCAGCAGTCGGCTGTAGGACTTCCAGTTGTTTTTAATTAAACCAAGCTGGCTCGTGTGTGTGTGTGTGTGTATGCGGTTGTTCATTATTCTCGCAAGAACTTTTCCACCCCAAAAAGTTTCCATGTGTACGTTTTCGGCGAAAAATTAAATATATAAATACATCCCCAAACCAACCAAAAGCCTGCCATAACATAGTAGCGCGCGACCACTACAAAGACGCCCGGGGCTTTCCACTCCACAGGATGGCACGCCTGGGGAATAAATTCATTATTAAATTTCTCAATTGTCACATTCGTCCTACGGCCCTGGGTGGGCTCGGAGTCTTCTTCGCCTTCGTATCCGTCGTCTTTGAACTTGACTTCACTCGACTCGGCGACCTTGGCATCGTTTCTTAAGGCCATCTTGTATCCGCTGTCGATGTGCCTTCGGCGAGTGATCCTTTTCCTTCCTCTTCGTGGAAAGGGAGACAAAAAGGATGGAACGCCGAGTGTCAGTCCACATCCGCCGGGTTCGGGAAAGACACTTTCAGAATGGCAGGAAAATTAATCAGTCACCTCTGTACGCGCCGTCGTCGACTATCCTCTCTCTCTCTCTCTCTCTTTCTCTCTCTTTCTCTCTCCATCGAGGAATCGATGGAGGCGCATTGTGGTTTGTATATGACGTTCGCCGGCACCATTTTCTGTTTTCACTCGGCAAGGGGTTTATGTTTCATTTCACCACATGAACACCGCATGGGAAAACCTTGCACCGGACACTCCGTCACCCCACCGTCGACCCGTGACATACACACGGCGTAAGGTTCGTTTGCGTAAGCGCGGCGAAGATCGAGTTTTCTAGCGTTCCGCTGCTAGAACGAGGTCCCCCGGACTTTCCCGGCACTCCGCGGGAGGTTTAATCGCTGGGAAATTAAATATCACCAAGCAGGCCGTGATGATGCCCGCCGGCCGCAGCAAAGAATGCAGCGTAACACCCAGCGGAAAAGTTAATCTTCATAAATAAGCAAAACATTTTGCCCTCCTTTTAATGCGCATTCTTGAAATGGGGAGGGTTTTTTCCCCCTCTTCACTTTGTCCCCATTTTCCTATGGCTTAGAGCTCGCACGGGAGGGCTCTAGACCGTGTGGACCCTTGGCGCTGGAAAGGTATTTCGCAGGGTTTCCGTTTGCATGGGAGCTTTTCCGGCCGCGGTTCGGGCTAGGTCGGGGTGTGTTTTATTTCGCCCAGCGCGCGGTTTATGATTCGCAATTTGGGACGGAATGTCCGCCCGCACAACGGAATGCCGCTCATCTGCATGTGCATGTGTGAATTTTTATTTACACACCCGAAAAACGGTCGTCTTCCGGCCGGTCGGCCCCCCCGGGATGGTTGGTTTGAAATTGTTTCCAAATGATTCCCACCCACAGCTGACGCACGTGGCCCTCCTGGGGGTCCTTCCGGGGGTGTTGTTCGCTTGCCGGCATACTTTCGCTCGGCTCAACTCTATGTGGCACTCATCGTACTCATCCGTTCCGAAAATGGAATTTCCCATTTGGCTTTGGTCTGGCCACGGTTGCGGAAAGTTATGAGAACGAATGAAAATTAATTAAGCATGAACCACTTCAAATGCGCGAGTGTTGTTGGGATTTTAGGAAGAGGCATTCATATCGTCCTTGCTACGCTGTGGCGGCAAAGGACGTCTTTTTTGGAAGCGATTCGGTTGGGATGAAGCGCAGATATTAATATCGCAGCAATTTCATCAACCCATAACGCAACGAAATTAATGACCGGTTGAGCGGAATGCTTAGCGATAAGCAGGTCGATAAGAGTATACATTTCAAAACACATAAAAATATATTATAAGACATCAATTTATGAAAAGTACTTCACAGAAATGACATTACTTTTTTAGAATTAAGTTTTGATTATGTAGAGGATTGCTAATGAGAGCGAATATTCGAAATCACTTAAAGTTTATGTTTACTTATCGCTTGTAGGTAGTTTAGCACAATCCGGTAGTTGGTTGTTTTCTAAAGAACTTTTCTCGCCCGTGTGGAAAACCCCCATCTAAACTAAAACATCTGTATTCACGGGGAATCTCTCTGTTTCCTTTTTTCTCGCAATACCAATTTGTCTCCATCGATGGAAAACCGACCGCCGTGAGTCGTAAATCGTCACTCGAGAGCTTTCCACAGCCGACCCGTTTTCTTTTTCAGTGTGTGTGTTTGCTGCCGGCTTGTGCTAGAATACTTTGCTCCTCGACGTCGATATTGCATACCTGCCCCTGATTCCGTGCTTGGGCCGTGGAAAAATTTCCGTTTTTTCACATTTTCTCGGACACAATTTAACCCCGCCACCTGGAAGAGAGTTTTCCCCTCGCCCCCCTCCCGCGGCGGCCAGTAGTGGGGAGTGGTATTTCCCGGTTTGGTGGAAATGGATGGCGTACGAGCGATAGTTGCGCACCATCCGGTTGGTTTGGCTGTACATTTCCATTTCAAGGACAAAGTGGAAGCTGACAAGGAAGCCCCGAACAGAGGCCCTGTCTCGTGTGTAATGAGAACCATATCCAGCATCCGGCAACCACGATGGCGAAAGGTGGACGATTTGTGTGCAAAAAATGTCCCACGACGGAAAACGGAGAGAGAGGGACGCGCATGAAGCATTTCGCTTTTACTTGATGGTTTTTCGTTATACTTTGCTGCTGGCTGTTGTTGTGTACATTGGTTTGTTCGTCGTTTCCTCGCTGGTTGCTGTTTCGCTTGTTAGTTGTGCTCATTGTGAGCCCGCCGTGTGTGTGTGTGTGTGTGCCGTATGTGCTCGTTAGAGCGAACATCTCCCATCCCAAGTTTTTTCGCCGTGGGTTTTCCGGTTCTGTTCTACTAGTACCATTCTTTTCTTTTTTCTCGTGTGCTGTTACTGAGGAAATGTATCAGAAAAGTTGAAAAGAAAGTTACGAACGAACACGCTCTCAGAGGTAGGCAATATGGGAAGGACATTTGCGATAGTGCTGCTCTACAGTTTTTTTTTTCTTTTCTGCTGAGGCCCCTCGAAAACGTATGAATGTGCTCTGTGAAGCATAGTGGAAACACGTGCCCCACACCACGGGACACGATATTGTTTTTCCGCCGATCGACCGATGACGGGTCGATAGGGAAAATAAATACACGAAACGTTACGCAAGCATACCCTCTCGGAATGCGCTTTTTCTCTTCACCAAGAAGAAGGTGATCCGACGATCTGTGGAGCTAACATTTATTGTGCTGTGCGTGTGTGTTTGTGTGACACATTGCTTCCAGACGCTTCGTATCATCGATATTGATAAAATGAACAATAGGAACGAGAGGCGTAACATTCAGGACTATAAAAATCAATCCGAACCAATCTTACTAGGAATGTTTCGAACACTGGTTCTCTATATTTTCTACTTGCTAAATTTCTCCGTCAGAGTTAACATAAATTGTGGTCCTAGCCCTTATGGTTACATGTCCTTTAAAGACACTACGTTTAAAACCAAATGGGCAATGAGTTCTACTGGAAACTTGTTGGGTGATTATTCTCTCATGCCCGAAATCTTTTCAAACATTACCCCCCATTATTGTCAATGACCTCGTCATCGATGCCATTGCGAATCATAATGAGCGACCGACAACAATCATCTTTAAAGGGCGCCCCACAGGAATTGACGGCATCGTCCGTGTGCCCCGATGACACAGCCACTTTATGAGCCTCGTAAGGATTTCCGGGCGTTTTTCGATGGGTTTAGCCCAAGCCATCGAAGGTCACACTGTGTGTCTAGGGGGAAATGCTAGGGAAACATAAAATCAGGTATGAAAGAGAGCGAGAGAATAAAAACCATCGGGCAGGGTGGGGTGAAAGTTCCGCCCGGATCCATCCGATCGCCTGGAATAAATCCGGATGTCCTGAAATCGCAATCGGAAGGATGTGAACTTTATGGATGGCAAAAGGGCGCGGGACGAGGGACGGCCAGAAAGGAACTCCTCGTGTGGGACTTCAATTTCTGGAGTAAATCGGCAACCCGATGGGCGAATTTTTGGAGAAGTTGGTGTATCCTTTAGCTTAGCCATTTCATCGTCTCCCACCGTCCTCGATGGGCAGGCTCTCCTGGCAGCTTTCCACGGCAACTTTCCCGGCGCACAGACACGGAAGCAAACCCCCACACCCCGCTTCTCCGTGGAGCGATCGTTATCTTTATGCTAATATTAAACAGAAGTTGCGGTTGCGGTTCTGTGGCGAGGAGACGGTGAAGAAACGGCGCTCAAGGATCGGGCAGATTACGGAAGTGAGATCATGTGGCGTTTCGGAGCGGCACGGAAGGACAACACGAAACATAAACACAGCTGAGCTTCCGTTTTAGTTTGCGATGCCACATGCGAAAGGGGCATAGCTGGCGTTTTTTTTCATTTCCTCCAGGGAGGAGTTTGTAGGGTATCGGGGTGGGAAAAAGTTTCTCCGGAAGGCGAAGCAGGCGGAAGAGAGCTGGTGGGAACAAGAAAGAGACAGAGAAATGGCACGCAAAACTTTCTCCTGCACGGCCAGCAAACGAGCAGCGAGCGATGCGAGGCGGCATGTCATAAATTTTCGGATATCTTCCGTGAGCTCCATCGTCAGAGCTTGGACGTTTTCGGGGGAGGGGTGGGGGGAACCCGGTGGGAACCAACTCCCGAGTAGTAAGAGTAACAGGACTCTGGCGTGACCAAAACGGAAGAAAATAAAAATAAATAGCCAAATCTGGGCCAAACGAACGGCGGACTGAATCCTTTCGGTTCCGGCTTTCCATCTAGCGCGTAACAAATTGAGCTTCCTCAGGTGCAGGATGGAAAACAGGGCTCCCCCGGGGGGTGGGAAGAAAACATTATCCACCGGATACCGGGTTGTTGGAGAGAAATTATATTATGCGCATCGTCCCCCTCCGTTGACCTCCCCTTCCTGCCGGTACAGTGTCTAATGCACGGGCACAAAAGGATTGGGGCACATTTTCCCGGCAGTCCTAGGGATAGCACAGCTGCCAAATAAAGACATTTGATAAATGTGTGATGAAGCAGGAAAGTTCTTTTCTTCCGTCGGATGAGATGGAATGTTTTCCTTCGTGTTGGACGGACGAAATAAATGCGGGAAATCAAAATAAGACCCCATCATGTGCGGGGAAAATTTATTGAAGCAAGAGGTGGTTTTTTTTCGTACTCCGACTTTTTTTCTGTGTTACCAACAGTTCACAAGGTGAAACTATATTTCCTTTTCTTCTGACAGACGGGTTTTTGGGGTCGAAAAATAACAGTTTGTTGCAAAACATAAATATTCATAAAGATGCCACCCACTCCCATTCACCCACTTGTAGGTAGACCTACTAACAAAGGATGAATGAAGTGAACCACCCGTGTTGTGCACAACGATTTCCGGTATCACTTCAGGCAGTCAATTTAATTCACTCCGTGGTCCATGATACGAAACGCCGATAGAAGCCGCATTCATAAGCACAGGAACGGCGAAAGACCATTAGTCAATTCGCTCACCCTGCCATTCAACAATTTCCCGCCTCGCCCTCTCGGAAGCCCTGCTAATCATAAGCCACTGAGAAATGATTATTGCAACTGACGCTGGTGTCAACTGATAAATCAAATGGCAGCTTCCATTTTCCCGCCGGCGGCCGGAGGCGATGTTCGCGGTAGGAAAAAAATGATCACCCGTTTCAAATCATCATCGAAATAGACTTCCCCGGCGATGGGTTGTGCGCCAACACCCGGACCCAGCATCCAGGTTAATCCGACGTCCCGAAAGAGGAGCCGTGGGCAATTGATCGGCTACTTTGTGGCAAATGATCACAATTTGCGGCTCTAGCGCACGGATGGTGGTCGGATTAGGATGGTGTTGCGGTTTCTGCGGCTTCTGGCAAATTTACTTAATACCCCGGCATGGGCCACCCCCTTCCTAGAGAGAGAGAGAGGGCCAGTTCAGGGCAGTGCGGGCGAGAAAACCCCCCGAGAGCCATTTTAAATCAATCGCGTTCGGAGGCGGGCTGGCGTTAAAGGTTCAGGGAGGTACGCCATCAGGTACGCGGCACGACCCTCTTCGGAGGCTCCGTGGGAGAAAGATCGTGATCTTTCTTGAGGCAGTACTCGCGGTGGCTTGCTCGGGTCCAGGGGACGGGCCGGAGTGCACAGGAACAGCGAGGTGTTGTTATTATTTATGTTCCCTGCTCCCCGTTGGCCATCCTCAACTGAAGGTCCCGGCTGCAGATGTTGCAAGATGTTAGTTGGTGTGTGTGTGTGTACATAAACTCCTTCCCCTTTTCTCGGGAGCGGATCGTTTATGATCAATGGGCTTCACTTCCCTTCGGTTTGCGGTTTCGGTCCGGCTTTAATTCCCTCTAATGCCACACACGAGCGAGAGGGGAAGAGCAAATCTTTGCTTGGTCACGCCAGCGGAATCGCATCGTCGCTGCCTAGGTGGCAAGGGAAAGACACTCCAGGTCCAGGTCCAGTGGCCTTCGGTGCGATGGCGTAATGCAAACAAGCGTTAAGTCGTCTCTCCGGATTTTACATCATACCTTTGCCCCGACGCGTTTGTACAGTTAATCGCTAATCGATGGGGCGTTTTTATGGGAAGCCGTTTTTCCACACCTCCCCAGTCGTTAACATTATTATGCGTTTGCGTATCAGTGCAATTATACTTGAGTTTGGGTTTTAAATTAGGCGGCAAGCACGCTGGAAACTTTGTTGCATCACGGCATAGATTGCGGATATCGTTTGTTTCCTGATGGGGATTGGAAAAGTTGAATAGATAGGTATCATTGTGTGCTGCTAAACATGGACATGCTGAATCGAACGAGTACTGTTTTAAAGGGCTTAGTTCTGTCAGTTTTTGGCATCCAATAAGCTGTTCACCTTAAACCTCTAAAACATACAGAGTACTGAAATAGCTTACATTATATCATGATAGCATATTTGCTTTCGTTCATCATTCAACTCTCATTGTCTGTAATTGAATTGTTGTACCATTTTATGATGGAGGGATCGTTTTTTGTCAATTACTTCCATATAAACACATTCACTGCCAGATTTATCCGAAGGCGGGGGTAAATTTGTGGTATAAAAATGGTGCATGCTCGCTACCAAACCGATCAATATTTTATCGCCTGCCATCAATGGTCCCGCTGTGCAAGTTTTATTTTCGATGCGTCGTAAAACACCAGGCGTTTGTCTTAAAAAGAAACCCCCCAGATTAAATGTGCGCTGCAACAAACGAGCGCGACTTAAATGCAGCGGCAATGCACAAATGGGCTTTGCGATTGTGGGGTGTAATTAAAATATTACTGTATTTAGCTCCTGCGGAAGGCAACTCCAAATGGGGCTTCCAGAAACGGAGGGCAGCTTCATAACTGACCATGCATCCCGTTCGGCGCCAGACGTCGATCGATTCAATTCGATCGATGAAAGCCAAAACGAGACGATCGGTGAATGCTTTATTCGCTGAAACTTGTTCCCTTCTTAATCGCATGAGGTAACTCCACCGGAAAAGGAAAGCGAATCGAATGGAACGAATTAAAACCGGACTGGAAAGTGTCTGGATTGAACTGCTGCAATTTACGACCAACAACGTTGGAGGTTCTGGAAGAAACATGGTATTTTCAGAAGGCAAACCATGCTGGATAAAGAAAATTAATTCATCAATCACTTTCGGTGGTTTACTGTTTGCTACAATTTATTGGAAATCTATAGAAAATAACCGATGGCATGATATTAATATCTTTCACGAGTGGAAAAGATGGACGAAACATCTTATTAATCCATGGCATTACTAAAATAGATCGATTAAATTCCACGCCATCTCAAGCGCGAAAGCTATGCTAAAGTCTTGCCAATCTATTCTTAGTCGTGTTTCGGATGGTTCAATCCCGTAGGCAGAAACTCGTTTCGGCGAACAACAGAGGTATGATTGCTTCGTCCTCCCTCAATCTCTTTCTCTCTGTCCTTGTCTTCGCCGTAAAACATCAAACAAAATTCAGTCCGGCCTGCCAGGGGTAATCATTCCTCCTTTCCGGAGATGAAGAAAAGACGAAACCAGAAGAAAATTCCCAGCTACTTCGGGAGGATCTAGTTCTTCAGAAGCACAACACAGAAAAAAAACGTCACCTCGCAACGTGGCAAAGTATGAGAAAGGTCAGTCAGTTGGGATGGAAAACGTACCGGACCGGTAGATAAAGGGTCGGATAAGAGTGTAAGGTCTATTTCGATGCTAATGAAGACTCACCTATTTTTGACCTTCGGCAGACCATGACAGTCAGGGCGGCAAACGGAAACTAAAGCAGCTAAGAGCCCCCCCCCTCGCCCCTCTTGTCTTCGTCGGGGTAGGGAAAATTGGAAAGAAAACAATCATGGAATAAGGACCCATTGCCGAAGGGGAAAGTTCACTTGCAAGGAACCGACAGGAGAGAACGGGAGATCTGAAGAGATCTGATAGGTTCTCGGTTTTGGTTTTCCACTGCCTCGGACGACGTCGTTTTTCGAAAATATTATGAAATGAAAAGTGAAACCTCTGGGCGACGTGTAAGCGAGCCGCTCTGGAAAATGTCATCCAGGCCAACGTATTCCAGCACGAAGGCGTGGTAGAGGAGTGTGGTAGACGTGCACGGAATTATGAATAAGACGCTCTAAAGTGGCTTCCATGCTGGAAAAGCTGTTAGTGAAGAAGATGGTTTCCCATACCAGTAAGGCTTCCCAATGTATTTATGTACAGAAACCCAGACGTGCCCGTAGGAAAAAAAGGGAAGAAAAGCGGGAGACTAATTCCAAGTACGGGCCCCCTGGAAAAACAAACTATTTTCCGTTCGTTTGCACTTGCAAGACTACCCTTTCCAGAACCTCTCTCCTTTCGATCGGGTTTCAACTTTGACGCATTCTCGTTCTCCATGCGAAAACATTCGATGACAGACACACTCTGTTGGGCGAAAGTGTCGCAATGTCCAAGTGAAAATCAATACTTATGAAATTAGACGGTGCCAGCCTGCAGGCAACGAAAGAAGCGTACTGTCCTGAAAAGCGGACGTCGTCGTTCGTCGTGCCGAGTGGAGCGTGCCGAAAATTTTGACGCAGAAAATTTAAAGCCTGCAGTAGTGGTGTGCAAGCGCACAGTTTCGCAGTTACGAGTGAAAAATGTGAATCTTCTTTTGCGAACGTTGAGTGGAGAAAAAAAACCCCTCCAATAGTCGAAGAGGCATCCGCATAGGGAAGTGGAAAACTGCTCATATGTATTCTGTTTCTGTGGCGCTTTCGGTGCTGGTGAACTGATGTGAATCAAAAATGTATACCTTTCATCGTTTGCGTGATAATATTAGAAAAACATGTGTCCCGATTCTTCGATTAAATATTTCGCTTGATGTTTAGTCACGTCCACGTTCTGTGGCGAACCGTTTGTGGTCGAGTGAGATTTTCCTTTCTCTCCGTTTTCTTTCGCTGTTCCAACGACCGAACCATCATTTGACGGCATCGAATTGTTTCCTGTCGAGTTAATTTTCAGTGTGTTGAGAAAAGGTTTTTCCTACGCCGGTGTGTTTTGGGTGCCTTCTTGAAATTAAACTTTGCACCAGTAAAACCAAATTTCCCATATGTGAAGTGAAAGATTTGATAAACAAACCATCATTTTCGAAATAGAGTAATAAACCTCATAAAGTTAGATATTTTCTTTGCAGACAACTCCAAGCACCCGTCAGTCAGCCACCGTTTGGTTAAACTTCATGAAAGTGTTCCCCATCTGCCACATCTGGAGGAAGTGCCGGCCGCCGTTGCTAGGAAAAATTTTGCTGTGAAAATGTGATATTGTTTTCTTTGCGTGAAAATAGTTTTAACTATGTGCGAAAAGTGATGAAAGTGGTTGTGGATCCGAGCAGGCGCTAACGCACTCGAACATTATTTGGTTCATTGCATCCAGATTTTTCCACCGGAAGCTCGTCGTCTTAACGTTGTCTCGGGTTTTTATCGGTGCCGTTCGATTTTGGATGAACTTTACTACTGCCGCCAATTTCCCGCCCGAGTGAGGTGAGAAAGTACGATGCAGCCCGGACGATAGTGCACGTTCGTAAAGTTTGCTTACATTCGCTTCCTCGCGATGACTTCCCGTTTCCCGTGCGCACGCCAAGCTACGCCACCGTTCGTCGCCGAGCCTCAGCCCTTCGCGCTTGGAAAATGATCTTGCACGGAAGCAACAAAAAATGATCACCTGTGATTCGCATACCGCAGGCCCCATCCACGTTCCCGCTGATCGCACGGCATGATAGCGCGTGTAGTCAATTTTCCCGGCGTGAAAGAAAATTGCTCCCATCGAAGAAAGGGGGCCATTTCGGTGTGTGGGGACCATTGTGAACCGACGCTGGAAAAACGAATCCAACCGATCCTTCATCCAATCGACACGAGCGAGCGGTAAATGTTGTGGAAATTCGACGTGCGAGTCATGTTAAATCAGTGCAGCTCCTGCCGGCGGTAGCATTATCGGCATAAAAATCTCACCCCCGCCCGGTTTGTGTTAGTTCCGATGGTCGTTTCGCGTTGCGGCCGAAGTGCTAGACGATAAAGTTTTTTTTTCCCCATCTATAGCCTCCATCGAACGGAAAGGTTGTGAATTCGGTGCATCGAAAGCAAACGACACGAAACCCGCGGACGCTTTTCTCCGGCCACTTCCGCGTGGTTATTTTCTTCTTCTTCCTCACTCCTTGGACGAATGTTCGCCGCATCCGCTGCACAGGCGATAGCGGAACGACGCGCAACGATGATGGATCGAACGGAACGGGCCCTGAATCTGAAGAAGCAGCGCAACGTCGGTTTCGCACTGGATACGACCACGATGGCAGCCCTGGCAACGAGTGGAAAATTTATGGCAAGTGGATTATTTATTTATTCAATGATATATTTATTTTTTTTACGTCGATTGCTTACCTATTTTAATTAGCAACTGAAATCTTATCTCCAGCTAGCAGATTTGATTTCGCTGATCGAAGTTATTTGATTCTGTGCATTTTTTTCGGATAGCAATACCGGTATTGTATTGGAAGAGAAATGGATTATAGAAACTTGTGCAACGTTATACAACGTATATTTGACTGCCTTTACAAGCTAGTCAAGCTGGCAATAATCATACGAGTTATGCAGTTGACTGCAGCGAAAGCATCGCGATCACAAATTCATTGACTAAATGCATAAAAGGCTTAGCGAACCATAAGCCGATTTGTTGTCGATCCGCCGCACCGCGGTCGGGCTGCAAGTATGCAATGGGACATAAATTACCTTCGAATATTACATCGAACAAGCAGGCCTGTTTCTTGCCTCCCACCCCACGCCTGGCCCGGCGTGTGAACATCTAACGGGTTGGTGCTAAACACTTTGTCAGACTTTGCAGAAAAACACTTTCACCAAATCCCATCGTCACGGCGATTCCGGGGGCTCGCCAAACAACGGGAAGCAGCTCGAGGCCAGCACGTGATGCAGCATTGAGGGAAGGCGCTCTGGGCGCACCAATTAATAAATTACCATTTTTCCAGTTGTAATCAAGTCACATAAATTATCGCAACACGGCGCGTCCGAACGGTTGTTGTAACCACCCGGCAGGGGCGGGTATTGGTTTACTTCGCTGTTAGGTAAATCCTTCCTTTTGCCTAGGCGCTTGGCATGTAGTTGTGCAGAAAGGTTTGCCGATGACAAGTGCGATAAAACCTCTATTGGAGTTGTACCCAGCTTCACAATGGGCAAACATGATTTATTAGTTCCGTGCCACTTTGTGGAGTTAACACTGGAGTTTTTGTTGCAAATTCTGCATAAAGACAGCTTTAATTCAATTTAAACAGTAGCTTTTCAAGATCTTTTCAAGATGGGAGTATCATTATTAAACACTGACAGTATTCCATGGAATTTGCTACCAATGTATGGACTTTTTCTTGAGTATTTTCTTGAGCTAGTGTGGTGGAAAATGTCGGACCCTTGGTGTGTCTCTTTGCGCCAAGTTCTTTCTCACTTGTCACATAATTCGCCGACGTGCGTTTGGCAGTGTCAGCAGGTTTCTATAGCGTACCCTTTTCGTAAAATATTCAAAGTATTTGCGGAACTTTCCCCAATGACTGGCCGGGGCTCCATGCTTCAGAAATACCGCTCAAAACTCTCACCAGCACCTTGTGTATTTCGTAGCAGCCGCAAGGGAAAGCTTTCAGAATACATCCGATTAGTCATCGTCCGGAGGAACGGAGGTTTTCATCTTGAAACGATTCTGGCTTGGGCTGCGAATGGCTCCTTCTGTAGTTATGGCGTCACGTTCGAAATAGCCCAGCATGGTTGGCCAGCACCAGCTGCAACCTTTTCCTTTAATAATCTATTAAACACCCATGCGCCCGAGAAGGCTGTCCATTCATCCTGTCCATCCAGCGTACATCCTGAACATGGGCTGGCATTGATGTTTGAATGAAAATCTGAAAATAAAGGTCAACACGGATTCGGTTCGGCTGTGTACCGTGTCCTGTTTGGCTTGTCATGAGCAGTTTGGTTCTCTGCAAGATGGGAGATGCCGGCACTGTGGAAGTGCACAACGACCGTAGCATAACGTCGCTTCCGGAATCGATTCCTTATGGATGCTCCCGGGGCACATTCCCTCGCACAATTCAACCGTTCCCATTTTTCCCACTTCGACAGTGAAGATGGAAAACTGCGGAAACACACTTCCAGTGGGAAGAGTGCTGTCCGTCTGTTTGCAGAGGCTCACAATGGCACAGCATAGGTTCTCGCATAATGAAGGGGAAGCACCATTCCCGAACGACCGGTGTGGTGCGATTTTTCCACAGACAGTCGGACGAAATTATCATAAGTCGACTGAGTCGACCTGACACATAAGGCACCTCGGCCTATGATGGCAAATCCGTATGATGAGATTTCCTCGCAACCAGGAAAATGTATCGTTAGTTCCCGCACGGGTTTCCCAGCAACCAGTACCGCAACAGCCTGGGAGAGCTTTTTCCCTGCTAGCCTCTGGTGTTATCGGTCTGCATGTTTGGGCCCGGTTGAGGATTGTTTGGGCTGGAATTGATGTGATGTGTGAGAATGAACGATTAGGTGTGTATCTGTGTGTGTGTGTGTGTGACTGAGTAGGTAATCCAGTTTTGAAGCAGGATTTCCGGAAGACTCGCTCATGGAAAGTATCCTCTCCTGATTGATAGAGCAGCTTTGAACGTGTTGGTGAATTAAAAGGACGACTACACGAGATGGCGAAGGATATTGAGATTGACGAGGTTATTGTTTGCAAGTCCGGGATCCTATGTTTGTCGATTTTTCCGACCTACCAAGTGATTTCCTTGATGGAAAGACCGCACTGACCCACCCGCGAATCCTAGCCACCATTCACAACTCGTAGACGATAAGGATATCGGTTCGAATCAATCTGCCCAGTCAAGTCAGACAAAAGAATGGATGGCCAATCCATACAGTAGTAAGACAAGTTTGCCGACAGCCAGAAGCCCATCTTCTGCCCATCAGAAGTGCGATAAAAGTTTTCTCATCTTCGACGGATGGCTTGGCAGACACGCTCGCTGAATGCGGGCCGGTCGTTTATCAGATTCGCTCCAGGTTAGTGAACTTGGGAAATCAACAGTGGTATCTTTGCTGCTGCCAAACAACAAAGTGCGGGATCGGTAATTAAACAGGCATCTTCTGGGACAAAAACACTAATTCCACTAATTAGTTTGGACGGAAAAGATCTTTGATGTTGAAGAAAAGCTTGGAACTTGCTTCGACAAACTGAAAAAAATCGTCAGAAATCATATTTATTGTTGTTTTAAAACTAAGCATACCTAAATTCATACAAATAGTTTAACAGTTAATTAACAAATCGATCCCATAAAGTGTGTAACATAAATGAATGTAGTTAAATGTGAGCATGAATAGAAAAGGTTTCAGTACATTCCGTACCGATCCTTAGAATTGTTCTCAAGCAAACGCTACGTCAAGTAACCACGCTGATCAGCAGGGAAATATTCTTATTTTGGAGTTACTGGAAAATTTCAAAAGCGGCGATGTTGAATGCTGTCTACGAAGCGCTTTATTCCATCATTTAGCTGGAAGTGTTTGTGTTTATCTGAAAAGAAATAGCAGTACCGTTTCCATGGCATGCCGGGTATAATGATGTTTTCGCTTTCATTAGTAAGTTCCTTTTCATATTTGCAAAAACAAGCCCTCCCACGAGCTGTTTGGATAACATTCCCTTTAACCCTCTTGTGGCTACTTTTATTTTCCAGGAGTTGCGTAGGCGGTACAAGGTTTTTCTTCCACCGGTACTGAAAACACTTATTACTCCCTATTCCATCGCCTAATAGGGCACATGGGAATGTTAATTTTCAAAAGTTGAGAAAGATAACGCCGTGTAACTTCCCCACCCCAAAGGCACCAATTTCTTTGCCCTTCGCTGTCGTTTTCCATATGGCGTTCTGCTTTCGGACCGTTCCGATCTAACTATTTCTAAGTGGCTCATTCATTTTCCGCCTAAACGACAAGTCCGCCACTGGTTCTTTCAATCGTGCCGGCTTGTGCCACCAGCGGTAGATAGTTTTATAATGACCAGCTGGCCTTCCTCGGCTTCCTAGGAAGTAGAAGGAGGGAGAGGAAGGAGTTCTTTTAGGGCGAGATGCATTTCAGTTGCAGTGAGTTGTACCGATAAGTAAATGCTCCCGATAGTCGAGAAGATATGGAACGATAAATCAGCCGCTTATTAATGCAACTACTTAAGATTTACGTCTGCGCTTTGATGGAATATCTAATGTTACCGATGTCAGGAGAAAGTATAGTCGTGGAACAATTTGGTCTGGACGTTAAACATATGTAATGTTTTACACATGTTTATTTAACATTTAACAATATTCATTCGTTAAAACTCAAGGGGGGTGGATTTTTACGTAAAATTAAGAAGGTTCCGGGACTGTTTATTTATTATTTAAGACAGCTGTATTTTGTAAATACATCACGATCAGTTTTCCTTCGCATTCAGTGAGTAATTGTTCATGGCCATATCTTGCAATGCAGCGTCTTCCTCGATATTAATAACATTCTATTTCGACCGCTTATTTATCCAGCATTGTTAAAACCCAGTCATTCCCAGCGAGCTTCACTTCCGCAAAACTGTTTGAAAACGCGCAAAGCAAACAGCTCCTTAGCGTGTGGCCACTTCTGGCGAAGGGAAACGATACTCGCCACGGCGTCTGGCAGATAGCATCGCCTGTCCGGATTTAAATAAAGTGCACACCCTCTCCGAAGACAGTCGACTGCAGAACGACAAGAATGGTAGTTTATTTTTCGCTTTGTCCGTCGCCTACTTTGTTTTATTCCTCCCTACGTCTCAACCGACGGCGTGGACCGCGGAGATAGTGTTGAGATGTGTCCGTTCCGCTTGCTAAATGGCTACCCGCGTCCCGCTTGCAAGGTGAGAACGAAGTTAATGGACGTTTTAATTGAAAACGATACTAAACAGGATCGTTTAACGGCCGCGCCGGGCCATTCCCGTCCTGAGTCTCTGCCCCATGGCTTGTCTGCGTGAGAAGTGATGAGCTCCGCATTCTTCTCAACTCTTGCTCCATCTTGCGCCCCAAGTCCCTTCGCACATGGCATACATGAGTGATTAGCACCGTCTGTGGCGCTGATTTGCACGTGCGAATATGATTTATGATGGCGAGCTCCAACCCGACCAGCGGGCCGACTCGACAGGCGAGTCGAAAAAAATTGCATCATGCAGCCAACCGGGAGCTCCAAGATACCCGGTGCTGCCGGTCAACAGCCGGAGTCGTTTCGCACGAAGCGTGCACCCTGGCAACAGTACTGACAATTAGTTACCTGTCCGCGAACGAAACGTGTGTCTCAGCTGGCTGCTGGGCGCATGTTTATGCGAATTTTGAATGTGTCTCAAACGGATAACCGTGCCATTCTTCAAGTCAAGTCAAACAATTTATGTTACTTCACCCCTGGGCGAAAATCAGGGGCAGAAAAAAAATACATACCTTCACGCGCGCGGTCATAGTTTTTTTCTTTCTTCACCAACCTGAACCGTTATCATCGCAAAGGACGGGACATTTATCTTTCGTAATTAAAAATCACCTTTTCTCCCTCCCATAAGAAATCGGCTTCCTTTCCTTTCTTTTTCATTCCAATAATGATGCCATTCGGGTGGACGACATTCAGCCGAACGTGGTGGCGCGGTGGGCTGGACGAGAGCAGATGGACACTAATGTTACTCCATCGCACGACGCTCTGGTGTCCTTTGCTAACGACTCTCTTTGTGGACGCTGCTCACGCTGGAGTATGTTATGCTGTCGAGGAGAAATTGCTTCATCAGTTTGGTAACGGCACCAACGAATGGATAATTGGATCCTGCGACTGAAGGATCAAATTGCAGTCAAAGTGAATTGACTTCAGGAGTTAAATATTGTCAGTCTTTTAGCTGAGATTTCAATGAGCGATTAATTGAATTGTCATGACTTTTTCGTCTCGTTCGTCTTCGTTTTCGAAAATCTTGTTATTGAAGCTTTTCTAATTTTCAGCAGAATGTAAATTTACATACTGCTATCGATTGACGCGCAAGCTCGTCAATTTGGACAGTGAATGCAATTAGCTGATTGCTGTGGAGTAGTCCGGGTTTAACAAACTTCAGAACGAATTGCATTACGTTCTCACGTTCGTAGTCCTTGCTTTAAAATGTGGAAATGTAAACGATGAAAGGATTTCTCGCCAATGCGCGCTCTGTTCTACCAGACGAATAGAGAGAAGCTTCTTCGCCTTGGACCAACACCGCGAACGAACTAAATTGAATTATTCGTTCGCTCCACTTCTACAGAAGCACTTGATTTTCATCGCTGATAGAGTAATGCATCGTTCTGCAGTGGAGGAGTGCACTATCGCTGCGCGTCGCATGTGATATGTGATGCACCAGGAGGTCACAAGGCGATCGTTGATTTGGTTACAGATAAATTACAAGGACGCAAAGTTCACACGCAAACTAGCACACACACACACACACACACCGTCACAGAACCTGGCAAGAAGTCAGACTCGAACCTGGGAAAAGTGCATTCACTCTCCACTGCACTCGGTGAGAAGATGGACCGGGCTGGGACATCCTTCGAATACATTCGCTCCTTTGCTCCTACGGAGACCCACAGGGAGTAACGGTTTTGGGTTTGCGCTCCCGTGCCGTGGTGGAGTTATTTATGTTCGTTCCTTTCATCCACCCGGTGGTTGAGTTTCGAGGTGCCAGTTTATTTATTGTACGCGATAGCACGAACACGGGAGGTTCGGGAAGGAATCTGGAAGGAAAACGAAGGCGTTAGTTTACGGGAAAGGAAATTTATGTTTTCTTCCATTACTAGCGTAGGTCAGGGTGCGAATAGTGAACCAAGTGGTTGGAAATGTTTAGAAAGCGTATAAATACGAGCATAAATAGCGGAGAAAAGCCGTTGTTTGGTAATTATTTTATCAACCTACTCCGGTCCGTTGGTAAGATAGGAAGGTTGTTAGAGAAGATCACATCAATTGGTTCGTTTTTGCTTCGGCAAATTGATTTGCTACAATTTCAAATGCTTCCTGATGAAAAGTGTATTGTTTTAAACTAGATTAAGTAACCCAACGAAATTGTTTTACCTATCTAGAGAATGAATTTCTTCCATACAATAAGGAAAGAGTTAAATTCCACTAAATTACTCAGACATCGCTTTCATTGACAAGTGGAATCTAATAAACAGTTGTCTATCATTTTTGATGAGCAATCAATTTTGCCCTTAGTGGAGAATCACCCTTAACTTATTCTCCTTATTGTTTGATCGATGAATCCTTGGACGAGGTATCATTTCTCCGAGGCGAGCGACTAATTCCCGCAGATTAACCTGCGAGGGCGTTCAATTAATTAAGTAAATTAAAATTCGCCATCACGAACTGCTCGGGGGATGATTTCCTGGAAGCCCACCATTTACCGGACTATCAATGGCAGCAGGGAATGTGGTTGGGAGAGGGGAGTATTTTCTGAGGCAGGCATCATCAACACAAACTTTACAGAAAAGATTGGATCATAAACTTCGGCCCACTCCAGCGTGAAAGGATGTCGAGTGTCGGAAGGGGGCCGGGAGAAGAAGAATATTTCCCGGCATCATTTCAAAACACTTGAGTTCTCGGAAAACCTGGATTGGGCGTCCGGCCCCCCGGCACCGGAGATGTCTCGGAGTGGGGCAAGTGATGTTGATGGTTGGAAAATCATTTGCCAAATGGGCGGCCGCTTTTGCCGCTGCACGTCTCAGATGATGAATTTTTGCTATTTCCCTACCTGTTTTTCCGTCCTGGCCGCTCCTCCTGACTTCGAAGGTGGAGCTGCTGAAGGTGGCTGTGGAGGAGGCTTGGCTTCAAAAATCGTGCAACGCTTTCAGCGAACGGACTAATCGCTCGTCATCAACGGCAGCCGAGTGCTGGCCGGCGTTGAAGAGGCGATGATGAATCTGGCGAGTCCGGTCCATCAACGCCGCCGGAATGGTGCGATGGAACCCATTAAAAGGTAGTTGAACGGAACGGCAGCTGCTAACCAGGCGCCGTTTTGGCACTAGCCTTTTTTGCGAAAGGGACGCCGGCCGGTGAGTCTTGAGCCAAGGGAAGATACTAAAACACTTCAGGCGTACAGTAGGACACAATGTTTTAAAGAACTAGGGCGCGTGATAAAAACGGTTTTTTTATGAAAATAATGAAAGTGCCAAAACAATACAATTTTGGAGCATGCGAATATCTCTTGAATTTTGCATACCGTTTTGAGTTGAGTTTAAGATGCTGCAACAGGCCCGATGAGCTGGGCAGACACAAAACCGATCACTAGTTGAGGAGCACTGCATAATAAAGGTCTTTAGAGAATCTGTTCCTCCGCAGAACCAGAGCAGAAGCCATTAAGTCGCGATCGGGCTTGTTGTCTCTCGGATTGCTACTGGAACCGACCTTGCGAAGAAACGCCATAAATCCATTAGCGCACCGTGTTCGACTGTGCAATTGTCACGAACGATCCTCGAGTAATGTCCTTGCTGATGGCTAGATGGATGGCGGATGAGGAAGAAGAATAGATTGCGTACGACCTGTGCGACCCGTTCTCATCGTGCGTAAGAGGTGCAATAGTACAATTATTTTTGGACATCGAAAAACACCGACCGTCTGGTAATCCGTTGTTGCCGGATCCGATGAGGAAGGGTTTGGACTTTTTTTTCATGAAATTATCCTAAAGGCGCATACAATCCGACATCGCCGAGCAGCCATGCCTTTCGCCATGGGTCCCATAAATCATTCCAAGCTGGCGCAGAGCATATATTGCAAATTTAGCTTTTTTAAATTCCTCCGGTTCATTATTCATTTCTCTCGTCCGCTTCGAGAAGGGCTGATTTGTCAGGCGTATAGACGCGCACTCACGCATCCGTCTAGCGCGCAGTCGCAATTGATCACTGTCCTCGTGGCGCGCGGCTTCAGAGCACAGT
>JAOEFI010000004.1:23147566-23162367 GCA_034621735.1 Anopheles plumbeus
CGCCAGACGGGACGATTAGTTTGCATGTGGAGAAACTGCGCGGGTTTTCCGACTGCTCGCATAACGGCGCGTCGGCCATTGTGGCAATCGGGACGTGCTCTGCTGGAAAAACACCTCCAGCGGATCCGGCGGGTTCGAGTGGAACCGATGGAGTTTCAATCATCAGCCTCCCATTCAATTTCCGCACCCCATGACACTGACACTGACGGCTGGGAAAAGAAAAAGGCAACTGCAGGGTCCCGGGCCATCGGCCGGCCGACAAATGGCCGAACCTACGAGTAACCTCTCAGGCACCGTTTCGGTGGCCAAGTTTATCTTCGCTATTTGCAACACGCTTGCGTCGTCGTGTGACGTCGTCTGACTGACTGGAGGGCGCGGGTTACATGTATGGTACCCGGGAAAACAACGGTACCTATTCTAATGAGAGGACGATGGATGGAGTGTGCACCGTTCACTGGTCCGAGCAAACTCCCCGAACCGCACCAGTTCTGCAAGTGGCAGCGAGCGAAAAGGGTCACAATATAACGGGTCCAACGCCAACCGAATGTCCGCTGGACGGGGACTACTACAGCATGCCACCACCACAGCGTCATGCCACCACGCCACCCGTTCGCGAGCAATCTGTCCAGCATGTTTTCACTAATCCATCGCCCACCCGAGACAAGCACTCGTGCCGCGTCGCGTTTACCTGCACACACCAGACGTTGTCTTACAACGGAGACTATCATCTCCGGTCCAGGTGGTGGTCCGCACCGGTATCTTATCGGGTCTTGCACGCCGCCGAGGCGCTGGTGTGTTAGTCCATTTGTAAAGTGCCACCCCCCGCGTGCCAGGCCGCTTCCAAGGGCTCCAAGGGGGGTGATAAAATCACTCCGGGAACGTCGCTCCTGCTGTTGCAGTTGGCTGTCTCTCGGCTGGACTCGTTTGAGCTCCAGTCACGGCACTTTCCAACCGTTTGCCACCCAAATCCCGGAACGTTCTAGGGAAACACTTCTTTGCAGAATCGGAGGGAAATGGCAAAGAGGCGGAATGTTGAAACGGAAAAGGCGGAATGAACGATCATTTTCTTTTCGGATTTCAACCTGGAAATGGAACTGGAGTTTCTGTATGCCCTACTTCATTCTTCTGTTCACTCCGCTTTACCCCTTTCGGGCTTTCGGAGGTCCCTGAAATCGTTCAGGCAGAAAATCGTTCCTCCAGTACCTTGCGGCAACAATTCAATTACCACTTCGCTCGCGTTAACCTATTAGTCGCGGGTTGATAGGTTGATACACCGATAGGTGGACCCCCTGGCTGGCCATATGGAGTATTGAGGGCGTCTCCGTGTTGGTCTCACCAGCCCACCAGTGGGGTCGATTACTCTCGGGGGTACTGTTGCAAATGGGATTTCAATTTGCCGCCCCGCCTCGCATGCGGAGAGACGTGTTTTTCAGATATTTCTGCTGACTACTTTAGCGGATTCTTCCACCACGGAGGAGTGCAAGCCTTCTAGAGCATGAACAGAAACTTAATTGATGCAATTTTTTTCACGCTCGACCAATCGTTCGAAATGGGGGAAAATATCTCTCTGCTTTTTTGTCTTCCATCCTAAGCTTTTCGCTGCGAAAGCATAAGCAGTGCAATCTTCATAGCACCTTCAGCAGCAGAGCGATAGAGGCGATAGACCACAACCAAGACCCGGCGACATAAGATGACAAATAATGCTTCATATTATTAAGCCATTTATCATTGGCGACGATGGGATGGTGTTCCTTTCTTCTTGCAGCCAGCCAGCCGGTGAGGAAAAATTGTTGAGCTCTCGAGCGGAAGAAAACTGAGAGAGTGAAAGCCTTTGGCGAATTTCACTCGAAAGAAAAAGCAGGTGGAAAACAAAACCCGAGAAAAACCCTTCACCACCCGTAGGAGAGAAGCAACAGCAGCGGGGAGGCGGAAAAACTTTCATTGTCCTTACGCGGGCCCCCCTTTTGTCCGATCCTCACCTTTCTTTTCCTACCGACCCAAAGTGGAAGCTAGACAATAAGGAAATAATCATCATCATCATCATCTTCATCATCCACTTCGGCTCACTTGCGATTGTTCTGCTGGTGTTTTTCTGATGGGTGGCTGGCTGCCTTGGCTGGTGATGGGCTTTGAAGGACTCTGCCACCGCTGTAACAATCGCACTACGGGGAGCACTAAGCACTAAATCTTATGTAGTACCGCTCAGTAGCATAGCAAAAATTGGATGCACACAGGAACGTTTTGTTTTCGCACACACTGTTTCTCGTCAGATTCGCCATTCATTTATAGCGAAGGAAACAATTAACGGTAGCTATTAATTTCCTCTCGGAAACGGGATTACTTCTGCTAGGAGTATCGCTATCAGCATCAGTTTCATTTTCTTTCGGATAACAATTTTTCTACACACGTTAGAACACGTCGTCTTTATAGTATAGAAAGTATATATTTTATATAGGAAATCTTCTTATGACATTGTGCCACTTAATAATACAGTTCAAAAAATATTTGCCATGTTGGAAATGGAGTTCGATGCTTACAGCCCGAAAATCCGACCAACATAGGCGATTTCATTATATTTGCCTGAATAACGTTGCTTTTATGATGCTATTACTCGTCCTTTATGATCTGGATTTAACGCAATGCATTTCATGCTTTGGTAAACAATTACTGGCTTCAGAGTGACGACAACTTCACGCTCATTGCTCTCATTGAGAAAAATAACCCAAAAGACGAGATTCTCTGACGGAAAAGCAACACCAAATCCAGGGGCATCTCTTGTTGGCATCATACAGACATCAAATGTCCCACAATGGACTCACTCTTCCCTTCGTCGCTCGATGAAGATGGTGAAGGTGGATCATTGCAAGCACAATACACTAACCCACGAGTCCGTCTCTTTGTGGTCTGTTTCGTATCCGTTTCTCGTGGACAGAGGATGATATGATGTGGAGCACGAAACCACCCTTATCGCGATGTGGCGTGGATTATGAACGGGAATGATGATAATGATGAGATTTAGAACACTTCCATTGTTCCTGCAGGATCGTTTCTTGGTGTTTGCTTGGACAGCACTCAGGGGATGAGTGAGCGTACGGCAGCTTGAATACATTATACGAATGCTTGAGTACTTTAATATTGACCAAAGCTCGCGGTTCTACTTTATGCACATCTCTTATCATAATCGATGCAATCAATCAAAATGAACCTCGAATGAAGTGGGTTCAATTCGGGGGAAAATTCGCAACACTTTGCATTGCAGGCGCAAGCATTTTCCAAAATTACCTTACCTGAACCTAAGTTACACTATACAGGAAACCAAGCTATGTAAGCGATGTGTAGCTTCTAAAATGCTTTTCTTACTCAACCTTCCTTCTCTTCCTGGTACTGTTTTCCTTTACGGCTTCCTTTACGGCTTCCTTCTCGCCTTTGCTGGTTTTATTGTTTTTAGCCGCAGCCCTGGATGGCGTTGAGCGCAGATTGTATATCCTGTGATCGTTGGTGCCCGACTCGAGGCCGGTGTTGGGCTCACGAAGAGCGAGCCCAACAATGTTCCTAAGTCGCGCTTTCCTATCGGCATCCGTGCTCACGGACAACGCCTGCAGCCGACACTTCTCGATGTGCGCCACGATCAAGTCGCGTTCGTTCTCCAGTCGAAGGCGCAGCTTCTGTTCGCGAGTGCCCCGCACGTTAAGACTCTGGATGAGTGCGTCCAGTTCATCGGCCGTTGCGTAGTACCCCCAAACGACACTGTTCGGCTGAGCGGGCGTGTGCACCGGGTATTGATTTGCATCGGCCGCGCACATCACCAGTTCCTCGTTGGTCGGCGAAGTGGTCACTGCTGCCAAGGTTTGCTGCTCTCCACTGCAATTCATTGCAGGGCCTTTTTGTTCTTGCTCTGTTCCGTTCACAAAGTCCTCACTCGACCCACCCCCTATTATCGACTGCTCGATGAACTGGGGGCCCAGATTAGAGGCCAGTCCGGGAATGTTGGTCGTGGCGCTGTTAAGACAGCGCCCTACAAATGCCCTATCGTACTCGACGAAAAGTCCAGGCAGCGATTCGAGCAGCCAGTATTGGCGGAAGCAACGATCCGATCCAAGGTAGATATGATCATAGAAAAATTTCTCGTTTAGCACTTTGGCGTCTGCCTTGTTTGCCTCGTAGCTGGTGCTTGCCTTCCTGGCTCGCTTGACTCGGTACTTGACGAGCTGACGCAGGCCCCTGTAGGTGAGTAGCTGGTAGATGAGGCAGCAGAGCAACTGGATCACGTCGCCCACCGGCAGTTGGTGGACGGCGTGTGACTTTAGTGCCCGAAGTATGTGCGGATGGTCGAGCATCAGACGTATTGCCGGATCTTCGGCGCTGTTGAAGCCACCCCTGCTCTTGTACCGATGCTTGGCCACCATCTCCTCAACCGAAGCACCCGACGGGAGAAAGTGCGTCCGGAGTTGTTTCGAGACCGTGGTCGAATTCATCGGTTGCCCGTGTAGTTTGGAGTGGGCGTTCTTCTTGGCCAAGATGGCGACGTCACGGGCACGTGACTGCTCCAACACGTTCTGGGTGTTGTTTTTGGACAAGGTGCACCACCTGCCCATTTCATTCCGCTCATTTATCTGCTGTGCAAAAATCTCTGCGAGCAACACCTGGAAGATGTCACTCAGCGGCCCGTTAGCCTCACGCAGCATCAAAGCCCGCTCGAGTAGGTCCATCGTGAGACCATTCGGAAACTTGGAGCGCACCGACGTCAGATCGTCGAATGAGTTCAGAAACTCTAGAATGAAAACGAAGTCACCAAAGGACTCCACGGGTACCAGCGAGCGTACGGGGCGCAATGGCGGCATCACACGTTGGTCTGCCAGTTCCTGGTCCTCGAACACGTGAGTCCGCCCGGTTAGTGTGCAGCTCCACGGCTCAGTGACAGTAGCAATCAAGCGCTGAAAGTAGTCCTCGAACTTGGTAAATATTTCACCGGTCAGCTCATAGTAGAACACTTCGTCCTTATCACGGAGCGGCTGCCGGGCGCCTGGCGTACTGTGAAGCAAATATTTTTTGGGAAGCGGCATCCCTGTTGTTTTCGAAGAAGAGAAATGAATTGAATCCGAGTTCAGTGCAATGCTGCGACACCGCTAACGTTCGCTTGTGAAATGAACGATCAAAGCGCAAAACGATACATACACACACACATCCATACGAAGGTTTCCGCGAACTTCAGATAGGTACTGCAATAAGCTTATTCTTCTTCGCACGCGGTACGCTGTCAATCACGCCCAATTTCGCCTTCCCTATTTTCGCCCTTTATTATCCTAACTGACAGTTATAATTGCCGCTTAACGGGTTGACTGAAATTGCGCACAGTTGAGAATACATTGCGAAATATGTGTAGAAGCAGGTGTTTTTCTTTAATTTTCAATATAAAACATACGCGGGCAACTATTTACAAAGCAACTATTCAATTTCCACCAAGTAATGGTTCGTTCACAGAACGCGCGGTTTCCGTTGCTGCTCCATATAAACACGCGTCAACATTACACACGCACACAGACACACGCTCATGCACAAAAGTAAATCACAACAAAGGATCACACGACACATGGCACGCACGCCACGCTTTGTGTGCGCCTGGTGTCTCGTGGGACGGAAGAATAGAATTTTCCTCCTAATAATAATCAATCACAGCTGATTTGCACGGTCATGTGTCACGTGCGAAAGACATTACAAAAGTGTAAAAAAGCGTGACAAAAGCAGTTCGCCGTCGTCGACACCGCGGCCTTGGAATACTCGCGGCGTCTAGTCGCGATCTAGTGGAAGCTTTGTTTTTGTTCCACTTCGTCAGTGTCTTGTGGCGTTTCTTTTCAATATTGCCAGCTTCAATGAAGAACGTGTCGGCCAGCAGCCATTCTTTCGTAGTGTTTGGCTGGAATGAGGTTGTATGTAATTTCGTTTCCTTCTTCATTCCTCTAACTGATATCATTCTTCCCGTGTTGGTGATAATCTGCAGCATAATTTACAGTGGACAAATGATGATTAATCTTTATCACAGTCAGAGCCTGAAATGAAATATATTATTCTCTTTCCGTCCACTTAGAAATCTCAATTAAACAGATTAGCGAAGTAAGATCCTTACAAAAAGCTCGTTTTACCATTCGGCCAGAAAACATAATTAGTCGTCTCGTTGGAATACCTGCCATATCCTGGTGAAGATATTTCTCATGAATCTCGAAAAATGATACCACGGCAGGACTTGGTTTTTTTTTGTCTTCACTTCTGCACTACAAAGGCTTCCTTGGGAATTCAAAGAAACGCCGCAGCCGATGATCGCCCGTGTGAAGAATACCGACACGTTTTGTCTTTTTAAGATATCGATTAAGGAAAAAGGGCTCTCGGGTTCCTTCACCTGCCTCGGCATTGCAATCTCCACCCCAGATCAGTGGAGAAGTCGTAAAAAGTTTCTTCGGGGAATAACAAACGTAAAAATGGCCGAAGTTGTTAACCGATCAAATGGAAAGGGACGGGTGAGAATTGCTTTTCGCTGTTTGTTGCTCCCACTGAATGCGATAACAATATGGAAGGGCTGATCATAAATAGATGGTATTTTAAATTGTTTGTTTTCGTTTTATTTGAGACGTGTCTAACGTGGCAGATGGCGGAAGAAGTGTGGCGCCAAGAGAAAACAAAATTATTTAGGCAGAACATTTAACAAATGTTTTGATTAGTATTAGAATGTATCTGCTCATCGTCTACGCAATGCAATGTCGCATTTTATTCCTATTATAACATTCAATGTTGTTATGGTAGTCAGATGGAGCTTTAGTTTTAAAGCAATTCGTGAAGTCTTTTGCTGTGAAATGACTATTTTACATTATGCACTTCATACATCGAATTCCAAACAAGTCAAACATCATTCTGGGACTTGGTTCTGTTTGAGGGTTGTACTGAATGTTTTGCGACACTGGCTTTCCCATATCTACTTCTCCTGTGGCTAATACTATATCAACCCATCTACAATTCCCCATTTGATCACGACTGTTAAAATGGTCCTTTTCCATACCAAAAACGTAAAAGTGTTCCGAAAATTGTCTAAAAAAAAGAAACGCAACGGCAAACCTACACTTGAGTTCTCTTTCTAGCGTGCCTTTCGCGTGGAATTCGTTTCATGTTTTCCATCTTCGTCCGCTCGGATCGATTAGGGCGACGATGGCGAATGTTAATGGGTGAAAGGGTTTCGGGAACGAGCAAACTTCTACCGCACCGCAGTCGCTGGTAACTTTTGCTCCCTCAACACTAACCGTTGCGCGAGGATTTTTTGTCGTCCACCTTTTCTTGAGGACAACTTTTCCATGATTGCGGCCCTTTCGAGACCTTGCGCGCATTCCGAGCTGTCGGCCAAATCGGAAACCCGTTCCCGGGCAGGCGACTGGTGGAGTCGACGAAAGTCACTCGACACTGTGATAAGCCAATAAATGTCCGATAAACATCAGCGCCAGCGTACCTAATGCAGCGGTCGAACCGAATCGTATCGTAGCGGGACGCGGTCACCGGAAACGGAAGTGCAGGACACGTCCGGTAGGATTCCTGATGCGTCGGAGGATAAGCACGTTAAGGGCCCGGCCTTAGAGTGGCCGGGAGAGAGTTACATAATTCGCTTCTCGTGATGGAATCATCCACCCGCGCGTGTATCCTGTCCGCGTCTCCGAAGAACATGATTGCAATCGACTGAAAGGTGAATGCGGGAGGCAGGAAAAAATGACACTCCCTCGCAGGTACTCGGCTTTGATCGATCGGAAAACTTTTTCCCTTCAACGTTGGCGGGGCATTTTCGAACAAGTTCACTTCCGGTTCCGCACTGACATTGCGACAAACACGAAACGAAACCGCAATGGCACTGGTCCGGCAATGGGAAAGCCGAACGAAGCCAACGAAATGGATCAGAGTGGCCACAGAAAAAACTGAACCGGGAGAAAAACTCTGGCCATTCGAACGGGTTCGGAGAAAGAAAACTATTACATCGCGAGTCCTTTCGGTGTGTCCTCCGGAATCAGAGGGTACCGCGAAAAGGAATGTCAAACACAGAATGACCCAACGAATGGAGGCATGAAGAGAATGAAAAAAGACAACCACCTCTCGTCTCGCTGAAGAGTTGATAGGCTGTCGGTTATCGAGTTTGGTGGAAAGTTTTTCTTCCGCTGTCCCATTTTCCCGTTGTTAGCAAATGTCCATTTCATGTAGCAGAAAAAAGCTCGATGAAGCACGTGGAGTAGAACAAACTTTTCCCCAACATCATTTCCCACCGGGAGGGAAGTGCCAGTGGGGTTGGGAGTTCCAATGTATTGATGAGAGCAAAAAACCATCCTTGATGGGATCCTTCTTTTTACCGACCCCGGTTCGATCGGTATAGTAAATGTTTTCATTATCGTCCATTCCTGGCCCGGTTTGGTTGGCATTAATTAAGACATCGGAATAAAATTCCCGTTGGATCGAAGTGAGACAATCAATGTTCACAAACATGATCAATAAAAAAAGAACCAGTGGAAAACGGTTGAAAAGGAATATTTTATCACCAAATAAGAATGCTGCAGACAAGGGCATATTTCGTTACGCCCGGTGCCGACGTACTGGAAACGCCCCCTTCCATTCTTCGCTGGTTTCTCCGGCGGACACCCGAAAAGGGCGCGATGTTATCGCATGCATGTCCATATTTTAGGCATATTTTAAATCAAACAAACTGTTGTCGATTTTGCAAATTATACGTTATGACGGTGCTGCTTTTCCCAGACGTTTTCGCAGCAAACATGTAAAGGCGCGTTTTCGCGTCTCTCTCTCCTACTACTGACTCGAGCGGAACGATAAACAATGGATGCAGTTTTCTCGACGGAAAAAAGCACCAATTTGCTCTGGGGCTTTCCATTCGGACCTCTTCCTCCCCAAACCTTCGACCCAATTGTGCTGCCCAAAAGTCAAATACAAAAGCGAGAGCTGACCAGCTGCGGACATCGATCGATTCAGTCCACATAAAGTCATTCGTGTGGAACGGAATGGGTTACGAAGGTCAAAACCAGTAAACAAAAAAAAAATCAAAATCCGGTGCAATCTGTACAAAGGAAGTATGCTGGAAGGACTGCTTTTGCTCCCGTTGCCCTCCTGTGACTTCATTATTTGTAGTTCAATCATTTTTCTGCCATGTTCGTTACGGAGCAAACTTTTGCACATTCAGATCGCCACCGTGCGAAGTTTTTACCGTTCCTTTCCTTACATTCGTTACAGATCCTTTTAAACCCCAGGCAGACAAGTATCGAAATATCGAAATTAATGCAAATAAAAATTAAAAATAATAACACCCTTCCACAGTGGCGGAAGTTGAGGATAACACTACCCTGGAGGATGATTATTTTGCCATTGACGTAGAAAGGAAAAGAAACACAAGAAAAGTATATTAAACTGCCCTCGTAAGGGACTTACGTTTCCGGTGACTTTCCTTCCGGATTCGAGCTTATGATGGTTTTTTAGAAATAGCTTTTCAAAGCACATAGCTCTATGCATTGCACTCAAATTGTGATGATGATATTAAAGCTCCATTTCAAAATATTATTAGCTAGCATTTCGAGCATAAGATAAATGTCTTTAGTTGTACACTGTATCCTGCCAGCAGAGCGTGTATTACGACACGAGATAAATAAGCACCAGGTTAAGTGCGATTATGGCACGAAGCTTACAAATAGAGCCGACGGGAGGAAAACAGGAAATAAAGACTAGTTATGTGTTCCACATTAGATAGCCACATTAGATAGTAGCGTTCTTTTTTCAATACTTTCCGGAACCGCTTTTATGGACCTTTTCTGTTTATAACTGCGTAAAATCTGTTTCAATTATATGAATCTAAAAATAAATTCAAATAGAACGACCATTCGTGGCTCAGCCACTTCGGAAGAAGCACATCTCCGAAGATGGACTCGTTTCTGCAAATGAGCGGAAACACTACGGTTTGTTCAAAAGGACCCGTTCCGTCCGATCGCTCGAAGGGTAATCCCCGGAGGCGCCGGTTGGCGAACGGACAAAAAACCACACATAAAAAAATCAAAATTAGAGAAAATCACCATGATTTTCTCTCTTCCTTTCTATAATGACGATCGCCGTGAAGTTGCAGCATGCAGCGTCTGGTAGGAAGCATCGTAGGAGGTCCCGCAACTAAGTCTCTTTTTTTCGCGAGCTCTAGCGATAATGGCGGATCATCCGACGAATCATCATCCCCCACACAGTTCGGGGTATATCGTTCCGCTGGTTTGTAATTAACTGCGGAGGAAAATTAGTTTGCTCAATGGTTTAGCTAGGTCCATTCATTTTCATTCCTCTTCGTTTAGATCTCTCCCTAGGGCGAGTTCGGAGACGTTGATTAACTCATTAGTGGAGCACATTTAAAACAGAAACCCCCAAAAATGGGCATCGGTCGAAATACGAGAAACATACCAATCGGTTACCTCGGCTTCTTAGAAACACATTTGTTACATAAATTGTGAAATTCTTTTGAAAAACCGAAAAACAAAGATCCGTTCTTAAATGCCCAGTGGAGGTGCAGCGAGCGGTATAAAAGGAACCGCTCTCAAATCTTTTTTAATCTTCAAAAAACATTCAGCTATTTATTACCAACATTGAACCAATCTATCTGATCTGATGGCTGAATATATTGCTCTCACTCAGTCTCGAAGCATAATAAGCTTGCCTCGAGGATAGACAGGATGTTGCTATACTTTATTATTTCATTACAACAATCGTATCATACATCTAAACATCAATGTCCTCCTGCAGCGATGGGAGATCTTTGAGAAAGTTAATACCATTATTTGAATATCGTTTTCGACTTGCCCCACATTCTCCTGAAACCTGTCAGGAACAGACCACCAGACCTTCCAGAAGGGCGCAAGATCAACTTGCAGGAAGGGAGTAAGCAAACACACCCGACCGACCCGATGGTGATGATAGTGATTTATTTTCATAAATAATCGCTTATTATATTCCTCCGCGGTGCGTTCCCTGGAGCGGAGGAAGCGCAAAGGATTGCGGAGCAAAAATGTGTGATTAAAAATGCGCAGACGTTTACGCTTCCCTTCATTTAGCGGTCGCCGTCGGCGATCGATCGATCGATCGAGGAAGGGCTTTCTGTTGCAGTCGAATTTTGTTCTTCACTTGGTTTTTTTATCACAAGATCCATCCCCGAAAGGCAGGAACGTAGAGGCATGAATCCTTCCTCCACATGCGAACGGTCGTTCTGGCGTTCGACTTCTTGGCCAGTTTTGTCTGTGTGTAAATTATGAAGCTCGTCGTCGCCCATCATACGGAAGCTTCCGGACGACGTGCACAACGAATCGCAGTCCCCATTCGGTGCAGCATCAACCTGCACGGCACTCCGGACCAGCGAATGGCCATGTTTCGGATGGTGCACTCGCACCAGCTCCGCGAGTGTCCTTATTACCCTTCGGCACCCTTTGTTGTTCGGGTGCATGCGGGTTGGCGACTGTGCATGCGTGGCAACGGCGACTCGGCGACTCCCGAACGTCGGAGCAGATTGTTGCGCCCGGCTTCCGAGAGGTCATAAATCAGGGCGAGATTTATGACGCTTAGAAGTCGTTTAGTTTTCACTTGCTCCGACGCCTTCGGGGAGAGCCGCTTACTTACTCAGCTGCCGCGTCCGCGTTCGTCCGTATTCCAGCATCACAACCGTGCCGATGGCGCTGGAGGTCGACACTGGCACGACTTTGGAGCTGTTTTTTTCCACTATAGGGTTTTTTTTCTGTCGCTTTTTATTTCCATTTTCGATCCCACCAGTTGTGATGTTTCTGGTCTTTCGGTGGGTCCTCCGAAAGTAAATACTAAAGTGCTTTTTAGTTCATATTTTTCTTCCACCGTTCGTCGCCAGCTTCCCCATCGCAGTGAAGAACTGGAAATAACCAATTACCACCGCTAGGAAAAACATTTTACAGCACGTTTTCGGGTATTTTCGTGCCCGGATTGGAATAAATTCTAAGGTTATTGAACTGACTGTTTGAAAAACTTACAATAGGTATCACTATTTCAGTACCCAGAGAAATACTGTTAGTAAGGTTTTTTTCAAATATTTAGGTTGCTAGAAATATGTAAGTCTTTATGCAGTTATCTCACGTTCCAAATGTGACAAATGTTGTAAAAGGAAGACTAGTGCACGCACGAACCAAAGAAGTATGTACACATTTTTGTGCATAAATTAGGGGAACAGAATGACAAAATTTACCAAATTTCGTAATGTCTAAATTATTGATTCACAGCCCAACCATAAACAACAATCGAACCCATTTATGCGTGACCATGCGTGGCTTTGAACAACAACAAGCGAAATAAACGAAAATCGATTTCCCATTCGATACGGTTTCCACCGATGCGTCTAAGTATGCTGTGGCCTTGTGTTTCCGCTCCATCGCCGCTCGGATGCTTGTGATGATACCGTTTGTCTAGTCGCACGATTTATGCTTCGTTTCATGTTCGCTGCGAACGTATTTTTGGTGATGGTGGACTCGAACTGTGCTGTCGACTCTCTACACCGCACGTGGTGCAGGTTTTCAGTTTGTTTTTTTTTTTAGTTTTATAGTCGACCCATTCGACAACATGTATAAATTAGTAATTCCACTCGCTGCCGACATACTGCGCTTTCAACCGGTGCGATATGGATCCAGCGTTCCGTTGGCCATCGAGTAAAGTCGGTTCCGTTTCTTCGGTCTGCCAGAGCATGGACAGAACAAGCGGAATGTAAGGCGAAGGTCGTCGCATTTGGCTTCGGGTGGCGCAGTCCCCTATCTTCAATTCCGACGACCGATACGCTTGTGTGTGCGTTTTGATTCATGCATCACCTCGCGGCGCTGAGGTTCGGCTCTACAGCCAAACCTGACCGCACTTTCCTGTGGGACTTTATGTCACAGCGGATCGCGTCATAAATAAGCCACCGTTGATTACGCCCGAAATTCTTCCAAAGATGGACATAAAGATTGGGCCCCGAAATAAAAAAAAACAAACGGGGCGCTTTTGGGTGAGCGATCGTCGAAAAATAAAATAAAAGTAAACCCGCGCCCACCGATTCTAATTTCGTGCGCCCTTTTACAGGTGCCGAAAGTGAGTTGAACGCGGGGGAAACGGTAAACAAAGAGAAAATCCCGGCCACTCGACGATGCCGCCGTAATGTGATACATGGCGCACAATATTAATAACTCAGCCAATAACTCCCGCTTCCAGCCGACCGAAAACGGTTCGGTCCGCGGGCCGACGAAATTATAACCTCAAAATAGAAGCCACTTCAGTCGCCGAACAATAAATAAATCCGGTGCAGTCCGGGCTGCTGGAAAAGGTGTGCCGACATCGATACATATAAACGGCACAAGCTCCACATACACAACGCCATATTATGTTGGGGTTTTCCACAAATTGCTAAGTCGACGATGTGAACAAAGGGACAAAGGGTGCGCATTTCTATGCATGTAAGTTTTTGAAACAGCTCCGAAACACATTCCCGATTCCCTGAACCAGAAAGTTGCGATCGCCCATCAGCTGATTAATGTTTCCATGAAGTGTTGCTATGGAATTTTACTGAAGGGAATAGTGGCTCGAATTTCAAACTTCCGAGTTGATATAACTCAACTCATAATGTAATATGTTTTCGTTTGTTACAACACTGGTCAAACTGTTGGATCAAACATTACATATTGTACGTGTGAACTGTCCAAATGGATTTAAAAATGAATAATCATTACGAACAATCGATACTGACGCCGGTTTAATTAGTCGAATGGTTTTAAAGGAACCAATCGGCATCATTCGACGTAGCAACAAAAGCAATTACATTATTGAACGACTACGCAAATGTAATATGATGAAAGGAAATAGTGTTGTGTGTGTGTGCCTTCCAGCGTATCAAATGCACACATTGCATTCCTTGCTCAAAGTGCATTCAACTGAATGTTTGCCAATGCTTCGTTAGGCTTTTACAACGAAAGAATTGAAACATTATTAGATACCTGACAGTGCACTTTTGCAGCTTTTGCTGACTACAATCGCTACAATATTCGAAGGGAATATGTTTCAGCTTACAAAAAGTGGCTAGTAGTTGCTCATAAGACAGATTGTCGATAAATAAGATGAAGAAAAATTATACATGTTCCTATTTGATGATTTATATTCAGGGATTCAACGCGAAGAAAATTGCACCTTGTAGTACATTTGACGCAGTCACGCTTTTCGCCCTGTAAACACTCGCCCTAATCGCACCCACAGTGACAACAATCGTTGTACACAACAACCCCCCAACGGTCGTTAAATCACCCCCCCCCCCCCCCCCCGATCCATCGCAACTCCATCTGACCGTCGGAAGAAAAGTAGAAGAAAAAAGGCACAGCTCTAGCGTAATTCTGTTACGCCGCATTACCCGTCGGGGCCATTCGGTTTTCGCAAACGATTTAATTCATTTCAATTGGTTTGCTGGTTTGCTCTTGGACTTGGATCTTCCAACCCTCCATTGACACACCCACACCCACAACCCTCTGGCCACACGGCGGTTTCTTCAGCGGTTTATTCGCGTGTGCACGCGCGCGCGTACTTCATCCCTTTTGGTTTTTTTTTCTTCGTCATTAGATAGTTTAATTGTGGTAAAGAGAGAGGAAAAAAGGCAAACGCACTTTAAATTGAAAATGGAAACTGTAACAAGCGAAACATTCTGTCGCATGGTGGAGGTATTGGATAGGCTGGAAACCGTGGGAATAGTCGCAAGAAATATACCAACTCCAGTTTGT
>JAOEFI010000004.1:23170723-23207065 GCA_034621735.1 Anopheles plumbeus
AACTTCAATGAAGCCATTCTAGGCAACATTCCAAATGGCATAATTTTGCCACAACTCTGACACCGAGCCCACAAACGTGGCCTGCATCCCACAGTTCTTGTGCATCCGCCACGACGACGGAGCACACTGCAGCATTACCATTACCTCAGTCCCACGCACACACCGGCCGCACCATACCACATCATGGGGAAAATTAGTGCAATCACACATAATAGCCGCCCGTGTGCCGGTGCACTAATGCATCTCCACAAATGGGGCCCTGCACGTTCAACAATAGAATTGTGGCTGGTCCTTAACGGCGGAGTCCCTTGATTTTCCAGTTTCAGTATTTTTTTTCCGTGCTCCTTCTGCGAACTCATTACCATTTCTGTGTGCGCGCCACGGTGCCATCACAAACCATAATTTCCATGGCGATGGCAGAATATTAAAAAAAAATGTACGTTTGATTGATCACCCACATTTCCATAATGACAGCTTTCTTTCCGTCGATTTCCACCTCGAAGCGCCATACCAAAAAAAGTAGAATAGATAGTGGAAAAAACGTTTCGATCCACGAGACATTGTTCCGAGGAAATAATGAACGAATAATAGCAGAAGCGCCACAGGATTAATGGGGATTCGCAAGAAAAAAGGAAATGGTTCAATTGTTCAGTTGCCAATCAACCGCTTGTTTGCCACCATTACAATGCAATGGGAACTGCAACAATGAGCCCGCGCATTCTTTGATGCATCGACTAACATCGTCCGCTTTTCCTTTTTCCATTTATCCCGCAGATAATCGCAGCGTTGGCCGTTTCCCTCGGACCACTGGCGGCAGGACTGGGGAAGGGCTACTCCAGCCCCGCCATCGACAACCTGCAGGAGCTGCAGAACGTGAAGCGGGGCAACTATACGCACTTTTCCGTCAACGACCAGCAGGTCAGCTGGATCGCCAGTCTGTCCCTGCTCGGGGCCCTGTTCGGTGGGATGTTCGGGGGACTCGCCATGCAGTACGGTCGGAAGCGCGTCCTCACGCTCATGTCGCTGCCCTTCTCCATCTCGTGGATACTGACCATGTTCGCGAAGTCGGTCGAGACGATGTTCTTCACCGCGTTCGTGGGCGGGTTCTGCTGCGCGATCGTGTCGACCGTGGCCCAGGTGTACGTCAGCGAGATCGCGTCGCCCGACATCCGCGGGTTCCTCAGTGCCATCCAGAAGATTGCCGGCCACTTCGGCATGCTGATTTCGTACCTGCTCGGCGCGTACCTGGACTGGCGCCAGCTGGCGATGCTGATCGCGATGGCACCGATCATGCTGTTCATATCTGTGATCTACATACCGGAAACACCGAGCTTCCTAGTCTTAAGGGGTTGCGACGAAGAAGCACACCGGTAGGTGCCATTTCCTCCCACCAAAGCGATGGGTTTCCCCCACACTTCGACTAACTAGTCCTTCCTCTCTCCCTCTCCCTCTCTCTGCACAGCTCTCTGCAATGGCTGCGAGGGCCACATAAGAATGTAGAGCTGGAGCTCGACACGATTCGTTCGAACGTGCGGACGACGCGGATGAACCTGCTGAACCGGATCGCCTCCGCGACGACGACGCCGGGTACGGCTAACGGTGCAGTAGCAAGTGGTGTCGGTGCGGCAGAAAATGGAACCGCACCGACGATTCCGATCACCGGGGCACCTCGCCGAAGGATTAGCTACTATCTGGAGAAGGTGTCCTTCGAGGCCATCGTCGGGAACGTGAAGTCGGTCCTGCGCAACGCTCGCCTAGTCAAACCGATCCTCATCACGTGTGGGCTGATGATCTTCCAGCGTTTCACCGGTACGTTCCTTGCCCATTAAAAAAAATCAATACACGAATGACTAGAATTACATCCCGAGTTCCTAATGCACTTTTGGTTTTGTTTTCAAGGTGCCAGCTCGTTCAACTTCTACGCCGTCACCATCTTCCGTAAGACGTTCGCGGGCATGAACCCGCACGGGGCGGCCATCGCCGTCGGGTTCGTGCAGCTGCTCGCATCGATGCTGTCCGGCCTGCTGATCGACACGGTCGGCCGCATCCCGCTGTTGATCGTGAGCAGCATCTTCATGTCGCTCGCCCTGGCCGGGTTCGGCTCGTGCGTGTACTACGGCGAGGCGAACAAGCTGCTCGTCGCCGGAGGCGGGGCCCTGGTGGACGAGAGCGTGGCGTCTGGCCAGAACGACTGGATACCGCTGCTCTGCGTGCTCGTCTTCACGGTTGCGTTTGCGCTGGGCATTTCTCCCATCTCGTGGCTGCTCGTCGGGGAACTCTTCCCGCTAGAGTACCGGGCCATCGGAAGCTCGATAGCCACCAGTTTCAGCTACTTCTGCGCCTTTCTGAGCGTCAAAACGTTCGTGGACTTTCAGGTGAGAGCTCCATACCCTACCGGAGACTGCCATTTATCCTCCCTGTTTCTGTCCCTATCGAACGGCTTCCATTCTAACTAATCAACGCCATTGTCCACGTTTTAGTACTTCCTCGGCCTGCACGGGACGTTCTGGCTGTACGCGTGCATATCCTGCGTCGGCCTATTCTTCGTCATCATGGTCGTGCCGGAGACTAAGGGCCGCGACCTAGAGGAGATGGACCCGCGCTACGTGCGAACGCTGACGATCAATCGATGAGACATGGGTACCCACGTAGAATATTTAGTATAGTATTTAAGGTACCGTTGCTTCGCCGCTGTGCGTCATTCGGGCGCTGGCGGCTCTTTGCTGTCATTAGGCAAACTGACTGTGGGGGGTGTAAGGTGCGGTTTTCCTGTTACACATCGGCTCTGCTTCTGGAGACTTCTACAGGTGGCTTGTGGCAGCCCCCCCCCCCACCTTGCCGAAGGTTTTCAACATGGAGACAAGCTTTTGTTTTTGTAAGCTTTGCTCAGCATGAAATCCTGTGCCAGGAGTGGTGGGTAGAGAGGAAGGTTCTGACACCACCAGCGGAGCTGAAGTTCCGAAAGTCAATGCGGAGGAACCTCCAGACGAATGTAAATAACAGTCCGTTCGACGCACAAGTATTAGCAAAGACTAGACGAAGAGAAGTGAGCCACACGGTGAACATGAACATGATCCTGATGAAGCAGGTTCGGAACCTGATCCATTGGCATGCTCCATCCCCGTTGAACGTCGTAGAGCATTTATTAGAGCGTATAGAAACCTGCGATCGAACCTCGGATGTTCCTAGTATCGATCAATGTCGGTTGTTGGTCGGAACTTTTTTATTTCAAAACGGTGCCGACGGTTGATCTTCGGAATGCTTTTAGAGTGTTGGACCGTAGGAAGATTTCCTAGACGAAAGCGACCCAGTAGTGAACCGTAAGCCGTAACCGTGAATAAAGTAGAAACTAGCAACAGAGAGGGTAGTGAAACTCGTCCAATCGATAGAACGAAAGTAAGGAAAAACATCATCTAGAATGCATTCGGCCGAGTCGTGCGCGTCCTAGGGAAGCAGGCGTGTGCGGCAAATTGCCAAGCAAACGCTGCGGCACGTGTGTTCAGGGACGACCGACCGTCACGGACGAGTCCTTAAACGGCAACGAGAAGCCAGACAATAATTTATAAAATAGAAGGAAACAGTTGTAATAGAAAATCAAGAAATTGAGAATAATTCGTAAGCCATCGGAATGGCGGAAAAACGGAAGCAGGTGGTGCAAGACACGCAAAAAGTAGACTCCTCTTCATTGGCCATTCTCCTTGGGAGGAGTGGAGCATCTCGGAACCGGTCCGAACGTAATGCCTGGTGCCCCGGGCACATAACATTATACAGAACTCTCTCTCTATATATATATATATATATATATATATATATATACACATACTGAATCAAACGGCCTGAGAGCTGCGAACCGAAAAGGGTATTTTTCAACAAAAAAAAGAGACAAGTGGATTAAAAAAAGAACAATAAATAATATAATGCTAGAGTACGCTAAAAAATAATTAATGCTTCGTATATATTAAAAACAAATAGCCTGATCAAGATGAGATACGAGAGACAATGTGCAAAAATTCTAACATGAACCCAATTGCTGCAGGGCAAGATCAAGCAGGAGAAGAGAGAAAAAAACACTACGAAACAAGATCAATTATTTGTAAAAACAATATCTACGAACCGTGCGACAAAGTTTTTTAACAATCCACGGAGCATGTAAAATATGCGCATTTCGTTCACGTTAGTCCCCCGTTAACTATGTAAACACTCACAGCGTTCAAGCGTCTATTTCGAATGGAGCCCATCAGGTCGAACAGTGGCACATACTGGTGGAAATTGGAAACCCATTGGTCACAGGGGTGGCGAGCGAATCGTAAAAATCGACATATCTTCCAAACAAGTATCTAACCTATTCCAGTGAAACAATCGTATGTGGGGTTTTTTTTTGGGTGGTAGCGGTTTTCGAATAAGTTATGCTCTCGTTTCACTATCCTTGTAGCGGTACGCGTCGTATCATTATATTTGTGCCAGTTAAATGCTTCAATTCTCTTTCTTTCTCTCTCTCTCTCTCTCTCTCTCTCTCTCTCTCTCTAACTCTTAAAACTCCCGAAAAACTATCTACCTGAAGAAAATATGTGCAAGAATCCTTTCCTACGTACTACACACCAAGTCTGGGCGCCAACGACAGAGGTATATCAATTTTCAATTAGTACAAACTTGATATTAGTAATTGAACTCATTAGGCACATCGTTCTGGTCCCCTAGTTTCCGGACGTTCCCAGAAGGCCCCAACTATATCGTAGAGGAAAGAAAGATATATTAAAGCACACTATTTTGTTAGAGAAAATGATAGAAAATATGGGCTAGCTGCTCCTCGAGTGAACCCCACACCCCTTATTGACCAAAAAAGGACACACGAACACTAACCAACTATCAACACTCGCGAAACTATAAAAACCATATCGTACAAATAAAAAAGAAAACTCGAAACCTCCCCTTCAGTCGCCCCCGTTCCTTGCCCTATCGTTGTCGTTCTCAGCTTCACTAAATACGGCCCTACGGTTGCTATGGATGTTTTAAGAAAGGGTGTTCTTTTTTTAACTAAATATAGGAGAAATAAGAGCAACATTTACTAATCCCAGCAGATATCAAAAACACATCGATCGGACGACGGGAGGGATCGTGACGGCGATCATGACAATAAGAAACGCGAGCATTCAGGGAGAAAACCATGGAAAATGATCCAAAAAAAGGGACACCTACGAACAGCCCTAGGCTAGTTCCAAAGAGCGCGCGTGGATTCACTGTCACTGTCAAAAGCTAAGGACAATAAGTAGAGCAAGACGGTGCCGCTGGAGCAGTAGCAGTAGTGCACTTCAACTGCAATTTGGTACAAGAAACCATTATCGAATCTCTAAGTATAAACTAACTAGCAACGCGCTCCGGTAGTTCTAGCGATCGATAGCTTTCACGAATTGAAGATTTCAAAGAGAAAGGAACACGTTTTAGTATCGGAAGATAAGAGTATTGAAATGAAAAGTATATTGAGGCTGTTCCGAGAAAACAGGAAACGAATCGAATGAAATCATAAAACGACATCAGTTGAAACTACATACTGTGGCGCGCTATTTACAATTCTCCACGCGAAAACCCCCAAAAAGGCCGTTACCAAGTAACGAAACCTATACTGCAGTCCAATAGGATGGAATCATTAGAAGCAGAAAAAAAACGAGTGCTCGAAAATGTTTAATGTATTGTATAATCGTTGCTTTGTCCGTGGAGCATCTGGGGCGAAACACTTCTTCAGCTGGGCTTAGATTACTTATAGAGCAAGATAAGATGCATGTTTTCTAGGATCATTAAAAACGCTAGCAAAAGGATGACTCGTCCGAGCGTGTAGTAATGCGTGACGGGAATGAATGCGAATGATTTTAAACTATACAATTACTGCAACGTTGCTTTAATCGAAGCATATAGTGACTTACGTTAGCTTTTGTCTCGACCGTGAGTGCATAAGGCTTTGTTTTAAGTAGATTCGGCTTTGCCTAATTTTCCAAGTCCCTCAAATCAATAGCAAGTAACTCTTTACTTAGATGCGGAAAGGAGCGATAGGAAACCTGTTGAGTATTTTGCAACAGTTCACTCCTGCAAGCGGTACTTATCTTCGTTCGTAAAGTCTTCATCAATTATTGTGCGAACTTGATTTTAATTTTATGCAAATAAGTGGCAATCGAACTGCAATGCAATAGGTGTTTATTTTATTTTAAGCATTATTGTAGTAAGTGGTAGAAACAGAAACTGATTTTAAACACATCTTTCCTTACAACCAAACTAGTTCGTTTTATTAATTTTGTTTTATGTTTTGCTCTTGCTGCATCGACATCCGTTTTATTTTGGTAATCTATGTTTTACATTCTCAATGTATTGTTTTGCTGCGTTTGGCACGCTTATTACCCATTTGCGTTTGTAATGTGCTTTGCTGAAAGAAAAATGTGATGGAGCTAACGGTTTGCGGAACTATAAAAAAATGCAAAAATTCTAAAACCAATTACAAAACAAATAAATAACGCATTTAACATAAATAGGCAAGGAAACTTACTAGACTTTCTTCTAGCGTAGCATGTCGATTATGATAGAAATTAGGTCAGTTTTTTCTACAACGAGAAAATATATAGAACAGCCAGACTGCACAGTAAGGCAGTTGAAGGGAAGAGTTCCACAGGCGAGGGCAAGGGCGAGAGAGAAAGGGAACCCGACGCAAAAGGACAAGGCCAACGAAAGAAGGGAAAATCATTCGTCAATATCGAAATCATACCGAAACTCCAAGAACGTAGCTTTAAATGTGACAATAAAAATGATAGTCGTTTACTACTTAGTAAATTACAACAGCGGCCATTGGGCAGAACACAAATACACACAAACACACACACACGTACATAGTAGTTTGATATTAAAATCAATCTAATTAACCTTAGCCAAATGGAAGTAAATGCTAGATGCCAGAGAAGGGACACAGGACACAAACCGAGCGAATCCGGGAGGGAAAACTCCGTTCGAAAACGTTACGCACAGCGGGAGGGAAAATCGACGTCACACACGGAGCAAGCATTAGAAACAATCTATAAAAACTGTTTTCAATAAACACAATTTAAAATGTTCGTTACCGTCAACACTGTTGCTGAGTTTACTTCCCCCATTGACTTGGGTTCCCATTTGTCCTGCCAGTTGTTTGTTACTTATTTATCGGACCATAAACAACGTTTCCGCTTGGATTAAACTTCGCCGGACATAAGTTCAGCGAGCGGGCACAGAGATTAGTTAAACGTTACATCAGTACCATACAAGGTAAAGTTAGCGCTCAATCAATTGCTCTTCTTCGAGAGACATAACAAAAAATTATAGCAAACCCGTGTTCAACAATAAAATTGTCTTTTTGCGGATACAAATTGAATCTTATAGAGCAAAGGCAGGAAAGGAGATTTAAACTACAAAGAAATAGTAGCAGCTTATTATAGTGATGAAGAAAAATAAAAGGAAATCTGTCTAACAAATTGTGAACGGGACAATACCAAAACGGTAACGAACGGAACATATATCCAGCTGTTTTCTAACGAATGTTGATTCCATAGTTGGTTTGATTTTTTATAAATGTTCGCCATGCGAGAAGGCCTGAAATTTCAATGCGGAAACCAAGAACTCAGCTCAAAACAAGGGCAAAAATCCAACAAAAAATAAATTCAAACGCCAGTGGCCGTACTATGCGTATAAAATTTGCGCAGATGAACACGTTACACCAACAACAATACAACAATGTCGTTAATAAAATACGTTTCATAGCGCCGGGAAGGCGGACAAGCGTGATTTTGCACGTTCTTACGAGAGGACGCTGCAGTTTGTAATTTACAACTCGCTACGTAAGGCAGGATTAGCTAAATTTCCACACTCTAACGCGAAAAAGCTATTTGAAAGAAAAAAATAAATCCAAAAGATGAAATTCATCATTCCCAGATAAAGAATAAAAAAATCCATTGAACAAAAATTAAGATTACGTGTATTTATTGCTGCTTATGTTGCTACCTTTGTGAAACTTTTTGTCTGTTCCTACACTGCAGTAAGTATTTGCATGGTTAGTAGTAAATTCATATAATCAATTACTATACTTCTAACCATATGTTTTAATACTTAAAGTACGAAGAAAATTGATAAGTATCGTTAGTAGACGGGGATAGTAGAAAGGGTTCAGTAGCCTGATGACCTTGAGAGAGGATCATCATTCTCGTCATGGGTAACCGAAATTATGAAGAAAACGACGCCCCACCCGGGATGGGGCATAATGTATTGCGCTACGATAGACTTTCCAGTTGGACTTAAGCATTGTTCACATTTGTTTCGCTTGTCCCTCTAATTAGCTGCTGGACAGAAGCGATCCGCCGGTAACAGGATTACTTGACATACAGACGTGACGTAAGGTCCCAACTCGATCTCAACTAGCTTTCGCAACACACCTTCCTATCGACCGACAACAAAAAGAACCAATGGCTAGCATACACCTGGCAGTAGTACGGTTATTCAACAGTCCCCAACCCTAAAGAATCGAGTGTGTATTGCTCAATAGTTGCAATGAGTAGAAACTAGTAACGCTCCTCCTTTCAGTCAGTCTCACCCAACAGGTGTGTGTCCGCAACACATGTAGGAGGTTATAAAACAATTTCCCATCCTGGGACAGAACAGCAGTACTCGTGGAGTGGTCGACCAGTGCACTAGACTACCGGAGATACCGCTGGAAGGAAGGGTATGATTCATCCGACGCGCGTCCTGCAGCTCGCCAAGGAGAAGAGTCAGCAGCTGCTCTCGCTGGACTCGGAGAAGTTCACCAGCAAGCTGGACAAGTTTCTTACAGCTTACCAAGGATACAGCAAGCTGAAGCCGAAGATTTTCCCCAAGCGGATGTCGGCCATGTTCCCGTCGCATGTGGTGGTAGAGGCCTGCGACGACCACATCGATCGGCACTTCCATCCCGGCTTTGGGTCGACCGCCTCCCTGAAGCGCCATCAGATGGATTGGTCCGAGAAGTATCAACGCACACGGCCGGGGTACGCGGAAACCACGACGACAGAATCGGATTGCTCCCGACGGCTACAAATAGGGACCGGCACCGAGGCGCAGGACCGACGGAAGTCCTACGGAGGATCAAGCATGGGGCGTGGGAGAAAACCGCACGCGAAAAGCCCGCGCCGGATGGTGCTGCGAGCAACGAATGCACCGAAATCGTCGGCCAACATACTGTGCTCCTCAGTGCTGCTCACGTACCGGGAAGGACTTTTCTACGACGCGAGGCCAACTCGGACACATCGCGATAGGAACTGTACCGATGTGTAGCGTGTCCAGATGTTCGTTCCTTTGCTCAGTCGGTTTACGTTACATTCATACATTTGTGTTCAAATTATGCACCGAGTTTATATCATTCATTTTCGTTCACTGTTTTGGTTTTAAGATTTATTCGGTAAGGTGTAAGTGTTCATTGTGTTTGTGAAATAATAAAGTTCTATTTATTACAACTGTTATTTGGATGTGTGCAAAATTAATGTGTTTGTGTACCTAACGTAGATCTTGAAGAGTTTTACCGTCTTTAGCGTGGAATGTGTGTTGTTTCATCATTGGTACACTGCAGTCGTTTAGAAGCCATTGCAAAGAAAAATATCAATAATATAGCAAACGTGTATGTAAAAAACATTGAAAAACAAGTTTCCTTACCTTCGCCATCGTTCAGCTTCAATGTGGGCTCCCGATTAGATTTCCGTTAAGCTACGGTGACAGGTTATCATTTGAATAATTTTCTGCCAGCGTTCCTTGATCCGCGTAGTCGGATTTTGTATCCGTTCGCTGCTCCTTGCCGGGGAGGTATAATTGAATTGCCATCGCTGGGTGCGAAAACATTTTCCATCCTCGTACTTTTCGCCGCCACTGGAAGCAGGGATGTAAAAATATTAGCATGTTGTTGAAATGCGCGTGACGTCCTGAATATCGTGCTTCTTGCGATCTCTGCGTTATAAAAGGTCCACCCTAGGTTGGTTTGGCATCAGAGCTCTCGGGTACTTCACGGTAGCAGGACCACATTTTCGGCAGCAGCAGCAGCATCATCAGTAGCACCAGTGTTGGTTACCATGGCGAAGATAACGCTTGCGTTTCTGCTGTCCTTGGTAGCCTACTTCGCCTACTACACAATCACTAGTGACGCCCAAGCGGTCGGCTCGCTCGCCATAAGCGCCAGCCACGAAAATTCACGAGGCCCCAGTTCGTCCTCCA
Source organism: Anopheles plumbeus (assembly GCA_034621735.1). Lineage (NCBI taxonomy): Eukaryota > Metazoa > Arthropoda > Insecta > Diptera > Culicidae > Anopheles > Anopheles plumbeus. The sequence goes on from JAOEFI010000004.1 coordinate 23,180,963, forward strand.
TCATCGGCGGAGCTGGCAACGAGCTGTTGAACAAACTGCCCGCCGCTCGGATGAGAAAGCCGAAAGCGTTCCGAGACCGAGCTGCCCGTATGCTTGGCTACGGCCGGCCCGGGAATCAGGCGTACCGACGGCTGGCACCGTTTCCACCGGGAACGGCGGAACAGGCCGCCGACGATGGGTCATCGATAATCGGCGACACTGGCAAAGGCGAACAGAGGATTTACTTCCTTGCCGGACGCCGGACCGACGCCGGTGGATCTTTTCTGGATGATGACGACGAAGACGGTGAGGGAAATGTGGCAAAACGGTACGACGATTACGGCCACATGCGGTTCGGGAAGCGGGACGGCGAGGGCGACCAGTTTGATGACTACGGCCACATGCGCTTTGGGCGATAAGGTGTGAGTGTAGTGTTTCGTACCCAGTCAGAACCAGGAGCAGTTGAAATGTGTGTAAAATAAAGGACGACTTGTATTGTTTGTACGGTTACTGCGATGCTTTGGTTAAGTCAAATAATGAAAAAAACACTAGAAAAGAAATAAAACTACTTTTCTCTGTAAAATTTTGTTTCTCTGTTAATATGGCACTAGATAAATCACCCCAGTAGTTCGGTAATAAATTGCTTTCTCGCATCAAACGTACTCGTCGATTTTATTCAAAGTGTGATGGTACAAATTTCGATTGAATTACGCACTATAAAATGTAAAATCTTCATTCGATTACAAAACAGTGTCGTTGATGTTGAAAAATATTCTACGTGTTTTTTTTCTGGAGATCGCGTAAATTTCTCCGTTTTCTCCCTGCTTCCGCACGGTGCGGACCACATTCACCAACTGAACAACAATTACGTTCGCGTTACGTGAACGATAACGCACGTAATCCTATAAACCCGGAAGAAGCGAAGGAAGAAGCACAGTTACTGATGCAGCAAATAGTAATGAATAATTTAAAGGAAAAAATGAATGACTTCTGAAGTCGCCTGCCGACGATGTCGCTTTCGACTAGCTTTCGAATTTAAGTTCTAATTGTCGTTACTCGTTCGCAGCTTTGAATGCGAAACTTCCGCCGTTTCCCATCCTTAGCACGCGCGTTACTGTACCGCCTTGGAATAAGTGTTTTTTGTATATGTACACGAACAACCACAATCGTATTTGATTTCGATTTTCTTCCACTTTTTATTCTTATCTGCAGTGTACTGATGTCGTAATATAAATGTATCCAAGCATAGCCTTAACTCAGTTCCCTGTTTCTCCTAACAAACTGACTGGCATGTTGTTCGATTGTCTATCAACAATTGCTTAATGCGCGCTGGCTATTTATTGCTTAAATCTTTTACACGCTAAATGTATGAGAAACGTAACAAGGAGCAGTAAAATTAGCTGCAACAAAAAAACAGTTCTTTTGCAATCCAATGTTCTTTTTGTTTTTCTTTGTCTTGTGGCATTTCGCGATAAACTTTCCCAACAAAAATACAACTAGAGTGGAAAATCTTGCGTGTCACCGTGGCCGTTTACTCCTTTTTCGGATGAACGTCAGCCATGGTGTCCGTCTCGTCGTCTCCACCTGCCTCGTTCTTCGGACGCGTCCACTTGATCATCGTTTCCGGCGAGCGGTAGAGGAACATCAGTTTCGCGAACAGGTCTTCCTCCAGTGTGAACTCGCACGACTCACGCACCAAATAGATATCGAGACAGAGCTGTACCACCCGATCGACGTAGGGGAGATCCTCAAACATGATCTTGGAGCTGGCACCGGAGAATATGCTTGTGCGCAGCATTCGCGAGAACACGAGAATCATTGTCGAGTAGATGCCGATGATACTGAAAAGCGAAAATCAATTTGTTAGCGTCTCTTTACATACACAGTAATCGATATCCGAAACCTACCCTCCTGCAGCTATGGAGCTGATGGTGCTAGGGAAAATCTTGTCGTTGAACATATACATCACCAGATAGTTGCTACAGTCGGCGTATGGCAAACGAGAGAAGTACTTTTCGTACAGTGTATCGTTGCAATCTTCCCGCATCTCCCACCAGGTGATCGAGGGCTGATTCTCGCTCAGCAATCGTCGCAGCCTCAAGCTTCGGAAATTTTCTTCGTCTGTGTCAGCTATAACGTTTAACATAAATAACCAATTACATGTTGTATTCTTTTAATTTAAAATCGAAATTTCAATTGAGCTTCGCCAATGTAATTGCACTCACTGTAGGCATTTTTCACCAGTTGATGGATTGCCCGCACAGAGCCACTGTTTTGCACGCGCAGAAACTTCGGCATCAGGTGTGGCAGGACAGCGACTTCGGTGATGTTATCGGAGAGCATTGCGATCAGTGCATCACGGGCAGACCCGACACCAAGCTCGTACTCTTGCTCTTCCGACACGACACCTGGGTTTTCCTTCGAGTGTGACCGTCGGCTGATCGTGTACCGGAAGCGACAGGTGAGATTCGTGTCCGATTTCAAATCGTTTATCAGTCGCATCTTGTCGGGCGGGGAAATGTTCCAGATGGAAGTGGAGCTGATACCGAGCTTGACGGCAGCAACGTCTGCCGGTTCGTAGTTGGAAAGGAACGTTAGCGCCGTTCTTTCGGTCGCGTACGGTGCCGTAAAATTGCTCCAGTTGTTCTCCGTTAGCCTGAAAGCAAAACGTTTCATATCAGCTTTTGTAGGTTGTTGCGCTACATGCACATAACATAATGCATATTATAGTAGTCTATATAGAAAAGAGAATAGACAATAGTCTATAGTTGACTTAGAATAGACGCGTTTTGATTACACCTGAAATTATCTACGGACAGAGAAATATACAGTCCACTAAATCGAAAAGACAAAGGTAACACAATTTCATTTCGATTTTGAAAAGGTTTTCTAATAAATGTTAATCGAAAGAAATCACTCATACTTAAAGAGCCTTCCGAATACCGAAACCCACCCGTGAATATTGTTATTCTGCGCACTCATAACGTATACTGGCTCGTACGGTCCGATGCGGAATGTTACGGACACATCGAATGGTATGTTCGGCTCACCGACTGCATTGCTGAATGCAAACAGTGCCAGCGGGAACCAAATCAGAAAGATGATGCCCAGCATCATGCCGCCGCCCATCAGATACTTCACTAACAAGCCCTTCTTCTGTCCGCGCGGTGCTGGCAGGTCTTCCTCGAGCTGCCGCATACACTTCAGCTGGTACACGTTCGAGAAGATGTCCTCCATCTTCAGCCAGTCGAACAGTGTCATCGACGTGTCCGTCCAGATCCAGTCCATCAGAGTGCGCAGTTCGAACAGGAACGGTACGGTCATAAACAGCTTGAACCCGGTAAAGTTCGCCATCGTGAAGCCCTTCGTGAGGAAGTTGCCGAGGATGCGCGCCGGGTAGCCGCACCGGATTTGGTAGGCCGAAAAGAGCAGATAGAAGCACTTAATTATGTAGTACACGATTGGCGGGGTGGTGGCGTTGAAGCTGCGTTCCGTCGTGCCCGGCAACACGAAAAACATCCACACGTGCAGGCCGACGATGAGGAAAAACTGGAACAATATCTTGCCGGTGATGTTTTTGCGCAGGTACAGCGCCCGGTCGACTACAATGAGGAAAAACTGGATGATCAGCATCAGCAGAAAGGTGACCGGGACGCGGTTCTCCTCAAAGTACGAAAGCACGCCACCATCTCCTTCTTGTGTCTGGAACAAAAAAAGATGATTGATAGGATTACAAACAAACAAATATAGAAACGTCGTGCCGTGTTCTATTTCGTAAGATACTTACCCCAAAGGACGAAAAACCGAACAAAATAACGAAAAAGTTGATGAAATCGCACAGAAACATGTATCCGTACACGTCGGCCGTTTTCCGTGACTGCCGGTCGAGAAGCTGGATAAAGAAGGCCTTCAGGGAGGCCGAGTACCTCAAGAATGATTGCTTCACGATCTGAACGAAGTACCGTTTCTTCGATTCCGGTTGGATGGAAACACACAGCTGATTCAAGTCATCTGGTGACCCAGTCCGACCCGGTTGTTCCTCCACTATCACGCCAGCTTTTTCATCGATTTTCACCATTGACAGGCCGGTCACCTCGTCCGGTTGTCGGATCTCAAAAGTATCCTGCCTAGAAATCACACAATCAAGAAAATAAACAGACGACATTAGCATTTTCCTCTCGAATAATCGTAACTGCGCGAAGTGAACGGTTAACTTAAAACAAGTAATGGCAAACTTCATTACCACAAGCTATTCCGATGTACGAACACCTTCACCATGGTGTATGGAATTTTTTCGAGAGGGGGAAACCTACTATCGCTGTCAACATTCTCATCCGAAAAGTATTTTTGAACGAAGTGCAATTTTAAAAACTCCACTACAGTTTCTCTTCGAGATCTTCGGCCTTGTAATGCGGATGTGTAAAAAGATTATTAGGAATAGCCAAAACATATATTTTTCTTTGTTCCATACCGCGATGGCGTAGAGCAACAGATCTCCTATGCGCATCGTGGAGAAGGCGCAAATAATCCAAACGATGGTTTCTTTCTCATAAAATGGGGCAAACGAAAGATATAAAAATTGTTTAACAACAGGGAGAAATACACAATAACATACTAACTACTAACGCAGCGTACTATCAGAGGGCTCGAAGAGGATTAACTGAACTTACTTCTTTTCCTTCTCGTCAGCCAACGCCATCAGCGTCTTGGCATGTTCGTCGTTCGGGTCGACCTTGTAGATGCCCTCCGTGAGCGCTGGTTCCTCCGTCGGATCCGCCTTCCACAGGCCGAGCGACTTCAGGATGAAGCGATGGCAATACAGCATCAGCAGCAATATGAGATCATACGTCGCGTAGCCGTTCTTTCGCTCGATGCCAAACAATCTTGCTACATGGAACGGCTGGTTCGAGGGAATCGGTGTCTGGTTCCACCAGAACATCTCGAACTGGCCGATGCATTTGATCAGCACCACCATCTGCGTGTAGGCGATTAGCATCGTCCAGAAGGTTTGCGTGGGACGTGGGAACGTCAACGTTCCCCAGATCAACGCCATCAAGGGTAGGGGAAGTGAGAGCAAGCTGGCAGAGTTGACCTAGAAGGAAAAGTGATTTAGAATTAAAAGCCAAAGGATTAGGAAGTTTCAGTCAGGTCGCTTGTTAGCCTGGACATGTCTACCATACCTGATTCATGAATACTACGAAGAAGCATATAAAATCGGTATGCGACATGATCGCGTACCACGCCGCTTGGAGTAACTCGACGATGACGGAATGCTTTCGAGACGTGAAATCCTCCTCCGAGCTCACTTCATCCAGCGTGCGTTTGATGGCATCCGTAGAGCTGGCATCGGTTTTGCTAAAGATACGCAAGATGGCATTCGGTAAATCATGCCACAAACAAGAAATGAAAGTTCGGCAATCGAAAAACATGGCCGTGAACATTTCTATGACATATTTCATGCTTTCAACATTCCTTCGTTCTATTATATCGAAAAAAGGAGGAATTTTAATCAATTTCTAGTCAAGAACCATATTTTGATTCTACAACGTTTCATGGATTGGACAAAGGTTAATAAATATCAAAGAAACCATCATTCACCATTTGCAAGCATTGAAAATCAAACCATATATGTTGTGTGTTAATTTTTTGCAATTTGTGTAAGTTATTAAAATAATCCATCGGTTAGAATTTCAGGTGACTAAGGTGCTCTACAAAAAAATCTTACATAAAGAAGTGCGTCCAACATGAAAAATTTTGGGTAAACGATAATTTTGAACGAGTGTGCCGCCTATATACCAATCCAATTGTCGCTGTGCCAGACAATCGAAATCTTGAAACTCGAGGACACGAAATGATGGATGGGTGGAGTTTGTGTGAACAGCCGAAGGGCTTCAGTGGTCAAGAATGAAGGATGCTTCTGCTTGTTGGACGTGTGAGCATGTGGTACGAGTGGGTGGGCAGTTGGGAATGGGTGCATGCATGTGCCAGCAATGCAAGTCCGTGTTCTCTGTGTTTGTTGTGGGTGTGTGTTGCACGAACGGAATGGAAGTACCTGTCCAGTGTATCATTGGAATAGTAGCGGTACGGTATCCCATCTTCGTACAGGCCCCGTTCGGGCGATGGTGCCGAGATGAGGATCTCAGGAAGTAAACTAGTACTGCGCCTACGGTGATATGTATGATTCATGGGTTGTTTCACGGGGTGCATGTTTAAAGTCGTTCGAAAAACATATGCATAAAACCATTGAACTAGTTCATAAATACAAAACCATAAACTGATATCTAGAATACGTTTTGAATAAATACGTAGAACAAAAGCGATATAAGTTCATTACAAAACAATACAAAAACGAACAGCGGGACCAACCTTCCCTAATCGAACCAAATAGATGAAGTCATACGAAATCAATTGGATAGTTACATGTTACAAAAAAATAAAGCAACTACCATAGATCAAAAGAACGAGTGTGCAAACGTTGGTCGATATTTTAGGCACTAAGAGAACATCGACCAAAATTACAACGTCGTGTAAGCGCCGCTGCGTCGTTGTCGATACTTACTCATCCTTGAGTGGATCTTTACGGCTGATCATCGCCAACGCGGCTCCCAATCCACTCACAGTGTGTAGTCTGGGTGAAGCATGGAGGGGATGAGAAACTGATCAAACAGGACATTCGCAAGTCTGTGTGGGATGAAGCACACTGCATGTGCACTATACCACACATTTTCAGTATTCTTGTGTTCAAGAATGCAAGAAGGACCAACAGTTTAATGTACATTAATGTACAGATATGTACAGGCTATGTGAAGCTGATACTAAATGTACTCGGCTATTCTACTGTATCTACAACGCAAAGCAAGCGTTTTGAAATTGAACATACTACACACAAATTTCAGGAAAAATAAACAGTGCTCGTTTTTAACTTATCTGTCGCACTGACATCTTTGGAATCAAGAGTGAGTAGTATTTAATATGTCATGGCAATGTATAGTCAACAAAGGCACACCTCCTCTAGTGCGTCTTTTTTTAAACATTGTCCTTTTTTTTAATATGTGAGTCCTGCTCAATGAAGTAATGAGTCAACAAGTAGCTGCTACTCGCTTATTGGATATTTTCAATGATTGGATGGTATTTAGTATTACCCTTGGTCGGCCTGCTGTACTAGCGCAGAGCAGTCCTGTGAGTCACGCAACGTATTCGGTTTCGGTTCACTGATGGCAGCAACGGTGGTGTTCGGTTGCGTCGTGTCGGAGGCTGTTATGGCTGGCGATGGTGGAACCGTCTCCGGTTGCGGTTCCGGTTGGTCAGTGGGGTTGTTAGCGTTACTACTGTGTACATGTCTACTGATGAAGATGGGCGAACCGGGACGAGACAACGAGTGATTACTGCTACACGAGTTCGGACTCTGTGCCCCGGACAGCGGTGTTGTGGTACTACTACTGCTGCATTAAAACGGGGGAGTAAAATGAAAATCATAATAATAAACGGAACCACTACGGGTAGGCGATGTACATGGAAAATTCAATGAAACGACACAGGACGGCACATTCTAGAATGTCTAATGTAGCGGAAGCCTTACTAGTGAAGCCAATTATCCTTGCAACATTTGAGCGCGGGTGCCATGATGTTGAATTACCGGCTACTACGGTTAGTTTGGCTACATCGCTCCACCGGGGTTATTTACAATCAAATCGGTTATCCTTTCTGATCGAAGCACTACCCAAACCAACAAGACCAACAACGCTTCTGTGATACTATTGCTTCCTTCAACACCTACCTTCCCGATCGCGGTATGTAGTGTGTCCAGACACCATCGTTGTCGCGAACGCCAACCCCGAAGCCCGGAGTTTCCTTCAGAACCTGCTTCTCGCGGGTTAGCACGCGCATCACGTACCGGTAGTTGCGGGAGGCTCGATGCAGCCGCAACGTAAGCGAACCGATAGCGCCGGCCAAAAACGCTGGTATCAGCGCCAGACCAGCGAGGGAAAATTTGCTCTTCTTTGCTTCGGGTGGTGCCTTGTCACCGTCCACCTCATCGTCATCGTCGCTCAGTAGGCGGACTTCCTCGTCCGTTATCGAATGTCTAGCGTGCATTTCCTGATTACTCGGACCCGCCTGTTGATCGTCAGGCTCTTCCGTTGCGGTGGTCGGTTTGCGCTTCCGTGGTCCCTAAAAATAGTGACAAAGTTAAAGCAACGGTCTTACAAGATATAATCACTTCTGACGGTGAAAATGAATGTAGCTGGAATTGGAAATTGTATGCAAATCTTTCGCTAGATTTGCAACACAAGCGAATTACACGACAGTTAGGCGGTACTTGTGCAGCTTTGTATGCGAATGGCGAAAGAGGAAGCCTGGTACCTTATAGTTCTTCCTCTGCAGTACCAACCGATAACTTCTAGTTCCCTAGCGAACCCATCAAAGCAAATGTAATATACAGCAAAAAACTTGTCCTCTCCAGTAAAGGTAGACGAACCACCCTAACGCTACCGGTACCAAGATTCGAAGATGAAACCACAGGTGAAATCAACCGTCCCGCATGAAGGAAAGATCATAGGGCGAGAAGGATCACTTGTACTTAGTACAAGCAGATTTGAGTGGGTATGCATGAAAACTATAATACAAAATGATGCCGGCTAATAATTATGAGTTCGAGTGGGCGCATGAAGCAATAGCAGCAACAAAATAATCAAAAGACAATTTAGTCTTAGTATCGTAGAGACTCATTTGTGCACCTGTGGCAGACTATTATTATTCTGACATTCATTAGATCGTTCCTTTGCTAACTGCATTAATTTCATTGTTCTTTTTAAGATAAAAAACATTTCAAGGCAAAAAGCAGAACATATGTATGAAAACTATAAATGTACAACATTGAAGTACACTGGAACGATGTCATTCGAATAAAATCAAATCAAGTACATGCACAAATTACTTCAAACATTTTGTATCAATTTCCTAAGCCAATCCTAGAACATTGCAACAACTAGTCAAAAAATCGAAAAACCAACTATGGGAATAAAAACATGAAAAATTCACATGTTTCTTATACTGGAAGGCAATTTTAAATTTCAAATTTCAGTTTTAAAAGTAAAGCACACGGTGGAAAATGATACAAAGATGGAATAGCAATGAATTGAGAAACGGAGGGGATGTAATACAGCCCAATGTAAATGTGTTGCACAATGGAAACAATAATGGATAATCTAATGGACCGTATTAAATAAAATTTCAATATGAAAGCAGTTAAAATGAATCTAGTACAGGAAAACATTAAATATGAAAACGATTCTACGGCGAGAAAGAAAAACGAAAAACATAACGCAAAACTCACTGAATGAGCATGACGTGGTAGTGGGTCGGAAATGGCGGACCGTTCCGGTACGTAATCGTCGGGATCAGCCGTGGCTTTGAGCCCTCGATCCCCGGCAGACGAGCCTCCTTCGCCACCATCCCCACGTCGGGTAAGGATCGGCGACGAAAGACGTCGTTTGAGGGGTCGATCCGATGCTTCTTCGGCGGGAAGGACGCTACGCGCCGGTTCTGCCCTGCTAGTGTCGTCGTCGGCACCGTTGCGCTTTCCGTACGTAAGCTCGTAGATTTCCCGGTACCGTTGCTTTCGCAATTGTGCTGCCAGCTAGTGTTCCAGCCATCGCAAGAGATTTGTGGCAGTGGTGGGTGTTTTTTTTTAAATTGCAACAAAATGATGCGGTGCAAGAGTATCAGCATAGTGTTGGTTAAGAAACGCACAAAGTACAAAACATATCGAAACGAATGATTGTTTTACAGGCAATAAGAAAACAAATTATCCGTAGATTGTTTGCGGTTTGTAGTGCACCAAAGTTCGATGACATTGAGGGCCAAAATTAAAGGAAAAAAAATTGAACGAATATAGATTGAAGTTCAGTTTTGAGCGACACATAAAGGACCCTTTTGTTTCTAGTAGAAACTCATTCAGAATAGAGACAATTGTATATCTGAATCTAACAAATTTGTTAAAAACAAGTATCATTTTTCGTTATTTGTCAACAATTCAATATATGAACAACCACATAAAATAGTCATGAACAAATAATTAATTTCACCTATAAGCATAAAAAGTTTAACATTCCAAATGATAAAAACATTTGTCGGAAAATAATAATAATAAAGTGCAGCAAGAAATCGGTGGAACAAGAACCAATCATAACCGTGAAATGAAGTCGAATCCTCTTTTGCTTTTGCCCTTCGTAATTCTATCCTAAGTGCAAATAGTGTATTAGCGATCGGCCTGACCTCCTTGATCGATGACCCACATTTAAGGTTCTGTCCCTTGAAAGCTTACCCGTCCGAGTGTTAATCTGTGGCTGAGGCGCCGTGCCTTTGGCGATTTTTCTTCCAAATCGTCTTCCAAATAGTCGCGTTGCTCGATCATTTCCAGTTCGAACTCTTGCTCCACTTCTTCAAACATGTAGTAATCTCCGGATCGTATCGCTGAAAAGAGCATGTGCAGTGTAAAACGAAGAGATGAATTAGAGAATATTAACCAACTCGTAGAAAGCCTCGATCTAACGAAGAAAGCTATAGTACGCTTATTTTTTGCAAATACAATGTGTATAAGACAGTGGACAAAGATCCCTTGCCGGATATCCCTTAACCGGATCTTTGTGTGCATCGAGAGAACTTATTTTGAATTGAAAATGATGTAAATCATTCTATATTATACCTGAACCCGAAGAATTAACGAATACTGATTGACAAGCCCCGGACGAGGAATCTTGGTGACGATGAAATGACGGTACTAATAATACCAATGCATTTCGCTTAAACTATCAAAATCTAATTAAGCCATATTGTGCTAAACCTCTATGCTTCGAAGGTGTGATGAAGAAGCGTCAATTGTGTGGGCCAATTGAACCGAAATGAACCCCAAAACTCGTTTAGTTTTAATTATAATCACAAGTATAGTAATAAATCTTCGTGTCGAGTGGAGGTGCTCTGTTCCTACAGTTTATCCAACAGGGGTAGTGCTTGAAGTTCAGACACGATAACTTAAATGGGCATCTCGGCTTGTGAAACTTTACATAACTTTAAGTTAGTGCGCAGCTTAACAGCCCATTAGGCAAAAGAGAAACAGAAGCATTAGAAAAGCGTATTTCCTCAAAGATATTGCAGAGGTGTGTGCATGTTAGAGGAAGCAAATGAAAAGCGATATCGTGTCGTGATAGAGAAAAGTGGGTGAAACAAAAACGAATCCTGACCATCGACAGAAAGTACCCAAATGTTTAGTCACAAATGACCACGCAACGAACATTGTTTTGGTACACGGAACAGTGACTGTTATCTCTCCCCCAGGGGTTAGTAAGCGAGTGGAAACTGCAATTGACCAGAATTATCCTCCACCCCCGATTTCCAAAGAAACTAAAACGAAAAGCATTAGAAGGCAGTCGATAATCGAATCTGAGGGAGAGTATAAGCCAGCAAGGCTCTAAGGAGGATAAACAATGCTCCGACAATGAGTACGGGGTGGCTGGGAAACAGAATAGTAAAACTACGGATGCGAGGATATTGGAAACTGCTTTCCGTCCTCCGTGTGTCCGTCTGTTACCCGTTGGTCTGTGTTCCGATATTTTGCGCTTCAAACTCGACCTATTGTCGACAGAATCTATAACAAGAAAGAAAGAAAACAAAATCGATGGTTGAAAATGTAAAGAAGGCAGTTAAAAGGCAACTTAGCCAAAAAGGAGATATGATGCTGGTAGTGTGGCAGATAATCGTGCGTTTAGAATAAATGTAAAATAGTAAAAAAAAACAGGCGAAGAACAAAGGCATGATCAATAGTAAATAGAAAGAAATCAATTAATGTTGGCGGCTGCATATCTGTTCAACTTATGCGGAAGAAGATCCGCGGGTTGGTTGATGCACACGGAGCAAAGGCTATATACTGCGTTGTTGTTAAAATATGTACAGACGTTAGTATCACGGTTGAAAATCACTTAGCGCACCACGAAGAGTTGGTCCATGCACGTAGCATAACGACTGCTTGCTGGGTTTATAATTGGTTTACATTCAGTAGTGTAGCGTTATAAAAATAATTGACAGAATATAAAATAGACAAGAATACAAAGAGAAACGCAACAGTAATGAAATTAGATTTATTTGTTGCAGTATTTACAGTTGTAGTTGAAGTACAAATTGTTCTCTAATTCTGCTATGAAACAGCTTAACGCTACACCTTACCTTAGGATGACTTCGACGAGTAGGGATTTCTATTGCAACCATGTGCTGTTATACACTTTGATGCAGTTATGCACATCTTCACGTAGAAAAAGTGATCGAATTGAAAAGGAGGTGCGAACTAAAAGACGAAAGCTGCAGCGTGTGAGAGTGTGGAGAATTAAATAAGATATCTGTTCTATCCACTAACAGGTAAGCGACACAGAGCAATCAATTTTAGTAAACGGAATTAAATTTAAGGAGTACAATATCGAGACGACGAGAAAAAAAACAACGGCACGGGTACGGACATAAAAAGTTAAACGAAGAGCAATAATTACACTCATGGTGGGACACGGGCGAACGCGACCGGGCGGAACGGATCGAGTCCCGTAGACCTGCTTCCCCAACCGGCCCCCAGTAGCTGCGCGATCGAGACCTTCTCCGCGATGTGGTCGGGCCGCCGTTCGCAGTTGTCATTACCTCGTCGTACCGGGTATCATCATCTACGAACAGCGACACCAGGAAACTGGACCGACGGCGCGCTCCACCGACCGCCTCGCCGCCGGTCAGTTCATCCGGCAGGCCCGACCCCGATCCCATGCTCGACAGGCGCTGGTGGCGATGTTGAATTGGCGCGAAGGTAGCCGAACGCGGTGAGCGGGGCGAGCGCGGTGAATGTTCATTGTCCCGAGCAGCATCCTAAAAACAATGACAACTGTTACGATTCTTTGCTAGACCATTATACTGAAACTATTCGTGTTCTTTCAAACTAAACACATTATGCGCATCGGAGGTTCAATGTTTAAGATTACTTCGTTGGTCATGTAGGAGGCGGGAAGCACTCGATGCTGCACCTTTGGGCTGACCGTAAGTTCAGGATTGGCCGGCCAGGATACCGCATTCAAGCTTGACTGGCGGCGGTGTTGTCGGGCCTGCAGAGTCGCCTTGGTCGGCGGCATCAGTGTGTTTGTACTAACGGGTACCAACGGTGGAACGTTGGTGTATACGGGATGTTGATCTTTTTCGAATGGAGGCGGCGAAAATACGGGAAAAGTGTCGTCGGGACTGCACACGCGTGCCATCAAATCATTCGGCGAATCGAACGACATCCGTTGCGGATCCAAGTAGGCGTCCAGCGATACGGTCATCAGCGCGGAACTGGGAGATGGTACCTACGGTTTAAAACATAGTATAGTTATTCGGTGGCACATTTTGCTAGGATGGTCCATAGATTGCAATGAGACTTAGCTTATCCATTCAAAATATTTCACAATTGGATTCAGAAAATGTTACAGAACAAAACAAAATTTACAAAACTTCAAAAAACTGTCATCGCTTCGAATGCAAACTAAACAGGTTCAGTTGCCTTCATCAAACCAGTTGCCAGTTGCCTTCAAACCATATTACAAATGCCTTCGATGGACCACCCTTTACCTACTCGTAGTGTATATGTCTCCTTCTAAGGGAGGCGCGAGAGATAATATTCGGACGTCTATCCCAAACTATTATACAACAACAAACCTGTGTTTGATACGATCCTCGACCCACCGTCAGTCCACCGTTGTCGGAGGGCATTTCCGACAGACCCTCGCCTTCGATGAACATCGAGTTGGCCGCTATTTCGTCCTCTATCGGTGTATGGTATCCTGTATATGAGGACAAACTATGAGTCGCCTGATGCAGACGCCGTTCGGCATCTTCCAGTGGCGGAAATGTGGTAAGTAGCGGAAGAAGTGTGATTTTGTGATTTTGTGAAGAGAATATGCCGTATGACAAGGGAAGAGAAAAAACCAGAAAGAAAGGAAGAAAACGAAACACCACCGCTTCATTTGGTTAGCCTTTTTCCTGAGCGACTATAATAAGATAAGTCCAATTGGACTGCGCGCAACTCAGAGTTGCGGCCAAATGCTACATATGTTTGCATTCATACGACTAGAGTGATGATCTATCTCGGTGCCTCGAACCGGCTACAGTACACTACAACACATTGTCAATCGACAGTGCGACACAAAACTACGATGCAGAGTGGCTTGTAAAATAGGCCGGTAATGGATGTGATGTGAAGTCCCCGCTCCGAAAAAGTAGATATGAAACATTAAAGTTATCGCACACAAACACCATCGCGAAGCCATCCCAAGAGACACTCCGCTACAAACCAAAAACGTCATTAAAATGATGAAAATGAAAGCAACAAATCAAATACTTACTCCGAAACTCAAACTAAACATAATATTCACACCTGTTATTACGTAGCACTATACGATATCAATTCATTTGAGTACTGCCGTGTAACAAACACACAAACGATAACGAACCTTCCAAATTCAAAATCGTCATATTGTATTGTATTGGCCACTGCTTGTATAATGGAAGCGTAATAACAGAAATTTTCTTGACAGAACTTAATATTCACACATAACATCGTTTAGTTGTGGTGCGATATCGTTTTGCGAAACCAAGACGATCGTTGAAATCGAATAAATGATCGTTTGCAAACCAAAGTGAAGTAAAGCTGCTACTAGAGCAAATGCCTGGACAGCATCCGCATAGCTAGGACCTGAAAGAATTTACCTATGGCATGGGTGCCGGAATCCTGCACAGCCTCCAATATCTTTTGCTGCGTCGCCTTGATGCGATCCATCTTGGCTTTGATTTTCTCCAAAATCTGCCGTTCTCGTTCTGCTTCCAGTGTGCTTTCTTTGATTCGCAGTTCCTCAATGAGCTCGGCACCCCTAGAATAAAGGAACAATTATTCAAAAGATAGAAAGATTTGTACAGTACCGCAACCCTGGATGGCGCTTAATTCGTAAATTTTTTCCTGTACCTTGATGCCAAATATTTGCTCGCCTTGGTTTCGTTGATGATGTGACAGAAGTAGTGACTAGAGAAAAGTCGGCGTTGCAGGAGCAAGAAGGCAAAGCATACACCATCCCAAAACAGTCCAGCATCAGACGCATTGACGGGATTACACTGGGGGTCACCTGCTTCCCCCGTGCCGGGTGGTGGCGTTGGTATTGTCGAAGACAGACAGGTAATGCCGAACAGCTGCATCACCCAGCAGCTGTTGTTTAGCAACTGGTCAAGAAACAGGCAGCCGAACAGTTGTAAAAACGCTTTGGCCCCAATGACGAACACGTTGTAGCAAATTAGGATGTTCCATCTGAAAAATGGGAGGAATGCAAAACAGTAAGTTAACAGAGCCCAACATCATGTTAAAACTCTTCCAACTTACCGTTTCAAAATGTACTCGATGGAATGTAGATAGAAGTCGGTTCCCTGCCACAGGAAAAAGAACGCCCCAATCAGGTAACCGATAGAGAAAAGGTTCACCCGATTCGAGCCGGACAAAAACACAACGGCCAACGTCACCCAGAAGAACACCAGAAACAGACCGTACTTCAGTACATCCAACCAGTTGCGCACTTTCGTGATAAAATCCGGCGTTGGATTCTGAAAGCTACCCTCGTCGAGCTTCTTGAAGTTTGCCAGCACTGATCCATTGCTGCCACCGCCGAAGCTACCCGGTGGGGTCGATTCCAACCGAAACACCACCGTCTGCCGGCAGAGCAACATTAGCAGCACAAAGTCGGACAACATCTTGTTGGCGACCGAGCGAAACTCGCTCGTGTTCTCGGGCAGCATCGACCAGATGCGGAAGTTGTCCAACTGCGAAATGATCCACGGATACTGAACACATGCGAAGGGTGGAAGCCCAACGAACAAAATGTACTGGATCGGAATCCCGATCACGATGAACCACGTCAATCCCGTCCAGACGCGCTGCAGCTCCTCGCGCGTCATATGGAACATTGCCGCCAGCCAGATGGCGTAGAAAACGGATAGCACGTCCATACGGTTCCCGATTACCACGATCAGCGCGACGAGCGATACTTCCACGCCAAACTTGTAGTATCCGTAGTTGAACAGATACTTGATCATACTGGGAATGTTTTTGTCCGCGTCGACGCGCACGACGTCCGGGAACATCAGCGGCGGCGTTTTGGGCGACTGTCCCAGCCGGATCCGATGGATCGTTTGTCGAAGAATGGTCACCGCGTGCACCGTCACGATGATGATGTACACCAGGTATGGTCGCAACAAATCCGACAGCGTTTGACCCAATCCAGCCTTCCGCATGCCGAACCACTTGGCATTGTTCATGTCCATGTGATTGGTGTCCGGGTCAATGCTGTCAGTACAATTGCTCTGGAAGTTCTCCTCCTTAATATACTTCACCTGATAGATCATGGTCAGGATTAGCATGATCGCCGAGAACAACGACATGATGCGCGTGATCCTCACCAACCGAACGTTCATCAGTGACGTGTTCCCCGTCGTGTGGGCCTTCACGGTAAACACAGATAGCACGACGTACAGCAGGTGCAAAAAGTTCACCGAATTTACACTAAGCGAGAATGCCACTACCAATACAATCTTCAGCATGTGAAGTTCAAAAAACAACCAAGTAAGTTCTACCAGCTGCAGCGTTTGCCGCCAAGTATTCCGTGCGAAACTAGTGATCTCCTGTCTAGACAATTTCCGGAATCGGAAATCTTCCAACTTTTCACTCTCGTCGTCATCATCTTCCTTTGTGTCCGTTGCGATGTGAGTAGACTTTGGAGGCTGTTCCTGTACTGTGGTAGCTGGGGATGCTGCACTGGACTCCTCGTTGGGGTTAGTTTCCTTTTCAGGAAACGTTCCGTACCCAGAACCACCAGCTGGGGTGGCTACTACTTCATCTGGTTCTTCTTCAGTTCGGCTAAAATAATCAACAATTAGGAACCCAGTCTGATAGGCCAGTTTTT
Organism: Anopheles plumbeus; assembly: GCA_034621735.1. NCBI lineage: Eukaryota > Metazoa > Arthropoda > Insecta > Diptera > Culicidae > Anopheles > Anopheles plumbeus. The sequence continues at coordinate 23,197,945 of JAOEFI010000004.1, forward strand.
TATCACCCATCGTACAACTTACACGGATGGAATTTCACTTATAACCAAAAATCGCTCATGACAATAGTGCAGCTGAATCACAGTGATGATAACCACCAGTGTTGGATTGACCAGGTGCAGAAAAAGCTGACCAGTCTTAAATATCTCCAATCCTATATCTTCTTGTCTGAAAAGTAACGAGAAATATGCGTTATACTTGATCACAAACAAGTATTTCCAAACTTACAGTTCTTTTGATATTCCTATTGCCGCCCAATATTGAGGGAACTGTTCGAATTGATGCAAGTAGACCAATACCAAAATGACCATCGAGTACACGATCACCGTCACCCAAAAAACCCACATAATTCTGCGCCACACCCTGAAGGAAAACTGCAAGAAAAGACACGTGTGTAGTAACTTTCACTCAGGGCTTTAAAACCCATTGGATCCCACTCACCTGGAATGTAAGTACGAAGCACAAAAACAGCACCATATAGACAATCCGGAACACGGTCATCCGGTTGCCAATGATGGCGGACAGAAAGAGCGTCAGTGCCACCACCCAGATCCAGAACTTTATCATGAACGATTTGAAAAACTTCGCAATGCCGTCCACTATGGCGGAAGATTTTTTCTCCTGCGCTCGATCGGTGGCCGATGGAGGTCCGGTGGCGGCCGTTGTGGCGGCCCCAACCGGTAATTGCAAAGGGGCCGCCATGTTGGCGATCATCGACTCACGCCGTTCCGTGTGCTTCTCTTGAATCAGCTGGCGTAGTGAGATCCAGAACATCGTGGTGAAACAGGACTTCACGAGTAGCGGCACACAAGGATACTCCAGTCGTCGGACGAACCCCAGCTGCTCCAGATTGATTCCAGATCCCTAAAAAAATATAATGACCCGCAGCTTAGTGGTGTGTACGTACTACTCTCGTCCTACCCACACCTGCACAAAAACTCACCTCAAACACTGTTGGTAGTTCGGCCTCGGTCAGGTTCATCCCGTAAAGGTACTGCGCCAACAGCAGCAACTCGGCGTATATCACCAGGAACGGACTAGAGTTCAGCATGTTCTTGCGATGGTTCGGTAGGATCCAGATCAAGTTGGCCCATATCAGCAGCACAAAGGTCAACCAGCTGTGGTACATTATACTCCAAACCTGAAAATCGCAAGCAAACGTGTTCATATTTGTATCCCCGAAAACCCAGAAAGGTTTCCTCTGGGAGTTAACAACTCACCATCATAATAACATTGGTGAAGATGTAACTATTCTTATATATGTAAGTAGCCACATTTCGGATGGCCAGCAGAGCTTGCTCGAAGAAGCTGGATGGTTCTTCCTCTTCTGAAATGGTATTATGCGTTGCTTTAGTCCATTAGTTTATCAATCGTAGCGGTGGGAGCGAAATTCATCATGAATTCCGTTTCGATTAGTGTTTAGTAGTTTTCATCCAATCGAATAGTGTTGCACGTCGTGTGGGTATTATGTTGGTGTTTACCCATCCACCGAATTACCGTACGGATATTCCGGATCATATTTATAGATGCGCAAACACAGGCACAAGGAGGTTGGGGGGTGGCACGAAAAGCGTAGAAGACGAATATTACATTGCCAATGATAATAAAGGGAAATGAGAAAATGAAGAATAAGAGAACGTGTTAAATTACTATAAAAGTATATACATCGTAGTAATGATAATGAAAGACAAAGAAATGAACGCAATTAAGTCTCGTTAAATGTAAGTTTGCAAATTCTAAAAAACAAAACAGACATAACGAACGAATTTTGAACTATCGTGATCTATCCGATTATCATACATCGACTGAATGATAATATCTTTGTGGCGTGAAAAAGTCTGTGCTCTGTCTGTAAGAATTTGGTGGTGCCAGTTGAAAAGCTGTAGATGACGAAAAAGTTTGGCAGAAATCATCTACTCACCTAATGTTTCTAATGCTATCTGGTCTGCTTGAGCATTTTCTTTGCCATCGCTGGCGGAAGCGTCGCGTATTCTATGCGTTCCACGACGCATCAGCTGGAAGGGAAATTGTAGACATCGTTAATACAAAATTGTACTAGAAATGCTTGAAAACGTTACAACATCGTAATGACACAACGTATGATACAGAGAACACACAAAGGCACACATAATTTAAAAAACTATTAGGACAACATTTAGGTTAAAACAGTGAGAATAAAACATTATAAATTTGGAAAGGGGTGTTTTATGTCAATTGCTCAGCCGTAGAATTCATCACGTTGGAGTCCTTCCTTTCGACATCGTCTTCTTACACACTAACGGATAGGGGAGCGGAAGGGAAAAGAATGCAATTGAAATACGTACGGGTGTTCGTTCGTCCGGAACGTCACAATTTACGAGTCTGTCGCCGTTCGCTCCGCGGTACGTCGTCGACCTACCGTAGGTATAGAATCCTCGAGCACTCGGACCGGCTTGATCCTTTGGTACGGCGGAATGCCGGGGCACGCGTTTACAAAACACCCCCACAACGCGCCCACACACAACCGGTATGTTAGAATGATGATGATAATGATGATGAGATGATGGTGGATGACGAAGATGGTCGTTTGGCAAAGAGAGATATGAATGAATGTTCAGTGCAGGTTGTTCGCGGGAATCGCGCATAGTAAGTCAAACATAGGCCAGGCCAAATCAGGAAAGATCAGCGTTCGATGTTCACCAAAAAGGCCAAAATCGAATAGATAACATAAATCCAACCAAAGTGGTCACCGTTGTTGTGTGGTTGAGATAGTGCAATCGCAAAATAGTAAAAGAAAAGGAGAAAAGGAAAAAAGAAAGAACAAAATTTCGCTAAATCAGCAAACATAGTTTTGCAAACAAAAATGGTTAGTAGAATAGTTAAAACATAAACAATAGCAAATCAATGGACTATAGTAAAATAGATTCAAAATTCAATTAAAATAAAGGAAAAACATGATTGGAAAGATTATTAGGCGGATTATCAAAAGCCGACAATATTAGAACTGGTGCACGACTGAAGGTTAGCAAAAGTTGTACATGTTACATGATCTAAAATTAGCAGATTATTAAAACAATAATTTGTCTTTTGAACTTGTCAATATATTACATAAGCGTAATGAAGCCATGAATTTTGAGCAATATACATACAACATGTACAATCGGAGCTTGAACGAGAAATAGCACTTCTGGTGAAACCTACGAAACCTACCTTTAGTGTCCTCACACTCTTCGGACCACTAACGTACTTGTACTAATTCGTTTACAGCGAAAAACATAATCATCCAAACAGAACAAGCATATCGCACACATGCGGGCAGCAAATCATCAAGATGGAAACAATAAAAAAAATCATGTTTCATCCAAGGCAGTGGAAAACGTCCAAAAAGGCGTGAAGGACTGAAGGACAATGCAAGAAAAACTTAATTTCTCTTACTTTCACCTTCCGTGCGGCACCGCGCCACCGGTCGCTAGTTAGCGTTTTGCGCAGGATGTTCTTGCGCTGCATGCGGAAGGAGATTTGATTTTGCAGCCTAATGCCATTCTCGAGCTGACTCGTAAGGTCCTGCCGTTTCTTCTCCTTCTCGGAGTCACTCTGTACGTACGACGGTGTGATCAATGCGTTTTTGATGCGATTATAGTGTTTTTCGTTGTTGTTTGTTTTTGTTATGCAGTACATGCGATGCAATTGTTCCGTACACATTTTTGTTCCAGCGTTAGCAAGCCGATTAGAGCCGGGGGTACGAGCAGTAGTTTTAGATTTTGGAAGATTTAGCACATTAGATGGAATTTCGATGCGATACACATTGCGCAGGTCAGTACGCAAGCATATGCGGGCGCGTTTGCACGGAGTACATAAAATGCAGTTTCCAGCATTTCATTATCGCACCACGAAATAATTAGTTTTGCGAGAGAAAGATATAGCGGTTCATTTTTGTTTCAAAACCATGCAAGACAATCCGATACATTTCGTTAGCGATGGGATAAAAGTTGATTCAAGTATTAATTTCGTAGCTTAAAACCAATAGTATCGTATACCGCTTTGGAAAAAGTGGAACTAAGGTCCTCCAATCCGATGCAATCGTACTTACTCTTGTTCGTAGCAACAGCGAAGAGGTTATCGTGATGCAGTAGTAGCACAGGAACAGGAAGATTGGATTGAGGTATACGTCCGTGTCCAGGTCGGAGTTGAAGTGCACGTCCCGGATGTCGGTTCCGTTCATCAGGTCACAGGATGAGGTGAGTATTGGCTTGAGGGCCAGCACCCGTGCGATGGTGTCGTTTTGTGGCAGGAATTCCTGCGGCCAGGGGCTTTGGTATGCGAGGAATAACACGATGTGGATGACTAGGAACACTAGTGTAATCTTTAAAACTACTCCAAACGCTCTGAAAGATGGAAACAGAAAGACGAACGGCATTAGTACGACAATATTCGGGTATCCTATGATTTTAAGGAGAGCCCCAACGTTACCTATCTAGCTGCTTGTAGCAAGCCCACCACGAGGCGGCCCCGAGAAAGACAAGAAAGTACACGCCGCTCAGTGCGGACGGTTGCAGGATTCCGGTCACGCACAGCATGCTCATCGACAGCAGCACGCCGAGCTTCGTGAAGAACGGCAACCGTTCCGGGCTGATCAGGCTCCGTTGCTGTTCATCCTCTGGTGCTCCCGACGACGACTCCAGCACCGACGAGGTGGCCGTTCCCTGCTCGGTATCATCTGCTGTCCCACCGGCACGCCGCCTGGGCGCTATTACTCCGGTCAGCTTTCGCAGCACGACGTGCACGATGATGGCAGCAATGATGAGGATCACTTCCGGCGCCATCCAGTACACCACCATCCAGGCCCCGAGCCTGTCGAACGACACGAGCCCGATGTGCCGGAGCACGATCTCTCCCAGCTGGCAGCTTTCGAACGCACTGGCTGGGAAGCCGATCAGTACCACCTGGAACGTGATCACGGTCGCCAGCACAAGAACTACCACCAGAATCAGCAGTTTCATGAAGAGCCCGGTTGATCCTGCAAAACAACGAAATAGGTAGAAAACAAAGAGAGACCAGCATTATTTTGACGTCAGCTTTTGCAATCATGTGTGGTGGTACAAATTCTAAGAACCTACCGAGGATACTCTTCTTGTTGGCAACAGGCACATGCGGTAACACTAGTAGGAATATCAAATACGGAACGGCCAGTCCCACCGGTCTCATCAGCAAACCTGGAAGACGAAGTGGTAAATCGTTAACAAATACGATACGGTTCAGACTTTTTCCACAATAAGAATAAATGATACTATATAAACATTGCAACGAAATATTATTCTCAGCTTTCCTATTTATTACACTACCAGTTTTGGGTTAGAAATGGCGCAAAACAGGACACGCTCTGCTCCACTGTACGCTCTAAAAACGCTTCACAGACCATAAAAAGGTTATATCACAAATTCTCTGAATTACCTAGCAAAGCAGGGGTGGGTGCAGGAGCATAAAAACCTGCTAACAAGCATAAACGAGCAGTATGGGAAGGCGCGAAGGCAACCTAGAACTAGGACACAACATTGCGATGCTACGGCAGCCCCCAACAGCGACCATTGGTGAACATAATCATCCCCAAGGAGGACGAATAGGGCGAGTCCGAACGGTACACCCGGAAGAAGTTTTACTACCAACCCGCTGGCTTGAGCCTCCCAGTGGAGGCAGTGTAAAACAGTAACGTACACAAAATCCACAAATCTGCAAAAGGGATGAGAAATGGCAAGTCATGAAGGCCGCTGCACGTCGGTCGTCCGCCTGACGGTCGGTAAGGCCCATTAGGATAAAGGGCAGGCCAGTAATGACCAGCAGCAGCAGCAGCGGCAGCAGCAGCAGCAGCACACCGGTTAGCAGAGGGAGTGTGTAATAAAATTAGCATACAAGTTGAGCCCGAGGGAGTACGCTTGGCCACTAGTGGCGCTACTACCAGGTCCTTTCACTGCCAGCATGCTCAGTTACTGTGTGCCCATTAACGACACTAATGGGACGTGATATAGTAGATAGAACATTGGGCCGGACACCTTCTCCACCCGTGCAGGATCATGATGCTAAACAACGGATGATTTATATTTTTTCTTCACCCTTCTCTATCCTGCTAGGTTTCCTGCAATCGCTGAAAAAACTCTCCCTGCTAGTAATCACACAAGAAAGCACGCCAAAACACGTGCCACTTGTGGCAAAATAACCCCAATTTTTTGGTGGATTATACAGAGGTGACCTCGTTTTGTAAAAGAACTCTCCACCCATAGGCGCCGGCAATCAATTAGCAGGGGAGCGCGAATCCTCCGAACTTGTTAGAGATTCTCCCGCGTTTTTGGGGTATTCTTCAACCACCAAACGAGCGCGATGCACGATTTGGTAAACTTGACCCCACTAACCGGCAACAAAAAAAAAAAGGACACGGCACGAATATGTGCTTTGTCCCGGAAAAGTTGGCATTCTACGTGGGCCGTCAAGGGTCGAGTTTTTCAGGCCACTGACCGTGTGGAAAGTAGGCCAAACAGGCAATTCAACTTTGGCTTACCTTCCTTCGAACATTCTAACTTTGCCCGGGTTTTTCCAATCCTTCCCCTCCCTGTCGAACCTGGCCTGGTCGTCCTGTGGAAAGAACGCAAACATCCACAAATCCGATTATGGATTGACGTGATTTGTTTGTCCACTGTCCGGTGGGTGGCTTGACTGACGCTATAGTTTCATTCACCTCCAGGTGGGGGGAGGCACTCTTACCCTACTCTTCCATACCCGCACCAGAAAGGATATACGAATGGAGCAACGCACATATACTCATCGATGAATGGAAAGACAACACGTGCCGCCACGGCACACACTCACGGGCGTCGGGAAAAATGACGCGAAAGTAAATATGGCCCGACATAACACCTTTGTGTGTCAATAAAAAGCGAAGCCGCGTGGAAAAGCGAAATGTACCAACACCATCGGAAAGGACGACGGGAAATTCCGCGTCCGATCAATCGATTCTGTTTCGATAGTGATTTAACTGACTCGTTTCAACCGCCGGCAACGGCATGGCACTATGGAACGATTACTTTCTCCTTCTATAACAGGGCCCATCAACGGGTGACGAAGAAAGCTGTTATCCTAGCATAACAGTACGTTTATAGCACACTGTAAAGTCATCACGGTGGAAAAGAAAATGAAAGCGTTCGTTTTCACGCCACCAAAAGCCGCCAGCGTCGTCGGGTTAACTACGAATGAGTTTAACTTTTATAAGTAGACCGTTGACTAAAAGATGAATCATGCTGATGGTTTCAATGATGTCTCACCAGCTTTCTGTTGTGTTGTGCTTTCTATGTTGACATTAGGTCAACGACCTTGTGTTTGTGGTTTTTTCAACACAAAGTATTTCACTTTTCAGTTGCACGTAAGAAACTGCAGACTTTGAAGCAACGACTGGCCTCAGTGCTACTATTGAGGAACAACTCCATTTCAATTGCATGCTTTAAAAAAATTGCAATAGTTTTCGACATTTCAACAGAAGAATTAACCACCATTTCACCTTCATCATAACCCCCGGATGTCACTGCCCCAACCGTTTTCCTCCCAAACTCAACCAAGGCGTCCTTGCACGTGCCAGGCCGGATTCGGAATCACTTCCACTTCCGGCGAAAAACAACGGAAGCGATGATACCTCCATTTTCTTCGCCTCCGATGGTGGCTTCCGACGGAACACGACGCCCCCACCACCGTCGTTCGTTGTCATTTATCTGACATTTTAATCATTTTCCTTGCGCTTCCGCCACACCCAGAGAGGGGAAGAGAAACAATAGGGGAGGGGAGTATGTCTTTTTTGCTTTCCACCGTCCAAACACCACTCCTCGGCTTTCCATGACTCGTCCGTCCATTTCCTGACCTTTCCGATTACATTTCCGCGTGGTGATGTTTTCCAGGCAGGAAAATAGTCGGGCCCCTCTGTCGGTGGGAATATCCTTATAGTTGCCTTGTTATGATCTTTTTCGGAGTGCCCCGCAAAGTCGGCTATCGGCTGGAAAACAATAATCGGTTCCCGAAAACAAAACACTTTTACGACACTGCCGCGACGGCAGTAAATTAAAATGGATGTTAAAATCCTTGCCGTTGTGGTGCGAGCAGGACATTTGCAAACTACAGGTTCCACTCTGCCACACCTTCATTCTCTAAATCATCGATAACTCCCAGTGAAACCACAGTACAGAAAAAAAAACACAAGAATATCGATTTTCGTTGCAGATTGCTTAAGCTAACTGATGAACTGATGAGCTGGACTATACTTACATGTTGCTAGAATGAGCGGTAGAACCAACCGTTGGACAACAAGGCACAGGAAGTAGTTCGCCATCCTGGACGGTTGGAAGATTATTCCTACGGGGGCGCGTGACGCCTTGTTTTCACAAACAATTTGGAATTCATCCAACTGTTCTGGAAATAGATAGAAGCACACGATGTAGTTTATTTGATTATAAATGCAATGCCATTATTATTTCACTAAAACATGCACCAATATTTTTTTTAAACAGGATAATTTGGTACTAATGATAATGATAATAATTTTTTATAAATATTAAAGAACCAACGACACACTTCCGCGTTATCAAAAAGCGAACGTGTTGTACACAACCTTTCGATGTAATTAATTTTTGCTTTCCTCGCCAACAGCAGGTCAACGAACGGCGGGACTTGAGTGAAAGTGAAATCACAACACGCTGAAGCAGATTGTGCTACCATTTACCATTGCTTTTCACACGTTATTTTTCTCTTCCCATTATCCCTTTGACTCAAAAACGGTCCTGGGAGCGTCCCTTTTGAGTGGGAAAGTAAAACGGCGAAGGAAATTAGTTCCGTTTTCAATTATGTTATGAATATTCATTTCCATGCTACAAGAAGGAACTAGTGTTCGTGTGTTGTCTGAGACATGTTTTTATCATGCATTGTATCATGCACTAAACAAGTTTCAACAGAATGGTAAAGGTGCAAAAGCCTAGTTTAAAACGAGCAATTTTGCAAATTTCTTGTCACTATTTTGCATGCAATGATTAACTTAGTTTCCCTAGTAGGGTTGTTAATGGAAAGGAAAGTATTTCATTTTATGGCTTATGAAAATATAAACCTAAATTAGGCATG
>JAOEFI010000004.1:23215220-23283701 GCA_034621735.1 Anopheles plumbeus
CGATTCCCACCCATCCGCCAGTTTATTCGCCCGGTAAATACCTAGTTCGTATTTAACATTCCGAAAACCGCTACTCCTCCCAAATGACGAAGAACTGGTTTCATATTCACCATCGGCGGCTTTTTATTCTTCTTCCGTCAACTACCTACTTAACCTCGTTCAAATATTGACGGCCGTGGTCAAGTACGGCTACTTTCAAGCGACATGACAAACCGCGTCTACCGCCTTTTTGGGGCTCGTCGTAAAGGCGACTCTGGGCGAGCATCAATGTTTAGAGTCAAGAGGCTGATAATGAACCATGTTAAAATACTCTGTTTTGCTGATATCTTTCATCATAAAGAAAGAAAGGTACAGGTACTAAAGTACATCAGACTATAGTAGTCTTTTGCCGACAATCAATCTAGGAGATTCAGCTTAATTATTATCATTTGTTATCAGACGTTCGGCCATCGAACCGCCGTATTCTTTTCAGTCAGATAATGATTGATAACGTTGTTGCAATGTCAAAAAACAACAACTATTAAATAACATAATTCCCAGCAATGTAATCTCGCACGAATGGTGTTGTGTTTTACTTCTCCAATGGTCGCTTGTAATTCCCTCCGTAATCTAACAGCTTGTTTTTTCATGTTTATCCTCATACGATAATGAAGATACGAACTTGCCCTGATTGAATGATAACGTAAACAATTGTTGACACAATTTGAAGCATACAGATTTCGTATTCAAAAGGTACATTCCACCAATTGCAGCTAAACGGATGAGCCGGCATTTTGATGCTTCTTCGATGTGCTTCGAAATGCATCGATGCAGCAAGTTTCAGCATTCTTCACTCTCGTGCTAATGTGGGTTTGCATAAATATGTTCCTACTTCTAATAGAATAGACGGAAGCGCGTTCTCTGGAACGAAAGTGGAAATAATCTACGGAATAAAAGAACGCAACGCGCACATCAAGAAGGCGATTGCGATTGTTGCGTATTCTAACGGAACGATGACCTCCACCGCGCAAGGTTGGTTTCGCGTACTTGGGATACCCTTCATCAGGTGGAGACCTTCGTGATCAAACCTTTGTCGACGGGCGCCCTATCATCACTTGGACTAGGAAAAGATTTGGGAAAAAGACTTGAATGTTTACTAAACAGTCACTAATACAAACAATCCATAATTCAGCCGGTCGTCGGGACGCCCTTCGCCCGTAACTTTGTGACCAACATCAAATGTGCACGTTTCTCTCTCTCTCTCTTTTCCGTGTCCTGAAGTAATAGACTTACTACGTATTGCTAAACATCCATAGCACTATAAGCACTAGCCGCACAACACTTTTATAACACAATAGAGATTGAAATGTTAGCCACGACGAACTCGATCAATGCCTTGAGTACATTTACTCATGGAAAAACATTTATCACTTGGACGGTTTTTCCGGTAGGTATTGTGTTACTTTGTTTCCCTTGTTTGTCGCTTACATGGTGGGGGTGGAGAAAAGTCGGATAAAGGGTTTTCACAGCTCATCCCGTGGATTGCCAACGGTTCGTTACTAATTTTTAGAACGTATTTTTATAATTCCCTACTACGCAATCGAACGGAACGGAACAAGTTTCAAACTGAACCCTGCTCAAACTTACTACTGCACTTCTACGATGTTATGTAAAACGTGCACAAAACAATAGATTTAGAGACGTAAAAGGCGGCGCCATTTTCATCTGTTCGAACGCCGGTCGTCGCACTTCTCCAGACCGCAGCCCCAGCCTCTGCTGGGGAGCTGTGACGATCCTCCACCGCGTCGTTTCGTGGAAGATGGATTGATTATTTGTTTCAGTAACCGTTTCTCACTTGTAAAATCGGATTTGAAGGGCGACTCAAGTGTATGGAGATACTGTTACAGCACTACTGGTGACACATTCACGGATAATCGACAAAAAAATCACGGACGAAAAGCGAATGGTTTTAATTCGCTATTTTTCCGGTGCACTAACACTCGCACGGCACAAATAAAAACCGTCGTGTGGAACAAACAGTGGGCACTATTTCCCATGGTGGCACGATACTACGTTCTACAATGCCACCAAATGACATACACTAACGGAACACGGTTAATTTCTTGCTAGATAAAAACGAACAAACACCATCATTTTAACCGTGCCGCGGCCATCGACAAAAGGGTTTTTTAATTTCCTTTGTTTTCACGTCCTGCGGAAAAGTCCAATTTTAAGTAGAAAAAAAATAATACACACTAAACGTCCGTATTCCAGTTGTCTAGACGATAGTTTTATGCTCACTAAATTCCATGGATCTACAGTAGAACACACAGGTAGACGGCGAAACACTACCAGCAACAAATATCAAAACACTAACTAACCTTCTGTACCGAGCGCCGGCATTCGACAAATTGGCACTAAGTTACGACGCGTTCCGTTTGACGCGGGTTCCGCGTTCGACGAACTAGCAAAGATGCGGTCTCACCCACCCGTATCCAACCGTGCGTACCGGTGTGTTGATACGGCTTCCTGCTGGGAGACAGCGCACAAGCGCCCGAACCCAACTTCTCAACACCCGGCACGTTCAACGCGTTGGCTTCAATGTTTGATTCGGTGTCCGCGGTCGACAGGAGCACGCACGTCCACTTCACACGAAGGTCTACTCGAGAATGAACACACATCTGTTCCGACTGCCACCAATAAGATGCATAGAGTACAGCTGACTTCGATGCATATATCGTAATCGTATACGATTTGAAGAAGAAGAACTAATTTTGACAACACTCTACGCATTTGTTATTGTTCATGTTCAACATGTCCGTTGGTCTAGCTTTTGTTCGCAGTGATACACGAATTGATTGTCCAAGCATGAGTTTATCGTAGCGAGAGAACCTCATCGGATAAAAGTGGATGTATCAGGATGTATTATCACTGCAATTTACGGCCATCTGGCCATGTAACGATTACTGACGAGGTGACGAAGAAGCTTTTAACCTCATATTACAGTTCAGACAACTCTCAAGCATAGTGGAGACGATTATCGTTTATTTATTATCTGATTTTCGGTAGCCATTCTATATCATAAGAGCTCATCGGAATTATTCACATCGTCTAATAACGGAAGCATGTCAACCTCGATCAAATCAGCTAACTAAAATTAAAAAAATAAATAATTAGAAACAGGATTGTTGTAAGTACGGAGAAGCTCGCTGGTCGCACAGTATGCACTAGAATTCTGCATACTTACTATCAAGTAATCTGCATCCCGATCGTTGCCGAAAAGATGGACCAAAGCACTGGACTTTTCTAGCCAACGTTGAAAGGCCTTACGTTGCTGCTCATTAACACAGAAATATCCTGCGTAGCATTTGTGTTCACATTCTAGTTCCGTCTCCAGCTTACCGACATGTCGCATAATGACCAAGTTTTCATACAAGCTCAATAGCTTAAGCAGTTGGTAGATTATCTGCAAGTTGTGCCGCTGCTCATGAAGATGCTCCATGTTGAGCACGTCTAGGTGGCATAGAAGTTCGTCGACAGTGTGTAGCCGGTACTCCGATTTACCGGTGCTTGTTATTGCATCGATCCCGGCAAAAACTAGCGCCACAGCTACATAGTAGAGTATCCGCGAACTTGTAACACCCATTTTTTTAATAACATGCAGCAGGTTAACTCCTTGAAGTGGAATGTCTTCTATCAAACCTTTTGTGACAAGGTGTATCTAAAAATTAAATATAAAACGTAACTACAAGAACAAACGGTAGATCAAAACATACAATAACAGTACTTACGACCAAAGGTGAATAGTTGTACGAGGCAAGTTCGATGGCATCCAAAGCCGCACAAAGTCTCTTAAGCATGTTGGATTCTTTACATGGCAATCCGTGAAGGAGCTCCGATGCCATAGTAGTTCTACTTAACCAGGTATACTGTTCCAGTGTAACGAAATGGCTTGCCTTCGCTATCAAGACGGTCGTAATTTTATTGATTGCAGATCCGATTGTCTCATCATCATTCGGTGAGATGCTGCGAAGCACCGATACCGGCGTCTGTAGCGTTTGATGCACATCTACTAGCGCTCCCGGAAAATCACAAATATCTGCAAATCGTGCAAAACTTATTCCCTCCGGGGTGCACTTTATGGTACGCTCAATATTAGAGTTATGGACGATGAATTCGTTAAGCTCTTTCAACTCCGACATTTTTCCAACTGCGATTCACCAACAAGTTTTCCGTCTAGAATGCTAACCTAGTTTTGACAGTTGAATTGTTTACATTTGGTAGCCACGGCTCTGGTAGCCGATGGGAGGCGTTCGTGAACTAACGAATGAAACCAGAAGCAGCACGTGCTTTACACTCTGTTATTGTTTTGGTACGTAAAAACCATCGAAATATTTACATCAAAAACTCAGCTCGCAGCGCCATTTATCTTATCTGCAAGTAACTAACCTTTCTACTGTTGCAGATAGACACCAGACACACCAGTAGATAGACACAGTATAAAAATCAATCACCACGACCAGATATGAATAGAAATCGTTACCAGGTTTGCTACGTTTTGTCATGATTGCGTAAAATTTATTGCTTCATTATACGTCATGCAACGAGAGATTACAAATGAAAATCTCTTCCGTTTTCAAACGGATTTGTTTGGCGTCTATATTGCTCGGCATTCACTGCTAGATCTAATTTTTTTAAACAACATCAACAAATGGCTATAGCAAAACTCAACTCAAAATAGTAACACAAGTTCTAGCGTTTAAAACTGCTGCTTGTCTCCACTCTGCCTCTATTTGCTCGAAAGGTGCGACACTCCATCTCTATTGCAGCCGACAGTGATCTTCAACGTCGTCGGCAAAGTCTTCCGTCGAAAGGGCGCACCGCTGCAGCACGCTGTTTACCGCGGCCCGGGCCAGGTACCCAGTCGTCTGGGAGTACGACAGCGAAAATAGAGGCGTAATGTCCTTTGTGGCCGGCAAATTGTGGTCCTTGCAGTACATCGTGAACGAGTCCACTAGCAGGAGATCGAGATCGAGCACCTGCTGGAAGCGCAGCTCCGGATTGCGACTCAGGATGGTGGCCACAATGCACAACAGCTCGACCGCTATCTGACGCCGCTCGGGTTCGATGATTTGGTGCATCATTTCCTCGACCTGCAGCGAAAACGACAGCTCGCTGCGACTCTTGTTCGTGAGCGTCGGCATGGCGGGTAGATTGTGGCCCTGTACCGTGATACCGTGCGGCGTGCGTTCGAGCACGTCCCAGACTAGGTTGTAGAACGTGACGGGCACTCTGCAGAGGCAACCTTCCAGCTGGCGGCGTTGCAAAGTGCTGAAGCTGAAAATGGATAATAGAAAGGTGTATATTAGAAAAATTGTACTTGCGTAGCGCGAAGAAAACCCGGAACACCCATCCTCTCCAACTTACTGATCATCGTTGGCCCACTGGCTCACAGTAAGCACTCGCTGAAGTAGCTGCCGAATCTGAAACGGCGACAGATTCTCAATGTCTGCTCCCTCGTCACCCTTCATCGTCAGGTACAGCCGCATCGCCTCCAGCACCCAACCGACCCGAATCTTTAGTATGCCTTTGAATATGTCCGGATTGGTCGCAATCAGCCGCCCGCAGTACAGAACCACCTCCTGCTGTAGCACCGCGTGAATCACATCGTACGGCTGCACCGTTGAGTACATCACATTCTGGATCTCGGACGGTGTCATCGGTTTGTCGAAGATTGTTTCTCGTTGCCCGATCACGCCCACCGTAATCTGTTTTCCGTTGACCAGCAGCGTCGTGATGAACGGCGAAATCGAGTCGACGATGTGCCGCAGCAGCGAACTGCAGTAGCGAACCGCGCGCCAGTAGCGCAGCGTGCCCGCCCTAGAGTAGAGTTCCGTCAGCTTCACATGCACCGACTCGCCCGCAAGTTCGTAGTGAGCGCCCTCGCGGTGCAGAATAATGCCGAGCAGCTGACACTTGAGGAAGATCGACTCCGTGTTGCGTAGCGCCTCAAGGATGTCCGGCGTCGTTCGGGTCGCGTACTCGGCGGCGGTGATTTTCTTCTCGCGGTACGACTGCGCCCGCGGCACGTCCGTCAAGCTTTGGTAGCCGAGGTAGTCATGGTGGATCTGCGCGAATGCCGTATCGCCCACGTCCGGCAGGTCCGAGGTTGACGTAAAATCGAGATGTTCGATGCACGAGCTGGAAATCAGGTTCTGTAAACGGCCGATGCGCACCTTCATGTCGTCACAGTAGCCCTTCTTCAGCATGGCCAGCAGGTCGATCATCTCCTTGAACTGCGGGTCACGCATGTGCTCCTCGCGGATCAGCAGGCACACGGTCGGCCGTCCGGACAGGCGCCAGTATTTGCCGACAAACTGTAGCTCCGTCTTGATGTCGTCGATCAGCAGCGCCATGTCGCGGTAGAGGTAAAAGTCGGACACTTCGAAGATCAGCGGATAGCACAGGACGGTCATGCCGCAGATGCGGTACACCTTGCTCGTCCCAAGCGATCCCACCGGTCGCGGTGGACGGCCGGTAAGGCCGATCTTGTCATTCACACCGAGCTGCTGGTACACGTTGATCAGCTGAGTAGAGGACCATATTTGAACTGGCTCAACCTGAACGAAACAAAATTAAAACATGAATCATCAATGAGGTATTTGTGTTCACCACCCATTTACCTTACCTCATGAGGAGTCTGTGTCTGAATTCCGTACGTTGCCATCATTGCCTGCAAGCGCATCGACTCTGCGATCAGCACAATTTGCACCACCAAATCGGTAGCCGTTCCCTGTTGTGCGTCAGTCCCACGAACGAACGAGGCAATAAAACAAAGCATGGTTAATTTACGGGCAAGTCTATAGGGCCAAATAAATGTTAAACAAAAGATATCGAGCATTGAAAGTGCATTCCGCAAGACGACAGATATTGTTTGATTATCTTCCGTTTGGTAACATATTTTTTTCAGTGGAAAGAAAAGCAATAGAAGTAGAGATTTTAGTCACATAGAGCCTGCAAGTATTGCAATAAGGATGGTGATTACAACGTGACTCAAGCGGAAACATGGTGTCACGCTTCTTTAAGCACTTTGAATGAAGCCCACGTCAAGAGGATACATATTCTTAAATGGTAGTTACATGCCTTTAACATTGCTTTAATTATTAATATCGTTTATTGTATACCAACTTTATTAGACCAACCAAGACACCATTTCAGAGATTAGAAAGAAAGCTAGACGGAGAATATAAACCCAAATCCTGTAGAAGATATATCGTATACCGATACTTGTAAAACTTCCTAGAGTATCGAATATAACATGACAAATTAGCGGAAAGTATGAACATACATGAAGACCATCAAACACGTTCAAATATTAGTATGAAATCTGCCGAGTTATACTTTCGATAAACAAAATTGAATATAAATTTAAAAGGAAAATAGCAACCTGACCGTCGTTTAACCGTACAGACATAACTAACCTATTTTTGGCGTCTGGATAATTCGAACATTGCGAGAACAAACATAAGGCGATTTCATAGGAACATGTACTGAGAAGATTACGGATTGCTCGACGCGGCCAACACACTTAAAAAAACATAGCGAAGCGCAACAGTAGACAACTTCGGAAGATAGTAAAACAAGCCACGGGACAGTGCTGGAAACGATAGATTTGGTTTTCGATATTTACGCGGCGCAGGGGTTCGCAGGATGATTCCGACATTTGATCCTGATTGTGCTGCCCTTCTGCCATATGTGGCGGCGTTATGGGACGATGCATTGCTAGTGCCTGAGGAAAAGTAGCCGAACGACAAATGGGATATACGGCAGGATGTGATGAAGTATCAGGCCGGAGGAAAAGAAAAACAACTCCAAGGAAGGACATGCCCAGGATGAACGACGATTCATCATCGAGACAAATGTCATGTTATGCAAAACGGCCATTCACGTGCAGCGAGGTTTGGCCCAGAGTAGCAGGCGGTGAATCGAGCGATGGAAGCGTTTTTGATGAGTGATCGGCGGCACGTTGCATTTTTGAGCATCCAAGTGATCGTCCAATTGGTGATGGGTACGAGTTGCAGTAACGTGTCCAGAGCAGCGTCCAAGAAGGAGTGAAAGATACAAGAATGCGCACTAGTGGTAAAACAGTTCGTCCTTTGATTTTTGTTTCATAGCTAGATTTTAATTATTTGTTTCAATTTCAAACGCATATTCACGCAGCGTACAAGCAAGCAAAGGAAAAAATATGCATTCGAAAGAATTTGGCTCATTATTGTGGAACCGACAAGCTTTTCCGACGAAACGCGGAAGGCAACAGACGTTCAAAAACTCTCCGTATACTTACACTTCCGATTTTGGTACGCTGTTCGTGTGTGCGAGTGGAAAGCGTAAATGGTGGAAGATAGAGAATGTGACACTCGGTTATAATTCGATAAATCAAAGACCCGAAACATGGCACAAAGTAAAGTACCGGGAATATTGGCGAAAACTAGACATCGAAAAACCAGGGGAAATCTCTTACTAGGGCACGTAAAATTGCACTCAATGGTTTGTTCTGGGTTGACACCGAGACAATCGACAAAAGATCAGCCAAATAAATGTTTTTTTTATGCTGTTGGCAAGAATCGAAACTGTTTGTAAATGCAAAAGCCACCTCATAGTAGATAAAATGGTGGCATTAATGCGTCTCTTTTCAGAGGTTCCCTCTGATGATTTCTTTAGCTAGAGTAAAATAAATTCAACCAAAAGTTAGTCAATAATGATTAGCCTTGGTAAACGACATGAAAAATGGAACGAAAACTATTCTATAAAGAGTAATGGTTACAAATTGAACGTAGCTAGTTGGTCATAGGAGCGCAAGAGAGGGAGAGTTGACCACTCGCTTACGTTGCGATTACTTACAATTCCCGGTTTTGCCTATCGTTGCATGTAATGCCCAAAAGAGAAAAGGAGAGATAATAAGATTCGATGGAAGAGGAAACATCACAAAGGGATAAAAAAAGAAAACTAAAACATAGGATATATTAAAACTGCATTCCAATCGGTCCAATCGATGACCAATGAGCGAGAGAATGCTAAGAGCAAAGTGTTGATCGATGAGTCCACCCTCGCGACGTGTACTTCAGCGGGTGTGGAGCAGCACCGAATTTGGTTGTTTCAATTGTTACGTTTGTAGCTATTGTTTAGTATTGTGTGAGTCATGTACTACTGGTTCTGACGTAGTCTGTATTAAGGTTGAAGCAATTTCATCCAATTTATCTGCTTATCCAAAGCCCGAGTTATTGAGTTTTACTCTACCACCATCATCGTGTACGTGTGTCTTTTGTCAATTTTGTACATCCAATTTTTCAAAGCTCATTCGCGTAAAATACCTTCATATGTCTCAGACCCGGTTTTAGTTTAGGTTGAGTGCCCCGACCTGGTAGGTTGCCGTGCTGACCCGGAAAGACCCGGAAAGACCCGGATTGTACTCACCTGGAACGCAGAATAACGACCGCCCTTTCGGGGTCGATTATATGACGGTAGATATCGCCGAATTGGATCCAACTCGTTGATATGCAGCAAACCGGCCGTTAGCAGCTGGGCAATGATGAACACCGATTGTCCCCAAAGAAAGAGGGACTGCGATGAGGAACGGGTGAACATTCCGTCGCCGTCCGGTGCGTAGCACATCGAAACAACCGGATCTAGAAGGTTGGTCGAACGATATGTACATATTTTCCATTGGCTGCTATACTATGGCTCACTTTTATCGACTTCTCACCTCCATTATTGTCGGAGTGCATACACTTCCGCAGCTCCATTTGATACTCCTCGATCTGTTCCAGGTTGTTCTTAAAGACTCCATCGATGATCATGTACGTGTAGAACATGGGCCACTCGCACTCGAACCCTTCGAAGTCTTTGATTTCTCCCTTATGGTAGTAGCGCCGTGTTTTGTCCTCTAACCGTGACAGGTAGCCATCCCGGCTAAACCGTTTGAAGCCCTTCTTGCCCTTCAGCCGCCTCACGACGTTAAGTTTGCTCGTATCCACCAGCCGTTCCTCGTGCGACGCAAACGCGGGAAACGAAAGCGTCGGTATCAAGGACGCATCGACACCTTTCGAGCTGGACTCCCGAGGTAGCATCGTTTCGAAGATGCTTCGATTGCGATTGTGTGCGTCGATATCGACGTAAACGACGCTCCACGAGGCACCCTTCTCGCCGAACAGATTGCACCCGTTGATGGCTTCCAGGGCTGACTTAGCCATGCCGATTGAGGAGGCGTGAATCTCCGGCGTGCCGTCGTTGTATTTAGAACCGCGTTCCCACATACCAAAGTCGGGCGTTCGGTAAGCTCGCTCGACGTAGTACACCAGGTTCTGCACGAACGCCACCTCATCCTGGGTGTAGATGATCTGCAACCCAGAGGTGATCATTTGCACCAGAAAGATGAGATAGATCGACACAACATCGATTTGGAGGTGATTGTAGTTTTCATCGGCGTAGATTTCCTCGCCCGTGTCCAGATGAAACTTGCAGTGCAGTGCGTTAACGGAGCACTGGCGGGATTTGAACATTTCCACCCGATGAGCCTGCTTGATCCAACACTCCAGTATACCGCGCATACACTTGACCGCCGATTGGCCCAGCTCATAGCTTTTGCCTCGATCGTCATCGATTCTGCGATACGCCTGGTAAAGGCTCCAAATTGCGGCGGCACAGTAGACGCTATCACGTATGCTACCTACCTCGCGATCGGTGCTGAGCACGGGGAAAAGGCCAGTAATCGGACTTTGAAACTGAAGAAGTTGTCGTTTTACTAAAAGAAAGAGAGCACGAAAAGGGAAGGTACAATAGCGAGAGAATTGGCATTCGAAGTTCGATCAAGGACAAATCAATTAATGGTCATTTTCACTTCCAATGACGTTGCTACCTACCGATTCCGTAGTAAATATCCAGCTGCTTGACCGTATCTTCATAGTTTGATATTTTCAGGAACTGATCCAGATTCATATCGTCCAGGCTCGGCTGGCGGGCGACCGGCGTTACGGCACTTCTGTAAGTTGAAATATATGTTTGATGTTACCAAACAAACTACTCGCCTGCAGCAGGTACTGTTCAGATGAACTTACACCGAATGACGATCCATCATGGACATGTTTAACAACTACAGGCGGTCGACGACAATTGTAACAGCTTGTTGCTCTTCCAGCAGAAGTATTCTTGCCGAAAATATACTTCTGCTGGCAAATCTTGATCTGGGAAAATTCCGATATATCACTGCAATACACAGCGAGCGATTTTTGCTCCCTTCGGTGCAGGACGGCACTCTTGAATGACAAATGTGACGTTTCAATGTCGACAGGTGTTGTGACACAGACATCTAGCGGTGTAGAATGCAAGCTTCGATGTAAACAACGATGTTTGAATGTGAAATCGCAATGTTTGCTGCGTGGAAAACAATATACAATTTTCCACTTTTATCCGTTTCCATGTAATATCGACAAAAAATAGTGTAAAATATATTTGTTCTCTAAACCAGTTGAAACCATCAACCATATGCGATATAATCGAGGACGCACCGAGGAAACCGGTTTATGACGTCACAACAGTAAACAAAACTCGCGCCTACAGAACGATCTCGCCAAGATGGATTGATCAGAAGGATCACGGGCGAAGCGGTAGGCGGCACTGGGCGGAACGAATGGATCGAGGATGTAAATAAAACTCGTGGGGTACGCGGCAGTGTGTTGTGGTTCTGTTCGTTCGTATGTAATAACGCTGCCGGCTTAGCTCATCGCACAAAGCAGCACCGCGCGTCACTTAAGATCAAGTCGATGCTGCAACAACAGCGTCGGCTTCCACGCGGGCAGACTTTCAAGCGCGGAGGTGTTCAATGTATTGTGTAACATCGCCAAGTTCTCGAACCCACACGATCCATTTTCGATAGCTTGCTCTTCCGTAGAATCCGTTGACCCGTTTAGTGTTCTTGTGCGTGCCCGGTGAATCAGCAAATGTCCAAAAGTGATTACGCGCATAGAATGGGATGCGTTCGTGGTGTAGCGTTGGCGATCGTGCTGATAGCTCATTTGCCACCGTACACCGCGTGTGATAAGTATGATTACATTAATCTGCCGAAAACGCACCTGCCGATGTACTTCCGTCGATTTCCTGCCCTGGAGAAGCAATGTGCCGAAGATGAAAGCTGCCCATACCGATCGGTTCTAGTGAGCAGCAATTACCAACGCCGTAAAAATGCCTGCTGGGGCTACGAGGATGGATGTACGGAGCAGAGACGATTTGCGAACCATAGTTGCCCCGGAAGCCACATCGGTTACGTGAAAAGCAAACAGGCTCAGCTGGATACGTTCTACAGCCAAGCGGACTTCGGTACGATCAGTTACGCTATCGCGGGTTGCGTGAGAATATGGCCTTGAATGACTGACTCACAATTTTATATGTGCATACTGATCATGTCCTCTTTGGGGCTGTTCAACGGGCGTACAGAGATTCAGAAAAAAATGCCAAACTGGAAAAAAAAACCTCTACAAAAAGAGCCTTCATGTTAAGC
The DNA here is from genome assembly GCA_034621735.1 of Anopheles plumbeus. Classification (NCBI taxonomy): domain Eukaryota; kingdom Metazoa; phylum Arthropoda; class Insecta; order Diptera; family Culicidae; genus Anopheles; species Anopheles plumbeus. Next base: position 23,227,753 of record JAOEFI010000004.1, read on the forward strand.
TGATGTGTTCTGCTTTTTGCGAACTTTCTTGTCATCAGTCATCGCTCATTAAATCTTTACGCCCATTAACCCGAGCCTGCTTCTTAATTGTTCTTCGTCGCTTCTTTTGCAGGTTTCGTGCGCGATCAAATACGGGAAACGCATATCATGTGCGAACCACAGTTTCCGCACGATTCGTCGCTGGAGTGCTCGAAGTACCTACGCTTCTGCCGTGGGCGCAATCTGATGATCAACTTTACCGATCTGGAGCAACGCGCGGAACCCTTGCGCTACAAGATGGACGTGCTCCGGCCCGGTCAGATCGGTGGTCACTGTAAGCTGCACGGCGAACGACTTCGGGACGAACTGCAGCACATTAGTCCACTGCAATCGTGGGGCCCGGAGTTGCGGTTTTTCGAGCGCATTGCGAAGCCACCGATTGAAAGCGAGCTGTGCGATGTGGTCATTGAAAAGCCGACATTCATTATGAAAATCGATGCCGCCATCAACATGTATCATCATTTCTGTGATTTTCTCAACTTATATGCTTCGCTACACGTAAATCTGTCGCACGCGGCCAGTTTCTCGACGGATACGCACGTGCTGATTTGGGAATCGTTTCCGTACCTTTCGCCGTTCGCCGAAACGTTCAAGGTTTTCTCCCGGAATCCGATCGCGGACCTCAAGACCTATGCCGGCAAGGTGGTGTGTTTCCGAAACGTGGTCTTACCGTTACTCCCACGAATGATATTTGGCTTGTATTACAACACCCCGATTGTGAGTTGATGAGACTGAACATAAGCTTATGTTGGAATAGCATTGGAAGTGTATAAACATTTTCTTTCTCGTTTTAGATTTATGGCTGTGAAAACAGTGGTCTATTTCACGCATTCTCCGAGCATGTTCTCCACCGACTGAAAGTACGAATGACCACGCGAATAGATCAACGGCTGAGAATAACATTTCTCTCCCGTCAAACACGATACCGCCGTATACTGAACGAAGACGAGCTTATCGGGAAGATTGCCAACAATCCCAATTACGCTGTGCAACGCGTAAGCTTCGGTCACGAGTTGAGCTTTTTGGAGCAGCTGAAGATTACGCGAAACACTGATATTTTCATTGGTATGCACGGTGCCGGACTGACGCATCTGCTTTTCCTGCCCAAGTGGGCCACCTTGTTTGAGCTGTACCATTGCGAAGATCCCAACTGCTATCGCGATCTGGCACGGTTGAGGGGAGTCCACTACATCAGCTGGGAGCATGATCATTTGGTCTATCCGGAGAGCGAAGGAAGGCACCCGGAACGCGACGAGCGGCACGCTAAGTTCACTAACTATGCGTTCGACGCGAACGAATTCGAAAGATTGGTTGGGAAAGCGGCCGCTCAAGTTGAAGGGCATGAGGATTTTCGGAAGTTTTCGTCACGGAATTCCCGCAATTCACGTACGAAGGATGAGCTTTAATGTTGACTGTGTAGTGTGTTCCAGAAGAGCAATTCGGTGATTTTTTTACCAATACCGTTTAAGAGAGGGCCTAGCGACTTAGCATAAGAAGGCATATTGGGCTAGCAGAAATAAAATTCGCATCAAAGGGAGCTTTCTTAATATCTTGCAAATTATTAATAAGAGGAAATCCTCTAAGCCTTAATAACAAGCCTTAAGCTAGTTAAGCTTCCTGCGTTGGTTTATACTTAATAGGGAAACCAAAAATTATCGTACTCAAATCTGAGATTACATTTATGCTCTTATGCTGAAACTAATGGAGAGCTATGAGATTACTTATTAAATTAAGCGTTGAACAAACTCCAGCATAGCTATATCGTACATTTAATGACTTTGCCTAACAAAACGCCCGTCCTGAGACAAGTAAACAGTATTCTAAATCCCAAAAATATGTGACAAACGAATGTGAGAATAAAAGCATTACAAATTTACCAAGAAAATATTAAACTGAGCAACGAGTTAATACTGAACTTCAATGATTTATTAAACGCGTTCGATGGCCCAACCGAAATGTATCATCTTTCCCTATGGCTACAATTACTTTTAGTGTTTGTGGAGTAGATTTTTCCCACTTTTAGTTCAACATCTGTTTCGTCGATGACTAGAATAATTGGATCTGAGTTTGTCTCAGAATTTGTTCTACAACGAACCACATGAGAAGCGCATGCATTTACCATATCTTTAGCTTTACATTGTTAACGCATAGGAATGATACCGCAACGCACAGCATGAACATGTAGTATACAAGGATGGTAAGTGCGGCCGCATTTCCCAGCAGGAAGGTCTGAAATACGATGTTGACCAGTCCGGTCAGTAGGTTTGCGATGAGGAAAAAGAACAGCCCGTTACTGTTGATCGCTCGAAGTATGAGTGGTACGTAGGGAATGCAAAAGTCGTCCGTTTTGACTATCTGGTCCGGCGATTTCGGTTCCTCGAAACGCACAAAGTAAATAAAAAGCTCGAAGAACATACACAGTGCCGTCACGCTGCTACCGATGGCGAGAATCCAGAAGCAGTAGCCCATATTGGCGAGGCGGCGTGACACGCCGAACATGTCCTCGCACACGTAAATCATCTTCCAGCAGACGACTGCAATAAGTGCAAGCTTTGCCGCTCTCCGGAGGAATTTTTTTGCCAGCGTAATCTCATCCGATGGCCGCACGACCCAGCCAATGTAGACCGATGCCAGAAACAGGGCCAGGTAACCGGGAAGCGAAACGATGCCTTCGCGATTGGCAGAGAAAAACCCTTTTCGTTCGGTGTCCGCGCTCAGGACATATCGGGAAACGCCCAGGTGCAGCATCATTTCATGGCAACAGAGGATCGTGATGGCGACAAATTTGATCACTTCCGGATCGTGCACCAAGTCCATTATGATGGTACCGAACACCTTCACGAAGGCTAGTGTGATGAAGAAATTCCAGTGCACCCCGTACTCCGACACGTGCAGTTGGTAGTCGATTTCACTGGTGAGAAAGAATCGTGCGAAACCGAGAAGAAACAACGGTGCCGCTCCAGTCACAATACGACGCAGACGGACAGCATCTAACCGGTGTTCTTCGGCCGGGCGCACCTTGTAGACGATGCCATTGCTAAACACGTACAGTCCCACGCCGATGTCCATGAGTCCGTACCCGAATGTTTCCGTTTTAGCGAGCTCGCGCGGGAAGCAGTGGAAATCTACCGCCAGGATGCAAACCGCAGTGGTGAGGTTAACCAGCGCCCTGACACACGTGAGGAACTGAGGCGACCGTCCGGGAACCTGAACGAACGGCACCAGGTGCAATCGGTAGCGCATCTGATGCACGGCTGAGATCATGGACACCACAAACAATGCTAACGTTATCTTCAATGCCAGTTGGTGTAATACAGTGACGAGCAGGACGAACGGAAAAACTATCAGGGAAAACTCTATCAGGAACCGTAGCGGTATGTGAGCCACACTGGCCACGGTAAGCAGCTGTACGGTGTGAAAAACACTGAACACCGGTGGTGCGATGTGCATGAACACGTTCAATGCAGTGGTTCCATTGTTGTTTTCCATCTGGCTTTCGTGCAGGGCACGATAATCGGTTGGATCCATGTTACTGTTACTCCTGGTGGAATGTTTCGAAAGTTTTCTAACTTCTCGGCGAATCGGTCTCGGAAGAAAACGTAAATAAATAAACCCCGAATATGTACCGAAAATCCCATTTGACAGCTTTCAATAGACGATTGTTTGTTTGTGTAGTTTCAAATATTTCCGCAAGAGGTGCTGGCGTAAACTCAAACATACATTTTGCTGCATGAGATATACATTTTAACAACCGCGTGTTCCATCACATCGCTAATCAAATAGTATAACACGAATTCAATAAAACTCGCCCAGTGTTAATAAAAAAGAAAACCTTCCTTATTTGTATTTCCTTAAACCTATTTGCAGTATTAATACTAGTGGATCACGATGACAATGAGCAAATCGAAAGCTCATCCACATCCCAACTTTTGCCGACCGCTCCAGTTCAACCCTTCACGGTTGTACTTTTGAATTTTTTACTGACTTTCTTCACATCCTCGCAGTTCTTCTGATCCGTTCTAGTCAAATAGGCTCGGGAGATCTTGGCACTATCCAGCACAGCGTACGCCTTCTTCATCGTTTCGATGTCGGGGTGTCGTTTACGCGTAAGAATCCATGCTACCTCTGCAATGAATGAAAGGGCGAAATTTGCATTTATGAGGCGTACCAGATCTGCTAATACGAATATGTCTTTTTTTTTAACGACAACTCACTAGCACTGATCAGTCCACGGAGGTCCGAGCAGGCGTAAACAACGGCGAACGTTTTGTAGTCCGTACCAATCACCCAGTAGGGGGCTTCAACATTAACTGAAAAGAGTTCATTGCAGGTAAAGGCTGACTGTTCTAAAAGGATAGAAGATTTCTTATACTTACAGGGAGCACTCGGGAATTTAACCGCCAGTTTGGCCGACTGAACGATACGCGCCGATCCGCTGATTGTGTTTTCATTGCCAGTTCTTAAAATGGACATTCGCAAACGATTAAGACTTGCTACATTAACAGCCCTCCAGCTGATCCACCATTACCCTATACTTACAGTGAATTTTGCTGTCTATTCAGAACGCCAATCGTGCCGTCCGGGTTGAGCGTGTAGTCAGCCGTAATGCAGCGCCCGCCGAGCTCGAAAAAGAAGGGATACTTTTCCTGCTCGTACCAGCGTCCCAGATAGGAGTAGGAGTCGAAATTCTCCACCACCGGCACCTTCGGACATTGACCGAAGCCGGGAACCTGCGCATCCGTCTGGCCTAAGGAGTGGAGCAGCCCGAGCAGGCACAGGCCGAACGTTGTCTTCCGTGTCATGCTTTAGTGGTATTGAATTCAAAAATTGTTATTAAAATCAAAGGTGTCACTCTGTTAGTATCTAACACTGCACAGAGACAAGGGAGCATATTGATTAACTGATAAAAAGTGCATTTAATTGAGCGTTTAATTGCATACTGCAAGCCCAAAGAAAAAGGGGGCTTCTTAATGAGTTGTTAATATTGGAGCTCGGGCGTGAAATGGATCTTTCCGTCACAACGATGTCATCGCCTCGCATTAGTCATTGCACGATAAACGGATGGATGAAGAACCGAACAGAAATGGAGAAAGTCCGACGCACGTGCCTCCATGCATCCCGTATGTGCAGCAACATTGTGCCCTCGTAATGAATGGCTCTTGCTTCAGAGCATCGGTGCGTTGCGCTAATGACCTTAATATGTAGCAAAAGTAATTTTAACACCAAAGCGGCAGTTGATTGAACTGGTCGATCTTCAAACAAGGGACGCCTCCGACAAAAGAAATGGATTTTGTTTCGAAGGCATTTTTGTTTTTTTTTAGGTGAAGGCGATGATTAACTCGAAGATTGTTTCCAATTGGTTTCGCGTTTGAGCAACGTCGGTAGTAAAAGAAAAATTAGGCACCATTTACCACGGTACAAGAGAAGAAAAAAAACCCCTCGTACATGAACTTGCTCACGTTTCTTTCCAAACGATTAAAACATCGAGAAAAAACCCACTTCGCTGCAAGGTCGGGTTCGGTTGGAAAATTATGCTTTTTCTTCGCCCAAAAAGGGCCGAATGTGCTGCACAGCGTCTTTGGGTCAAATGCCGACCATCGGAAACCGGTTGCATAATGTTCGGTGTGTCTGGTCGGTTGTAGGTGAGTTAAATAAAAAAAAGTTCGACTCATCCGTGAAGATGTAAATCGATATCCGCTCGCATGATCGCTCGCATGAGACGATGGATGAGCTTCGATTCGAACCAACCAAAAACACAAAACGATTAACAGTTATCAGACCGATTGTTCATCGGCCATTTAAAACAGATTAATAAACGTCAAGCAACACGCGTTTTAATTTCCGCTCGACGATCGAGAGATCGATAATCTTCCCACCCGCAGCTTCACTTCTGTGAGCGTGGAAAAGTATGTTACGTTGGGGAGCATCGAACGAGACGGCCAGTTTTCACGCCCCCCACGCCCCACTCTCGTGGGTGTTATGAAACGGAAAAGGAGGAAGATTTAAAGCTTCTTTCGAGCAACGACTCTTTCATTTAATTTTGGGTCTCGCGCTCTTCCTCCGACTTGGTGCATCGCCCCGAAGAAAACCGCTGTCTCGGATGGTGCATGTCTCGATAGCAATGCGATGGCCGCGCAGAGTTATGTTGATCTGTGCGGGGCGTGATGTTGTAATTCAGCCCGCACAGCCCCCCGTCTTGGAGTTTGCTTTGTTTACGGTTTTCAAATCATCTTATCAAACCAAACATGTGCATCAAAAGCCGGATGACGGAGAAGCTCTGCATGCAATCGAACCGTCGTCAGTCATTTTTTCGGAGAAAAGTGTTATGCAACTTGACCCGCTGATGTCTGATGTCTTTTGGGGGCACTTTTGACGCGGTTCGTTCACATTTTCTCATTTCGCCTGCACTCCGGTGAAAGCTTTTCATAAGATTTCGTTATGCTCAAACACATAATGAGAACCACAACAACCCGAATTGGCACACATTGATGTGAGTTAAATAAATGCATCTATCACTTATGCTGCTTATGCTGATTTTTTGCCAGAAGTATACGTTAAATAAATCACAGCGTCTTAAAAAAAACTAGGTACAGATAACAACACCTCTGTTGTTGAACATTCAATTTTATATTTGAAAATTCAACTGTGTTACAGTTTGAATTGAAAAGTACTCAAAATCGATTCAAAGCCTTCGCAGACTCAATGTGTTTAAGATTCCAAATGGATAGACTACCTATCGGTAAATAATTAACATTCCTAATAGGCACCACACGCAAGCCCCTAGGTAAAGGTCGCAACCTTAAATCTTCCATCATCATTACCAGACAAACATCAATAACGTCCGGGGCGGGGCTTTAATCGAAGCATAGTTTGCCCACCGCTCGGCCCACCCTGGGTTGCCTCAACTGCAAACAACTATTCTTGCCTTCCCATGGACCGTTTTGTTTCTCCCCAAAGAAAACAACAACTTTTTCACAGCCTCCAGTTTACCCGCATGCCGGGAGCGGCTCTGACCACAGGTCGAAAACAAAAACGGATTGTTTTTAAAAGATGCACATCGTTTCGTTAGATTTAACCTTCAGCAGTAGGATCGGATGACCTACCCAGGTGTTGCCATTGTGTCCGCTGTTCTGGAGAGGATGGTTTATTTTTCTGCCACCGGTCGAAGAAACCAATTGCGCAAGACACTGGGATAAGCTCCCGCGTTCCGTTTCTGTTCGTCACTGGCTTTAATTAGTTGTCTATATACTTTACATACGCGGACCAGCTTCACTTCGTACGCAAAGGAATATTATGATCATACAAGTGACGTCAAACTAAATGTGGATCGTTGAGCCGACACTGGGTAACGTTCATACACTTTTTCCGAAATCGGGTTGAAGGTAATTCACTGATTTAGTTTAATAGTAAAAATGTAGTCACTTTTCCCCGCACTTCGGAAGAGATTATGGTTCACGGATATATTTTCCCCCTGGCTGGCACGATGCAACAACGCACACACGATGTGAACTGTTCGAGTAGGTGAAAGCTTCCCCTATGCACTCTCTTGGCAGTATATGTCCGCTTCGGTAGACGCCACGTACGGGAATGAGCGTCGGCCGCGAGTTGCTGCCTGAATTTAGAGTCAGCACGCGATCGGGAATGCCCGACGAAGCTGCGCTACACTGCAGATGAACTGAGATCGCGGTGGGGACGGACTGGAAACACGTGTGTGGTGCACGTACGCGTATGTGTACGGCGGCTTTATCATCCGCCGGTAGGTAGTCGCGCTTCGGTTTTTCACTCCTTTCTTGCGGCATGAGTTTGAAGAAAAAAAAAGTGATCTCATTTGATTAAAGTTCATTCACTGCAGACCAATGGCTAAAACACTACACTCCATGCTTTGCCATTGCCATCGTGTTGGCGGCATCCGTTTGAGAAGACAAACAAACACAATCTTTTCGGCCCCCCAAGCCTATCGAATCCGTCCACTCACAGCTAGTATAGGTTCGGCGCTAGTTCAAGCAATTGCAGGTGTGGTCCGAAATGGTAGTATTTCCATCAGAAAAGTAGCCACCATATTCTGCCCTGATGTCTTTCAATGCTCGGCATAGTCAAATTCGAGCATGCGTCAACGCAGACATTTCTTGCGACAGATTACTTTAAGGCAAGTTGTTTTCAGACCGCCGTTTAAACCGGAGCCACTGAAAACAACAAAAAAACCGGACAAAAATGTCAAAGAAAGGTAAAAGAAACCTTCAAGCTACTTAACCCCGCTAGAGAGCCCGGTTGGAGCATGATCCGATAGCCTAAATTAGGCTTGTTACTTTGCGCAAGTTCTGCTGTATAGCGTTCACTAACTGCCGTTTCGGAGCGGTTGACCCCCGGCGCTGCTGGCGGCAGTTTTATTTTCCTTCCCCTAGGCCTCCTAGATGGTTTCGTGTTACTTGTTTTCCTCTATTATTGTTGGTTGCGTTTTTGAGGGCAACCCGGGTTACCGAAACTTCCAGGGCTGGGGGCAGACAGTGGGAAGAAAAAACCGGTTCAAAGTGACACTATTAGTTGCTATTTGCTACCGGTGGTTATTGGCGGTGGTGAGAGCACTCTTGTGCTGGGCGGGAAGTGTAGTAATTAGGCAGCGAAAGAAATGTCATCCGAAACTGTCCGGAGCTGCGTTAGAGCTGCGTGACCCATATTCGTTTTTTTTGCGGTGGGTGATGAGTATACGTTTCAGAGAAGAAAGTGTGTTTATTAGCGACAGGGTGATTTTAATAGCCATGTGTAAGCAATAGGACAGGTTGTTAACTGACGTTTGAGTTTAATTAAACGCCGTAATGAAACAAACATGTGCGAACACGTGGAGGGTAGGTAGAGTAATTTGTTTTAAACTCATTACCAGTTGCGCCTTTTCATTTAAAAGCTATTAAACATAATTTTAGTAAGTAATTGATCATTATTTCTGTTCTAAATGTAGCCCATTTACATCTCAAGCGTAATTTCATTAGTTTTATCATAGTCAAACATGGAAGAATTTGAATGTACAGTTGGAGTCGTTGACTCTCGCTCACATCAACCACCCGGGAGGCGAACGCCACAAGAAAGTGTACATCAACGGAGTGACACGCGAGAGTGATTGAACTCCGGGCTGCTGTTGTCGCTTTTGTGTGAACCGCGTGTCGCGATCTTTTAGGCAGTTTCTCTCTCTCTGTCGCTGGTAAACCGCGCCGCAGCAGCATATCGCGCCCGGTGTCTAACTACTCCTGCCCAAGAGGAGAGGAGAGACCCTCCGCGGCGCGGGTCGTGAAACTGGTTTGTTTACACCCGCGCCCATACTCGTACACCCAGCACGCCCATCACAAACGGAAGGCGTTCGAAAGGAAAAGTTCAGCCCGCACCAAACAGCGGTGCGGTGTTTGGTCTTGGGCCACACAGGGAAAGCGACACCGGAGCGGACTCGCGCCACCGCGACTGGGTGAGATCACGCGCGGTGGCTTAGTGACCCAATTTTCACCGCCCAGCGAGCGGGCGGGCTGCCGCGAACAGGCAGCCGAAGCCACACAGCAAAAGTCGAAGGTGATCATGAACTTGACAGAGTGGGAGATGGCGACGACGACGACGACGACGGCGACTACGATGATGGCGGTCGGAAAGCATCAAGAGAGGAGGGAGTAGTTGAAACTATGTTGTGATCGTTAATGCAGCAGATATACGGAAGAATCCATAGACTTCTTGGACGTACACTGTTTTATGTTGAAGTTTAAAGTTTGCACATTATTAAAAGTTCGAAGAAATCGTGTGTTTTTTATTATAGCACACACTACATCAGTATGAGTTGAAACAATAAATAAATAAACGGAATACATATACTACTGCCAAAACGGCTTTAGCAGGATGCAACGCTCGCCGGACTCACTGACGATCCTCAACAACGGGTTCACTCGGGATCGGTGGGGCCGGCGCAACGGCAAAGATTTCACTGCGCAACTGCTGCAGGTCATCCTCGTTCCGCACGATCACGCCTTCCTGCCGCGCAGCCTGGGTGCTGGGTTCCGTCGGGTCAAAGGCCGGCTCCGGCGGGGGCAGCGTCACGCAGTCCTCCTGGTTGGTGCGCAGGAAGAAGGTGCGCGAAATTTTGTACTTATCCAGCACACCGTACGCCCGCTGCAGCACCGGACCGCCGGGGAGTCGTTCGCGGGCCATCAGCCAGGCGGAGACTGAGGAAACGTATCGATCAGTTGATGGAAGAGAATAGTGAAGAAGGTCGAAATGTATAAATCAAACGGAAAGGACTTACCCGCATGTCCTACGGGGCCGAAGGAACTGCAGGAGTACAGCACGGCGAAGGAATCGTAGTCGGTGTCCAGCACCATCACCGATGCGTTGTAGTTGTACGGAAACGAGGTGTATTCGATCTGATAGCGGCCATCCTTCGGCGTTTTGGCCCCTTTGTCCATCACACCGGAGATGATCCGCTCGACGCCATTGCTGGAGAAGGACAAGATCCAAAAGTTTGTTTGGCGCAAAAAGAGCAACAAATCGGGTCGCGCAATCAGCCGCACGCTACTTACAACCGATTGGTGTACGCATTCCGGACGTAGGTCTTCCCATCCGCCCGCTGCTCGTACGTCACCGAGACGCACTTGGTGGCCACCTCCGTGACCGTGAAGTAACGCTCGATCTCGTACCACGTCCCGAGAAAGCGTGTCCGGTTGAAGCGCAGGATGGGCGAGTAGTCCGGGCAGGTACCGAAGCCGGGAATCTGCGTCTGCACCAGCGTGACGGCGCCGGCAAACCAAACGAACGCCACCACCGTCCAGCGAAGTCCCGACGAGTGGATCTTCATTTCTCTCCGGCTGCTTTGACTGATGTGCACGGGGTGCGGTCCGGACACTGAATAACCTTTCCGAGTGAGCTGGTTGTGGGCTTTTATATTTGTTGTCGTCTTCGCCTCTTGTTCCGTAAGGGCGCAGTCTCAGAACGATGCGGGAGATCACGGCCGTGCCACCTTTCTCCACTGTTCCAGCTCAGGCAGCTCCGCCGGGATGCGGTAGGTTCAAAGGAAGAACCCCACTACACCCAGGACGCCGCGAGTTTCTGTATGCCGTTGCGAGCATGCTGTCGAACGAACTAGTTCCATGATTCGTATCGAGCGCCCCCCATTCGAGGGTGCTTCGGGGCGTGATGTTGTCTCACTTATTGTACGTGTCTTCCGTCATGCCTTCGGCACCCGAGGGGAGCGATCTATCCGGAATATTCTCACCAGCTCTCCTAAGCAGGGAACACGCCTTCGCGTTATGGAATTGGGACAACGGCGCGCCGTCGACTGTCGGTGGTAGAAGCCCATTCGATCAGGCACCGGTTGGTGAGGTTCCCCGATTTTTCTTCACGAGATAAACTCACCCTTCCATCTTCTTCTTGCTGTGTTGAACCGAAGGCGCATCGGTTGATTAAACACGCCCGATAAGATGCTGATCGTGTATCGATCGGCGGATTGCGAAACTGTATCGTCCGTGCGTCCGCTTGTTCCCCCGTTGGAACGTGTTCAGTTTTCAGTCGATCAGTGTTTCATAAATCTTTTGACATAATTTCTCGACAAATTAATTGCTTCCGTTACGGTTACCGAGACTGGTTGTTATCGTTTGTGATATCAGCTGGGGATGTGTGGCGAGGCACGTAATAGCATGAAGAAGATCATAGCTAAATGGAATGAATCACCCGAAGATCCCCAGTTTAATGTTCGACCATATCCCATGATTTTCTTACGTAAAATAAAGGGAAAGCCTACCCTGAGAACCTGAATGAGATAGAACCCCCCAACTACTGTAGAAAACTTTCAGCTAGGGCAATGAAAGCACACTACTTTCAATTACCGAAAAAGTAGATCACAATTTTCAACACACTATCACTACACAGAGCTCAATTTAGAATTCATTGAGATATTCTAATTTTAATATTTTGATTTGATTAAATGCTAAATTCAGGAAAAATAAGATTTAAATCGAAGAATCCGATTCCCGTTACAATGAAGATCCAAGCGCCACGTAGCGGTAAATAATGGTACCAAAGTGTCTTCGCTAAGTATGCCATAAGCATGGACTCACTACAGTGAGACAAACAGCACAGGTTTTCTCATTTCCGTGAGAGTCAAACAGTTATCAAAATTCAGTAACGTTCAAAATTCAGTGAGTGTAGCTTACCTCCAGAATGCTTGGAAAATTAATAGATGGATCCCTTCAGCCGCAATTTAGTAGTTTGTTATGGACAGCACCTTTAAATCTAACTAACTTAATGAGAAGAACGACGTTTGTAAACATATTTTATGCTGCCACTAGACCGAAAACCGTTAAACAAGACCCTAGAGATGCTTCGTTGCCGACGAATAAGTTGGAACAGTTGGTGTTAAAGAGAATGTAATCGACGTTGTCGTCCAATAACCAAAAATTTGATCCAAAGTAGGAACCCCTTTTGAGATTAGGACATTGGACAAAAGTTTACAGTGAACCTAATCGCATTACTTCGGCGAAAGTTGTTCAAATCACTCAGAAGTTCAGAGGTGATTAATTGTGACCAAATATCTCTATCTATCAAAGTACTCTACAGTGTTATCAGCCTCTCGCATACAGTGTATCATAAAATACGCGAGTACGCGATAATGACGCCTGCGCGACGTTACTCCGGAGGGACTGGAAAATCGTGTATTGGAAGTAACACACGAAAGAACTCACTCTCCGAGCGTGTCTGCATGTCTTTTGCCATTTGTAACCCCCCGAACCGTGGAGCGATGTAATTTTTGACGCGATGATTGTGTGCGTAGTGTTTGGGGCTGCCTGGGGAAGGTTGATATTAAATTTCCGATTACACCCTACACCGAGCAGCTCAACCGGTCCGACGCGGAGGCCCAGGCGGCACAAGGCCCACACCGTTCCGGAAGCAGACGCATGGGCGCAAGGCGAAAGATAAAGGCGTCTTCCACCACCGGGGGGACAGGACGAGTGGGTGAGGCTCCAACGCGCCAAAGGCACGTCGACGATGCGGCCAACGACCGTGTGGCTCGCCGTGTGGGCCCGACGGATATCAGTCGCTTTTCGGCAACTGTCACGAACGGATCGCTGTTTTCGGTGGACAGTTTCGAGTCCTGTCTCTTGATTCGCTTCCGGCGTAGAATCTCTAAACCTTCTCTTGAGGGGAATCGGGGTAGTGCGGGAGAGATACCGAGTGAAATATATCCGTGTGTGAACCGTGAGAGAGTTTGTGTCGTTTCCATATTATTTTTCTCCAAACTGTTTTTCCGAATTTCGGGCGGGATAAATTACATTCTTGGTGCGTTGCTGGGAAGGGCGCACTTTTTTCGGCGCCTCAGGAATGAACAATTACGGCATGGTGTAGAGTAAAAAGAAGATTTATTTCGTTAGACTGCCGCTAAATAAAACTGCCTTCTAAAACGCATTATTTATGTGAAACGCTGCCAAATTATTGAAATACAAAACCGCCATCATCAATTCGCCGTCGCCGTCGTCATCATCGTCGTCGCTAGGGGGTTTATTATCCTCGCATCACGCAAGCTCCAGACACGACTCTGCAGAGGACAACGCATTTCTTTTTGTGGTAAGTTCAGGACGGTGATATCGCACAGCATGGAGAGGACCCGATGGCGACTCGAAGCAACGCTGACCTACGCGACTATGGCAACATGCGGGGTAGGGTCATACCGGGAAAAGAAAAATCGGAAAATGGCGGGTGAAATTTGTGCTTGATGCTTAGTGCTTCAATTCGACCGGTCGATAAGGTGAATCCTTACAGCTGCCAACCAAGCCAACGGCTAATCCTTTCTTGCTTCTCGAACCGATGCGAATTGGTGCCGGGCGAAAGTTCTCACCTTGCTACTAATGCACACATCTTTTGAGTTCGAGAAGGATTATGGCCAGCAATTGAGAAGTGTTTCTTTCGCGACAACCCCCTTGTAATGGGTCAATCCGTACTCAGTCGAGCAAATCCCGCGCCATTTCAACAGTAGGAGGATAGAGAGAAAAAGAGAAAAAAATCGACAAGGATGTCGAGAGCCGCCGGCGATAGCTGTCCCTCCGGGAATGTCCCTTAACCAGAACATTATGTTGCGTGCGCGAGTAAGTGTTCCATTTTTCTTGCCAGCCCGATCCTGAGCAGACATGTCTCCACGGGTAGCCGCAGGGTTCGTCTGACTGCAATTCCGCTGCGGGCGCAGAAGGATCGACCGAAAGGCTAACGATGACTAACCGTCGTCTCATGCGTGGGCTACCCGGGGAAGTGAGACTTCATCATACTGGAATCGTTTTTTATTCCAGGCCCTCTTAGTGCGAAAAAAACGCAATAACCAAACATCCATTGTTTCTCGCGGTGCGAACAGTGCGTGAAGGGAGGGGAAAAGCCCTATGGAGTTTATTTATACCAACATCCACCGTGTGCCCCCCCCCCCCCCCCAGAGGGGTTGAACGGAAAATTGCGTTTGATTGATCGGAAATGGATAGGGCACTGTTCGCGTTAGTGGGTGGTTGCGTTCCGAAGGGTCGACAGGGAAGTATCGTTTCTCCACCCACCACAGACACAGACCCACACACCGTTTCCACCGAAAGGATCAATAATAAATGAGAGGCAATAATGTTGTCTAGGTAGTTTGAAGAGTCATTCATCGAGTAAACTTTTTATCGGATAAACATGTTACCATGTGTCGCCAGTGTCGTGATCGGAGTAGTTTATTAGTCCAGCGGCGGTTGAGAACGGTCCGGCATTACGCAGCTTGTGTTTTGCGGTGGAATCAGTCGGATCGTGCCGAGCAACAGGAAGATGAATTGATGGGCAACAGTTTGCAATTACTTTGAAATGAACTTAAAGCTGTTCAGTATTTATTGTCTTTACTTTACTTTACTAACTAAGGCAAACCGAGTTTATCATTGTAAATAAATGTTTAGTTTTCTATGGAATATAGATTAACTGTTCCATATTGCAAATAAACTGTTCACATACCAATACATTTTTTTGATAATAATTACTTAAACATTAATTTACTTTCCATTGCTAACTTATTGCATTTCCAGGACTCCATGTTGAATTGACGACAAGAACCAATTCCACCGACCATATCACTGGACGTACTCAGGAAACCTACTGCCACGTTCGACGGTACTTACGTATCTTGAAAACCTGCAACAATCTCCCATCCCAAAAGCAAAAGAGAAATAAGGCACCAAAATTGCGGCCACGGTGTCACCGATCAAGATGCGGCTCAAATCCGCACGGAAAACTTTTCGGCGCCGTAAATCGAAAACGGGGCTCGACTTTCCACAGCCCAGGTAAGTGAGCGAAGCGAAGCGCAACCCAGCGTGGCTGGTGGAGATGTTTGTGACGACTGGCCTGGTTGGTGACGAGGTGTTGCCGATGACGCGAACGCGAAGCAATAGTTCATTTTCCGATGTTTTCAAACGGCAAAGTTTGTGGCCACCGCGAAGTGCCGCCGCAAAACAATAAGCCACCGCCAAGTGGAGAGAAGATTCACACGCGATATGATACATTATCTCGATGACCTACGGCATTGTTTTCTGGGGGTCTGTCTGGAAATAGGAGGAAAAAAAATCGGTTGACAGCTTCTACTTTGCAACAGAGTGCGCAAAGTAATTTGAATTCGCATTGTACCATAGGATAGAGTTTTTATTTATGAGCTGCCGCAAAGACCTTCCGCTCGTGATACTGACGCGCTAGATGGCAATCAGTTTGATGGAAAATGCTAATGCATGTGAGTGAAATGTCAATTCTTTTTTTTGTTCGCTCCAAGCATGTCTTGTTACAGCTTCTATTGATGGCTGAAATTCATGTGAGAAACCAGTTGCCGAATCATGTATGAACTTTTTTGTTTAAAAAATGCAACAGTTTCCAATGATCGAGTTCTGATTGACATAATTTCTTGTAGGATGTTGGTTTAACGATTACTTGCTGATGCCTTTGATTCAGGAACAATGTAACAGATCAAACCTAAATATTAAGTTCGATTACCAAGGTCATCAACGAATTCATTACGCCATCGTCTCCTCGGGAAGTGATGAATGGCGTCCCTTATGCGTGAAACGTGGAGCAACAATTCATTAACATGCACGCGTGCATCTGACGGTGTGACCGACATTAAGTGACCTCTGTCTGGGATGTGAGACTCTCGAATTGAGATAAATTAACGATTTCAATGACGGCAATGTTACTTTCTAACGTCAGAAAGAATTTGCCCATTGTCATTGTTAAATAAGTTGCATTGTGACGCGGAATAAAAAACCTGTTCCCCGGATGGTTCCCAGACGAGGTGAGGAAAATTATCGCTCGAAACGTGGAGGCTACTTGGACACATACACACGATAAGCGGAAAATCGATAGAAGCTAATACGATAACATTTAAGGCAATCGATCTCGCATCGATGTAATGTTTCCCTACGAGCTCGTGTCTCCGCCTGGTCAACCAGGTTTCTCTTTCTCATCAAGGTACTCACACAACCTCAGCACATTCGCGGGTTTAGGTAATTTATATACCAACTGCCAATTGAAAACAAAGCCTGCAATAATCCGTCGTTCATGGTAGGGACCAACAAAACCACTGACAATCGTACCCAAAATCCCTACGTAATGGCTTTTGTAAACAATACAGGTGATTAGTTCAGATTGCGAAGTCCGGGAGTCCTGTGCTAACGAGGGAGCAGAGTGGGCGTCGTTCCGCACCCGGTTCACGTTCGCATAAATTGGCTTCAAATTGGATTTCTCAATTTACAGCAACTAATTGAACATAAATCGCAGCATGCTGTGCTGTTACTATCTGCCAAGGCGAGAGATGTCGACCGGACAATCCTGCCCAACCCATGTCAGACGGATCAGACGCGAACATTAATGTTCACTTGAACATGTTTAGGTTTTCTTTTTTTTCATTTCCATCGGTGGCTGCTCTTGTTAACTTTGGACGACTTTTTCCATACGGATGTTCGTTAATGCAGTTTGATTGAACGAAAAAGAAAAAAAAGAAACTATCCAACATCCTTAGGCGTTTGAAAGTGACATGGGTTTGTTTAGCAGGGGCAAGTTTGAGAGGGATATGGCTGGTGATGGCGTTTATTTGTATGCTAATTCGGATCGACAACATTGTGTCCCTATTTGTTTACGGCAGGTTGTAGAAGTTGAATACCCGAGGCTAGTCGATCTCTGATTTACGAGGGTTCGTGTTGCTTGCCATATATCATATCTCTCCCTATAGCCAGGATGAATGAAGTGCATGAATATTGAGATAGTACTTTCGATATTAACAGCTAACCAAAAAGCATTTTATATATCAGCACGGTTAAGGGATGTGCAAAGATATGCAATGGACTTTTCTCCTGGCTCCAAATAGAGAGAGCTATTCTTGCTCTTCCGTTTTTAGTTCCAGTTCAGAAAAAATCAAATACATTATTATATTAATAGGTTGATTACCAAACGTCGTGTGCGAAGAAAAGACTGAAAAATCCTTTCCAACCGTTAGCTCCGTAACGTTATCCTTTTGTTTTTAAAACCCGGAAAACAGAAACAAATGGTGGTTCTTGGGGGAAGTGTGTTTGTTAGAGAGCGCCTTTTCAGGATGGATGCCCCATCCGTTCCCACCTCCCACTGTCCATCACACATTGTTGAAGTCACTCAAACGGGATATCATTAGGCTTTAGCTGTTTTTTCTTCTTCCACCACTTAAAAACCCCCTAAGGGGGTGTAAAGCATTTCACTAATGATGTGGAGCTCGTAAAGGAGGTCAACAGATTGTTGAAAAATTCTCGTGCGGACGGGTATGCAGTACTCAAAAAAAAGAATGGAATCACGATTCGAAAAGTGTATTGAACGTGACGGTGACTATATTGAGTGATAATTATATTTCGCACCATGTAAATATGCCTTTTCCATGTTTTAACAGCATCATTGTGTTTTTAATGTAAGAAATAAACATACTTTGTGTACACCTTTCTGAACGATAAACAAATGATGATATTGACAAAAATTTATGTACTATCGAGCTGTGCGATCCCTTCCAAATCGTTCGACGATTAACAGCTATGCTTGCACTTTCCGTAAGGTATCAAGGCCTTTGGAATTATTCAAATATCCTGCTCATGAATGAACGGGATTGAACCACCCTAAACCAGCGCGAAGAAGATTTCACGGTGTGGCCATTTACATTTGCTGCACATTCGCGTCTCGGTTTCGCACGACTCCGCTTTCCTCTTCGTGTTCCCTCTGCACGCCGTGGGGGCTAAAATCTCTTCAGTTAAAACCCAACGGTGATGACGGTCCAGGTAACGCTCGCCGTATTCGTAATGGGCATGGCCGTCCTTTCCCGCTGGCACACCGTTTCCCCTCCATCGCTACAACGCCACGGAAACTCATCGGATCGGACGTTTGAGCAAAGCCATGTGTGTGTCACGGAGAAAAGGAGCAGTGCGCCATCTCGGACGAAGCTATAGTTCGTCGCTACTCCTCTTACGGGCCAACCTGTCTTTCGTCCGCGGACGGCCAATTACTTCTACCGGTGCTACTACTAAATACATTTTACACTAAGTGCGTTCATCTAGACCTGCCAGTACTACTCGGGGCAGTCTGTATTTGTGCCGATGCCGGCCACGAGCCACCAGCAAGCGAACAGAGTGAGTGTGCATGTGCGCCGCCGTAGCAGCAGAAGAGTAGCACGGAGAGTGCGACCTTTGCGAACTTCGGGCCGTGTTCGCAGTTTCGTTCGAAGCGTTCGTCGAAGCGCACGCGGATTTTCCACGACCGCGCGCCGGTTTCCACCGCGGTTTTCCTGCTGGTGCGTTGTGTGTGCGTGTGCTACGGCTGTTGCTCGGGGACAGGACAAAGCGAGTTTTCCAGGTCGGATTTGCGAAAAACTTATGCGGTGCTGTGCGCGAGCGCTTTCCATTTGTGCCAGCTGTGGCGAGTACGGGGAGATGGAAAGCCGCGTAACATTTGGGGACAATATTTGAAGCGAAATATTGTCAGAGAAAAGCTGCCCAAAAGTGTCACAAAGACTGTATGATTTTTTCTGAACTGTAGTGAGTGTTATGACAATTTCGTAGGACCGTTGGAGAACATGTTCAAAACAGATCCCACAAAACAAAAAAAATAAGGATCGCTCGTCGATCACATGCCGACCAACAATGATGGTTGGTTATGCAAATGAAAAACAAACCGCGAGTATTTCTGCACCGCCACGGATTTTTCCTGCCGTACAAAAACAGTTCTTCAACACGTTTTGTCTTGAGGCACACTAAAACAGAATCCGGTGGTCAGAATCGGACTTTTTCAAAGTCACAATTTTTTGTTATTAATAGCACCGTAGAGGCGCAGCAATCTGCTCGTTGCTGTCCGAGGCCTTGGTGGTTTTTTTCCTTCTTTTTCGTGTGTGTGTTCGACAGTCGTGTCTCTCCCCTTTCAAATCGAATTTCGAGAGATAAACGACCTTCGCAAAGGAGCACACTTTCGGGAGGGATTTTTATTTCCACGCAGTGCAAGAACTCTCCCAGCACAGGTGTCGATGGCAAAGGTTGAGCGAAGAAGTGCGTGTCCTTCTAAGGGGAACATCGCAGAGCCGCCGAATCCCTAGAGCAGTAAAAGGAGAAGAAGAGCTTGTTGTTAGGTTATGTATGGTCTGCCCCGTCTGTCAGTTTGATCAAGGGACATGCCTGAAACGATGTGTGCTCATATAAGATGCGTGTGCGCGTGGTCTGATCGACGGAGTGAACGATCAGGCACCATTACAACCACGTCTCGGCGGGACCGGTTTTAAAAATGGCAAAAAGGAATGTGAAGAGAAGAAAAAAAACAGCTCCCAGGAGTAGCGAATGTTGTCGAAATTTATGCACACATCTTGAGAAAGATGTTTTCACCGGACAGTTGTCCACCGACAGCCGCCATCGAACAACATTCACTGTTTACAGCTATCGGTAAACTTGTTGCCTGGAACCGGCTGCGATCCACACTTGCCACACGGTACGCGTCCGTGGTGGAAGGTGTATGTGGTTTTATTATGCCACCGTTCGTTTATTATGTAGTGTCAAATTAATTCAGACCATCGTCGAATGCACGGAGTTAAGTGGACACGGTTTATCAAATTAGCGGAAATAATTTTTGATGCTTCGTTTCCTGAAGTACTGAATAAATTTGTATGTTTGGAACCAACGGGAAAAAAAATTCGACCCGAAAGAAGACCCGAACAATCAGCTTCGCATAAAAAAAGGTACACAAAAACATGTGTTCCCATTTGCATTGAATTCGAACAGATTCGTCAGAACATTTGGCAATGAAATGGCTTGCTTCCAACCGTCAGTGGCCTACAATATTACCCTTGCACATTGGCGCAATAATACGACGACAATAAACATACCTTTACACCGTCTCACGTATTTTTGCATCCACAATTGACGATTACTGTGCACCAAAGACGAGGCACAAATAAGGATCGCCTACTATTGGCAAGCAAAGGCCGTGCAGTCTGGCTGGCCCCATAAAAATGAAGACATTATGGACATCAGCAACCACGTGCTTACGCTGGAACACTCGTTATTTGTTGCTACTGCCCGTCGTCAAGGAGCACACAAAGTGTTGGTTTAAGTTCTTCGGTTTTCAAGAAGCAAAAAAGTGAAAGCACTTAATAAAATATTTAAAGGATTCTAAACTGTAAACGGACGAAGTTGAAGTTTGATTTGTTGTGAGCCACGATACTCAAATGGAGGGTATACAATTTCTGTTCTATTTCCATTGGAAACTGTTCACCAGTACTATCGATATCTTCGAGTGGATGCCGCTTTGGAACTGTTTGACTCCATTAAACAGCCTGAAGGAGACGTTCTCCGAGGATTCGAAAACCTTGGCGCAACGAACAGTTGTTTACTTTCGGCTAATCGAAAAAGCGTTGTGCGTTAGTCCTGCTTCACAACATTAAATTAGTCCGTAACTCGTAAAAGGCTGACATCCAGGAAAACATTGCCGAGGTCTCGCTCAATAGTTAGCTGTTTGATCAATTCCCGTTCGTTCTACCACTGGTTATATTTCTTGAGCAATATTCTTGCAAGGAAAAATGTCACGAGATTGACGGTTTTCTCTTGATTTGTTTCACGTAAAAATTATAATTATAACAATAAAAGGCTGAATCGAGCCCGAGGGGTACATCATCCTGCTTTAACTGCCCGAGGCAGACATCGAGCTAAAAGTCGTTATTCGGCCCCAAATAAAGGGCATTTGTGAAAGATTTCCCGCGACATCATATTTTTATGGCCGACCGAAAACGAATCTCCAAGAATAACTGTTTATCTTGTACCACAGGCTACCTTTAGGGAGATATTTTATGTACGCTGTCCATCTTAAAGATGTAATATCGTATTTTATCATTGTTAAGAAAATTGTTCAATAATCGTTCGATCGTCTCTGCAGAACTTGCAGACTTGTTGTCGTCATTTCTTATTTGTAGTGCTCAAAGGCCGTAGGTAATAATTTCCGTTTCGTGATGACCGTGTGAACCGCGTGTGAAGTGCTAAAAACAAATTCCGCAATGAATTACTTAAACAATCTGAACGTCTTCAAACGGCGTCGCAACACCTCGTCGTCCACCGGCACGTCGTCGACCGTCTCGTCGCCGGCCACACCGGCCACGACGTTCACCGATGGCGGATGTTCTTCGACGGCGCCATCAGCGGCGGCAACTAATGCCGAAGCCGCCGAGCGCAAGAAAAAACGCAAGAAGAGTGGCCGTAAACGTATGATTTCCGTTGTTCCTATCAGCGAAGTGACCGAGGCGTCGCTGGAGCTATGGCGCACGCTACCATCGAAGATTCGCCACGATCCGAGCATGGTGTCCTTCCAGCAGGTCGAGCTGGAGCACGCCCGGTTGCACGGTGAGTACATGTCAGAACTGGGGACGGGAGGGATTCACCGGGGGGGGGGAAGTGACTATCTGGAAAGGACTCGAAAGCAGTCTGTCTTGAGTTAATGACAATGTTTGAAAGGCTTCTCGTAATCAGGCAGTAAGGGGAGGGGGCAGCAGTGGGACGATCGAAGGAACGGTTCGTGGAACAACACAGCAACGATTAGTGGAGCTATTAGGTTCGGCGAAGCGAAACGGTGAAAGGAAAAACTAGGTCACTGGTATCAATTGCAGCTGTTGCATCTACCGTTTCACGGCGCAACATTGTTGAAGAACTTGCTCTTCTTCCCGAGGATTACTCTCTCACATACTATAGGGCTTATGGTTCTTATGAAGTTTCTTATCGTTGCCTAGGGAATTCTTTCTTCATTGCTCCTTCTATTGTGTTACCTTCCTATTCGTTCCGTACCTTATGTTGGTATCATACAAAAAGGCCAGCAATCCTTAGATGGAGTGTATGTTTCTCGACACCACCATTCTCTTTTGGATCTTCATTCATTCAAACTATGGATTCACTTACAATACACTCCCGACACTCCATGATGTTGATATTGTTTGAGGTTCTATGCTAGGTTTGTGACGTTTTGGTGTCAATAGTAAGTGCCACTTGGTTGTGCCATCGGACACCGCCAGGCTACAGGCGCTTTGCCCAGAACCATCGTACAAATGGACCGGACGTGGCGTTTGTCTCCCAAGAGCTGCATCGTCGCTTGCTGCACGGCGCGTAATGTGGGGCAAATGGTATTTGCGGCTGTGGTCAACTGCAAGCAATGGCCAGTTGGCACTAATCTGGAAAATTGCATTTTCCTCTGGGTTGGTAAGAGGAGCTATTTGCATAAACTAATGACTGTAATGGGCATGTAGTAGGATCGAGGGGTTCAATTGCAAGGAAAGTAGTAATCAACGGTGGCGTAGTGAAGATGGAACTAGGAATTTTCTATATTCGGTTGTAGAAATGAATACATGGTTTTCTTGCGAATCTGTACGCTTAGGGAATTGGAAAATTATTTTTTTTTCATGGATCTACTTTCGTTGCCTAGTTCAGCGTTTGAATTTTAATGTATTCTCCATTGTTTACACCATTAATAATAATGACGTGGAATAACGCAGGCACTAGTAGTTGGCCATCGTTTTATGTTTTACAGCTGTTTTTACAAATCGTAATAAATGAGCGGATGTTCTTAATGCCTGTAAACAGGAAAGAAGACACTTTGACCCGTGGATGGTTCGATGACCAGAATTTATTGACCGTTTCCAGCATCACTAAATAAACCATCATCCTTTCCGATAACAGTGAAAATGAAATGAGTCTTAAAGTATGTTTTTGCTATAGAACATAGATTAAAACAGATTAGTTTTGATGGATTGAAACAGATTCGTTTTTCTACCATCCTCAAGCAAATTGCTGGTTCCATCTATACGGCTGAATTCCTTCGTAGCTCCCCACTTAAAGTGGACACGCAACGAATTCCTAATCTCCACTCTACATTTTTCGACAAATTGAGATCTACGCTAGACGCAACCGCGCCGTAGACCGGGTTCGCATAATTTGGTTAAAAAAAACCCCCAATCGACCCCAATTACGGTGGGCGGAGTGGAGAACCATCGGCGCTCCAGAAACATACCCGCAGGGCACAAATTACGTTCAAGCGTTCATTCCCGTTCCGGAGAGTGTCACTCTTGAGCGAAAGCGAAAGTATATATACCCACGCTGGTAGATTTCGTTCCGCGAATTCCCTCTCAACCTCAACGTCGTTAGCATTTGCCGGGCGGCCTATGCTGCGATGCGACTGATGGCGATGGCCGGGATTAGATGTCGAGAGTGAACTTTACAGTGAGATGATTGATCGTAGCAGGTGGTGGTGGTGGTCCACGCCAACTGACTAGCGGGCAGTAGACACTATCATCAAGGGTTAGATCCGGTATCGGCCATTTTAAAAGGCCACGCTGGGCACGCGATATGATTACTCGCTGAAAGCGATATCATTAGGTGGAGTTAAACTATTGAACAATTTGCGGTCCATTTGTACCATGGACCGTTGGTATTTGGAAGAGCGCCGTGTCTATTACTAACACAAATTTAGCACAAACTTCCAATGTCTATCATTAAAATTAGCATCTCGATTCTGCAGACCGGGTAATTTATTGCATCAATTTGAATCTTCACTCACCAGGCGACAGTAATGATGACTCGTTTCCGGAAATTCAAGGACTAGAGGAAGACGGTGCCGACGAAGACGACGATGAGGAAGACGAGGAGGATGACGACGAGGAGTATGAGAATGAGTTCATCACCATCAACGTTACCAACGAGGAGGGCCAAAACAAGGAGATTGGACACTTGAAGGAGAAGAAGTGAGTGCCCGGTTTTGAGATGGACATCAGCAGCATCATTTTGGTTGATCACTGTAATCTGTAAATTCCAGGGAAATTCCGAAACCACACGTGCACCACTTGGCCGGACACCACATCGGAAACATTACGCCCCCGAAGCACGACGATCTGAACGACACCGGGCAGAACCATCTGGACGAGGACCACCCTTTTCGGAAGTATTCGAAAATCATCTGCCTCTTTGTGACGTGGCTGCTGATTATGGCGTTCATGGTGGTGAAGGACGAGAAGCTGGTCGAGCAGAAGCACCTGTCGATTTCGCCGGGCAGAACCAAAGCGTACATCCTGCCCCATCTGCCGCAGACCACGCGCATCAAGGTGGCGCTCGAGGGAACGTTTCTCAGTGAGCCGTACAACAACATTACCGAGCATTACCTGACGGTCTACCTGCAGATGCTATCCTCGACCCTTGAGACGAACTTCACCGAACCGGACACATCGAGTTCAGCAAAGGTGAGCTTCCCGCGATGGCCTAGTGATACATACAGATCTAGTGGATGTTGATCGTTTGCTGAATCTTGTAGAACATCACCGAGCCCTGGTACATCCCGATCGTACACCCGTACCTGTTCGACAGTGCACCGATCGTGAAGGAGCAACGGCTACTGGACATTGCCGACAGTAACTACGAGCAGCTGCATCAAACCAAAGGGGCCCTGGTGCGGCTGATGATTCGGAGCAACATTCAGGCGAGCATGCCGGTCGCGGTAAAGTACGATCAGTCTCCGGTCAACCGGGACGTGGGCGTCATCTATGCTGCCGCCGTGCTGATCTTCCTGTACGTCCTGATCATCTGGGAGATCGTGCACCGTACGTTCGCGGCCGTGATTGCATCCACGCTAGCCATCTCCATCCTGGCCGCGTTGAACGATCGACCCACGATGGAAGACATTGTCGGGTGGATCGATGCCGAGACAATTCTGCTCCTTTTCTCGATGATGATCCTCGTTGCGATCCTCGCGGAGACGGGCATCTTTGACTTCCTTTCGGTGTACATCTATAAGGTATATAAGACATGACGAAGGGTATTAAGACAGATTTTAATCGACCGCTTTTTTCCTTCCTTCTAGATTACAAACGGAAAAATTTGGAATCTCATCCACTGTCTATGTTTGTGTACAGTGCTCGTTTCTTCGTTCCTGGACAACGTCACAACCGTACTCCTGATGGCCCCTATTACTATACGGTAAGAAAAGAGTTTTTATGTGTTTATATTTTAGAAAGATCCGTTGACGTTCCCCGCTTCCCATTCAAAAGTCTCTGCGAGGTTATGGACATGAATCCGGTCCCTATACTGATGGCAGTCACAGTGCACGCCAACATCGGTGGAACAACGACACCGGTCGGTGACCCGCCAAACATTATCATCACATCGAACCAGTATATTTTGAAACACGTAAGTCGGATCAGTTCCTGCGTAGATGGTAAGTGTCCTATATTGATGTCAACGTTTCCTCTTCTTCTCGCCAGGGAGTAACTTTCCTCACCTTCACCGCTCACATGCTGGTCGGTGTGATAATTGTGGTCATCACCACCAACATCCACCTGCGCCTCATCTACAAGAACATCAACAACCTGCGCATGCACGAGCCGAAAGAGCTGAAGGAGCTCCGACGCACGATCAAGGTGTGGGAGCGTGCCGCGGGCAAGATACCACCGTACTCCAAGGATGCCAACATCGTGCGCGAGACGCTGACGAAGAAGGTGAAGCTGCTGCGCCACCAGTACAAGAAGAAGATGACCAAGGGTACGGTGCCGGAGGACATCTACCGCTCGACGCTCGAGGAACTGCAGCGTGAGCACCCGATCAAGAACCGCCCGCTGCTTATCAAGTCCGGCGTGGTGTGCATCTTCATCGTGTCGCTGTTCTTCATCGAGTCGATCCCGGAACTGCGCCGCCTGTCGTCCGGCTGGGCCGCCCTGCTCGGCGTGGTGCTGCTGCTGATCATCTCCGACAAGAACGACATGGACGCGCTGCTGTCGCGGGTCGAGTGGCCAACGCTGCTCTTCTTCGCCGCCATGTTCACGCTGATGGAAGCCGTCGAGCGGATGGGGCTGATCGATTGGATTGGCCACGCGACGGAAACGATCATCCTCTCGGTCTCCGAGGACCTGCGGCTCGCGGTAGCAATCATCATCATTCTCTGGATCTCGGCACTGACGTCCGCCTTCGTGGACAGCATCCCCGTGACCGCCATGATGGTGAAGATCGTCGTAGCCCTCTCGGGGAAGGCGTACCTGGGACTTCCGCTGCAGCCGATGGTGTGGGCGTTGGCATTCGGTCCCTGTCTAGGCGGCAACGGAACGCTGGTCGGAGCGTCGGCCAACGTGATCTGCGCCGGTATTGCCGAGCAGCATGGTTATCGGTTCAGCTTCATGGATTACTTCAAGTGAGTAGCGACGATGCCTTTCCCATGAACCCATGATCAAATGGTTTTTTTTTTCACTCGCAGACTCGGATTCCCGATCATGCTGGTGAGCGTAATCGTCACCACTGGCTACCTGATTATGGCCCACGTTGTCTTTACCTGGCATTAGGTCAAACGGATCTATATGTTCCCTGAGAGTCACTAGAAGATAACTACAGCAAGGATGATGGATGTCACTTTCTCACAATCACTATAGATGTTCGCCCGTGTCTGTCAGATTGTCGTTTCCTAAAAAATCCACAAAATGCGACCCACTAAATGACCCAGTACGAGAGGACCACGAAACCAGAAACAATAGAGTGGCGTTAAAGCGTAACGTTCTAAACGTGTTCTTCACAGTGTTAATGAATGCATGTATGAAGCTAAGAAAAAGAAACAAGATTCAAAATCATGCCCCTCCGTGTTCGCTCCGGGGCATCTTATTCTGCCGCCACTTCTTCCTAAATACCCTGGAAAGGTTTGAGATTGCGATGAATGAGTTAATTTATAGTTGTTTTTTCCCCTTTTTGAATTTCGGTACAAAAAATGTGTACACATTTTTAGACGCGAATAAAGACGGAAGATAAACCAAACGCTTTCTGTTTCACCAGTCGGCGTCTATTCGCGTTATGTTGGCTCAATAATTATGACCCTGTGCAATGGAGGCGCCCCGTTTCCACAGGAAGGAAATTAAATCATAGCCAACGTGCGCGTGTGTTTACCGCCTATAGCTCGCCTTTCTTCTTTTATTGAGTGGAAAATGATTGAAATGGCCGTGGTAAGTACCGCTTGGTTTCCTTCGTCTACTGGCGCCTTGGGAAACTCTGGGCGGGAAATGGGAAACCGTGACGTCAATGCGGTATTCAATTGGCGAGCGTTTCGATCGGGTTTGGTGAGTGATTTGGAAACTCCCGGCCCGCCCCTGTTTACGTTGGCCAATGGTTGCAAAACTGGACTGTGTTTATGTTGGTGGTCAGCTGAGCAGTGCGAGCAGGTTTGCCGGTGATGAAGGAATTACAGCCCCTCGGGTTCGTTGATGCTTGATGGACATAATAATATTGACTTATTTTTGCCAAAATGCATTGACGAGTGAAAACGGGGCCATTTATTTTCGCGCCGTGGGTTTACGAACTTCAAACGATGATGATGATGATATTTTTGGCATAGTTTATGGACATAAACGACACTTTGTTTGCTATTGCGAATAAGGCCCTGGCCCAAGGACATGCCACGCCAGGGTGGTGAAGCTGCTGGTCATAATTTCGAAAATTTGTAGTAGTCTAGTTGTAGTAATAGTGCTACCAACATACAACAACATCGACCAGCGCCATCTGCCGGAAACGGAACTGAAGCGAAACATACGGCGTATGTTTATTCCGGACTCAGCTATAATTAGACAAACATACATTTTCTTTTGGAGCTTACTTTTCCAGTCACTCACTAACACACCGTTGGCTAGTTTATTCTTCCAAGGTTTTCCCCTTGTGTTCGTGGGTGAACAGTTTTCCATTCTGGCCCACTCGGCACGGGAGGGAGTAGCAAAACCGTTTTTCCCCGAAGTCACGGTGGCAATTCCGAGTAATCCTACGTCAGTGTCGGTGCTGCCGTGGAACAGTGCAAACGTCGTGAGGTGGTTCCGCACTAGAATTCGTTCCAAGGATTCGTCTACCGTCCGCACCGTGTGCTCTCATGCGTGTGCCGGGAAAACAGGCGTTCACGAGCTCGTTGGAAGCACGTTTCCATCGTGCGATTGGAATCGTGGAGGCTTCACGAGAGTAGTTGTTGGAGGAGACTATTGGTTCGCCAACCCTACGTAGCATCCCGTCAACAAGTGCCACACTCTCTCTCTCTCTCTCTCTCTCTGCTCGTCTCTTGCGCGTGTGTATTGGTTGCATCCGCTCGCTTTTTGCGTATGGCTGTGTGCCGACCGGCCCGAGTAGGCGCTGAAACGGCAGGACATACTGCCGAACCGAAGGCGCACACCTTCGCTCGTCCGGTTTGCGGCTGGCGAGCTTCAGTTCGGTTAGTTCTCTGGATCCAACGGTCCCGCGGTCCGTGAGTTTCCCGAGATTTTCCGTGTCGGCGAAGCCCGCTGTCTGTCTGTGCTTCTGTTCGGTGAGCTTCACCATCATCAGCCACATCCACGGCTCGGACGACGGCCAGAACCCAACCAGGACCTGGAACAAAGATTACTACCGTCTTGTCGACGACGAAAAAAATATAGGAAAGGCGAATAATGACGATCCTTCCCCCGCACACGACAAACACTAACTGCACGGTGTAGGTTGTAATTTCCTCGAAAGGCTGCCCCCACCCGAAGGGATTTCGGGACGTCGGTTCAGCTCTTTGTGATGCTTAGCGGTGCGAAAAGTGTCAATTTTCCTCCCTTCTATGGTTTCCCGGCCCAGCCGCGCCTGGGCGACCCGCGACTGCGTCCGGAAGGCGTGATTTGATTAGTGTCGAATTGTGCGCTCCTCGCAGACTCCCAGCGCCACTCTGATGGGTTTTGCAATCAGTTTACCGAAAATCTTCGTTTGAAAGAAACGGTCCGCAGCTGAAGAAAAAAAGTGCTCAACTCATGAGCCCTGATTGTTTTTCTTCTTTCGATATGGTGTAAGTCAATCAGAGCTAGTTGTATTCGATGGTGGGCGGTTGACTCTTCGGTTTAAGTTTCGCTAACGAGAGACAAATTTGTGTAATTTCGACAACCTGCCGGTCGGTGGAAATGTGCTGGAAAGTACCCAGCACGGAAAAAAGTTTTTTGCGTGATTCATGGTAATTCAACGTACGGAGGACATCAGTTGCAGAATACCACGGAGCACAGTATAAAAGTGGTTCAAGGAAGGAAAAACAACGAACAATAATAATAAAAAAGGAAAACCTTCACGCACCAGAGGACACCGCAGGACGAAAATGAGCGGCACTGTGATGATCCAGGACATTTGTCAACAGCAACAGCAGCAGCAGCAGCAGCAACAAAGTGCGTCGGGCGTCTCCATCGGTGCCGGCGAGGACGACGAAGGAGAAGAAGGCTGTCGGGCGTGAGCGGTTGAGGTCAGTGAACGCCATCAGCCCCTCAACGTACGCGTACGCAGCGCGTCTCCTTTCGGCTGGTCGGGTGCACACCGCGACTAAGTGAGGCTCGACATTTCCAACCGGAAGAGCTTCCGATGCAAGTGACCGATTATCCCGTGCATGCCTACTCTCGGACCTTTTGCTCGCTCCTGTGTGTGAGTGCTCTCGTTTTCCCATTTCAACTAACACCACCACAACGCGAACCGTGCCCATACGGTCGGCAACGGACATAATTTTCCACGCCGAAGTACATTGGACGGGCTATTAAATATTTATCGAACGCTTGTACCGGTAAGTAATTTGATCGGAAATATTTAGCTGATAAACACAAAAAGCAATAATGGCATGTTCCATTGCGAAAGTGTAACTATTTTTAGTTTGCTTCGGATATCACGAAGTCAATATACGCTTGGGGGAGGGAATGGGATATTCATAATGATTGATATTGGACAACAGATAACGCCAATCTATCGGAGAGCACTCCTACATTCAATGCGACTGGGAAATAATTACTCAATCGGTTTTTTTTTTCTATCTGCTCTGATCTTATATACACAATTTGAATCCATCATTGAATTGACGAAAAAACATCCATCAGATAACGAAAACTATCATAAAAGCATTTTCTATAAAATTTTACACACTTATTATTATTATTTCCATTATACCAATGAATAAGTTTATGATAATTATGCTACAAATTATACATAAATGTCAAGTACATTTCATTCAAATATTTTTGATTCAAAGACGGTTAGCAATGAACATAATTTGAATACCATTACATGATTTGAATACCAATAAATGTGCAGACTGTATTGATCAACGGGCTATGTCTAACTTCCAGACGAATTACAATCAGACGGTTGGAAGTATGCATTTTCTTATGGATCCGGTGCCATGTTTCACCTTCAGCGGTTCAGCGTAATTCCAGCTGGTTTTCTCGGTTTTCGTTTTCCGAGTTTGCAGTTCTTGCTAGAGTTCGTCCCTTTCTATAAATATATCGTTACTTCGTGGAATCAATTTGAATATATTCCAGCGTAGCATATATTGCTCGACGAACACTCATGAAATAATATCCTTCGCTGTTAGTAGCAACCTTGCCATTGCTACCGACCTCTTCCCGTACCACTGGGGCAAATGTACCGATAATTGTAATGCTACCTGTTTGATGAGCACCACGCGGCCAGATATAAGGTTTCATGCCTCGTGAAACACTTCCAGGGCGTGTTCTATACATTAGTTCCCCTAGGTGGAACATTTGCCTTCCTTACATATAACATGGCCGTGAAAAAAAGGTCACTCCCGGTACTACGGACCACAGTTGGCAACGGTGCCACCGTCGGAGGTGGGTGGAACAGAAACTGACCAAAAAGGGGTTAAGGCTGTGACGTTCGACAGTTTGACGGGGACATGTTGACGTTATCAACCAGGCCTTTGGCAGCCATTGTTTCGAGGAATGGCGGAGGTTGTGATTTTTCCCTGCTGTTTAGTCGAAGTTGGTTGGCAAAATTAGTCAGCAAACAATCAAGTCGAGGAAGGCGGCGGGCGGATGCGTGGGGCCGTACCGAACGGGGGAGTTTTTCAAGTGCAATCTGTTCTAAAAATACGTTTGGCAAAAAGCACTCCACTCATACGTTGTTGGCGTCGATGAAACGGGGCTTCAGGTGGGGTGCGAATTGAACGGCTGAGAACACGGTCGGGCTCGAGTATGTTTGTTTTGCGCCTTGGTCTATCAAGCACAGGATGTGGCCGGAACCGGACGGGAGCTAGGGGCCACTGGGGGAAAACTTCGATAACTTGACGTAACTGGGATATCATGAATGAAATCAATAACGCTTCCATGAACACTTTCGAGGTTGCTACAATTGTGTTGCTCCATTGCGCTTGAATCGAAGGACTGCCGAATTGTTGGTTTTGAAAATGAAGGCCCCTCTCAAACATCTAACTAGGTTCGTGGTTTTAGCCTAAAGGTCTGTTTCCCCTGCTTGAAAAGCCACGGTAAATCTTTAGGCGTGCCTGTGAAATTGAATTTTCCTTTTGAAAGAACCCACTGGAACGTCACAAGCTTTCCGAAAAATAAAAAACAAATAACTTGTTTAAGCTGAACGTTTAGAGTGGAAAAGATGGAATGGAAATTACAGGAAGGTAGCTTCCGCTGTTGTTTGAGTAAATGTTTTCCATTCTGGAAAGGGTAGTTTACTTAACGTCCATGAGAGTTTTATCGTTCCCTGTACCGGTCACCGTGGACCGACAATTCCGGCCGACGAAAATATTAATACTCACCCCAGGACCAAAAGAGCCGCCCCCATTATACACATCGTTCGTCCTACTGGGAAAGGATTTGTGGGAAAAGTTGCGTGCTTTCAACCGGAAAAGGGAAAAAGCTACGAACGGTACAATAATAAAAGCTTCAAAAATTGAAACCGTTATCAATTATGTACACGGCTGCCGCTGTTTTCCTCGGGGTGTTATGTTTTGAGGAAAACCGAGTGCCAAGTAATTCAGTATGCTGTACGGAATGGGATGGGTTGATCCTTTTTGGGAATGTCCCATTTCTCTTCCCCTAGCAGGTGCACCTCTTCCGGGAAAAGGAAGTGATTTTTCTTCCAGATGTGATGATTCCAACATACTTTTATAACGACCCCAAAAGCGGGTCAATGGTTGGAGGATATTGATTGTTATTTTATGTTTTGGAAAAGCGTTTTTTTAATTTAGACAATTCCTACTTCGGCGCCACATGACTCATTTCGTAATGGGGTGTAATTCTGTAAGAAAAACTGTTGTCATTGTCAGTCGCCTTCAAGTGGAAGACTAGAAAAGACATCGAACCGACATTTCGAACTGAGTAAACTGTCGACAAACGAACGATAATGGGCATCACTTTGTACATCGACTTTCAACCAGACTATTTTCCATCCATTCGCTCTTCAAAGAATGAAAAGAAAGCAAACGAGAGAAATCGTGTAAAGGGAGAAGTCATTCGATACTCCAAGTTGACGATCAAATGAATAATCCAGCGAACTTTGAATAATCCGGTTGCTAAACTTCTACCACGCTGTGTCTGTGGATCTTTTCTTCCTCTTCTAAAGTTTGGCGAGCTTGAAGTAATTGTGTCTATAACTGTCACAGAGATTGAAGCGGTCTTTTTCCATTGGGGGTGTGAGTGGATTTTCCAAGTTCCCCGCTTGTCATTCAACGTGTTACGTGACGATAGCGCAAATGAAGTTGCCTTCAATTTTGGCAGTCACATTTTCCATCGTCCCGGCGTCGACTGCCGGTTGGGACTGATCCATGAATTGCAGCACGTATCCGACGGTAGCATTTATTCTCTTCAATCATTTTGCCCTTGAATGGTGCGAAGGTAGCCCTTTATCAAGCGTCTAGCGAGCAATGTCATATGTTTGATACAACATCCTCGTTAGGGTCCTTCAAAGACATGCTTCTCAAATAAAACATCTTCCATGGGTGGAAGCTTTCACGTAGGTGTATGCATCATATTCTGGAGCACCAGAAGGATATGTGAAGCATCGGCCGAGGTACAACGATGGACACATCGAGCGGAATAAAATCGCACAATCCTTCCTGCGGTCCTCCCACGTATATCTCGCGCGTGCAAGGACCATGAAATTCGTTTCTATGCATCATTCGGCCAAACCTTGGCTACATCCTGTCAGGAGAAGTTTCTGCAAAGCTGTTCCGGCACACCGACCGTGTTGTCCCCATCGATCGTCCTGTGCGAGATGCATTCATCCAGCATGAAAAGAGTTTCCCGGAACGGAAGGCTTCATCCAGCTGGCACATCCAGGAATGTGTAGGAGTGAAATCTGTGTCACTTGTGCCAGCTACCCAAAGGTATGACGACGTAAAGAAGGTGCAGTGGGAGGTGTTGGGTATTCTACTTTGTTGGGAAAATGGGAAAGTTACGTGCCTTTCTTCCACACACGCTAGACAATGCACAACCAGTTTTCCAGTGACCTGGTACCTTGGTTCATGGTCCACGGAGCTTCTCCCTACGAGAGATGTGCGCGGCCTATATATGCACCGTATCCTGTCAATTTTAAGTGCTATTTTTAGACGTGCCAGCCCGTCGGGACCTGGTTGTGACAGTAGGGCAGGTTCATGAAACTAAAACCGGCTGGCATTTAGCCTGGAACATACATCTTCTTTTAGACGCAAATGAAAGGACAGGGACAAGTCAGAAGAAAAGCAACTATTATTGAAACAAGAAAGTTTTCCACGCCCTTTCCTTTCTTCCCTCTCGATTGCTGGAATGTGTTTATTGTTTCATTGTTTGTTTGAGCTTTTATTGTGTAGAAAACACCGGTTCAAGGGCTAATAGGGCGAAAGTGTGTGCTGGGAAAGTTTACCCTGTTCCACCGAGGGTTGCATCCTTTATTATCCTTTTTGCCGTACGTGAAATGCGCTGAATGAATGGAATCCAGAATTCGTGCGGGTCTTTGTTCAAGCCAAAGGATTTTCCACAGATCAGTGAGTGGAATGGAACAGTAAGATGACCCCACCGTAGATTGACCTCCAGTCAAGATGTTCTGAATTTAACCTTTTTTTCTTATTTTTCTGTTCATTGCTAACGAAGAAATCTAATCCACTGGATTCAACCAATGCGGTCCGAAACGTGACTTGATTCCTTAAGGTTCCTTTTTTAAGAACCTCATTAGCGGCCAATGGTGTTTATTCGCTCGCAGCGCCTTCGTAATTATGGTTCAAAATCAAGGCAACACTACTTGAACCGTCTGAAAATCGAATAGCGATCCAAATTTAGCTCGATCGATCCGTGAACACATCGTCCGGCGCGATTCCGATCGTAGAGCAATGGATTTGCTCGAATAAATGAATAAATCCCACTGTCTAACCTCAATGTTATAAACATGAACCGGGATGTGTGCGCGCGTGTGTGTGTACTTTTTGTGCCCTAATCCTACCAAACCAGATGCCCTTGGGCGAGGGTTAAACTTTATGTTTCGCAATGGTGCGGAGTTTCACGGTCTAAATGTTTCGGTTTGCTCTCGCAACTAATGGGAAAAAGGGTAATTGTGGTTGACGAACCCAAACGCAACTCGAACTGATCGAATATTTGGCACAGTTCTGCTTGATGCCAAATCGTATTCTCCCTAGCTACTGGGGGAACTAGTTTAGTTTCGTGCAAAATGTTCAATTTCATGCAGCAGACCGTGTCCCCGCGACTTGATTCGATCCTCGTTTACAGACGCGATGCTATCGGATTGATCGTGTCGCTTAGACAAAGTCCGGAGTCCGTTACCCGAAACTACTAACCCCGACGTACTACGCGTCGAAGCATACGGCGACGTCCATGCGTTCTAAATTTGCTCATTAGTATGTGCTCCCACGGGGTCTGTGTTGGATCGGGTCCAGCACTACTGAACTATGACGACCGAGCTTCGACAAGTGTACCATGTAGTCGCGACCCGATGTCATCGTTCGGCGCGCCACCAACACATGGCAGACGGTGAAGGAATATCGTCTAATATTCGGACAATTTATGCGCAACCTTTGAACACGGTTCAGACATCTCGGGAGATCTATTCTCGGTTGTGCTGTGGTTTTACATGTGCTCGAGGCGAACGAAGCGAATATGCAGTGGAGAGAAGGAAATTCGGTAACACTCGAAGGCAATGTGTGGTAGTAAATTTTTGCTTTTAATCTCTCGGGCTTTAAGTTATGACAAACATGATTTAGTATGCTTACTGTGTATTTTGAAGCAGTCGAAAACCTGTCTCAGAGTGATGACGGAGGCTACAACAATTTAAGCCTACCTATGTTTCTAATCTAAGTACAGAATCCCTGTCATGAAAACTATTTAAAGACACGAAAATTGATATGACATGACTTCATGTACAAGAGCATGGGAGCATATGTTCTGAAGAGTGTATTTTTGTCCGGTCTTAATTCTTTCGCAATCTCCATTGTCCATTTTTAGTGTTCCTTTCTGCTCTATTTAAGGTCAATTCAAATAGGGGTCGCTTATCGCTCTTCACTCGAAACCACGGACATTAATTGGAGAACGATTTGTTGCCACTGACCTTTACATTTTGCAACCAGCATAAAACCACCATTTAGTGATTGGACACATGTTTGCGAGCTTGTTGATCGATGTTTGGCTTGTCGGACGATTCGGATTTACAAATTTGGATTTCGAGCACAGGTCGAAAAAAAAAAACAATACTATTAATAATAATCTGCTAGCAACCTGGCCACAATTAGTTGATGCATCATTTTCCATTTCATTTTTGTCTTTCAGAATCTGTGGTGTCCAGCAAATCTCTCCCATACCTTCCTACTCTCACCGGCAACTGCAGGCGAAGTACGTCAGCATCCCGCACGAAAGCGACAGGAGCAAATAAGTGTCCGTTCGTGTTGGTGTCCCGTCGGAGCGACGTCACAATCGTGTAGCGAAAAAAAAGAAAAGAAAGATAGGAAACGAAACCGATCTTCAATCTCGGCGGGATTCAGTCGGTCGGGGCGAAATCACATACACCGAACGGATCGAAAAGGTCTAACCAGCCGCGGCCGGTGGCGATCGATTGCGAGCGATTAGTTTTTCGTCGGACTGCGAACCGTACGGTGTCGGAAAACTGTACGCGTTCCGTAATTTTCCTGCAGCGGGTTTGACTCGCTTCGTTAAGTGTTACCGTCGCTCGGTCGATTTTCGTGTGATAAATAAATGGTGTTTAAATGTGATTTGTGTGTGAAGAAGTGCACCGAAAAGTATCTCTAGTAACATCTTGGAAAAAAAAGTATAGCAGTGCGATAATACAGCCAGCTACAGGCAGCCATGTTGGTGTCAGAGCACATGTTTCTCACCTTGGCTATCCTTTGATGAATATTTCAAACCGAAATTCTTCCGTCAGCGTTTTGCCTTCGCTCTACAGTAAAACGTGTTTTCCCATGCCCACTGTGTTTCCAATTTCATCATCCTGCTCGGAAGATTTCATGTTCAGTGATGTGAATCCCTATGTGCGTTCCTAAAGGACCCTACATAATAGCTTCCAATTGGTACGATCTCGTACGATCGATTTCGCGTTCCGTTTATCCAGTGCGGATCGAGATTGAGTTTCCGGCTTCAAGTTTCCAGTGCAGTGCCCCCAAAAAAAGGGGCATTAGTGTTCGTGTGAGGCATTCACTTTTCCACACTGGGCAACATAAACAAAGTCAGCTCCATCGACGAACGAAATGATCCACCGGCAGCCAGCGGACGAGCAATGACGGCCGAGAATCTACTGCAGAGTAAGTTCAACCCACAGCTTCAATGCAATATGCTGGGCCGAAAGGATGCAAGTGTAGTCCTAGATTTTGGTCTATGTTATGGTGCGAGTATGATCCTAATATTTCTTTTACCAACTCCATCCCTTCGCGTGTCGCGTGCCATAGTGAACTTTTTGATTGATTGAGCCTGTAGTATGTCACTTAATTTAAAAGCAGCTAGTAGGATAGTTTGAACATGTTTATTATCAATTTTAAGATTCAAAAATCCATTGCTCATTAAGTGTTAGTACACAATTATTAATCACAATTATTCTGAGACCCTACAGCTTTGTGCAATTGAGCTGAAATTGCACAACATTACTTCAATCAGCAGCATTAAAATAGTATTTTCCATTTTTCTACTTCGCAGCAGTACTTCATAATTAGTACTTCATTCATCACATACCGGCCGGGAAAACCCCGGTAGCTGCCAACACCTCATCCTTATGCCAACCGATCGCATAACCAATTGGCAAGCATCACTTGTTGCATCACGTACCATCACCACCACCACCACCATCGTTCGTTTGGTTTCGGTTCGCCGGGCAGCAGAAAAATTCGCACCGCCTGAACTTTGGTTTTCGATGTTTCGTTGTTACAATATTAGACGCACCCGAACCTAGGCGCACGAGGCGCATATCGGCGAGTGCCGCCACCATCATCACCGCGATCATCAAGTAGTTGCTATCATATTTCATCATCACTGTTGGCGCACAAGAGTGTCCACCAGCACGCAGTATCCAGTCCACACCATCGTGGTTGCCTTCGAGAGCCTAAGAAAAGGGAAAATTCGAAGTGCGGGAACCCTTTTGGTCCCGTTTGTACGGTACGGTACGTACTGGGAGAAGTGCTCCGTACACCGGACGGATGACCCACAGTTTCCGAGAATTCCTGATTTGTTTTGGACGTTCAAATATTGTTCCAATAACCAGGAGTGTGGGCCAACTGATATAAACTGTTCTCAGGAGAGTAAAAGTAATTGAAAGCAATCGTTCGAAGACTAATATGGAATAGATCCTTCTCGTAGAAACCTTTCTACGAACTCAGGCCACCCCTCGTGTTTAATCCAAAGACTGACTTCCTAAAGCGTGTAAAAAAGCAAACAAATTTGGAGAAAAAAGCAATCGGAAAATTCGATACTCCGATCGACCTATCTATCGAATCGAATCCGGGGCACGAAGTTGTTTTAACTTGTCGGAGGAAAATCTCGCGCTCTCTTTCCCACTCGCTTTCCCACGAATCGCGCGCGTGTCAAGGTGGCGGACAGGCGGAAGAACAGCCCGGAAATGCCGAAAAATCTGAGACCACCGACGTCGAACAGTGCGTACGGGCGCATTGGGCTGGTGCCGGAGTCGGACGATTCGCTCCACAGCCAGGAAGTGGAACCGTGAGTTAAAATTGACCTTTTACTACACTCCTTGCTGTCGTAGCCATCGTTTGCAATGCTTCCTTCGTGTAGTTTCCTTCCCAAATATTATCTGTGTTTTTCCTTATTCCGTCCCATACGTGTACGAATGTATATTGTACTAACGTTTACTTTTCACTTTAAATCATCTGATCTCTATCTTGAATTAATAAGGGGATTGCTTACCCCTTCGTATTTTTTCCAAACATACAAAATAACTCTCTCTATCGCATGAAATCTGTCTCTGTCTTTTGATCCCTGAGTTTGACATATTTTCATGAGTTGATATTTTTTCCATGAAATATTTAACGTTGGTGTTTCGATTAATTACTTATAACCTAACGAATCCTTATTCAACAAGTAGATTATATACCCTGTCACATTCCCGATGAAGAATGATTAGTGAAAATTGTGATAAAAATCAAACGTTTGCCCCATATATGTATTTTCTCAATTTATCATCATTTTCCGCTGGACACACGGCCGAATGATAGCATCGTAAGTGCAGGAACGACAAGCTGTTCAGGATCTCGCTGATGGGGAGATCTCGCATGCACGCGTCAATTGATTCCCATCACGATCCATCACGCATCAAAGGCGCATCACTTCGGCCATGCTTTGATCGACGCCGTAAGTCGCGGCCGTGTTGTGATGGATCTTAATCTGAGATGCTTTTACGGAACACTAGTTGAAAAAAAAGGTTGAAGCCGCAGTCCAGTACTGGCCACGGGCATGGGACAGCGGTAGCCGGGCACGACGCCTGGATGGATCTCGTTGACCGTTGATTGACGGTAAACGATTTTGAGTCTGGACCGCGGGAAGATATGGTGGGGATGCTATGTTTCAAGCGAATCTTGAGAAACGTGCTTGCGAGCTACTAATCCGCAACCGCGCGCGCAGTTTTTGCGGACCCGTCCCCATCCAGCATGATTGAATGATTATGATGATTAATTGATTTCGCTGCGTTTTGCAGCATTTACTGCGAAAGCGTGGTGTCGTACCGGCGGCCTCCCGGGGCACGAGGTCAATCATGGTTGGCGCGTGTGTTTATGTTGGCAAATATCCGCCAGTTTTGTCGCTCGCCGATGATGCATCACCTGCGTTTCATCTCCGAGACCGTGAGGCAACAAAGTCTCATTTGCGTCAGGATGATTTGTTTACGCAAAATCTCTTTGATACGTGATGCGATTTTTACGGACGTCGTTTGATCGAATCGAAATCGAATATCTTAGCGTCGCGAATATTCGGCAGTACGATGTTTTGAATGTGAATGTCAGATGAACTTTTTCACGGTCACGGCTGTGAGGGCTGTATTGGAAGGAACGAAGAATATTAGGAAGCAACACTAAAATCAATACAGATTTATCATCAATATTGTGGGCACGAAAGACATTTACATTTCCTGATTGAAGCTTTTGGAAAGAGGACTCTCCAATCATCTTCTTTGAAAATGATTCCAATAATAAACATACAAAGACATTTCACATAAAACATTGATGAAATGCGAACTGGCGTAGTCACTGACGATTGTAGCAATTACGAAGTTTCACAACGGCGCAGAGACCACCGTAGAACGCTCGATGTGATGAACTTTAATTAGAGCATATTAAGAGTTGCGCAGCCGTAAAACCAACAGCATCGCAAGAAAAAACTGGCCCACAACCCGTAAATTGAACTGGATTAGGAAATCGTTTCGCTGCAGACGCTGTTTCGAGCGAACGTGTGGCGCATTTATGGAGCGACACGGGTCCCCGTATGACTAACTTTGTGGTGAAAAGTTCAACGACAATTTAACCTTTCTCCTACTAGTCGGGCGACAACAACTAAACAACTTGTGTCGTCACTAGGATGGTTGCGTCGTACGTCTAATTTAGACGAAATCTCCGAATCATTGAAGGTGAGCCTCAGTTCGGTCGCACCCAGTCGCGAATGTGGGAGAAGTTTCGTAAAGGTCACCCGGGAAAATTATCACGCAAGGGGGGGAAATTACCTCTACACGCGTGGCTTCGCTTTTTCCAAGCAGTGTCGCAGGAAAGGTTACAGATGCCAAAGAAGTTGTGGCAAATACGCACGGCATCACGTCAACGGATGTCTACCGGAACCCAAATCAAAGACAAGACAGAAAATAATGGAGAGTAATCGAACGGAAGAGCAAGTCGCGTAGTAAAAATTTGCCGGTTTTTCCAAATTGTCAAAGGTTGCCGACATCTCTAGTCCCCTCGAAACACCGCTCTTGGAAGCACTCTATTGGATTCCGGTCCTCTCGAGTGTCAGTGTTTTCATTTTTTCGGGTAAAAGCAATTTGCGGCCGATGTTTAGTCGTGTTCGTATTTTCGGATCCTTCACTCGGTGTCCTCGAAGTATCGAGTAGTTTTTCACCGAGCTTCCGACAAACTGGTGAACGCGATTACTTCCACTTTCTTGGTCTGAGGTTTTGGCCTGAGGTTTATTCTAACGGAAGAACGGGCCAATCACTGGTGAAGTTCGTTTGCTGTGGCTTCCCTGGAATGTAAAACAAGATGACATGATATATGACTGGCGGTTGGAATTGAATACCGCCGGGAACAAGCCGACTCGCAAGTAACCGAAAGCGAATGATTCACAACTCCGACCGATTGCTCGTTATGCCTTGATCTTACCAAGGAAGGATACTGGGAGGAATTCAATCGGAAAATATTTGATAACCGGAAAATTCCAGCATAAAAACTTCAACCAACCTTAAATCAGATTTATGGGGCGGAATCGTTCGTGAACCCTTTCAAAGTGAAATCAATTTTTTTCTTTCGTTTTTTCCTTTCCTGTGTCTCATACTCTGGCTGAGTCCATTTTTGAATGCTTGCCAAAGAACTTCACCAGCTATGGAAAGTTGAGGTAAACATCGAGAAGAACAGTGGAAAGTTCAGCTGACGCCCTTGCCCTTAGTCGAACACCGAAACGTCCTTGACTGTCGCTGGAACGCGTGTAGCCGATTAACATTTCCAGCAACCGAGAAGCCCGCCAAGAACGGGAAGGAGTAATTTCGTTC
Source organism: Anopheles plumbeus (assembly GCA_034621735.1). Taxonomy (NCBI): domain Eukaryota; kingdom Metazoa; phylum Arthropoda; class Insecta; order Diptera; family Culicidae; genus Anopheles; species Anopheles plumbeus. The sequence goes on from JAOEFI010000004.1 coordinate 23,269,302, forward strand.
CGGTAACCCTGAACCTGCCCTTGAAAAAGGACAAACAAAGACCAGCGACGTTACTACCGAAGACGCGTGAACCGCGTTGTGAATAAGTGATTAATTTTATTTTACCAGAAAATAAATCACGCTGATGCGATAAGATACGCCACGGTCGCGCCGTCTTGAAGCACTTTCGGTTTAGGTTGATTTATTATGAAAGATTGTGAAATGGGTGAAATTTTTCGGAAAGGAAAGGATTGGAAAAGCATCCCCTTTGCCAGGGATTTCCTTCAATTTGACTGGAATTAACTTGTAGGGCAAAAATAAAGTTAATCCTTTTCTCTGGTAGCTTACTCGCTCAATGAGTCGTCTTCGGGTAACCTATCGGGGTTTTCTTTCGCCAAACGGTCACAGAGTTGAAGATGGCAAGAAAATATAAACTCTTCTAAGAAAGCAAAGAGAATGTAATTTTCCAACAATTATTCTGAGCTAGAAGAGCAACTTCTGCACGCTGTTGTTTCTCAATTACCGGGTGTTTGGTCATCCACATTCTTCGTTGAACCTGAAACAAGAATAAAAAAAGAATTGTGCATCCTTTTATCGATTTATTTCGATGGAAAATGTAATGTGTCTGTTGACACACATCATTGCTAGTGACCGCGCTCCAAGAAGGCATGTTACTTGCTACATTTTTCAGCTCGTGTTCGCACTGGCAGCCCTTGCGGAGAACTTTCAAATGCAATGAATGTACAACAATCCAAAAAGGTCGCCAGAGAAAAGTTATTGCTTTGCGAACGAACAAAAAAAAAACATTCACAGGAAAAGTTGTGGAAAATTATATATACCATCTTCTAGCGCACGGCCACAACTCCGGTAGGCGATGGTAAATAGTTTGTTCATTTCTCGTCAATGGCAAAGGGGAAAAGTGAAAAGTTATGACCAACCAGATGGCACCTGCTGCTCGACCGTGACCACCGGAGCCCGACTGAAGGGCTGGTGACAACACCGTTTATGGTGCCCTGGAGCCCGTGCACACGATTTGACGTACATTGTACATTGGAGCCACTGCGTCAGTGATTCCATGCCAAAGTGCATGTTCTCTGCAACGTGGCGGAAAAGAAACGCGACGAGAAGTAGAATTTTCCGCCCGGCCAGAACCTTCCAAAGGGCAGCATTTCTTTTTACAATCGCGTTCGTAATCCACGTTGCGACACGTTGACCAGGACGTGAAGGGAAAACGTGCGCGCCGTAACCCTTTCCGATTGTGGATTTTTGTTTTTCCGAACACCGTAGGGCATCACGTTGTGACCGAGATTCACGAAACATGTGCTTGTAGTGTGGGGGGAAGTGGGAAAAACTTTCCTCAAATCCATGACCCATGGCATTGATTTTAGTTTTGTTTCTGACGTATGTAATATTAAACCAAACCATTGTACAATTGTTCAATTAAGAATTGGGCCTTTTTTTTGCTTTACTTATATTCTAAGAGAGAACATTTCTGACATTTTAATGCAATGCCTTAATGTACTTTTTAAAGGGTGACTTCATTTAGATCAGATTGAAAGCGTGCAGTTCAAGTTTGTGTGCGAAGTAAAATGCATATTTCTAAGGCGCTGTTTTATGTCAAGAACATCTCCAGTGCTCATCAACTAGCGCAACTCTTAGCCTTAGGAATTAACCACCTTTTTTTGCACCATTGAAGTGGTTTTAATCATTTTAATCTACACACATGTCGTGATGCTTGAAGTTTGCCACCCTCACGACAACGCTCTACGATTGTGAATGTGTTCACGGTGTCGAACTCGACGGAGAAGGAAAAAAAAACAAAAAAAAAATCCTCCGGTGGATATAAGGTCGTGGGATTTTCAATCGCCGACGATCGCTGAGATCCGCCACCGCGTGGATTTGCGAGTTCGGGGTAAACGGAATCATACACGGTCTTTTCACGGATAATGCATCTCCAATCGGTGTACCATTGAAGGGTGGTCGGTTGAAGCCGTATGCTGATCGGCACCATCATGATTCCGTAGGTGCCCTAATTCAGTAGATCATGGCTACGGCCAGGAGGTGCGAGTGATGCTGAAAAAACAATGAATGCAACGTTTTTCGTTGCCGCGAGCTGGACAAGGCTGAGTGCAGCTACTGCGATGATCTCAAGATGTGTCAGTGCCGTTTCTCGCCACCAGCGTTGCGTTGACGGCCGGCGGGTCTCACACTGACTTCGATCAATGTCAGACAGCGAATCATCGAGACGACAATGGCAGATTGTTTGGCGTCGGGAAATGCCACCGTATGTTTAACGGAAGGATGCAAATAAGGTGGCGCCGTGTTGGATCAAGGGACGCTCTAGAAGATGTTGCCAGTGAAGATGCAACGAATACTTTATGGAAAGCTTGGAATTATTTAATTTTCACAGGCTTTGCAATCAAATAAATAATATGTAGATTGGACTCTCAGGTAAATCATAAATAACTTGAACTACAAATCCAAATTCATTACACACAAATTTTGTCATTTTAATTATACGCAATGCAAAACATTTAAACTATAAATCAAACGGCATAATTGCCATTAATTAAGTTTATAATTATTTTCTTCAAAACTTCAATGGTGCTGTGGAAAGTTCTCCTCTAATTGAATCACAGTTACTGCAGTGCTGTCGACCCCAGGTAATGTTCCTGAGAACCAACGCAAACAAGGCGGCTTGTTACACGGTTTATCTTATGTAAATTATGTTGTTAGTCGCATTGCGTTCCTAATGCAACACGCCTCATACTTTGTATCACAATTTTCCAAGGCAAAATAAAGGTGGATTCCCGTTCTGCCCGGGGTTGTGGGGAAATGCCATCTCAGCAAGTTTCAAGGTACAAGGACACCGTTTCCACCTAACCAGCGTCCTTTGGGTGCTTGGGGCCAACGAAACTCTAAATCCGCGCTGGAGGCATTAAATTTTCATTTGCCACGCTCCATCCGAATCCTGAACCTTTTTCAAGTTAATTTTCTCCAATTATTTTTCCTTCTGTTTACCGCATCCTTTGGTAGGGTACTGTTTCCTAGGATCTTGCCGGTGGATTAAAAAACCAATGCCTGTACGGTTTGGAGCCTTTTTTTCCAGCAAGGCCGCCACGGCGGTGCCATGTGCCGGGCTGGTTCGTCAATAATGCACGCGGTTAAATTAGTGCAGTGCATGTTGTCACGAATCAAACGGTGGGCTCCAGGTCGTAATTAGCGATAATCGAACCACCTGATGGGAAAAGCCGTGAAAATGGTACACCCGTGTCCGTCGACGCAAAGTAGCTCCAACTACGAGGCTACAAGGAGCTGAGGGTTGGAAATGTTGGGAAAAGCAAACTCTCATTTCAACCCTGCCCGCATACGCGTGTTGGTGCGACATTGAATTCTGAACACGTGGAACTCACGGTACGTGCATGCCATGAGGGAGAGTAATTTTCCCTTTCACGGAAAACCATTAGCGTTTCCGATCGGTTCGTTTGTTCCGCCAACAAGCAGCCGGGCGAAATGGAAGCCAATTCAAGGAAGCAAAGCAGGGCAAAATGCTCCATTTAATGTTTTCCATTCTAACAGCGACTGAATTTTGAAGCAGTAAGTGGCACTGGCCTTGTTTACCATTAGATTCTTTTATTTGAGTTAGAAGAATAAAAACTGACTTTCTAAAACATGGGAAAGATGTTCTGTTATTCTACGTACGCAAGGGTCAACGCACATGAATGTTGTTTCCGTTGATACAATAAAAACATAAAAATAATTATTTTCGCTTAAAATTTGAAGAACATTTCAGTTCTCTAAGTATTCTTATCAAATCGAATCTTTTCTAGTGTATGATTGTGATTCACGCCATAGCCAGAGAATAAAATTCCCCGATTTACATGTCCGGGAAAGTTCAACGCGGATCCGAACCGATTCCCAATAATTCCCACCAGTTCTGCCGATAACCGAATAAATGTTTACGCGAAGAGCGGCCAAAAATTTCCATTAACAATTTAAGTGGGTCGTTACGTACACTCCATACCAGCGCATACATATACATTTATATTCATGCGATCCTGCTTTCGAAAGCGTTCAACTTTATCCCAATTTCTCGTGCACATACCTTCGCACTACTCGTGCCGGAGTGGTGGTGGGGTCGGTCCCCACAATACACACCGTCGGTCGTGTCTGTCTGACTGTAGGGACCACTGAGACTGGTAGGGAGAAATACTGCCCGTAGTCGAAAGCCCCTTTCCCAATAGACGCGGCGTTGTCGCCGAAGAAAACATCCGTCAGGGGATGGCAGTTGGGTGCTTTTTTGTCATTCTTTAAGCTGCTCGAAAATCAGACCCAGAGTGGCCCAAACCAGAAACCCGAAAAACCTTTCGTACACCGCTTTCCGGTCACCGGCCACCCCAATTCAGGCACGGTTGAGGGTGTGTCTCCGAGAAGTGGTTTTTCTTCGGGTTCGAAGAAGTTAGGACCGGTTACCGCTGGCTGCGGTCAGAATTTCCCGGAATGATTAATCAACCGGAGAGCGGCACGAAATGGCATTCGACGGTGGCACACTCGTTGCAGGCTTTTGCATCGTTTTGCGACACTGAAGACGGCCGTGAGGAAACCCACCCAAAGAAACCCACTTACCATCGCGATGGAGAATGAAGAAGTATCTCATACGTCGCCCGTGCTGAAGGCCGCTCAATTTAGCAACCATTACCGTTTACAAACAACCGGCGAGATTGCATTTAACGTTGGCTCCTAAACGGCGTCAGGTCGGTCCCTTCGCGAAGATTCGTTCGGCCCGCGGCTGGAGGCTAAGGTAGCTTTTTTTTGGGTCTCTGTCGTGCTTTGAAGGAAGGTTATGAGTGGGTTTGGTTGCTTTGTTTATTTTTAGCTTCTATCACTATCAGCCAGTCATCCTTTCCCTATTTCATCTCACAAACTGAATGAACGGAACTCGTGCCGTGAGAAGTGGGATGGAAATCAAAAGAACCCAACGCAAACCCCATCATAATGGCAAAGGACGAAGGAAGTAAAAATCGATATTATCTGGCGGTTATCTTCGACGTTGTTTGTATGCGCCCCCGGGAGTAAAAGATCGAGATAATCCCCGGCATTATGGCGGCCAATGCTGTCGAGGAGTTTCTCCGCAGCGACGGCGAAAGCGAAAGGGAAATGTTGCGCTATTTTTCATAACACGATCGTTACATTCCTTGGGATTCGTATTTCTTCTCTTGATTTGGGATAATGTTTAGTCATTGTTTCCTTACTCCTACCTTAATATTTCTACATTTTGAGGGGTCTCTGATGAGGGGTTGGAATGATTTTTCTGACCAAGAAAAGCACCCGCATCGGGCAACAGCATCAGCAATGTGAATAATTTGTGCTGATTTTCTGCCACAATAAATCCGAAAGTGGGATTACTAAATTCTCCATTTTCCCTTCGTTTAGATTTGTGAGAGTGTTGTTCCTTTTTTACGACGCTGTATTCTTACTCCGGCACGGATGCTGCGGACGCTCATATGTGTGTGCGTTTCGATGTGGAGTAGAAATATCGATTTTTCCCTCTCGGAGTCCCACCCGAAACATTTGTTTCATGCCGACTTGCCACGGGCTGGTGGCAGAACGGCCGGGTAGAATGAAGCACGAGCACGAATCAGATACGAAAGATGGTCATTCATCGTGATAAGTTTTCCGCCTTCGGAAAAAACCCTGTTTCGTAGTATACATGGCTCGGATGGAAGTTGGCCACAAAAACAAAAATATTTCACGTCTCATTAACGCAATCCGACACGTAGCCAGGAAAGCTTCATCACTCTGGTCGCTCCTCATACCCGGCGCCACAGAATCGGGAAAATGTTCCGTTCGTAGACGCATAGTTTATACTTTTCGTTCGGCACAAGGAACCATGGAAGAGAATTAAATGAAATTACAGTAAAGTTCGTTCTTGCGAAACTGACGAAGTAATTTGTCACTGGACCGAAATTGACGGCTTCGGTAGCGAGAACGGGCTTCAGTAAAAGCACTGCATTGGGGAACGATGACCCGAATTCACGGCCCACAGTTGATGTTTTATTGGTTTTATTTTACTAAAAGTGTACTTACTTGTGGGGACAAGAAGAACCCGTTGAAGATTCCATTTGAGTAGAAGACAACCCCTACAGCGTGTGCGGTTTTACCTTTCTCTCTTGTTTTAACACCAAAACCGTTTCTTACTTTCTCTTGCCGCCGGAAGTAGCCAAATACATCCGTAACATTCGCCAAATGGCGAAAGATTATTTAACGCGCCCATCAAACCGATGGGAACCGATTGGGAAGATGTAAGTGCCAGATAAATCCCTTCCACTGTTATTCCTCCCTTCCAAGTGTCCTTCGCGCCCCTCGGCAGGCCATCATCATCTGCCTGATTGACGCTGAAATGACGTAAGAGGATTTGTCGAGGTGATGAAATCTATTTGGGCACCCGGAAAGCACGGCGTGAATGTTGAGTCGCCCGTTTCCGCTACACCACACCGGTCCTCCAGTCAATTCCGGCATCCGGAGAGTCCCGGAGTTCCCTTTCGGAAAGGACGTTCGCCCTGATTGGCGCAGTGTAATGGCGCTGATTCAACCGGTATTGTTTTACATTCATCGACACTGATGGGGACATTTTTCGGAGATGAAAATCGATTGATTACATTAGGATTTAACACTGTTTCGGACAGATTTCCGAAGTGAAAGAGAAAGGAGAAAAAAGAACGTGCCAAACCGTTTAAAATCGATTGCTTCTTGAAGTAGTTAGAATGGATGGAATTCAATTGAAAAGTTCGCCTTATGAACCGAATGATTTCGCTACAAAAAGCTACAAAAAAGGATCCAAGCAGTTGATGTTTCGTGATGGATTGCCATATTCTCAATAAAAACACATTAATGGAAATTGATTTTGTTCGCTCCTTTTTACCTTCCATGAACATTCAAGCCTGAAGCTGCTTTCAAGTATGTACTACCAGCCAATATATCACTTTGTCAAACGTCTCAATACCAAATTCGAAGGAAATGTTTACACTGCCCGCTCGGTATGTTCACCAGAACCCACGCGCATAATTATTAAATCAAACACTGTTCGGTTCACGCACGGCGCTTACCTTGCCGGTCACGTGATGGCACACATCCAAGCTGCGTCGAACATCGATCAAATAATGAAAAAAAAAAACTCAACCCTCAAAGTCTCGACATTCATCCATCATCGCAATGCATTGCAACCCCCCATCAGGAGGGGGTTGTAGATTTATGAGCAAAGGTGCATCACCCCGGCTGAAGAATTATTCGCCACACGCAATAACCGGGCCCGTTGATGGATTACGACGACTTTGAGTTCGACACCGAAAAAACGGGCTACCACTTTGTCAATTCGAGTTTCTTTCAATGTTGATCAGTGGCAAATGCTGCCGAGGTTTTTAATTCTTGAAGATTCTATACACCCACGTGCGTTGTGCTGGTTGGAATAGAATAACATCATCAAGCTCCCTAACTGATTCTCGATGATTGGAACGAGTTGCAGTCACTTGCCAACAGTCATTGTTGGCTTACGGTGCAAAACAAGAAAAGGTTGCTGCTCGATTGACAATCACACACACACACACACACACATTGGAGAAGTCCTCAGAGTCGAAGTCCACTCAATGGTGCAAGTTCCGGTGGCAATTCGACCCAATGGCGTCGCTTTCCATACTGGGATTTATGGCCCGTTTGTCCTTACGGAGGTGTTTGGTAGCGATTTTAATTATGAATTATAATAAAAACAAATCAACACACACACAATGCACACAAACATTGGGACCACTCTGGTGGCACTATAGAGCACGTCGCACCCACCCCCCGGGGTGAAGTAATATTCCGCTGGACGCCAACGCGTCGTTGCACGTGCTGCAGTTATTCGCGAATTCCCGCGAAGGTCACCGCTCTTCACCTCCGGGGACACTTCGAAGACGCGTCTTCGGGTGCGAACAAACACTTGGCATTCCTTTCACCGTAGCCTTCGCGTGCCACTGGCGGTGGTGGCTTCGGTGTCGAAGCGTATGTTGTAGATCGAGTGTTGGGCCTCAAAGAACTAGTAGTGCGAACCACCATTGCTCCTTTCTTGCAGCAGAGGCCCCCCTAAATTTTGAAGCTGCTGTCCCGTAATGGGTTCTACAGCTTCGCCAGCGCACGATAATACCTTTTAGGGTCACAGTTGTGCCCTGACCGGAGTGTCTGGGCAATCTCCGACACCAGATTGCTCTCGGGAGTTCGTGGTCAGCGTGATCCCCAGCGATCGTCACGTCGATCGTCTTGAGAAGAACTCGGCAAAGATGTTCTCACAGCCACAACCGACGAAGCCGTTTATCTTTGCCTCTACGAAGAATCGAAGAATTGCCGTCGAACGGAGAGTATTCTAATTATACTACCATCACCGTATGGCGTAGCATAGTGATGCTCTTTTTTCGTATTTATTTTTGGCCATTGTTTCCGCCATTGGACCAGGGAGCGGCGGTGCACTGGATGGCAGAGAGATGAGTGTTGACCTCGTTACAGCGTATTTTAAATATGGATTTTGGGAAATGTATTTAAAGCGAACATTGAGCATTCGAAAATATATTTCTTCGAATGACTGTTGGCGAACTGTTTTTTGGATCTGCTGCCATTTTTTAATGTGTTTCCATCTAAATTTCTTCTATTAACCATTGAACGAATGTGTTGTCAATTGTTGTGCCATACAAGTAAACAAACAACAGGAGTTAATAACTGTTAGATTCGTATCACACCACAGCAAACAGAAGTCCCATGCGTGGAACCGTTTGCGATCCAAAAACAAATAGAGAATGGAGGCTGCCCATCCCATAAATCATACTATCAACTCAAAGCAAGCGTGGAAAACGCGCAACTACGGTATGGGTATTTAATTTTTCAACAATCTATCACTCACCGTATTTGCATAAGTGTGATGTATGCGTTTCTCGAAATCCCTCATTTGTCAGCATTTCCTTGATATTTCGCGTACGATACTAAAATGCGTGGATTTTTTATATTTTTTTTTTTTGCTTGTTGTCAGTTGGTGGTCAGTTGGAGTTGGGATGCTTTGGCGAGGGAACTGGTCGATTGTTTGATATGTTCATCGATATTTCGTCTCGGAGAAGGTTAGATAATAAATTAACCACGCTGAAGGTTGTTATTGAATGGGTAAAATTATAGCCGGGTTTAGAACCGAGTTCAAGGTGCACCATGCGTGTCCTAAAGAACACTCAAATTGGACAATCAATTGAAGCTTTTCCATGCCCTTCTCACGTGTTGTGATGTCTGACATTATCTACACCACTGTTTCGGGAACTTTTTGTCCCAATGAAGTGATCTGTAAAAAAAAAGAACAAAAATCTTGGAGAAAAAATCAAAGACACTCATGCTTGGAAATTGGAGATGGCGAGCCTTCGAATCTCCACAGCAGCTTATTATACGCTTTGATGAGCGAAACATCGTGTCATCATCAAATTACACAGTCCGTGCCGCGACAGCGAATGCAAATGCAAACGAAGCCAGCCAAACGGCGGTGTCCTGGATGCTTTCAAACATCGCCACTGGACAAGTGCTGATCAGCTTCGGTCGTTGTCGTGAGTTTCCTCTCCCCTGGCCTTTCGTTCATCCTTCGATTCGTGGGGAGTTTGAAGGAAGATTTCGTCGTCCAGATGTAATGGTGTGGAAAGTCTTCCCGAAACTGACTGCAGCATCTTCCCGCTGCTCCGATGAGAGGACCTCAACATAATTCACACTAATAATAGTAGTTGTATCAACTTGCGGTAACGAACTTCTCGATCGCGACGGCCATCGTTGCCGGTTTCTTTTTTTTTCTTCTCCGTATGCAATTGGGTGCCATTTACCCCGGCCACCCCGGTTAGTAAGACACAGAGCACGCTCCAAACAGTTCGCATTTGTGTATGGGCACGCAGGCCCATCATCTTACAGTGGGATCTTCGCCGTTTTCGCGGGCCCCTACGCTGCACGGGTGAGGAGTCCACGCTATCCGCGATGTTCGCGCCCCTGACGTTTGACGCGCAACGAGCGACGTGTGCGACTCAACACCACCGCAAGGTCCGACCCGTACGTTCACCATCTTTTACCACCACCGACGGAGACCGGGTTAGGCAACCGGCCGCGTCGGCACACACTTGCGGCCGGCGGTTCGTGCCGTGTAGTGCACTGTGGCACGCGACGTGCGACGGGTACAAACGGTCAGTCAGTCAGCGGCGGTTCGATCTAGTTGACGGTTTCACTTCAGTCCAGTTTTGTCACTCGGCTGGATGCGTACGCGGTTTTCCGGTCTTCGGTGACTTCGGTGTTTGCAGATCGCAAGGACACCTTTTTTTTGTGTTTTTTTTTCCGGCGCGAGATCCCCCCCGGTCGCCTAACGCGGTCTGAATATTGGATTGGTTGTTTTGCAGAACGTCGCCGTTTCCGCATTTTCGTATTGCGAAATTGGAATTCCAAGTGATTTTCCACCACTCTCGCTGATGTCCTTGCGAAACAAATCCGTTACGCTCGCTTCATGAGCGAGCCGTTAGCACGATCCTGTGCCGTGGTTCTGTGTTTAGAAGATAGTGCGTGCAGATTGTGTACTTTTCTTCAGTGCTGTGGTACGTTCCCTTCCCGAGTGATCGTTGTGATTTTCCAGTAGAATTAATGTTCACGTCCTGCAGCAGAAGACAGGACATTTGCTTTCCCTGGCACACAAGGAAAAAGAATGATCGAAATCTCTCAATGCCGCCCGTCCATTTACCTCTATCGATTAATGGTGCTATTTTAAGTTGTGCTGCGTCTGGTGGAGTGCGTGTTCGCTTGTTCCGGTCCGGTCTGGTGGTGTTCGTTGTATCTGTGTCGCACATGCTGTGGGGAGGGAGGGGAAGAGTGTGTGTGATCGCCGGCGGCCGGTTGCGTAGCTATTTTCCATCCCGTTTTTCCGAACTGGCCAGACGGTTCCGAGCCTCGATCTTGGCCGGCCGGCTAGGAAACGAATTTTCCCGACTAAAAACGTGGGCGACACGCTGCCGGTCAGATGATGGCCGTCTGCGTCACACAGGTCTGCGACGTGAGCGCACACGTACAGTGCCCGTACGGACGGGTTCGCTGACTGCCGACGCGCGAAGATCGACTTTAAGTGAAAGGGATGAAATCGTTCTTCCTGCAACGGAAGGCAAGAGTGCAGGAACCAGGAACATTCTATATTGCAAGAATGCTGCAGATGTACTGTCAGGATTATTTTTTCACTGTTTCAAAATGATTCAGCAATCGTTCGAAGTAAAGCGAAACGGACCTAATAGCATCGACTAAGCGACGCGATGGCAACTTCAAGATCAACCTTTAACTTTAAAATGCATGTTGAAATGTTAAGGCAAAAAATAATGATCAAAATCGCATTGGAAGGATGAAACCTTTTTCAAATGGTGAATGTGAATCCTACCTTGAAATCCAGTCTTCAGAGTGTTCTATAATGGCATTTGATTTTACTGTTGAATGCTAATTGTCCAGTGGTTAATTGGTTTAAGCATAGAAACGTCACTGATTTAACCTGAAATTGTTTTATGATTTGGCATTTATTTTAAACTTATCGTAAAACGAAATACAAAAATGATTATCTGAAGATATATAGTCACTGGCGATGTTTTCCACTGGCAAAACAAATCGTAAAACTGTTGACCTATCACGTCCCAACGAAGTGTTTGAGCCATCATCATTCCTATTATTAATCTAGCGTTTCTGAGAAGTTCGCCGTTTCACTCTTCCTCCTTCCAGATTGACAAGCCCATTAACAGTAACGGGAGACAGTGATATTTTTATCAAACCCTTGCCATCTCTGCGCACGTCTGGGCCGTTTCGAAAAAGGCCCTCACTTTAAGGCAAACTCGTTTATTGCCGTTGGAAAACTTTTCCAATCGCTCCTTCTGCGCGTCCCGGCCAGCGGAGGGGTCAGCACCCGAAAGCGATAGAAGAAACAACTTCGCTTGACAAATCAATGAACTCAATTTGAACTAATTAACGTCTATATACATGTTCAATTTGTTGTATCATAAAATAAATTCGATTCTAAGGATTGTTTTGTTTTGGTTCCCGTGGCCCAGCACGGATGCAAGATCGTTCGCTCGATCGTTGCTGTTACGTAGCTTTTGATTATTTTGAACCCATCCGGAAGGGGGAGGAGGAAGTGGGGCCCGCATGTCCCGGAGATGCCCGGATATCTCGGGAAGGTCGGGTGCGTCCCGGTGACATTGGCCGGGCCGTGTAAGATTGCCGTTTATGGAGCCACTTTAGAGTGAGATGTTTATCGAATGAAATGTTGTGGTACATAAAACTTCAGCCTCTGCAGGGTGGCATAAATTAGTGCCACCCTGCACGGTTTCAACGGCGCGGGTTCGTATCGGCCGTAGGAATAGTGGCAGAAGGAATTATTCGAACAATAAAAATGAATTTAACGCGAGGCTATTGCGTTGGAAAAACGGTCTCTGCAATCGTTAAATTGTTTTCCACTTCAACCACCATCTTCGCAAAACGATGATAATTTCACGGCTATGGGTTAATCCACTACATAAAGCCCGCACAAACTATTTCATATGGCATGCATTTCTTGTACGTGCGTTAAGGGAAGCCAGGCTTTTAATTGCAATTCTTTAGCGCCCATTTTTCATTGTTGCACTTTCTGTTGGGTGTTCCGAAGATCATATTTTTTCACTAGGCCTTCACGGATCGCTGACATGATTGTAGGCCACCGAATGCAGTTCCGATGGTTCATTGCTTGTCGAATCTTTGAACCTGACATTGCTCAAGGAAACCCCCATATTTCTGTAACATCCCCCTCCGAAACCCCTTGTGTTTTGCGTGATGATGGTATGTTGCGCACGATTTAAAAAAAAAATGAACTTACGCAACGTAAACCACCCGCCCCGCGCTCGGGGAGACTCGTTGGGAAAGGTGTCACATTCAACCTTAGTACGTTTCCGATCGGGGCTGAAAAGATGCTGCACACATTGGACCCCACCCGGATACCTGAAGCATCGTTACCGGCCAGTGATGCTCCCCCGGCTGATCCGGGTTCCGGTGTACTGCATTCGCAGACCTTGCGTTGCATACTAATTTTCACCCTTCCTATCTCTATCTCTCTCCGCGCGTATGTTTGTGTGTGTTCCCTCTATAAAACGCTGGACGCTGCGGTCAAGGGTTTTTTTGTCGTTCTATTCGTTGTGCCCTATTGTTTGGGGCAATTGTTTTTTTTTTTCACCCACTACATGCCAAACCAGTCACTGTTAACCAAGTTTCATCACACGGCCATGCTTATTTCAGTTGATGATTTAAGATACGGTGGCGGTCGTGGTTTGTTGGACACTTCACGGCTTATGAACCGCCGATCATGCGATGTACGCATCAGGTGATTTGCTTTTTTTGCGTAGGGTTTCAAGACTCTCTTTCCAAGTGGCTTTACTAATGCATTCAGAACGTGGAGACCATATGGAGACCAACTGATAAACCTGTTTCAGAAAAAAAAATTTACCGATGCCAAACGTGACCAATGATACCATGCTTAATGAACGAAGACCCAATTCTTGTCGAGCATGGTTGTATGGAACAAAAAAAAATCAAAAACCCTTGCAGCCAATGGAACACAGAATGCAATTTATTTGTTTCCAAATTTTGTCTGTTACTAAGGTGCCCCGGATGTTCGGTATTGTTCGGTTGGTATCCTCGGAAGAGGATTCGGCGAAAGATTCAGCATAATTTAGGGTCGACAGAAGACTCCCTGGGGAGAGATTCATCTGTGAGATTCGTCCCGGTCCGGTTCTACTGCAAAAAGATCGGAAGAGGTGTTTGTACAAACTAAAAGCAGTCGTACAGATTGGAAAATATTAGGACCTCAATCAACCACCGGTGTAGCGCAATTTAATGTTCATAAAACGTTATGTTGCCGAAGACATTATATTATATAAAAGATTAATCAAACCGTTCGCTCAAGTTATGAATACCAAGAGAGTTAATTCTTCTTTCAAATCGCGGCTTATCGATCGCTCTCCGAGCAGGTCTGGCGCCTGGTGCCTTTCTCTTCTCTGTAGGAACGGAAAGCAAAAAGTAAACCTGTTCATGACGCCGTGACTTGGTTAGGAATAACTTCAAAGGCTACGATTTAATTTGACTACGCAAACGGTTTGATCGCAACAATGGCATGAAGTCGTGGCGTGCCACAAGATAACCTGCGCGAACCGGGTTGTCACTTGAACAGAACCGATCCAGTCCGCTAGACAAATTGGTCAATGAGAAGTAGGCAGGCTGCTAGCTGCGACCCATGCGGAAGATAATGGGGGCCCTTTGCGCCCATCATAGGCGGTCATCACCGTCAACAGTGACTCGAATCATATCACTTCGCGCACCATGCGAGCAAATCGGCGA
>JAOEFI010000004.1:23304886-23319784 GCA_034621735.1 Anopheles plumbeus
GAGAGAGAAAGAGAGAAATAGTTTTCCGAGGAGGATCATCTCATAGTAACACTGGGGAAATCGCTCTGGCTGATAATGGAACGACCAAAATAAGAAAAAAAAGTTTTCCTACCAAGAGTGCAGGAACGGTTAAGTCTGGTTGTGTTTTCCACTCGTCCGGTAGTGGGTCGGACTTTTATTTTCGTTCGTTTCTTACTTCCTGACCACCGCGACACCATGAGGACAAATTGGTTGTGAAAAACGCACACTTTCGCACTTATGTTGACAGAAGAATGGTGAACTCGAATACCGTTCGGTGAGACAGTGAGGGAGTTTTCCGCAACATTTTCGTTTTGGTTCGGTTGCCTGTGGCTTGCCCGTGTAGGGTTGTAAATTACGTTCATCCCCCATGTGGCGCGGAAGTGTTTGTCGTAGCAATAAAAAACCAAGCACACAACCAACCGTTCAATTCCTGTTTAGTTCTGATAAACTGATCTCGCTGTACATGACACATTGGTTAAACACGAAGAAATCGGTGTAGTGGCTGGGTGACGTGCGAGATCAACAACAACGGCCGCGTCCTTGCGCAGCGTTCGAGTGGCGGAAAGTAAAAGTACACCATTTTCCCATTAGTCTGACCGAGGCGTACGCCATCCAGCGCGATGGACCAACATAGGTGAAGAGTGAATCAATCAGCAAATACTATCGGCATAGCGTGGGAAACGTAACGTGCTTGGGTTCATCGAATTTTTCACCGAATACACTACTCGCATACTAATAACGCACGACAACCGGAAATGTTACATCTGGAGTGGTTTCACACACAAACAAAACATGGATTGCAGGAATCCCCTTCACCTACTAACGACTCTTTCTGAGTGCATGAGTGGCTCTGTGGTTACATCCGGGTTGTAATTGGTTTGTTGTTTAATTTCTCCCTTTCGTTCCACCCCTAATACAGCTAACAGTGTTTTCCGCTAACAAGAGTTATCAAACTGCATGTACCGGTGTTCGCATTCCTAATAGACTTCGCCAGCCAATTAGTGCTAGTACACCGGTTGAACAAAGTGTGACAAAGTGTTGAACCGGCAGAGAGACATTGCACGAGTGTTTATGGGATTTTTGGTAGTTTTGGAGCACGACAACACACACGCACCCTCCAGTTAAGCCTAGAGCTGCATGGTACTAACCGGAAACTACCGTGTGAATCGTAGTTAGTGTCCCAGACACACATACACACACATACACAAACAGTATATTGGGCACTAACCACAGACAACAAACATCGCACCACCGCCAACAGAACAGCCTACACATCATCACCCGAATCCTTGGGCCGCTGGGAATGTCCAAGGCGCGCGGCAAGAATGTCGTGTTCAAGATACTCAAGTCCAGCGAGCAGGAGGAGGAGCTGGACCGACTCAACGCCCCGCGCCCGTCGGTCACCGTGCAAACCATCCGGCCTAACTATTCTATCATTTCTCTCAGTCAGGTGACGGAGGCTTCGCTGGAGATATGGCGCACGCTTCCGGCCGCCATCCGGCAGGATCCCAGCTTGGCCTCGTTTCGCCAGGAGCACGAGCGATTACACGGTGAGTATCCCGAGCGGGTCTTTATTTCGTTTCGTCTTTGTTTACCATGTTAAACTTTCTAAGCGTTTCTATTTGCTTTCTCAATCGTCGATTGTCGATTGTCGATGTTTTCCCATTAATTTCCGGTTCGATTCCCATCCTTCCACCTGTTGAATTTTTGGGACATGTTCCAAACAACAAGTCGGGATGCCAGCTGTCAGATTGAAAACAAACAAAAGAGCTGTTGGACATTTTAGGGGTTCCCTTCTTGCCGCACGTGCCAAATGTATTAAATGTATGAAGCCGGGACCATGTTCGTTGAAAGGAAAGCTGTACAAAGGTTTTTCTTTTTTTTACCGGTGGCTGACTCGCCATGGCAACAGCACCGAAGCCGCAACCTCGAATAGATATGATCATAGGAGCTATTCAATGTTGTTCGTTCTGCTTCATCGCAACGATACGCGGCAGCGACGCGGGTGACGGCTTTAATGTGCCTATCTGACCGTGACCAAGAGGAATTTCTTTTCGAAATAAAAATAAAATTCTCTTTTATTTTAACGGGCGCAAGCGCACCAAGACTGCTGCCACTGTTGGTGTGCTTTTCTTTTTCAATCTGTTGTTAGGTTGTTTTGCGTGTTTAATTTTTTTTTCTTGTGAAAGCTAAATTTAAATATCCAAAAATAACGGGATCGTTTTGGATGTGATCAATATATTTTCAAAATCTATACAGATCGAACGATATGATTCAGTTTGTTTCCTTATTTACACACTCACGCAGGAGAGTCACCGTTCTATGTAAATCATAACCGCTGTATCATTGAGTGAAAAAAAACTTCAAGAGAATACAACTTTTATTGTGGAATAAATTGGCCCTTTAAAGTAAAACGAAACACATTAACTGATTCCAGTTAAGCTGTCATAATATTTACATTTGCAATGAACCCTTGTTGAGCATGCAGATTACGCACGCGGATTGTGATTCTTGGCGAACGGTTTCCTCCGCTCCAGAACGGTCCGCACACGGCACACACACATCCCGATGAGGGGCAGTCACGTTTCCACGCTGATTAGTGTCAATGCTGGTGGCTCGTTACGCATACGTAATACATTGTATCGCGCAAATTGATAAATTTCCGGTACCTCCTTGACACCGTTGCGTCTCCCAAGGAGCCCGCGCGAGGCCCGACACAAAAAGGGGTCTGAATGCTGCAAGGTAGAATGAGTGGGGAAAAGAACCACACCCAAGTATTACCAGAAGCTTACCGCAGGGATAATAAAAACGAGAACATGATGGAGACATCAGGCCGGTCTAAATTGAGTGCGACCATAAATCAACTGTGCGCTCCTTTCGGTCCTGGCACTGTGTTCTCTCCGGAGGAAATGTATGTTTCCCGTCCCTAGAAGTGTCGGCCAATTCGAGCATGATTCTTTCGCCGAATCACCACCTTCCTACAAGGATCTTAGATAGAGTGAAATTAATTAGCATAAAACCCAAATCACAACCGCCGGTGAATTCCAGTGCCACGTGGGCCGCCAACAAGTGTTCCGCTGCGAACCAAAGGTACTATTGTGATCATCATAAATCAAAGTCTCCCGTCTTGTACGGGAGGAAGTGATAATCGCGGCACTTCTTACACAGCGATACGCTGGAGAAGCCGACGGGTGGGTAACGTACACCATTTGGTTGAGGTTGATTGTCTTTGCTATGATGACTTATTTATTTGCCGACCCGTCAAGGGTGCCCCTGAAGGATGCACCCGTCAGCGGGGATGCCGATTTATGCGAAAAACATGCAAAGATTTCGCATTTTGTTGATGCAGATAATTCGCGGTTGATTGCCTTTGATGAGTGGAATGGTACAGCCAGAAGTCAGCCAAGGACATCAATCTTCCTTCGGAGAGGTTTGATTTTCACATATTAGATAGTTTTTCATATTTATTTGTATGTTTATGATCTCTTATTTGTCTTGTAGGAATACTAAATAAGTTTTTCACTAAGCGTTTTTTTTAGAAAATCCATTAGCACAAATAAGATTCAATTTCCTCCCGTGTTTAAAACAGAAATATTCTTTTTAAACTAAACTTTGTTATATTATCTTTTAAATTAAAAGGTTAAATAATACTACAAACTTGATTTACACAAGAGAAACATTGTTTTAAAAATTGTGATGTAAAATCATGTTAAAAATCAACAAGATGACCACTGCCTGACAATGGCACATACTCTACATCAAACGGTTCGCGCCCAGCTGTTTCGAACCCGGAATTGTGCAATCTTTCAACGTCAGGTTCACGCGGCGTGTTCGTGAAATTCCTGCGGGCAGATTATTTTTATTGCATCGTCCAGCGAGCGGCTCCAGTAGTGCCTGTGTATGCTCCGATGCACTCCATGACACTGACCCATGGCATGGGACCGTGCGGCGGGCACACATTATGGCAACGATCCTGTGACGCGCCACCAGCTGGACCGAGCTGCCGGTTATTTTTAAACCTCCCCAATGCGGCCTGTCCCAACCTCCTCCCCACCCTATCTAAAACAAAAGACCGCGCCGGTGATGGATGTACAGTATGCGCGGGCCCCCTCGGAATGGGGTCCACATATCGAACGCGAGCGCATTGTGGCCGAGCCGGGTTCGAAGCCGATGCTCGGCGTACCGCTGGCGATTGTTTTCAATTATTCTATGTAAATTTTTCAAGCATGAAACATTTCCGCTCATTATCGCATTTACGGGTACGCGATGTTGCAGCGATAGAACCGGCCCCGCTTCCCCGGCGGGCTTCCCTCCGCCTCCCCCTTGAAGCTCCGACCGCACGGTACCTCAAACGAATGGCCGCGGATTGTTTCGGATGCTGTTGATTTCGTTGATTGGTTGTCGACACACATACACACAGTGCGCCGGTATACACACACACACACACACCACAGAGGACGGTAGAAGCGATGAGTGCTTGCCGAGGTCGAGCCCGCGAGCCGCATGTTATGTACGCTAGTTATGCTGTGTCATAGCTGGACAGGGGTGCACTGAAGTGGCGAAATGAAAACAAAAACATCCCCCCACTCGTTTGGCTTCCATTTCCCCCCATTCCTCTACCAACTGAAGCATCGGTTCGGTTGCGGCTGTATTTCTGTCTTATGTGGTGGAATGAACTACAGCAAAAGGTACAAATGTAAACGGTAATGAAAAAAAAAAACAAAACAAAAAAGAAGTATCTCCCACGCAAAGTATCTGACAAATAGAACACTCGATTCTGTGCACCTTCGATGATGATTGATGCCTGCTATCCGCCACTCTGGACTCTATTTCTCTGCCCACGTTCGAAATGCGTCACATTTCCCGGAAGTTCCCGGCGACGAGATAGCGGAAGATAACATTGTGCATTATGCAACCGGCTGTTGGGTGGAGTGGATGTATTATGAATGAACGAGACATGGCTGTTGTCCCTCGTCGTCAAACGTGGCTTCGACCACGTTTTTACGAAACAAATAAATTGTTAGAAAAAATACTAGTTATTATACTTTTCGTCGAGTAGGGAGATAACCTGTATCAAGTAAATCGTTCAATGAAGCCAGTTCAATGGAGGCGCATGGTACTTACTATCATGCGTAAATATGCGGTTCACATATCCTTCTCAAAACTGGTGATAAAGTAGGTAAATTCAATATACATCTTAATGAAGTCAATGAGAACGACCATTCAATGATCAAAGATTTGCTTGCCACTGCTACATGTTGGTCGTTATCAACAAGATATCTTAAATAATATTATCAGCATGATATTTTATCTAAACGCTTGGTTTGTCTGGCTCAATATTTCGGGCATTTCCGATAACAGCTGTATGTGCTGTATACAGAACAGTAATGAATGTGTTGTGTCTGTCGAATTTATTTTTATGCCACACGCTCGACCAACCGAACAGCCCGTCAAGAAGTATGTTTGCATCATGTAGACAACTTCCTTCATAACACCGACCGCGGGATTCTTCGGTTTTGATTATCAATGGAGCAATTTGAAGAGAGTCGGGGGAAAAAAAGACAAAACCGGCCCGTTTTATTGACGGTTTATTTTTTTTTGCGAACGAACCGTTCCGCAGAACTGTGAACCATGAATTAACCTTTCGAACAGCGAGCAGTGGGTGTTAATTAGTGTAAAAGTCTTGCGCCCCCGCAGGAGGGCCACAAAATATGACTCACTTCAAATCGCCGGCTGCCCGTTCGCTCATCACTCATACGGCTCATGTCAATTGACACGATTGCTGCTGCCGTCGCCGCCGCCGCCGCCTGTTCGCCATTGTAATGGAAGAAGGGTTCATGAGGGATGATGATGAGTGTTTGAAGGTTAATTTGAACTTTCCACTTATTGAAATGGCAAATAAAACGTGGTCGCTTTTAATGGCACCCGTGAACGTCATGTTTTTCGGACAAATCTTTTAAGAAGTGATCGCTTTAGGATGTATTTTTCCTATGTAATAAAATTGTCAACATTTTACTGTCCCTTTCTCTACAGGCCCAGAGGAAGACCCGCTACCGAACGAGGATGTATCGGCCGACGACGGGGACGATAGCCACAGCAAGGAGTTTATCACAATCAAGGTCACCAACCCGGACTCGGTGGGCGACGACGATGGCAAGGCGGTGGTGGAGCAGAACGAAAAGAACGGCCAGAACGCGACGACCGACGGCGAGGGGGACGATGGGCACGATGGCCACGAGACGACGATGGGCAGCCACCACCAGCACGGCAAGCTGTTCGGCTACGTCAAGGTCGGCACGCTGCTCGTGGTGTGGCTCGTCTTCACCGGTTTCCTGATGTCGAAGCATGAGAAGGAACTGACCCCACGGCAGCTGTCCGTGCCGGAGGCCGACAATCGAAGTAAGTGAACATTCGTGATTTCGATACAGAGACCTGTTCGCAAGACAAGAACCCCTTCTAACGATGAGTTCTCGCTCTTCCATAGCGTACATATTGCCAGAGCCGTCACACAACTCCAGGATCGGAATCTACCTAAAGGGTGCCTTCCTCAGTGACCAGCACCACAACAACACTAGCACGTACGTCTCCGTCAACCTGCAGTTGCTCTACGTAGCGAGTAATGGTAGCTCCAACTCGAGCTACCTGCACGAACACACGGAGGTAAGTGGCCGTACATACAAAGCACCAGTCTCTTATCGGGTGAAACAAAGTGGCTAACGGTGTCTTCCGCGTTGTAGAACATCACCAACGTCTGGATGGTGCCGATACCGAGCTCGCTGGACGCGGTCGATCAGATGGACGAAATCAGCCGCAAGCACGTGTTCGACATAGGCCCGGTAAACCATCACAAGGTGGCCAGCGGGAAGGCGGTGGTGCGCGTGCGCATGTCCTCCAACCTGGAGGCCGACTTCCCGACCAAGTTCACCTACGACCCGACACCGATGGACACCGAGCGAGGTGTTATCTACGCGGCGATCGTCCTGTTCGGCCTGTACATCCTGATCATCTGGGAGATCGTGCACCGTACGTTCGCGGCCATCATTGCGTCCACGCTGGCGATCGGTGTGCTGGCCGCAATGAACGAGCGGCCCAGCATGCCGAAGCTGATCTCGTGGATCGACGTCGAGACACTGCTGCTCCTGTTCGGGATGATGATCCTGGTGGCGATCCTGTCGGAGACGGGCATCTTTGACTATCTGGCCGTGTACGCGTACCAGGTCACGAACGGGAAGGTGTGGCCGCTGATCAGCTGTTTGTGCGTGTTTACGGCCGTGCTGTCCTCGTTCCTGGACAACGTCACGACCGTGCTACTGATGACACCGGTCACGATACGACTGTGCGAGGTGATGGAGTTAAATCCGGTGCCGGTGCTGATGTCGATGGTGATCTACTCGAACGTCGGGGGCACGCTGACGCCGGTCGGCGATCCGCCGAATGTGATCATCGCTTCCAACAGTTACATCGCGAAGAATGTAGGTCTCCATCTCCGTCGAGCGTTGTCCAGGAGAGGAAATAACCTATTCCTTATTTGCCTTTTTCAGGGAGTCAACTTTGCCACCTTCACGCTGCACATGGCCATACCGATCTTCTTCGTGATGATCACGACCTACTTCCAGCTGCGCATGAAGTTCAAGAACATCAACGACCTGCGGTTCAGCGAGCCGCCAGACGTGCAGGAGATCCGGCACGAGATCGCCGTGTGGCAGCGGGCTGCCGCCTCCCTGTCCTCGTACTCGAAGGACGAAGATCTGGTACGCGAGACGCTGCTCAAGAAGGTGAACCGCTTGTCCCGCTCGTTGAAGAAGAAGCTCGTCAGCGGCTCGGTGCCCGTCGAGAGCTACAAGGCCACGCTGGAGGAGATGAGGCGGAAGGTAATGATTTATCCTGATCCTGATTTGGATGGTTTGGAATTAACGGGTTGATCGCTTCCTTCCACAGTACCCCATCCGTAGCAAGACGCTCCTGGTGAAGTCGGCCATCACGCTGGCGTTTGTGATTACGTTCTTCTTCCTGCACTCGGCACCGGACATACAGAAGCTGTCCCTCGGCTGGACCGCTCTGCTCGGTGCGCTGCTTCTGCTGATTCTCGCCGACAGGTAATTATCAAGCCCAAATCGATTAGTTTCAATTCCCTGAACCTGATCGACATGCTCCTTCATTCGAAACAGGGAAGACATCGAATCGGTAATTGCACGCGTCGAATGGTCCACGCTGCTGTTCTTCGCTGCGTTGTTCATCCTGATGGAGGCACTGGCCGAGCTGGGACTGATCGATTGGATTGGCAAGCAGACGGAAAATGTGATCCTGTCCGTGTCGGAAGAATCTCGGCTGGCCGTGGCCATCCTGATCATTCTATGGGTAGGTGGTGTCCCGCAAAAAACTGGCCCACTTTCATTACTAACAATCGTCTTCCCACGGGTGTTATAGGTATCCGCGTTCGCATCCGCCTTTGTTGACAATATTCCACTCACCACGATGATGGTGAAGATTGCCATCGGACTTGCCGAGAATGAGTCGCTCGATCTGCCCCTGCAGCCGCTGGTTTGGGCACTAGCGCTAGGAGCTTGCTTAGGCGGTTAGTATTCAATAGTGCTAGGTTACCATCGGTATCAATTAACCAATTGTTATTTCTCCTTCTCCCACCAGGTAACGGTACACTGATCGGTGCTTCCGCCAACGTTGTATGTGCCGGTGTTGCTGAGCAGCACGGCTATAGATTTACGTTCATAGAATACTTCAAGTATGTTCGAATTCCCGTAGCAACTAAAAAACCACGCGCCATCAATCGAATCATCGATTTTAATTCCGTCTCGTTTCTTTTTTCTCCTAGGGTCGGTTTCCCAGTGATGGTCGGAAGCGTGATCGTCTCTACTATCTACCTAATGTTTGCGCACGTTGTCTTCACCTGGCACTAGAGGGGCCCCATGCAAACATGGTGCCGCGGCCAGGTGCGCCGAGTGATCCCATAAAAAAAACCAAACCCTTGTGTGTCTTGCGTGTAGCGTTTAAGTGTAGCGAATGGAGCAAACAAACTAGTAGGAACAGTGTTACCATTACAGGGCTCTGTAATTCTCACATCTCGATGCGATGTCACCAACGACACCAACCATCCCTGCCTACCGTCGTTTATCCGGTGGGGAAAGTGCATCCTTTTCGCGTGCAATATTTACGACGATCAATTACACGGCCCACGTTTACGATCGTAATCACGCTGCAGCAAAGCGGGGGGGAGAGGGGGTTCAAAAAGGCAAAGCCCACCCAGGATAGCATCGTGCTGCAAGCCATAATGTGATATACCTTACCAAGAACATGAATAACCACCCCACTCAATTAGAGCATCCCATGTTGGGCAAGATGTTAGTAAGTGAGCTACTGATTACTATTCAAATTTACTACAATCATAAAGTACTACCGTCGGGGTGTAGCTCAGAGAAAGAATTTTGGGGGCGGGATAGAAGAGAGGGTTTGATAGAGTGGAATCCACAGCACAAGAACAAACCAACGGCAAGGCAAGGGCATGCATTTTTTTGTTTTTCGTCTGTCCGCACACGATGTGCGGAGTGTAAGTCAATTTGAATATCGATAGCTACAAGTGCGAAATGAAAGGGAAAGATTAGAAGGTTGATAACAGTGGAAACTGTTTGAAATAATACTACTACATACTAAGAAACTGAACCAATTGAACCGTTTACCTAATAGATAAATGGGGGATAACTACACATGGTTTAGCGTTTCGCAATAACACACTACTTTCGGTACTTTCGACGTCAAGTATCGCCAGCAATCATGCTGCAGCTTATTCTCTACGTGTTTAAGATATAACATGTTCGACGGTTACACGCAAATGTGCAATAGTTGTCCAACTGCAACCTTAAACCAGTAGCCATTGAACACTTTGTTCAACCATTTGTCGCTTGTTTGGTTTTATTATTTCGCCATTTAAAATGTGCCGTGAGAAAGCAATATTTATTTCGTTTGTCTTATCAACTTCCAATTAATGTTGTGTAAAATTTGGATTTGCATTTGGCTTTTCT
Organism: Anopheles plumbeus; assembly: GCA_034621735.1. Classification (NCBI taxonomy): domain Eukaryota; kingdom Metazoa; phylum Arthropoda; class Insecta; order Diptera; family Culicidae; genus Anopheles; species Anopheles plumbeus. Next base: position 23,314,942 of record JAOEFI010000004.1, read on the forward strand.
TCCTGTCCAATGTTTGATTATTGCTCCCTACTTTCCGCCACCTTTTCTGAATGCATTTTCAGAGTAATACATTTGTATTATTTTCAGCGCAACATGTCCTTTTAGACAAAACAAAAACCCCCGCCTCCCAGTTGGTGAACAAGGAAAACGACGAAAAAGGGTAGACCTTTGTGTGTAAAACAGAAAACAAAACTAACACACAACGTGCAAAAGACATTCCAAGATCGGGCAGCCCAGTGATCGGGCGAAGGAATAGAAAAGGAAGCGGAAGAAGATTAAGCCGTCGAAAAGAAGTGTAGAGCATGCATCTAATAAAGCAACACAAAAGCTAGAGTGAGTTCTTCTATTATATCAAGGTGAACCGAATGCTTCGTACGAGCGAATAGCTGAATGTCTCATCGCCTTCATTGTTATAGCAAGATGATGAACGAGAGAATTCCGTTAAAGAAAAGAAAAAAAAAGTAAAACCCCCTTGCGTTATGTAGCAAATTTGTAGATAGAAGGCAAAGGAAAAAGGGTAAACATATGAGTGAAACTGTAGACATTTAGAGTGACACATTGCGTTCCGCATCACGAGACACCCGAGAAGGGAGGGAAGCGTTGAAGCGAGGATAAACTATATATTTTCACCACAACTCATCGCGCTACAGAGGGAAGGTTTTATATGCATTTGTAAAAATCTTGTGGAAAACGGAGAATCTAAACACAAGTGGAAAAAGTAGAGTGAAAACAAAACACACACACACACACACACACACACACATGAGCGAAATGTTCTGTAGCGAGTAACGTCCGCTTTGAGTTTTAATTCATAGTTTTCTTACTTGGTTATTACCAGCCCCCAACCACACACAAATGAAATCTAACTAGATTAAACTATGATGTAAACAATTACAAAAGCAAACTATGTAAGTAAGCAAACAAATTCGAGTAGAACAAGTAACAAAATAATTCTAAACTGGGGAGAAAGGATATCGGTGGAAGCTCCCGGCAAACGAATGATGTGGAACGGCGGGCAATGTGCTACTAGCATGTCAAGGATGCAAGGATAGAGAGGAGGTACCGCGTAAGTAGCACAGTTTTTCGTTAAGTTTATAAACAAAAAAAAAGGTATGGAAAGAAAATCGAACCGAATGAAACTGATGCAGGCACAGGATGCAGTCCGGCATGCCGTGTACCGTTCCGTGGCATCACGCTGGGCTTTTCGCAAGATGACACCGTAATGGTCGCGGGATGGTACCTTTCGGTACAGCTGTTTCGAATTTGTTATTATATTGTAGTTCACGTAGAGCGACTGAGTGGAGTGGATAAATCAAAAGCGAATGCACTGTGTGCTGTGGTCGATGAAGCGAAAGTAAAACCCAAAATGTAATAGACAAATAAAAAACCCGAAAACCGATTTACTCTTGCTTTTACGCTCATTTGTTTGAACAGTGTTTCCAGCGCAGTCCGAAACAGGAGGATGGATGTTCCGTCGAACTCGGTCTGTCTCTGCCATTCTCTAATATCATTTGTCCCACCATCATTCAAAATACACAACTTGTATTGTATTTGCTTCGTACATCCCTTGCTTTATTAACATTCTGCCTATTCTTTCCATCTAATAAATAAACCCTCCCCTTGTGTGTGTGTGTGTTTTTTTTCTAGAGTTCGCTATTATTTGTGCAGTATATGTTTAAAATTTTTTTTTAAAGGTACGCCGTCTCGCTTTTCTGCTTTCGTTCGGATTTGAATTTCAGCAACATGGAACATTGGTTTTTCTTCTGCTTTCAGAGAGAGAGTGCGGCTTCGCAATACCGACTATCAGTAAATAAATAGTATATCACATCCTAAACCGGAAACTATTTACAACCTCTCGGCCCACCCCCGACTTTTAACTTAACTTCACGGGAGAGCATAGGCTTCTGCTGCTTTTCCACAATATAATACACATCCAGCCAGAGCGCCCGTTATCTGGTGCCGCGAAGGAGCCCTCAATCCAACGACACGTCGGACAGTTGCGCCGTAATTCGTTCCTTGTCCCATTTGCTCACCGGTCGATTGGTTCGTCGCCGTACATTCCTTCGACCACCATCGACGGTGCTTGTTGCCTTTGCTGCCGGTGTGCCGACGAGTGTCTTTTCACTTCCGCGGTTCACTGCATCCGCCGCCGAAGACGACGTCGGCGCGGATGTGGCCGGAACGGTTGTTGTACCCTCTGGGACGGACGTCACCACGATCACATTCGTGCTAGAGCTAGCCGCCGGATCTGTCGACGGTGAGGGATCGTCGGCGAAGGCTTTCGCGTCACTGTCACCAACCCGCTGCTCTCCCGGCATCGGTTTAAACTGCGTCACCGGACTGTGGAGTGCTTTCAGTTGATTGATTCGCGTTTCCAGCACCTCCGCCGGCAGCGTTCCGATGGACTCTTCGTACTCCCGCTGCTTGTTCATCTCGTACAGCTGCTGCAGCTGGTTGTAGGCACCCTCGTTCATGCTCGGGGCCGGTGGCATCAGCGAGTCCCGGAGCTTGTCCTTGTTGAACTGTTGGCGCTGTTTCGTCTGCTTCGACCACGCTTGCAACCAGGAGTTGGCACCGCCACGAGTGGGGCCCTGTAATGGAGCAGAAAGCAAAAACAAAACACTTTATTCACTCCAAAGAAAATGTTTGCTACTTTCTCTGCTCACCCTAATCGAGTTGGAAAACTCCTCATTGTCCACGTATCGTTTGCTGCTACTGGCCGTTCCTGCAAGACAAGCAATGGAAATCAATCACCCTCCGACTACATCCAGGTGTCTCGGCTAAGCAACCACCACCACCAGATGTCACTAGTGCGTGGTCAAGTTTAACCGGTTCACGGAATCATAATTTACCGATCGGTCTCGTGTTGAGCTGGGGTCCGAGTTCCAGCTGCACCTGGAAATCCGCATGTTCGCCAAGCCGGAAGCCAAAGCCTATCCTGGAGTCGGTTCCTGAAAGATGGAAAAGAAAAGATAATTAAACCGCGCACAAAAAAAAAAACTGTTTGTCAACAAGTGGTTAACGGAAGTGAAATCCAACCGGTTGAAAGAAAAGCGTCAGAGTGCCTTGACATTTTTTTCTCTTAGCCCAAAGATTTAATTACGAGGCAACAGCACCCAATGTATGGTTCAGAGCACGTTAATACAGGCCCGGAGGGAAGGGAAAATATCGGAATCACTCCATGAAGGACAAATCCTTGAGGTGCTGTGAACTCAATGACGCAAAGCTGTCCGGCTAGCATCTAGTTAGATGGATGCGAGATTGAAAGTAAACTTTTGGACCAGCGGCAACCAAGTCTGTCTATCGGAAGGTCAGGTAGTGTTTGATGTTGAATCTTTTCGTTGTGGGTTTTCATGGAATCATTTCTCAGAATGGTTTTCAAGTTACGTCAGGTAAAGTGACGTAATTATTTGTTTAGTTCAATTTATGCCTTTTGCTTCATTCATTTCTATTAGTACAAGCTCATCAACCACCATTTTTATTTCTTTGCGAACCCAATTTCTGCATATGTTTTGTTAGATAACATACCAATTCACGACAGTTGTTAAAAGGGTAGCAGGAGAAAAACAGGTGGTCATTTTAAACCAACTCTTTCGCATGTCACCTAAGATACCACTCCGATGTCCAATCCCATCCTGCTCATCTTGTCCCCAACGAGCGGCTTCGATTTAATCGACAGATCGACATCCGGCGATGATCATCGAGCATCGCTACCGAACGATCCTACGGGAAGTACTACGTTGGATCAACTTTCATCGACCAAGTGGATAGCTCAATTTCAGTGTTCGGTATCATGGCCAAAATACCCGCCGATGGCATCACTTAGCGCACGGCATCGTAATCCCGGGTCGTTGAGAGGAGGCAAGCACCATCTCGATCCAGTCGTCGGTAAGTGAGCAACGATTCCGTAATTCGAATCGAGCATCGACCATTTGTCTGCAGTAATGATTTTCGCAATTTTGGAACAACGACGTGACCGTCGGATTGTATTTCTCTATATCTTTAAGGTTACGGGAGTCTGCGTACCTATTCATACATTTTTTCATCAAACTATAGTTTATAATAGCTAAACACAAAATAAATACAAATGTAATTTTCTACAGACAAAAAATTCATGCTCTTCTCAAATGATGAAGTTAACGAATGTTCAACGAATGTTCCGGCATCTTTAAAGTTTACGGGTAAAGTTCAGTTTATGTTTGAAAAAAAATTCGACCCTGGTTTGTTTGTTGGACATTTGATCACGTAAAGTCAACCGGATTGAGGGTAGTCAGTTTGTGTTAACAACCCACTTACACGCACTCCAGCACAAACCGAAGAACCGATGCATCGGTACCGCTAAAATCGTGCACTCGACTGTAAATATGTATGCACGATGCGGCATGTGCTACCCCCGGCGCAACTCAATTGATGTTTATCCCCCGCCCCCGTTCCGCTCCCCAGTTCCCGCATTACTTGTCCCTTCTTCTTCCTTTTTCCCCATCTTGTCCCCCACTAGCGCCAACGCCGTCCAGTTGTCTGACGGCGGATGCAAACAGAAAGGGAAAGTTGTCCCCGCCGGTTGTGCTTTGGTGCGCCATTCATCGTCGCGATCGTCTCCGTCATCGTCGTCGGCTGGTGTTGGGGTGGGGGTTGATTGTGCGCCCATCGTTTGCATCCTCAAGGCTAGCTGGCTAGGCTCCGACGGTGGAAGTCGGAAAAATCCGTCCGTCCCGCGTTGTGATTAGCATTTTGTTCAGTGGAGTCCATCCTCTGTGGGGCTGTCGTGGGGTTTGTTTTTTTTACCTCCATTGGTAAATAGATGATCCATCCTGCGTCGATTGGTTATCAATGCTGGAGGAAG
>JAOEFI010000004.1:23323328-23340724 GCA_034621735.1 Anopheles plumbeus
GATACGAAAGCAATTGGAGCGAACTTAATTGCGGCCCAAGCAGAGAAGCCAGCAGAGAATTGGGTGGAAAACTAAGACAGAGATCAATGCGGTGTAAAGTCATCTCGTTGGGATCAGCGTTTGTGTGTGTCCCTCTCTGTCTTCTCTGTCTGACTGGCTTGTCTGTCTGGCGATCAGTCTCCGGAAAGTCTTCGGTAGACGGAAAAATCCGGAAATGGACAACTTTTCCCTCTTTTCTCTGCTACCCAGACTCCGTTCCATTTTCTTAGATGATAGTCGTCGTGCTGAACGTATGGAAAGTCGATTGTTTCTGCTCTCGGACCCATGGCAAATTGTTATGGTTTTTTTCTTTCCTTTTCCCGGTGGCCCCTAACGATAGTCAAAGAAAAGTTTGGTCGGTAAATGTTCCGACATTTTCTTCCGCATTGTTTGCATGGAATTTCTCTTAGCAAAGTCTGGTTGGGGTTGGTGGAGGAAGGTTTTCCTTTCGTCGCTTCCGTGGATAAAGTTGGAACAGTTTGATAAAAGTTTGAATTAAAATAACTGCAACAGTTTACCATCGGTAGTGTTCAATAATTGTATTCTGATTGGTTTAAACTACCTTCCCTTTTCAATGTGCAATCTGATCCTGCATTTTCAATGACACAATTTGTTGCCTTCTGATTGGGTCGTCGTTTGTCCGATGCAAATGCAATTAAACTTAACAAATGGAGTGTTTAAAAGTTGAAGTTTCGTTTCATCTTCCTTCATTCTTTTGCAATAACAAAAATCTTGTCTTCCCAATGGTAATATTTACCATATGAAAATCCTTTTAGTCAGTTGAGTATGTTCACAAAATTACGTTAAACAACGCGTCCACTTCGGAACTCTCCATTTCCCAGCGGCCTTTCAAAGTTTTCCATCGCAGACCAATGATGGTACAATTCATCGTGCATCTTTCCCAAGGACCTCGGTAATAATGTTGGCAAAATATGGCCAGACTCGTGAAACAGAACATTACGACTCTCGGCCGAGTCGTTAAACGTTCAACCATTTCGGCCACGTACCAACCCGCTGTGGTGTCCGTGCTATCCGATACTCTGAACTGGGCAGGGCATGGACAACGGTTTCCTCTTTGCAGTCCAGGGCAATAAAAAGGTCCTCCCGAGACTTGGAAGGGCCAACACAGTGCAGTTCTGTCCGACGCCACCACTATCTACATCGGCGGAGTTCACCTTTTGCCGGAGCATTTTTCACAGGCTGGCGTGGGGTGCCGTTGGTCGTCTGTAACTTTTAAATGTTTGATGATTTGTATCTTAAAGTTGAATTGGTAAAATGGCGAAGGAAAGTAGTTAATTTTTATATGGACAAACTTCTACCATACATTAATTTGTCAGTAGAATACTTTTCAGAGAACAGTACTTCGAATTTGTCCATCCTTTTTCATTCAAGTGAAAACCTTAGTTGATCCCATTTTTTATTATTTCAATCGACTTGCAACTGTAATGCGATTCAGATTCCTCCCTTTTAGTTTGTTTTACATTCCTCCTACATGTGCTGCCCATTCGCTACATTAACCTTCGAATTTATAAAAGTACACTTTCCTTTACGAGCAATGAATTTCTCTTCTCAGGTGGTATTGGAATCGATTGCACCCATCGGAAAAAGGTGTCCGAACGTGGCTGCAAAGCATGCAGTTCCACGTAGGTGGTGGTATCGGTAGAGGTAGCTAGAAATTGAAATAAATCCTTGCACTTTTCTATGACCAGTGGGAGCCGTGCTTCAAGGTATCACTTCGCTTCTAGCTACCGACTGTACGGGTACACGATGGCCAACACTTTCCAGGTTGGTTGGGCGCTCCATGGAGCAGACGTCCATAATCTGACGACTCATGACTCACAGAGCTCAGTGGCCGCTCGGAGCAGCATGGATGTAAAATATTCATTAGATGCTGCACCAGAACTGCTCTCCTTCCAAGGGAGCGTCCCGAAGCCGGGTGGGAAGATTGGCGACCTGTTGTGTCGGTGGAAAAGGTTTTGTTTTTTTCTATTTTTTTTTCGGTCAGTCCAAAAACAACCAGCACCAACTATAGAATACTGCTGACCGAGGCATTGGAACTGAACACCAACGGTGGTGTGGTGGGGGGCCAAGGTGTATTCGGTTGCCGTCTGTGGCAGACGTTGTGAGAAAATTCGGTTGCATTTCCCGTGTGCCACACGAGGCGTTGTGGCAGCGAAAAACAACATTCGCTCGACCACCTTTCCGTACGACATCATCTCGTGCCGCCGACTCGTCGACGACTCCTGAGGAAAATGATTCTAAATTTATCAGCCTCTGTCGGGCTGTGCAACAACAGCGCTAGCGTGCCCTGTGTGTGCATTTTATTTAGTTTTCCCTTTTATTTTCTTTACGACTGTCGTCGTCGGCGGTTTTCTCCCACGGTTTTCCCACCGGCGTTGGGAGTGTTCAGTGGTAGCCACCACCCGTTTGGACGGCGTAGAAGTACCACGGCCCGCTACTGCAACTGCACTGCCCCTGGCGGACTTTGTAAGGCATTTCCAACCCGCATTCACTCACACCAGCCGTCGCGTTGCAACTCACTTAATGACGAATAATCTCGTTAGAACTGCTCTTGCGCATCACGAAATGTGACTCCGAGCGCGAGAAATCCGTCAAGATCTGAGTCCGAGTGGGATTGCAAAATTTATAGTGACTTTTAGAAGAAATTAAACCATCCCACACTGCTTCGACCGTTATCTCCGTAGGGTGGAAACACAGGAAGCGGCTCGCTGCAGCATAAGACATTAGACAAGATCAATGGTCGCACACGGGCTGTTTGTTCTTTGGGAGATTTGTTAGCGGACACAACACAGCATTAGAAATCATTCGTTTAGTAGCAGCAGCAGCATTGGGATTGAGGCCACACAGACTCCTCGGCATGGCGTTGGTGCATTGCGTCGGATTCTTATCTCACACTTCCTCTTCGCTTTTCCCAGTCATACCAGTCTGCCCTAGCGTGGGCACCTACCTGCCGAATTCCGCCGCAGGACCTGAGGAAATGTTCGCTTGGAGAATGGTTTTGAATCATCGATTCTATTTTCGGTTACATACCGTGGCGGAAGCGACGGTACCGGTGTTTCCAAGATGCCATCGTTCGGCGGTCGTCAATCGGCACAATCTAGAGTTATTGCTATATAGGCTGGCGATCGCGTGTGTGTGTTGGTAAATTAGAGCGGAAGGCGAAGGGGTTGCTGCACGGATGTTCCGTTGCGATCCCAATAGATGACATCTTTGCTAATCGTTTGATTTTTGCCGTCTCACCGCACCGCATAATTTTACATAATATTAGCATCATCCGTTTGGGATGCGTATTTCTCTTGTTGCTTTTCCACACATGCTAGCAGATGAGAGAACAGGGAGAAAAGCAGGTTTCGTTTTGGTAATTTATTATGAAACAAAAATAAATTCAAAACAAACTTTCTTCAGCTGAGCGGAGAATGTATGAATAATAAAAATGATACCGTCTTCCCGAAGTCGAAGTTTTTCGGAAGACAAATTTGGCCCGATTTTCTGTGAACAGTCGAACGTCTAGACACGTTGGCGAGCCTCGTGAAAGCTAAGCCCCGAAGGATCTCTTTGTGACTTGATATGGTGGAGAAAAAATAGGATACGTCTGTTGCGTTGACGAAATACCCTGCCGACTGCCGAGACACGACTATGCTCGCTCCGGAAACCATAAAGTCTCGCAACATTTACTCAAGCACAAACCCCAAGTATTCATTTTGCGGGAAAAGAGTATCGTCGGTATTTCTTTTTCACAAAAGATCCGCTGAAAGCGAGCCCTGCGGAAGAGACAAATCTAGTGTGTGCAACTTTCACTGTTGCTTTTTTGTGACCTCGGTTGAAGGAAGGAATTGAAAAGAAATTAGAGGAAAATTCTCTGGGCGTGTTCGGCGTTCAGCCAACTGTCAGAATAGCTAAACACGTTCTGGTAATTCATTTTTACTGTTTTGTGTGACGATTTTTTTCGCGACTGCTGTATTCAGGCAATGATTTTGTATGTTTATTCTATTGTTCCAAAAATAAATACAAGTAGTAATCTATATTGAAAAATATACAAAAGAATTACATCTAAGAATGCTTTAATCTTCACAGTATAGCATGTTTAATTCCATTGAGTAATCCAATACTGCCGTTTGTTGGCAATCACCAAAAAAGCCAATCGAATCTGATTGCAACACCATAACCATAAGAAAGCATCCGTTACCTAAATGGGAATTGTGTTTTTAGCACCACACTCCCGGCGTTTCGTTGAGACCGCGGAATGATACAAATATTTTAGAGCACCATAAAATGACCAGCAGATGGTATCATTCGAATGGATAGACAGCATTTCGATCAGCGGTGAAGTAAATAGACACTCTTGACCTTTCCGAAACGACGGCATTTCAGCTTTTGCTCAGATTTACTTTTGATGCTTCGCATAGGATTAAAACCGACCAAATCCTATCATATCCGCAACAAGATGTGGTTATTATATGGAGGAATCGATTATCGTTTCGGATTACGGGGCCACGTTGAGGGCGGAACGTAAGTTTTCGGATTCGGCGAGTAATTACACACGGAATTTTCATTTTTCCCATCTTTTCCCTCATATTTCGTTCATCTTGAAAAACCAATTTTATTTTCAAGTTTTATTTCGATTTGATGGTCGTTTTTGGGTTGTGTGTGTCTTCCTCCCTGATGGGTTCATTCACGCTCCGGTTCGCATGGCTTTGGGAGGGCGGGAAAACGGAAGGAACGATGGACCAGTTTGGCGAACGGATGATTCGGTTGGCAAATATTCTCAAGCATCGCTACGCGCGACTACGCCGGAGCCGCGCCTTTACCAATCCCGCTCGCAGTCATCGTGGGGTTATGGTTGCTGATGGAAGTGTTGTGGACCCGACCGAACGCCGAGGCACACATCATATCGAATTGCCTCTGATGCTCGCCACTTCCTTCCCATTGAGGAGGGTGGGCTTGAATCGGGACATACTTTCCCCTCTGTTGACTCGGTACGGCTATTATCATCCCATCTTAACGTCGGCGAACGAGCTCGTTCCTGAAGATCACGAAGACGGCGGCGGCGGCGCCGACGCTGATGATGATGGAGTTTATGAACCGCATCATTATTATTATTGTTTTATATAAATTCAATGCAGTTGAGGGTGGCAGAAAACCGACCACCGGCAACCCTTAAAGCACGGTTCTTCTTTCCGGCGACTTCGGTGGCGCTTCGTCGAATGTTGTTCTCAACAGCGAACCACGTCTTCCGTTCTTCTAGCCCATATTGTGCCGTCGAACGACCAACATTAAAACCACTGCGTCAAAAGGCCAATGAACGCGGTGCTATGCTATCGGTGGCTATCTATACGGTGCGGTGGTAAACTTATCGACGAGGTTGGAAAAACTCGATCAAACTGCGTGAAGAGTGGAGCGTATACTTGTGGCTAGCTGAAAACGAAATAAATATTATAGTTTTCTCAGTGAAGAAGCCATTGAACTTGGGACAGCTGAACACACACTCGTTTCGTTCCTTCCCAATGGTTTCTCTGTTCTCGGGTTGTCCGACTTTTCCGACCCACTCCCGCGCGCGACGTAGAGGTTCGGAAACCGCCAACATGGCACATTCCCATATTCGACTACGGCAAAGCACAGAACCTGTGGCCGTAGTTTTCGCTGACCATTTCGTCGGAAATCCAATACCCTTTACGTTTACGTTTCTTGAATGGGTTGTAATTTAATTTAGGGTATGATGTTTTTTTGTGTGTGCATTCTGTTTCATTACTTCCGTTTGGTTTGCTATTTCCACCCCGGCCAGTTCCTCACAAACCATTCGCTTCACCACGGGTTTCTAAGCTGGGACTATTTCCCTTTATTTACTGCAACATGAGGCTTAGAAGTTGTACCTACACGAATGCTTTGCATGAGAATGTCGACGGTTGTAGTTGTCGCCATAGTAAGGAATGGAATTTGTTAGATGCAACACAAACTTCCAACCGCCAACAATGCCGACAGCTTGAATCGGGAGTTGCTCAATAGGCAAAATAAAAATTAGTAATCTTTTGGAAATCATGCATATTTTCAGTTCATTTCTACACAATAGAATCAGCTACAATTTGTTTTATTGGAAGTTTGAGGAATGATTTTATGCTACTGGCTTTTGGTAAATTTAATTTCCATTATGCTTTGATGGATTCCACTAGATTGCTGTACACTATGTTGATGGGGAGGAGGAGGGATCTTTTCGAAACTATTTCCATTTGGTCAATATTGCACGACAGCTCATCATTGTTCTCCGCAGGGTCTCGTTTAGGCTTAACATATCGTCCGCCGTCTTTATGGCAGATCATTTGCATAAGACGTCTTTAGAGGGTGCGCACAGCACTCCCTAATGCACCTCAAACATGTGAAAGACAATACGGTGTTGGTGGAGGAAAGCAAGGGAACCTTCCGCTAAATGATTTCCCCTGTTAGCCGTCGCCGAAGGTGTGGCCAATATCGATGCACGACCCCACGCTGGAAATCATTTTCCATTAGGCAAACGATCGGGAGAGCGAGAGAAAGAAAAATCATATCCTTCCGGAAATGCTTTGTTCTTGCACCATTCCACCTCATTTACCTTGCCTCGGCTGTCTGGGGAAATTTATTCGACCACTGTCCACGGATGGGCGAAGGGTGAGATTCCTTCAGAAAGAATATTAATCACCTTCGGACCATACGGGAAAAAGTGTAATAATGGAGCATTTCTACGCCACTGCACGCGACTACCGGAGGAGTAATTTGTTAATTAAAAAATACACGCACACATACAGGCTGCCACAGGTAGTTTACTGACCATATAATGCCGGAACTAAGTCAGACCAGACCGTCCCGCGGGCGAGCGGCTTTTGATGGGGCGCGCGTTCTGAAATTTGTTCTACACTTTGACGTTCGTGGAGCTTCTACGAAACGTGGTAAGGGAAAACATTGGCGGCAGTGCCTCTTTGTAGTCTTGGGCGTGTAATGGTTCTACGATCGAAAGCCTTTCTATATATCCTTGTAAATATGTAGAAGTAAAACGTTTTATGTAATTCTTATGTGGAAAATCTTGTTAGATGCAAAAAGAATCAATACTACACGTATTGCTGCCCAATGAAATCGAATCCGTTATTCGTCTGTTTAAAAAAAATCAATTTAACAAACTACAAACTAGAATAAAGAATTCATGAACGTAGGCCTACTGCTTTTTTTTCATGCACTATAATTGTTTTCGCGCAATGAATCATTTATTAGATCGATCGTAAGTCAACAAAACGTTCAATTTTCGTACGTTTTATTTTGTTGCAAGGCAATACTCAACTCTAAAAAAGTATACGGTTCTTGAACTGCTACTGCACTTGAGTCCAGTTTACATTGTATATCTTAAAATCCTAGCATGATAGTCGTCACGCTACGCCGAGCAAATATAAAATAAAAATGATCGTTGTTTGGTTAGGTAAGGTGGAAAACAAAACATAGACGAATTATTCATGCATTTTTTCCACCACAGTTTGGGGTTGCTTTTCCAAAAGAACATACCATTTGGGGGATAATTGACCAATCCGCACTAATAAGCTAGTAGAGTAGAAAGCTATAGTCTTAGACAATATTCATGAATGAAACGAACTTTCCTGCTTATCGATGGTGTGATGATAAAAGGCAAACTATTTCCACAAATAATTGGTTGTTGAATACTTAAAAAAGTCTCTCTACCCTCGCCAACCTAACCAGCCGGATGACGTTGGACTGAGCTTTGAACGGATGCGGGTCGATAAATCTCATTTTTCAACCCCGGCGTCATCGAAAGAGGACTGCCCATTTTATTTATGATACCTCGCGCATTGCCTCTCGCATATCGCGTTCGCATTTTACACCGATGGCTTCTACTCCGACACTCGAACGTGGAAGACGACAAACCGTTAGTAAGACAGTCGAATAATTAATTCCCAATGATATGGAAACCGACCGAATGTCCAACGAGTGTATATTTTTTTTCTGTCTCTTCTTCTCCAAACCGTTGCCATATCATATTGGCGAACGGTACAGGGTGAAGCTAGTGCTTCCATCGGCCGATAGCCGCCAATTCTGGTTGTCAGTAAGTCGATTTGAAATTTAGATTACAAAATGAAAGAAAAAACTCCTCGCCGTCATAGCAGTGGCTCTGCCATGCCAGCCGTATATTTTCTATCGCAGAAACCACCAACAGGTTCCGTTGTGGAACTGTGTATTTTTAATTTCGCATATTTAAGGTGGTTAACGTTTCGTTTGAATTTAATGCCAACGGCAGGAACGCCACGCTTAGAATGTGGACGGGACGCTGCCGTGGTTCGTGACCTACTAACGAACCAGAACAGAAGCATACATTACCCGTGCGGATTTCTTCACGGTTTACAACAATACGCTTACAAGTTGCCAGATGTGGCAGTATTGCTTCTGCGCCACATGATCGTTCGTGAGCGTGCGATAATAATGTTCTACGGAGACTGAATGCCAGTCTAACCACCACAACTTTATTACATCAATTATGATGGCATAATCCGCGGGTTGAGTTGTTGAATTATTATGCGCTCCAAACATGTCTTTAAGAGGCTGTAAGAGGGAGAGAGAGAGAGATAAAAGGAGAGACAAATCCTTCATTGACGTTCGTCGCTTGTGCACGTTATCGTGTGTTGTGTTGATGTCTCTTGTTGGACGACCGACAATATGCTAGCCTCCAGATTGATACCAAATATGGACGAATGGCCGTGTTCCACAAAAAAGGTACACGAACCGTGATCTCTCTCATGATGGCCTTCTTTCTCTTCTTCTGCGTCTTCTAAAGTGGAGGATTTCGTAATCGAAGCAGATTGGACATTAATGCTAACCAAAATCGTTAAGTGATTATTGAATAAACAAATACCTCTTGCTTGCTTGCTCTGCACTGGTCACCGGATGGCCTTGCCGTTGGAAGTTCAAGGAGTGACCGGATCGGAGGTTAGATGGTACGATCATACTTTTCTCCTTCATATTAGCGAGACGGTATCAACCGTTCCCAGCCTCCAGGCGATGCTTAATCTGTGGCGACCGAATCGGCGTCCTCATCGACGGGTTGGCGATAGGCGCCAGTTTGTGCGACGTCCTTCACACTAATATTGTCATCTAACCGGCACGAAGAGGCTGTGAGAGAGGGAGGCCACATACGCACAACATTCCCGCTGTACAATAGAGCCATTACCATCCCACATTGTTGCTGGTGAATTCCAGCTCGGGCAAGATTTCGTAAATGGAATATCTCATTGTCGCTGCTCCTGCCGATGCTGGGTATATAATATACAGACGTATAAACACACACACACATCGATTGTGCGCGGGACAATGTCACTCGGGCGCCGTTTTGGTGCGTGTACCACCATGACATGTAATGGCTGTGTGTCTCGTGACACACTTATTCCATGCTAATATGCTCGCTCATAAATACAGCACAACATTTTCATAACGAGGGACCGATGGAAGAAGCGACAGGGAGAGGGCAAAAATGCCTCAACACAATATTTATATATTTATTTGGCCAGCTGACGATGGTAATGGCATGGGGAGCGTAATAAATTGTATCAACCCTTCTCCCGTCCTTCGTCCACATTCGTGTTCCACATTCCGATTGGATTTGTTCGGAAAATTCTGCGGCGGTTGCGAATCGAACGCCACTTTATAAGTGGCCGAACAGCATCGTGCTCTTCGAGATGTTTTTTATTTCTTCTTCAACAAGCCAGCTATTGGGAAAAGGGAACCGTGGGGACCATGTGACATATTTGCTGCTTCGCTGCACTTTACCAAATCCAAACCGATTGTGGAAGGCGAAGCAGGTATTGTGCAAAACACATTGTATCGGTAGTATTTCCGAACCTCTTTGCATTGTCAACCTACAGTCGCATTCAGATGCAGGCGAGTGCATGTATGGACTCATAAATATTTATCCAAAATCCCTTGTTTTCAAAGTGGGCGACTATTGCTTTTGGTTTGTTCATCGATATTCCGATGAACATTCACCTTAGGTGTAAGCAGTTCTATTTTTCATTCGTCGAGTTATTGTTAAGTGTTTTTTAATTTTTTTTTTCAGGTCGGTTTTTACATTATTTATAAACTATTCGTTTATTTTTATTAATTTCATGTGATCGTACAAGAGTAACCAGAAAACCGCCACCAAATATGCCACAACGTCAGTAGCGGAGTTAGATTGCACAACTTTGTACGCCACATTCAACCGAAACTTGTTGGGGTACTGACTTAAAAGATAAAAAAAAAACCCTCTCTGTTCACGACGACGGAACCCGAGGGCATCACGTTTCCGATCCGCGCTAGTGGACGCGGTTCATAATTGGCAAGGATATACCCCTAAACATTAGACCGCTGACGAAGATGCTTGCCAACACGTTATGTAAATTGTACGCTTGCCTCGGTGTTGCTAAATGCAGGGGACGTGCCTGTTGATAACTGCGCTAGGGCATTAATTTTCGCAGTAAGGCAGAAATGGGGAAGAAATATTGCAAAATGAGAAAAAAAAACACCGTGAGAATAATCTATCCCTAACGAGAGGGATTGATGTCTCCAGGGACTAGGCCAAGTTGGCATAAAATTGATGCTGTTTAAATTTCAACACTTGGCTTCTAATCATTGCTTCTGTGTTTCGTGCTAAACATTGTAATATTTCACCAACATTTTTAGAAAACAAGTTTGAATTTATATATCTATTGAACATATAATCAATAAAGTAAGCTAACAAGTCAAAGGAGGGGTTGCAACATTGGTGAAAGCACTTGCGGACAGAAAACAAAATGAAACAGTTACCCAGCATAGGATCTCACGCGTTGAGGAGCAACAACTCTTACCATGGCTTATTCCGTCCCACGGGTTCGTACTTGGTGTACATGCAAGTAGTTAGCTTCCAACAGGAACCGGAAACGGGCACGAGATATCTATTGCCTTCGTTGTGGCTAAATAAACTCCAGTTGGATGCGAATGTTTCACCTCCCGTGGCTGCTACTGATCGGGTTCGAACGCCACCATGGAACGGAAGAGATTGGTTCCGTCGTGTGCTCTTGACTTCTTTGGCCAAGATGCACCAAGCGAAGCGAAGCTTCCTTTCACCAAAGTGCGTGCGATGTGGTGTGCGTTGAATCGAAATGCAGCTCCTTGGCTGGCGTGTGGCGCCTCGCCGTATTCGCGTCGATCGTGTCGATCGAGTAACGACGCCGTACAAAACGGGCCTGCTATGCCAAGGCGGGCGGTGCAGTTTCCCTGCATATTCGTATATGCAGCCCTCCAGCTGTCCAATTTCTTCATCTTTCATTGTGGTCCGTTCGGGAAGGAACAGAAAAGGCATCAATTTCACGGTTTCGGATGCCGTGGGTTTTTTTTTCTTCCACTTTCACTTTCCTACTTCCGGTGGTTGAAAACGAAACGGTTCGGTTGCTTGGCCTGCCACCCGATGGACACGGGTTCCTTTTACTCCATCCGCTGCGAGGTGTCCTCTCTCCCGTGCCAATCGACCATCGTTTGATAAATGTCTCAAAACCATGACACTAGGACCGCGGAGATTCAATCATGCTGGACAACCTCTTCAATAGTCGTACCTTTGGCAAACGAAACCGTTGGTAGGACAGCACGAGACACCTTTTTGCGTGCTTATTAAATGGGTTTCAAGTAGCGACGGGATCAGGGAAACGGTTTTTTAAACCTCCTTTCGAAGCCCGTCCGAACGGTGGTGTCCGGTGTGTCTGGGGTCTGGTCTAATTTTCCGCTGGCCTTTGTATGCAAATAAGCCATGCAGGGGCGCAGAAAAGTAACTTTCTCAGACGACGTGCAGTAGTAGCCAAGCTAAGGGCCTAAAGACGATGAAACATTTTGTGCGGAATCACTCCATCCTGGCAGCAGGTTCATTCGCCGTGGGTACTTTGAGGGGCACTGGCGGAACGGTCATCACAGCCATGCATTAGCAAACAATCAACAGGTACGACTTCGAGAGACACCCGGGTTGTCCGATCAGAGAGTAAAAGTTTTAAAAGCTGTTTTCTTTCGCTTTTGGATAAAACCCAAAAGCGGGTTAGCGTAAGCGGTGTTGTCCACATATTTTCCGGTCATTATGTGACCATCGGGGAAAATTTCGGAGTGACCAGTTTGCACCTCTTTATGTCCACTGCTGCCTCTTCCATCTTTGCCACGTGCCGTATCCAGGTGTTACTTAATAAGGTGCACCCGTGCGGGGATGGACTATATTCATCGGATGTACATTGCCCATTCATTTCCATTCTCTCGGGGAGTTGAGGCCCAAAAGATGAGATAGTTTGCGGTGTGGCCGAGGTGCTTTTGTTTTGGATCATCGATCCATGCAGCACAAGCCGGCAGCACGTGGACGCGGTAAGGCATAACGACGACACCACCGGTGAGCTTGAACGGGAAGAGAAAGTTGCAGAAGTTCGCTACTTTGATTTTTCTCCTCCACTTTTTATTAAGTAACTTTTTCTTTGGCTGGATCTTGTTGCCGTTCAACTTTTGGGAGGGACCCCATTTTTAGCGACCGCCTAAATGGAGTGAGGCGGTGTAGCTCTATTTCGGTTTTCCATTTTCGCAACCCAAAGTTAGCCGTTCAGCGTAGCCATCATCGGATGGGCTGAGGTACCACAGTAAAAGTAATAAGCTAAGCAATAATCATAGGCCAAAAATTGGTAGGAAGTGCATCCATAATGGGATGAACGCTCGCTGCTTGGTCTGTAATAAGATGCGAGATGGCACAATTGGCATTGGTGGACTGGTGGAAACGGTTTTTCTTTCGTAACCGGCTGATGTGAATGACCAATGCCAATGGGCTCCACCGAGGCCAACTAAGAAAGGGAAGTTTAGAGAGAGGAAGTATATGCAAAAATTACTTTTCTTTGTCGACCAAACTCGACGACGGGGCCAGTTGGAGAGATTCTCGCATCCGCAATGCGGCATTCTTCAGTCGAGCTCGAACTATACCGTCAAGCGTTCGATAAATATACTTTATTCAGAACTTGAGTTTAGAAGTCGAATTCTAGACGAGAACTTTTTTCTCCAGCGGTGCAATTTCGTTGGTTGCGTGCAAAGTTTGTGTTTTCCATCCCCTGGTTCACCTTGAGTTTCTTCCAAGAACATATCCCCTCCAAGGGTAGAAAAACCTGGTAGGAAATATGGTAATTGCATTACGCCGTCCATTGGCTCACCTCGGAGGAGTAGGAAACGCGCTCAATCATTCGTCTTCACGCTTGATCTTCCCCGCTCGCCGACGAAGACGCGCCTTGTGGCGCCTGGGTTTTTATTGGTAACCATAGTGCTTTGGCAATTTGTAATCGCGCAGTTTCCGAGCCGAAGCGATCCGCACCCATTCTGTTCTGATGATAGATGGGTCTAATGATGCTGGGGCGTCATAACTCCGCTTCCTACTACAGGGTGTCGTCCAAACTTCGAATGATGAATGAACTGGCGGGCGGAAGTTTGATGGAAAATTGAATTGAAATTTATTGAAAAGTCATTGGATTATAAACAGACAACGTATGATGATTTCGGATTAGAGAGGTAATCAGACTATCACTTGTAGAAAATTGAAGGAAATTCAACATTTATTTACCATATATTGTAGCATCAAATTGATATGGTCTTAAATGCCTGAATTTTTAGAATAATCTAGAATTATCTAGATTTCTAGAATAATGTGCTCGTAGCTTGGAAAACAAAACAAAGAACATTCGGTGCCGTATACATGTGTTTGTCATAGCTATAGTTAGCATTATTACTGTGCATCGGGATTAACTGCAAGTAATTAGCTGATCCATTTAACAGAAGTCTGCCACACCATCGATGCGTTACCATCTTCGCGCATGTACAGCCCGTACCATATTTGACAAATTAATTCGATTTCATTCGTTACTCCATCAATCGTCGTCGGCTTCCGGTGCACAAAGGACAATAAATAATATTTCTCTAAATGCAATTATCTGTCCCGAAGTTGATTGATTTGTTTGTCGGCAGCGGTTCCATCCGCTCGAGTGATTCCGATTCCCTGCTAGATCTGCTCCTAGCTAACCGGTCGCTCTAGTGCGTCAGACGAACATTAAACAGTGGATTGCACTGCGCCGTAACGACGAGTGCAGCATCCGATCACAATATGTTACTGTTCCTGTCCGTCGCGATGGCAGAATCGGACGACTCATAGTGTGTATATTTGTACTTGTCAGAAGTATTTTAAACAAACGCCCTTTCTGAAATCTCCTCCTTCGAATGGGACAGGCAAAACTAGCGTGCGTGGAAAAAAACCCTTCCAGTCGTCTGGGATTCTGTTCTTGCATCTGTTGCCCAATGACTAATTACGGCTGCATCTACGTCTTGGCTCTTTATTCTTTGGACATTTACATCTGATACAGATTTGCAATGGCACATTAGGGGTTTGGACGGTTAATCGTTGTTTTTATGCGTTTCTTTTTTCATCCTTGTTGCGTTCCGCGAATGATATCCACTATGCAATGAATAAATGGCAATTTATTTACATTTTGATCGCCCCAGACAGCTTTTTATGATGCCTCCAGTGATGCCAATATGGGAAACGGTCAAACGATGCAATGTTCCACTTAAGGAGACGGATAATCGACAGGACACATAATATGCTTGCCTGTATGTGGGATGGTGTTTTTGTTCGTAAACACAACTGAAGCAATACAATGTATTTGGGAACGGAAAACAGGGAACAAAAAACGCGCCACAAACCAGCGCAAATTGCAAACAACGACAGCCCGTCCGTCCGTCCGGTTTTGCATCGGCCGAATCGATTCTTAAACCGCGGTCTTGTTTTCTTATATGTGTCTCATTCTTGCTCCATGTGCCGTTCGTTTCTCGTAGATGTGCCTTTCCTTATACGAACAGGCCACGTCTTTCAAGAACCACTTGCACGCGGCCGCTTACGTACACTTACACACATTCCTGTAATTGGCGTGCGCGTGCAGGCACACAACAGTCGCGAGGGAAGCTTATCGCGGAGAATGGGGCAATAAGAGTACGAAAATTGTTTAAAAAAAAAACGTGAACCAAAAAGAACTGGTCGGTCGGTCTGTCTGTTCAACAAACGCCTTCCGCGGTGACCTTGGGGTATCGTAACGGAATCAACTACAGCTACCGGCACCACCACCACCAGCACCATTCAGTGCAGCATAACACCGCGAACCGACAGCTGGCGTATGTTTTACGCGCAAGGTGGCTAGTCGATGATAAAAATAATGACGCACCGGTTTTCCGTGTGCTTGTGTTGTGTGCACCTTTATCTGCCGGGCCTTTTCTTTCAAGACTCGCCAGCGGCCGGTATCTTCTTGAAGCGGTGCAGGAAGGCATAGGTCTGATACGATGCTGTCGTTGGAAGGGGGAACGTACTCGTATTTTTTTCTCGCAATCCATTTGTTCTTCCTGTAAATGTCAGTAACCTTTACCCGTTGCAGGCAGCCGTAGACTTCATGCGAGTGCGGTGCGGCTTTAACAGCATGCCGCTTTTTCGGCACTTTTAATGATAAAGAGCATCGGCAAGAAGAGACAGGCAACGCAACTGTGACGCCGTAGTGTACAGAGAACTGCGGTGAAAATACTCATTCAGATGATAAGCTGCGATATCTTCAGTTAAATCCGGTAATCGTTTAATATCATGCTGCTATCAAGACACAGTTTTGAATTAAATTTAAACGTCGCCCACGCGACGATACCATTCAATGGAATGTCTCCCCGCGCGGAAGAGGCTTTCAGGTTTGCTTCCAATTAAAACTTATACAAAAGCAGAGTGCTACCGACGCATAACTGAACTCGTTGTAGGTCGCAGCCAAACTCCTTTGCCTCGCAGCCGTCAACGACAACGACAACGAGCGCAGTTATCGCCGGTTCCTTTTTGTACTAACTCTGCGCAGAAAAAAGAGACGGTCCTTGTAGCGATTATCTTCTTTCCCCTTTTTTTTTGCTAAATTTCCTGCAACGAATTGGATTCCCCCTTGAAGGCACTCCTCTGGGACAAGAAAGCATGTACACGGAATTTTCTCAAGGTATGAGATAAGTGTACGTCATTCTGTACGAGACGGAAAAACCCTCGTCTTGCGCCTGTCGTACCGAAAATTCGTCCTGATCGAAAGTCATCACAAGGTCAATGGGTAACGATGACGATGATGCTGTGTCGGTGTCGCTCGGGGCGAACGAGGCTGATGTTGATTTTTTTTGACGTAGGTCAGTACTGTGCGGAGGGGGCGACTTTTACATGATTTTCCGCAAGCACGAAAGGCGTGCTGCAATCTGATTTCATTCCACGCCAACGATTCCATCGAGCAGTTTTTTCTTGAGATTGAAATTTGGCATCAATTTTCCCTGATGGATTTGACGTTTTACTTTTCGTTTTCTTCTACATCGGTACTTTGTCCTTAATTTTCGTGATTTTCAATTTCGATTTCATTCCCATGGAATACGAGAACCATTCGTCCTTTACAGGATTCACTAGAGCGTTAATGTTTGAATAGTGCAAATTTTTTTTTCTACCTGTATTGAGTGCCTTTCGTCTTATATTCGAAGCCAACGTGTAAATTGTCTTCGTGAGAAGGAAGCCTTTCCTTCTACGATTTGTTTTCGCCAAAATGGATTTGAGGAAAAAAGTCAGTTTTGGGTGAAGTGTTTTTTGGAGAAATAAAACGAACCGTAAGAAAATGCTAGATCGCACTTTTTGTTGACCTACAGGTCAACAGAAAAACCTTCAAAATGTCATTCGGCTTATACTCAAAAGACTTTAGTCAAACATTATGGAATATGCTACCGCTGTAATATTGCAAAATCCATATATCAGCAACCTTGTCAGTTTGTTTTATCGATTGGCAAAAAAGTAAACATTTTTACCCATGTCCTTCCAGACAAGTGGATCATTTCTCGCCGCCATGGTGATACCACCAAAGGAAACTTCGTACTGTTTGGTGTTTCCCTCGCAAAAGTGCCGGTTGTTATGACGATGTATCGTAGCATGTGTGCCAGTAGTTTATGGTCGGTTCATAATTCGCGATTGACCTTTTTCTTTCTTTACAATCACCAACAAAATGTAAGCGATTGCGAAATCATACTTCTGCTGCTGCAAACGATGATTCAATCCGCTTTTTTACCATCGCAGGTTTTTCAGTTTTGTACTTTCCCTGGAGAATGATGATTGAAAACACTCCATAAAAGTGATGCGCACAAACAAACTGCAAATGGGACTCATAACCTCTGGAGATGCTGCATGTTTGAACGGTGTGTTTGTCTATATTTCTTGTGTAGTGATCAAAGCCGTTTGTTTAGGCCCGAGAGGATGCGAACCTGTT
>JAOEFI010000004.1:23345180-23358762 GCA_034621735.1 Anopheles plumbeus
TATTATGCGTATGGAGCGAAAGTATACAAACACATTTGAATACGAGCAGCGAATTATGATTGATTAATTGGTTCCGATCTCGAATGATCTGCACCGACCAAACGTGAATGATCCACACTCGTGTCCAGTTAACGAAGTTAATTAATGTACATTGTCAATTAGTAGATCCCTTACGGAGTGGCGTTCACGTTAGATGACGATTGGCAAATAGATTTTATAAGTCAAATCAACCTCACCTCACGTTGACATCGCTGACGAAATGTTCATCGTCAACACAGTGCATTACAAATTTTATATCAACCATAGCCATGTGAGAGACATGCTCTCGGTGCCAATTACAAGCGACAGTTAGGAAAGCCCTTCGGATGAGCTTCCGGAATTGTACGATGGAAAATGGAAGGAAAAACCTGTAACAATTCACCTTATTTTTGTCTTTCTCTTACGGTTGGTTAGAGCTTCGGTTTGAGGTCGCCCTAGTGGGAAGCATAATAGGAAAGTAGTGTGCGTGTGTAGTAGGATTGAATAGGAAAAAAATTATGCTTCGGAACGATCGGGTCGGACTGACTTTTCTTTTCCTGCAGCCCGAACCTTTCTTTTATTTAAGGCTTTGTTTTAAAACCCGGCGTGATCTTCGGTCGAACGACGACGGGCAGCAGCGGGTTTTCTCACACGAAATTAGCTTACTTTTACTGACCTGGAAAATTCGTGGAAAACTTTTTCCTTCTCCTCCTGCTTTTGGACGTCTCCTTCTTGCACGATCATCATTATCAAGTTTTTGAGGGTGGCGCTGCAAGAGGGAGCGGTATAAGGCACAGCCGGAAAACCCGTTGCAGTGTTTTCGCGCTGCTACGTTATTGTCCGAAATTTCTTCTTTCGAAATCTGGTGGAACCTCCATCTATTTAATTTCAATGCCACGTTTGATGAAGGTTATCTCCGTTTCAGCCGGCGTCCCGATAGCGGGCCATCACTTTTTCTTCGCTGACCTTGCCATTCCGGCCATGTTTTCTTTCATTGCCACGACTCCAAAAGCGCATCGTTTCGACTTGATAATTTGTGAAGATATTTCAAGTATTTGACTCCTCGACAGCGCCACTTTATTTTCTTTCGCGCCCTATCTGAGGGCCGTGTTGCTTATCAACGCGGCATGTGCGCCTGTTCTGAGGGTGGTGGCTTTTGCGCTGCGTGTTTATGTTTCACTCGTAAGACCGTCGAACCTGCCCGTGGCGCCCCGTTCTTCGCGATAGCCCGAAACTCTATCTTCCTGTACGGTAGAACATTTATACGACACCACAAAGATTTTACAGACTTCGAAAACAACCCCGCTCTGATGTATTGCTAAGGTAGCTTGTTTTTTTGGGGACGTTATCACCAGCTCGTCACTTTCAGGTGGAGAAGAGGTCTTTTTTATGGATGGTCGTGCGTGAAACGGTGTTTATTATGACGCTGCCACCAACCTCTGGTGCGCGATATTTTCGGTGTCGCTTGCCAACGAATGACGAACACATTTTTACAACTGCGGAAAAACTTTGCCTTTTTTCGTATTCATTTTTATATCACTTTGGATTGAATGACGTGGCAAATTGAGTGCGAAAGAGATGTTTTCCCACATGAAAAATATATTTAAATGTGAACAAATAAGATGTAAAAAAGAGAAAACTTGTTAAGCTTTTTTTTTCTTACCGACCGATTTTCCACCAATCATTCCCTGCCCTGTAGGTACGTCATTTCGGTAAAAAATATTTACATATCAAATTTCGAGACCTTTTTCTCACGTTGCTGTCACACAATGGCCGGGCACAGGTTTTCCACTCACGCAGCAGACACACCGACCAAAGCGACGGCAACATAACTTCATCAACCTTTCCAGACGATGTCGCCGGACTGTTGGCTGTCACCGTGTTTGCTCCGTGTTGCGTAAACGCACAGGAGGCGCAGCCACCGCCTTCGAGTGGTTGCAATATTACGAGCCTGTAAATGCCATCCTCCGTGAGCCTACGGCACTCAACACGCTGCCTGCCGTGGGATAAGGGGAAAACATGCCTTCTGGTCTTCCCATATGGTGGATTCGTGTCCCATCAGCGTAATGGAATGCTACACGAGAATCAGGTTTATTTCGTTGTACATGCTTGCACTCGCTGTTGCGTTTGCCGTTGGGTTGGCCTGTGCTCCAGTTTTGGTGTTTCGTTTCTCACTTCAAGGGGCGGCCCACAGTCGTCATAAGTTGTGTGCCCGACTATCTGGTCCAGCAACCAACCTGATGATCCCTAGACCTTGCTCACGTTTTTTGACCCCTTGTGACATACGAACCGTGACCAGCCCTAGTTTAATTTCTCCCGGGGGGTTTACCTCTTTTTCGGTGAGTACCGTTTGAGGCATCGTTGCAACACAGTCATCCATCAATCAGCTGTTTTGGGGCACTGAGAATGAAACGAAAAAGAAGTTTCGGTAATACCCACCCAATATTCCTAGTAGGATAATTGGAATAGTCAATGTTGCAATTTAAATAGAAATCAACGAAAAATTCTACAGTTAGCAAAGACGACCTTCAAGAACTGCCTTCTTCACTGTAATACCCTCCTTCATGTCGAACTTGAGGTATGTTTGAGAACAATCGGTTCTTGTCGATAGCTAGTCGAAAGGGCATCGCAGTCTCATGCCGCGCTAAATGTTGATGGATGAACATTGGTGATGCTCTTGCTGGAAGGACATGACATTTTAGCAATAAAAACAATCTGGCTTCACACGAAATAGTAAATGGTTTCTGTTGCACACATACACCGGATCTATTTTTCGTGTGCCATTTCGATTTAAGCAACATGCCAATCATTTCACATGATGATAAACGTGCCTCTAGTCCACTAGAGTTCTGATTCCATTCTGTGAAAATATAAAAAAAAACTAAACAAGAAATGCCTTTCGCCATCAGCTGGCTGACCTGTTCGACCTGTGATCACACACACACACACTATCTGAAATAAGACGCCTTGTGTCCAGAGCATCCCACTTTATCTACCCTATGACCAGTGTCCTCCAAACACGATCTGGTACACTTGTCCTTCCCAGCTGTCCACCCTATATGCTTCCACATGACGATGACAATTGAGCGCAAGACTTTAGCACAAACGTCTCACTCAATGAAGGGGTAACAGAGAGGAGAGTAGCCGTGGGTTGACAAGCTTTTACAGCATTTCTTGCGACTTTTCATTTGTGCGGCAGCTTTCAACACCCTTCAACTACTTTTTCTGCTGAGATCTATTGCCCTGTAACATTAGCATGTGCAGTTGGTCAGGGCAGGATTTTTTTTCAAATTTTATGACGCGAAAAGAAGTGTCAAATTACTCTCGTCATTTAAGTAACCAACAGAAATCGTATTCGCAGGTTGGTAGGAAAAAGATGCAGTTCATACTTGTGTGCAATAATTCAATTCTGTCTTTACAAGCGGAACACAATTGATCATTTATTGCATTTAGGCGTAGCTTTCTGTTACGCTGTTTGTGGGAGAAACCCTTTGCAGTCGTGCAGGTGCAGAATCCGAAAGAAAAATCGCCTTTTTTGGGGAGTGTTCCGAAATCACGGCGTAACGCCGCTGTGCCTCGATTGAGCTGGACCGGAATTAATTGACGGCTGTCTGTCTTATTACGTTCACTTCCACCGCCAATCAAATGGAAATTGTGGCTTGGATTTTTTTTTTATTCGTCCTCCCCGTTCGCCTTGTTTTATCCGGCCCGAGGGATGCCCGATATTTCTGTTTTTTATTCATCTTTTCCCGGGGTGGAGTAACCGTATGTAAATTAGATCGGAGT
Organism: Anopheles plumbeus; assembly: GCA_034621735.1. Classification (NCBI taxonomy): domain Eukaryota; kingdom Metazoa; phylum Arthropoda; class Insecta; order Diptera; family Culicidae; genus Anopheles; species Anopheles plumbeus. Next base: position 23,348,985 of record JAOEFI010000004.1, read on the forward strand.
CGTTAATTATCTCAGACGTGAACGGAGAAAAAGAGAGACGTGTCGTCGTCTTAGAATGGGGAGTTTGTCTTGAAGCAGGGTTGCACCCGGGGTAAGGGCGTATTTTTGTTTCTGTTTCTGCCCTAATGGTTATACCGTACAATAAATGAAACCTCACTGCACACCACTCTCGGTAAACCTGCGGTACAATTTTTTTTTCCATCATTAGTTTGTTCCACATTGCCGCCTGGGTTGATTAATTGTTAATTTATGGGTTCCCCGCGTTTTACAAGCCCCCTGTACAGACCACTCAATAATTTCTCTCTGCAGTTCAGCTCGGTCTGTAGGAAGCTTCCTCATTTTTGTCACTCCTGTCTGTGAAGGAACAACAACGCGAATCACAGTTTCTTCGACGTTATGTTTTACTTTTCGAAATGCCTGCCGCAAAGTGTGTGGGTGTCGCAAGGTGACACATTATTTGAAGAGCACAGGGACTTCTACGGGGCAAGCACTATTAATCAATGGTTGTGATGGTAAACATTAATTTCTCCCACATGTCTACGAGGTGTTTCTGGCATCATCTTTACTCGAGCAGTCATCGGATAAAGCTGGAAGGCTACATTAATAAGAACTATTGAACGTTTTGGCACGGAGACAAACTCGTAAATTTGCATTCCTACATCTTCGAAGAAGATCGTCGGCAGACGTTTGACGTCTGCTGTGTGGAAATGGTGCACCGTGACATGCATCGATGCATTGGATAGTGTCAGTGTCAGTCGGCGTCGTAGGTGGATGGAGTACCTTGAGACACAGAATTCATTACGATATCTTCATCGCGCATCAGTGACATGGTTGAAGATTGTTTCTTATGCAGTTCAAATAAAAGGCCAGAACTGAATGTTTACGATGCACGGATTTAAGAGAGAGAGAAACTTAAATGAAGCGATTATTGAATACGTATTTTATATTCCAGTTCAAGTTTCCTCGTTCCCGATTAAGTGTTCGTGAAAACGTGATCACATCAGTATCACTGGAGGCATCGGTTATGTTAGTATTGTTCTGCTATATTTGAACAGCCCGGTCGTTTTGTATCATGCTGATAATAGTACGACTGGCACCTGTTTTGAATCCAAAAATTATTCCTCGTTTCAGAAGCAAAGTTTTATCATAATTCGATCATTAAAAACCCGTTCCGGAATTTATTATTTCAAACAACAGCAGAAATGGAACTGGTTTCCGTTTAGAGGACGATGCTGCGATTTTGTTTTCCATGTTTTGTAGACTTAATTATTCTGTCTGGAGCAGAGAATGTCCAAAACAAAAATCAGGTTTAATTCGCTCAACCTTTCCATCGACTCCCTTCTTCGCAAGAAAAAATAAATTTTAAATTAACTTCATCCTTTGCACTTTTAAACAAACCGGCAAATGATCCGGGCAGCCAACACGTTAAGCTAATCCTTGTTAATGTTACGAAATTTGATCGTATCGTGATCTGTACGGGGTGATGTAACGACAACATTTGATCCGGCGAAACGAACCGTGCCATTTTCGAGTGTCTTGCGATAGCTCATCAAACGGGCTACGGCTCATTTACCATTTTTCTGATCATATCAGTATCTCGGCGATGTTTCGGTATCGATAGCTACAGCTCGGCCGGCTTATGGCAAGAGCGGCTACAAAACACATCGCATAGTGTGCTCGATAAACGTAGCTTTCCTAATTATCGAAGACATTCGATCATCGCCTTAGATAACTCCTTTTCCCTCTGGTAGAGTGGAGGTCTTGCGTTGTCGCGTTTCGTCAAAATTTTCATATTTGTTTTTTTTTTGGTCTAATGTTACATTCAATACGTGGAAAGCATGGAAAGCTGGTGCTAGAAGTTGTTTCGATAAAAATCTTCCAAGCTCTAATGATCACGGTGGCTCCTGTGATTAGTATTATAGGTTCCATTTGTGTTGTTTGCTTTCGGTGGATTTGTGAAGCACGGTTGGTTTCGTAGAATGGAAATTGATTAGCATTTCTTGAGCACTACACTTTAATCAAAGGCCTTTTTCCTAGCGTCTGTAGTTAGACGTTAGTGCCGCGATCACGATTATGAATTGGTTTAAGTTATTTTTCCGGTTGACCGAACGACTACTGTAGCGAGGAGGTATACAAATCTCCGTCTCTATCGTAGGCATCTAGAGGCAGCGATGGCGCTTTTGCATCATCCTCTATTAGTGGTAGCATATCGTAGCACTTTTTTCCTTCTTTTCAGCTAAGCCGGTTAAGAAAGTTGTGGAAATTTAGGAAACAGCATTTGCATTGTGAGACAAAAAACAATTTCCATACATTACACCCGAATATCGTAAAATAATTGCTGTGCCCTAAGTGCTCCTATAGTTTCCAATGGATGGAAAGAAACCATTAATTAATGATGCATTAGAAGGTTTTTTCTATGAAAACACCTGTTATAGATTTGGTTTTAATCACTTCGCCCCTCGACGCGCTGGTAAAACATAGCGTAAATAAAATCGTGCAATAATTCACATGAATAAATGCACGCATCACCTAAGCTCACCAACATTCAGTGGTTCAGAAAAGAAAAGAAAGAAGGAAAGCCCATGGCAGTTAGGCAACATTGTAAAACTGCAAACGGTACCGCTAGATTCTAATCGCGTTCGGAAGTTATAATTATAAAATTCCTGCTTCAGTGAGAACAGCTATCCGAAAGTGAGCTTTCAGGTAGCGTTGCCAGACACATTTCCTTGCTAATTTTTATTTCCTAACTCACTACCGGGATACATGCGTCTGTCTACTATCCGCATGATTTGCATAATCATTATTGCATGACATAACCGCACCAAACGCTGTTTGTCTTCCGTATAAAGCGATCCTTCTTGCTTTCGATGCCAGTGCCCCCTGTCGTTATACATTTCGAACGAAAGGAGGTGCTGTTTCCTACAACAAGCTAGACTTTTTTTCGGGTTTCGTCCCGAACGTCCTACTGCTTAGTGAAGTTCACTGAAGATTTGTGGCCCTTCGGAGGAACAGGGAACTTAACGTAAAAACTAACAACGCTGCACCTCAAACGTATGCTACGTTTTGTTTGCTGTGTTCGTGCGTTTGTTTGCGAGGAACAAACGTCAAACGTCGAACGGATTGTGTCGGTCACCCACCATCCAGACGTCGAATGGGCGCTTGTGTGTTTGGTTTGTGTTTCTCTGGACGGTGTCGGATATCACTCGATCTCCTCGAGCAGAACGATACGCAACACAATTCCGATGATTAACGTCGGTTGTGACATTCATCGCAAGCTTTAGTTCCTGTTCCACCACACTGCCTCCCACTGGACTTGGTTCAGGGACAGAAGGCTGCCATTTTTAGGTGATAATTGAGAAGGTTTGGCTGGTTTTCGGTGTAATAAATGTAATGAGTTGATGAAATATCTTAATCAGTTTGAGTTTTCAAAAATGATCCAATTTCAATCACCTCAGTGTAGTGTACTTAATTTCCCCCACTGCCTTTGGATGGCACGAGTTCAAATTGATAATGTTTTCCTTTTCCCAACACTCTTATTGAGTCTTTGCCAGACAACACAGATAACGCCACTCATGGATCGGGGAAATCATTCAACTTAACGCTAGATTCTTAACCGAGATTCTTCGCCATAAATGTGTGTCAGGCATTTTTAGAACCCACTTGGTGCGATTGACATTCCATGGTTATTCATATCTCACTGTGCGTCTGCTTTGGATCACAAAACTCCAAGAACTGGCTGTCACTGGAGGCAGCTCCTCACATCTTGGTGAAATGTGTTCATCCCACATTCCATTCCACGGTCGAGCATCTCGGTTCTTTCTGCCGCAGCTCTTTCAAACACCCACGTATCATAATTTTACTGCATTGGGCATGGGTTTTTTGCCCATCATAGTCGGGGCCGAGGCGGAAGTTTGATTGCTTCCGGTGATCATCTCCATCATCATCACGAGCATCATCGCCGCCATGGTTCAGTGATCGTGCGAGAAACGAGCGGAGGAAAATGGTGCGTGGAAGATTGCAATGACTATCATTAATGTTTGGGACAATTTTCAGCACATTTTGTCAATTTTAGAAATTCAAACAAAAAAATGAAGGCTGGGATGAAAAAGACATGAGATACAAGCGGCTGGTGTTGTTAGTGCTTCAAACGATTGTTTTGTGATTAACTTTCGAAGTGGTCTGTGGTCGAACGGCGGTCTTGTTTGAGATCATGCTGCACCGTGAATATAATGCTCTTGTTAAATTTCTCAAGTGCTTGTGAATGTTTTTAATAACGTTGAAGGACCGATCAACATAGAGAAACCTCTCTTGGGTTTGGGTCTGAAATCGTGCAAAACGTTACCGGTGCGCTTCAGTCTGAATGGGCGACCTGAAAGCGTGCCCGAGACTAATCTTGCCGTCAACATCATAACTTCGATCGGTGATTTTTCCAAAGTTGTCCCATTGCTGCAATTACAAACATGAAACAGCAAGAAGCGAACCATTTCGGGAGATGTTGACACCGTGCTGTTGTTAGGTTTTCTATTGGAGTTCAGTCATCTCCCACTACGGAACGGAAAGTGAAATCGAGAGTTTTATTTGGGTTTAGTGTATGTTTGCCTATTTTTTTTTTCGTGCAACATATTCTTTCCCTTTTCATCGTCCCGCAAGGGCACATGCCGCGCGAGCTTTTCATTTGCTGCATTCCTTTTACGGCCTGCAAACCTGCATCCGATCGCCGCTGGAGTGATCGCTCGTGATCGTGATTTATGTTTTCTTCCTTTCGTCCTCGTTGTCGTGTTCGTCGCCATTCGCTTTTCTGAGTCGCTTAAGGCGCCGAAAAGTGCGCCTCATCCCCCACTTTGAGGGGGAAAAGCGACGTAGCTTCCAATAAATATGTGGCCAGCCGGCACATAACTCGGAAGGGGAGCATATGATTGTTGCTTGTGCTCTTTGCTGTTCAGTTCCCGAAAAGGGACCGTTTTTTGTCGTATAGGAAACCGTGGTGGCCTGGCGGACGGTCACGAAGTAAATTCGCGCCAGGGAGTGGCCGACCATCAGCGTGTACATGTGGTAAACCCTCAACTTTTCTTGCGGTTATGTACGGGCAGGAACCCAACGGCGCCAGGGAACGCCACAGGAAAGTTATAGATGTAAACCACATGCTGCGCGAAATCGACAGTCTCGAGAGATCATGCTCCGGAACTCAGCGAAAAACAGTTGTCCTAAGAAGCCAAAAGGGAATTAATATCACTTTGCAACAAGTTTGCAAAACTTTATTCTCGTAATTTTATTACTTTCTTTAATTCGAGTGGGTTGGATTTTTTATTTCCACGAATAAGAACCGTTCACCAAATGGGATTTTTAAGTGTTTTCAAATTCACTTCGATGAAACAACTTCTGCCACTGACTTCCACCAACTTTATGACTGGGAATGAAAAGTGAAAATTGTATACAGATTTCCAACGGGGAAACAAACTTATCGACTCCACGCCCGACCAAATGTGGGCTAACTTCGCAACCGGAATGCATCCCCCTGCCGACGTTCGTCAGACCGAAAAGAAAGTGAAAATGAATGTGCTCCCCAGATGTCTCCGCGGAGCGCACGTGGACAAGGCCGCATCTCTGCTGGAAGTTGGGAAGGATTATTAACAGTGCATACAACAAGTATGGCAATTACATTTATCCATCCAGTTTCTTTCGTTGTGTCGTTCGTCTATGTGCGCCTCTCGATACACTTCGAATGGCGTGGGTTGAAATGGCATAGAATTACGACGTTGAGTGTGACCACTACCGGCTTCCAGCGTACGAGGAAGTCCCTTAGCTTATGCGAAAGAGTTGTGGTCGGTCGCGTTTCAATTTCTGCCATTTCCGAATGCTTCTAGCTCGGTGGAACTGAAGCCCATTGCTTTGGGAAAGCCTCATTCTCGATCTTGTCGCCGGTTCTAGCTTTAGTTGCAGGCGCAGTATACTTTACGGCACGTTCATAATGCTCGTCTATCAAATCATTGGTGCATTCCTACGGCACCGGCCTCAAGGGTTTATGGCTGGGTTGTCATTCTCGCAGAGCGGCGGTGGGTTTAAATTTGACACCAACACACAGCTCGCGCGTCTGCAGTGTCAGCCTTTATTCACCCGAATGATGTGTTGAAATGGATACATGGAGCAATTATTTTAACAACCACAGCTCATAATTAAATTGTTAAACAACGACACCCAACCACAACACTCACACCCCCTACCCAGTAGCGACAACCAATCTCACCGAACAAGTCTTGCAGTCTTGTGATCAATAAGACGGGGTCTGCGTTGCAATTCCACCGCCGTCTAGCTCCGTAGTTTCTGTTCTGCGGTAGGCCACTCGACGGTCAATTGAATTAGCAATCCGTTTTGCTTCCCACTTGAAATTTTTACTGATTCCGGTTTTCGCAAAACTGGGTGAATGTTTTGACATTTCGTTGGTGGGCAGTACTGCCGGATCTAACGGATCCATTTCGATGAACTGGTCATGCATCGTCGAAAACTTGATTAACATTTTTTTTACTGAGATACAAAGTGGTATAGGGTTCTTGTTGGAGTTTGTGTTCGATTTTCAACCGACAAATGTAGTTGAACAAATTGCGGTGATGAGAAAGTACTCAGCAGTTTTAATTGGGGTCGTAATAATCTTAATAAACACCCATCATATTCTTCCTTTTGATATTTCCCCACACCACCAGATCCATTCCGTTTCGGCGCATTGTTCGGATGCCCAGTAACATGAGCAAACATTCTTCCACGTAGCTGTACGACCAGCAAATTTTTCCAAATGACCATGAAAATGATTTCCCTCCCGCTTAGCTTCTTTTCCACTTCTCTTGCCCATGTTGTTTTCCCATGGGCACTGTTCACTTACCGTTCGTTAGCATATCAGTGCCGTTTTCTTTTACCGTAGGCACTACCAGCAGTTTGGCTTTTTTTACATTTTACTTCAATTTGGCAGCAGACCCAGCATAGCGAACATGTGTCTTCTCACGGCGATGTGTAATTCGCACGAGGATGCGGTGGATGGTATGTTGCAAGTGCTGCCTTTCCCTCACCAAGCTTCAAACAGGACGGTGTATGATGAGTAGGAATGACCAAGAACGTGCTCAAACCGGCTGCTTTATCGCATCAGTAAAGCGTGCGCCTTTTTGTGTGTTATGCAAATGATACCAATGTTCGTTTAAGACATTTTTGTGGGATTTTTTTTCTTCTAATGAATGAGGTAATGGTTACCATAACAAACGACCGTATATCATCAGCTGGGCTATCCAAAGAAGGTAGCGATGATGTCTTCGTTGCTGAGGCACACAGCTGTGGTGGTATGTAATATCTAATTTTTCAATTAGGAACCCGAAAAAATTGCTTATTTCATTTACACTGAAGCAAAAAACGATACGAATGAAACCGGTTGAAATATTGATAGAAACACTTACACATATTTGCTCACAAGGATTAAAAAATAACTATTAAATATATTGACCTACTGAGTGCAGTTTTAGTTACTCTAATTAAGGTTACACAATATATGTTATTCCGCTTTGCACTACGATAGCCTGTATCAGAATAGAACGGATTGTTCTTCTACGATACATCCACTCTATGCTTTTACGGCCAGTCCCACTCATGCGCATCGACCGCACTGTCGGTACAATTTTTTAATGAACCTCTTTATGACTTTTCCGCCACACTCTGCCCTTGTTCTGCAAGTAAACTTCCGGCCTGTTCGGGTCTTGACGCGTGCGGTTTTCTTTTCCCACCTTCTACGACGCTCTTGTGTGTCGTGCTGGTCCATGAGTCAACCTCAGAACGGAGCCGTGGAATGAGTTCGTTGCCCGAAGCACCGAAAAGTGGCTCCGGACGGAATGCTTCACTCCGCTACTTTACGCGCTAGGTCGCCGCCACCGTGAGTTTTCTCGGTTCGTCGACCAACCGCGCAGTGTCCAAGAAACCCCGGCCGCTCGGAGGAAAAATACAAAATCTTGTTCATAATTTTTGTGCCAAAAAAAAAAACCACAGCGATTTACAGACCGAAGCCCCACTCCGAGCTTCCTTCGCTACCATGAACTCATCTCGAAGACATTGAACGAACAGTATATGGCAACAGCAGCGGAGGCCAAGATCGGATGAGTTGGGGGTTTATAAATCCACCAGCCGCGCTGCGTATTTTGTTCTTCCGCCGATCGACTCCTTGGCGAGGTTTACGTTGGCGTCCAGGCAACTGACGGCGCTGGGTTGAGGATCAGAACGCAACACCTTTCCTGTGTAGTTTCCTTCAGCGGGGTCGCCTCGGTTCCATTGACAAGTGTGTCAAAAATTAGATTCGTCGCACGCACAACTTCCGGGGAAGGCACCGAGCACCACGAATGTTCTCGCCTGTTGAATCTGTAGGCTCACCGGACAGAAAAATTAATCATAAACCGGTGTAGGCCGCGATCAGCAGCGAAGTGATCATCGCGTAGACGTATGCAAATTCGTACTTTTCGCACAAAACTCAAACTTCCCCGCACAACGTGTTGTCCACGAGGACCGTTCCACCGGCATCGTACGCAAACGGGCGATCAGTTGTTTCAGTGGTTGGTTCCAGTTATGTCGTCGTCGTTGTCGGATCGGGTAAAGGCATGGTCACCTTTCGCCCCAGCAAGTGCGTTATTCAGGGCGTAAATAAACTGAAATCAACGAACGCACAACTGGAGGCCAAAGAGTAGGAGGACACTTAAGCTTTAGGAGTGAGAGTAAACAATTATAAATGTTTCTTCTAGGTTGCTTCATCTCTGAACGTTTTATTATACTCAGGAGCAGCAACCGTGTATCTGTTTATCTCGTTTAATTGGAGATAGGCTAGATAACATCATAGTATCCCTTCGTTTATGATAAGTGAAGACAAAGATGTCAGGTGTAAACCATAAACCGTCGGACTGTATTGAATGTCGTTCGAGTTTGTAGGCTTGCGGAACAGTACTGTTCAGTGGATCGTGTCTTGGGTGGCTTTCATTGAAAGCTTTATTGCTTGCACTTGAACTTCCCAACCCTGTTTCCGGCCAGTTTTTCAAAACACACATAGTATAAAACGATTTCGGCTTTGCTTGTTTGAAAATCCATTACTGTTTTATGTACCTTTCATCGAACACTTCCGAGCGAACAAATCGAGTTTGTTCGCTCATCGTTTACCACGCTCGACTGACTCGTCTGTAGAACATCAATATTAATCGTGTTTCCTTTTTTTTTTTCATTTCCACCGTTTCTTTCACAGGTAAGCATTTCCACAAGTGTGTCTTCAAACGGACTGCTGTTTGGTAGCGGAACCACGCGCGAACCTACGGGGCGAGGAAAAGGTTGGCGCAAATAGTGTAAATGTCCTGCTTTAATCGACCGGTAAATCGAGTCGCGGCATGGGACGAGATTATCATGGATAAATTAGCATTTTGACATCCTTGAAGCAAGCGGTAGCAAGCCCACGGGATACATGAAAGGGTGTGAAACTTTTGAAAATTATTGTTTTCGGTTCGCTCGAGTTGGTAATGTTTTATCCATCGGAACGGTTTATTTTACAAGACCCCCCTTCTGTAAAATATGTATTGCTTTATTTGACGAACACTAATTTTCAGCTTGAATTGATAAATATTTAAAGGGATTTATTCGATGATTTGCTCTAAAACCCATGGTCCAGGGAAATGCTTCTTTGTTGAATTCGATTACCTTTTCAATATATCCTTTAAGATGTTTTGGGGAGTTTTAATTAAATTGTTTTGCAATTTGGCAACAGTTTATTGTGTTT
>JAOEFI010000004.1:23358862-23381083 GCA_034621735.1 Anopheles plumbeus
TACACGTACCAGTCAGGGTTCGAAAACTTATGTTCCTTCCCCATCGTCATTGTCGTCGCCGCGTTCGAGTGTCGTGTCAGTTTTGACTGATGCTCGGAAGAAGAAAAAAGCAGCATAATGCACCGAATGTAACACATACTAGCATCAACATAAGCTCCCCGTTTACTTTGCTACTTCTTTACGGTCTTAGAGTGCTTCAGCAGCAGCCAGCATGTGGGTTTGGTTGGAACACTAGGTCTCCACCTTCACCACTACCACCTTCGAGAAGGAAAACAACAAACAGCGCGCCACACGACGCCATACATCCACCAATGTATCCCCGCGAAGGTGTGCTTTTCCTTTCCTACACCGTGGGGAAGTGGCGCACGAGTCCAAGAGACCCCTATTTTTTTTTTTGCTCCCTTGTAATAAGAGTATCTCCACTACCGCCCCGACGGACGGCTGGTTGTTTGTATCTCTTGTCCGATCGTGGAGGTGTGTTGCGCCTGCAGATTGGGTTTCACTAGTCCGCGGTTTCACCACGACACGGGCACACGGCCGCCCGCCACCACTTTTCACGACGACCAGCGCGAACCACGGCCGTGCGCGCGTGTCGGTGGTGGTTGCGTGCTGCGCTTGCTGCGTACCGCGGGATCAAAACCCCCACCGAGGGCGTCACGTCAGTTCTACGCCAGCCATTAACGGGAACGGTCACGAATCGACGAACCGCCTCACGACAATCCGCGACGATCCGCGATCTGAACGAATTCAAATATTTAAAATCTTTTATCAACTAAACGCAACTAAAAATATCGAACTAAACGAAATGGTGCGGTAAGCGAAAGGAATAGTAGTATTTACTAACTTTTTACCGAATTTCACTCGTGCTGCAAAAGTTATATAGTAACAACCCCAAAAAAAAACCATGTGATGCGTTGTGGTGATACGTTACCTTCGTTGCCCTAGCGTGCATTTGCATCCGGTCGGTGCATTGCTGCTTCGTCGTTGCATTTGGGTGGTGGGTGCACGTGCGCAACGTGATTGTGCAGCGATTTGGTGCTCCGGTAGCACCGCCGCCCCGGGCCGCCGGACGGAAGGAGACGACGAACCGAAGGTTTTAATGTAATCCTTCTTTCACGCGTCACGCGATAACGTGCAAAAAGTGATTCCTCCAAGCAACAGTGAATACATAAGTTGTGTCCGTGTCTTTCCCACGGCGTGTTTGCTCGTCGAAGTACGAGAAAAGTTTTGTTCGAGTGTTGCACTTAGTTTCCGTGCGAAAATGCAAGGTTTACTGAAAGAAGAAAGTTTACGTGTTTAAAGTGTTTTAACCGTGCCGCCATCAACACCTTTTTGAATGAATCTTTAATCCCAAAAGCAAACATCTTACGCAATGCAACTTTTCTCTCCCGTTCTGTGCGGTGTGGCCAGATGGGAAGAGAAATTCGAAACGGCTCATTTCCTGTTGTACGGTTGTGTTTTATCGTTCGACGATTAATGAACCCTGGCCGATTACCGATGACGACTCCCGGACGGCGATGGCAACGATCGTCGTCGATCGTCCAAAGGGAAGTGAACAGTTAGTCCGCGATAGGAACCTATTTGGAATCGGTCGTAATCGTCTCGGTCGTCGTCATCGTCGTCGTCTGACCAGCAGCTGATCCGAGAAGCCCGGGAGAAATAATGGTGTTGTCTTTCTTGAGATGAAGTTAAAAAAAAGCACGTTGCAACCCTCCTAGCTGCTGCTGTTGTTGTTGCTGTTGGTCAGGTCGCTTTAGGGAAAGACAAGAATTGCGTTTCTGTGCAAGGTTTTTTTTTCTGTTGTAGTAGAAGACTATTATGAACCGTCTGTTCCGTCCGCCATCATCGCCGTCGACGTGGGGTTCGGTTGGTGATACCTTGTGTAGGCGCCTGCGTATCGAATGAGCTTGGCACGGCGCACCTTTACATCCGCTGTCTAAAATCAGGGGTCGGTAATCTACGAGACACGTGCCAAAATGAACACATTTAGCGAACAAGTTATAAAATTGTCTTTAGTAAATATGTTGAGACTTGCTGCTTTGATAGATATTCGAATCAGCGTTATGTTGCTTTGATAGCAACAGTAAAAACAATTGCCGACCACTGCCTCGCACGGCTTGAAACTTATTCCACCCATCCCATTCCCCCCAGGCTGCCTGGTAGTTTTTCTTATCATCACCAGCGCAATGCGGGCGAAAGGAAAGCCGCCCTGCCCTCCTACGCATTGCTAGATTGCGGTCAGATCAGACACTAAGTAATGTTAGTACCCAGCGCCCTTGCTTTGCCGTCATGCCTGTTGTCCGCTTTTAAAGCGCCTACCACCTTCCTTCTGCAGTCCCGTGGTCCGTGTGCACCATGTTTTCACATCGCAAACAATGGGTTCGCGAACGCGTTCCTTCAGAGCAGCCCGCGAGTGATGTGAAATCGTTGTCCGGAACACGCCAGAGTCCGGTCAATTATTTCGATCACTCGCATGAATATGTTTTTATTCTCTGCTTCTTTTTTTTTTCATTACTTGTTCCTTAAGACACCCCCATACCCGTGGATATTTTACACCGTGGGGAATGAGATGTTTAAAAGGGCCTAGTAGGCAGGCAACAACTGATTTTTGTGTTGCAAATATTTACCAACGTGGCAGAGGAGTGAGTGTTCATATCCCCGGTCTGGTACATAATTAGCGCCAAGAACTTTCTACCCAACAACAGCCGGTGATCATCCCAGCTGGGATGGTGCTTCGCTGACTGAACAAACGATCGATTGTGTTGCTTGTGTGCAACGGACAAAGGGAATGATTCTATTATTATTATGTGGAACCACCCGCAACTGAAGGTTGTTGGAAAAACATGTATATTAGCATGTGCTAAACACGGCCCAAGTATGTTCGTCCCACTACGTAAGCGGTGAAGGCCCTTCCAATCCGTCCCGATGAGCTATAGGGCGTCAATCTGCCCCATCGTAGGTCGGCCGCAGGTCGCTAATTAAATCATAATTGGTAGCAAATGGCGTGGAGGAACAGTGTAATCTGATGGGGGACTTTAGTGGACGGTAATTTTTGTGGGTCGCGGTGCTCACGGTGCCTTTTTCGGAAGCAAATCGTTTCTTAATTAAATTAACAACACCATCGAGAGATCGATCTGCGAAGATGACGACCGGTTACGGTTACGGTGCTCGTTTGTCATCATGCCATCATCACACGCCGCTAGTTGGAGAGAAGGCATACATATCTCAAAACCAAACGGATCCTTTTATGATCTTTCTGACGATCGGAATAGAAGAGAAAATCTACAAATGAACACGCAATTTAATTATTTGGCCCGCTTGCTTTCCTTATGACCTGCCCGGGCATCTTGTACCACCCTAATTCGTCCGTTCGTTGCGTTGCTTGTTCTTTGACCATCGCCGCATCGGCCGGCAAAAATGGGCAAATCGGTTGACGTTCTTGTGAAATTTACACCTTCCCTAGATGCGTATGCTACGCCATACGTGGTGCTTTATCGGTCCTAAATTGCTCTGCCGAAGGAATGCTGACCTGACCGCCTGCTGAGGTGCCAGAGTGAGAAATGAGGAATTGGAAATATTTTTAAAAACTACAATTCCCCTCGCCACCTACCAAAGACACGTTGTGACCCGCACGACGCAGCGGAAAGCCAATGGCAAGCACTTAACCGACGGCGCACGAAAGAACATGCCACTAACGAACCGGCAAGGCGACAAGTTTATTCAACCTCCCTTCTCGGACCTGAGAGGGCCAGTAGAGAGAGAGTGTGGGTTTTTGTTCCTCTATCATGTATCTTCAAAGGCATTTTTCCAAAGACTCCGAAGCGATTGCGCCGACCCAAAATGCCGCCAATGTGCGCGCGGTTAATTTGCGAAGGTTGTGAACTAGATTTGTAGCTATTTTACAACTATTTATCCCCCACTGCCCTGGAAATCCCTTTTGGTCTGCCCACTCTCCCTGCCGTGCATTGGGGTGTATTTGTTTTGCAGCTGACATCAGCAGCGTGCGTTCCAGTCGATTCGGGCGGAGCGTTTGGAAACCTTTTTTTGGCTGCTCCAGATGTGGGTTGATCGAACGTTACGTTAAAGTGGAATCGGAAAAAGTAAAGTAAAATAATTGTGTCACGCTTGAGTGAAACTTTTTGGCTAAGCTATGATTAACTGAGGTTAATTTGTTTGCGCTTTTGGCCTACAAGTTTGTTAATTTCACCGAAAGGAGACAGATAAATAATAACCTCTTAGAAAAAAAACTGTGATTCCCTCAACAAGAGGCTTGGTTGGAGCCAGTAAAATGTCGGAAAAAGTCCGATCGTTTAAAATATGCTTTAAAACCTTTTAACATCGTCCACGCCACGGTCTTCCCAAACGGTTGGGGCAATGGAATGAAACATTTCCTCGTTCTAACATGAGTCCAATTAGGCCCCAAATTGTGTTTAAAACAGTTCCAATCATTTTTATTCCACCGGCTCCGGCATAATTAATCAGCCCGGGATATTGCTTTCAGATGAATAGGTTGATCTGACCTCCGAAAGTTCGGCGTCATGGAATGCTTGTGAAAAACCTGTTGCCGCCTGTCTGTCAACGGTGGGGAAGCAGACCAGGAAGCTTAGACCAGCATCGGATGCGACCCGTAATTGCATTAATAAATCCCCCTACAGTGTCTGAATAGAGGGCATGATTTGTGTGGAGCACTGAAGGTGTCTGGCACCTGCGATGGGATGCCTGCGGATGTTTCGAAACATTGGCCGGGCCCTCCTCCCGTCGTTTGGTGGAAAATTAATTAACTTCCAAGTTTGGATGCTCGAATCTGGAGTGTGTCGTTTGTAGTAAATAGTCTGTTTGGCGATGATGCGCTTTCTTCGTCAGTTTCCAAAAAAAAAAAACCCCAACCACGAACGCCTCGTAGCCAGCTCAGCGGTCGGAGCGAAGTCGCTTGGAATGGAGCACCGTTACATTTTTGCAGTTATTCTTCACACCTTCTCACCGGCGTACTTCCCAGCCAACGATTTGGAGTGGCGCTGGATGGGAGTTTTTCCAACCGTCGGCCATCGAAGCTCTCCCAGGAGAGCTACCGAAGTTCGAACCTAGTGGCCTATTTTTCCACCTGGTTGGATGTTTGGTGAAAATAAAGACGCCCAAACAGACGAGAGTCTCTCCCCGGCTAGCGTTGGGGGGAGAATCACAACAATGTCCGCCCGTCGGTACTTGACGGACGAAGATAAACGGCATGCTGCCCCGGGAAACTGCATGCGCTGTAAAGATTCCACCTTCATCTTGCTCCGCGCTATCTCTGCGGATGACCGAGAAAATTGAACAATTCTCGTTTTCGTTTCGGCGCAGTTCGTGTGCCGTGGCCGTAAGGTGAACCCTAACCACCGTCCAGTGTGGCAGGAGAGCTGGGGCCCTTAATAATGTTGAACGTCACTGACAAACGGTGGTATGTTGGTCACGTTCCCTACGAAGCTTTCTCCCGGCGACCGGCGAGTGATCCCGCCCGATGGCTCATGTGGTGTGATGGAGCAATCAACATATTTTCCAAACGTACTTATCGGCAATACGTTCAGCTAGCCGAAGAGGAGTTGCCCTTCAAAGGGAACGCTCCCGCAAATGGCTGTCGATGTTGATGGGTGTTCGAACGGCGGCACGGCGGAGGTTCGTCACTTATGCCTCCGCTTGAATCTTTCGTTTGCTTGACACTCAACTATTTTAAAGAGGGATGCCCACAGTTTGTGGTTGGTAGAAAAGAAAGTCAAAGCGAAGTTTGCCGCTCCGAGATGATGATAATTGCCGTAAAAGGTGTGTTTAAACATATTATTTTTAGAAAGACGCTTTGTGGCATGTTTATCTGGAATGGATCTGGAATGCTGGTTTAGCTTTTGTGAATGTTTGAAATATTAGAAACATAAAGCTCATTGAACAAGTTTTTGACATTCACGGGAAATTAACTTTTCATTTCTTAATTTTTATATATGCCATCTAGTATATGCTACTGAGGATATTGCTGGTTTCTTCCGTTTATGTTGGTTGGCGTCGATGTACCAGTTTGACCTGATTTTTGAACAATCGTTTCATGACTGTTTTGTTTGGTTTGGACATTAGCAAGGTGTGCACCGGGAAAATATGTTCAGTTTTTGTTTCGCATCCGGTACAGTATGGATTGTGTGTTTGGAGTGCCGAAAGGACAGTAGTGCGCTGGTCGCTGCGTTGGCTTTCTTCCCGGGTGCGCGCAGAACCGAGCTGCAAGATCCGTATCGCGTCAACAAATGTTCCATTTAATTATGTAGTCTGTCTGCGTCTGCGAGACGCGCACATAGAAACGGAACCGCACCGTGCACCGAACTCTCTGGTGTGCATGCAAAGTTGGGCTCGTATGTTCTTTTTTTCTTTCTCAAAGACAATTTCAAACAGTAGCGACCGAATGTGCTGCCCCCAAACGATCGCAGGCCCCTAGTATTCGAACTTTACAATCTCCGCTGTACGTGTCACTTTCGGTTCAATAAACACCATTCGCTCGCCGTCGGGCAATCGTTTCGAGCGAAGGGAAACTCTTTCGTGTCACATCGTAAGATTAATGGTGCACAAAAGGTGCTGTGTGTGTGTGTGTGTGCAGGTCCTCCCTGGGAGGGTTGGGAAACCACTATGCGCCCTCGTTCGTACTTGGTTGGCGTTCGAGGCTTTCTTCTGTCATCTGGAGTTTGAGTTTGGTGGCCTTTCTTTCGCCGGTTTCTTGAGGCTATTGAACCAGAGCGATGGCAACAGCTCTCCATTACCAGGGTTTTCTTCATTATTCCGTTACTGTGACATTCAGCGTCTCTTTGGTGCGACAGGCCAAACTGTTGGTAGATTTATTTTTCACCTTTTCCACATAACGCGAAGGCATGTTTTTCTTTCGCTAATGTGGCGTTGACAAGTTGTGTCGAATGCCAATACACAGTTTATGTCTTCCGATTTATCAGGTGTTTGATGGAAAAGCAAGATAAATTGATCTATGGCGTCTAGCTCTGCACTGAATCACATTTGTAGGAAATAGTTTTCGACTAGGTTGAGGATAAACTAAAACCCTCGCACCACATACTGGTGTAAAGTTGTATTTTATGGATTCATGTGGGCTATAAATTTTGTAAAATCTATAGCGCAGGTGTCTTTAGTGACGCCTCCACGCCGGTATTTGGACCGACCACGGCCCATGTCGTGCATTCCGATCGGGCTCAATCATCACCAAAGCCGCCAAAGCAAGCAAAGCGTTCCAAAGCTACCGTAACGTTTAACGTCACCCTAGTTCCCTTTCTATTGCGATCCGTTCCCTTGGAGATTTTCAAGAACATATTTGAGCACGCCGTGGTTCACGTTCGTTCTCACTCACATCGTCCACCATCCGTGGGTGTTAATTTAAAAAGGCGCCTTTTGAACGATGCTCTGCGGGCACCGACACATTTATTCCACGCTCTGTCTAATCTTTATTTAATTGAACCCCTCCTTTGGCCGAACTGTGCCGGCCGGGCAGGCGTTTTGGATACCCCGGTTCTTGATTGATCATTCGAGATTGCGCAATCACAAAGTCACTGGTGTTAGAGAAGCTTGACATACTTATAAGGGCACAGAGGTAGACCGAGCTGCAGCAAAAGAGTGTTGAAAAAACATACAGAGAGTCGTAGCCAGGCGTGTTGATATCAAAGAATATTGTTGTTTGTCTCTACCACCCTGTCCGGGTGTGTTTGCGTTTCGACAGTCGCAGTTTGTCGCCAACCGACCGCACACACATGCTCCCAATGCAAATGGGAACACCACCTCCGACACGGGGGCAACCTGATTAATAGATGGTGAGAATTAATTTCCCATCCCATCAAGTGTTTGAGCCATCGTACTCTTTTGGCCGACCTTCCCGCCAACCTTCGCTCGACCCAGCCCTCCCACGTGCGGCTACCAGGCGGAAGTATCTTCACACACACGCACACTCGCTCTGAGGTATGCTGAACGACAAAAATGAATTGTCTTTGACCAAAAAGAAAACCCTTAGACGTTGAATGGATGGTGAGCGAACCGAGTGAGCGTTTACGAGCCGGGAAGCGATAAATTCAACACCCAGTATCACATCCAACCGGTCCAAAGCAAAGGAAACGAACGAAAACGGGGTTTCTGATGATCTTGTTTCAAGTGGATGATCTAAATTTTGTTCAATTTGTTTCTTCGGTCCGATGCGGGCGTTTTCGCTCGCGAAGCTGCTGGTTAATAATTCATTTTCCAAATTATTATTGCCTCCTCGTGCAGCACAGATTATTGCAGGTTACTACCTTGCAGTGTTACTATGCGGTTAGGTTTTTTCACACGATGGGAACCGGTTGCCACAAAATTTCGCCCAAAACATGTGTCACTTCTCAAGAAATTTATTTACTGCCTTTTTATTTATCCCTCTTCTTCTTTGGTAAATGCTTTTTTATTCTGTTTGCTTTTGCTTTTTAATCCTAATAAATGGCGAATCCTCAGAGAGATAGCAATCAACCGAGCTAATGAAATGAACAAATTATTTTGAAGCGTACGAAAACAGGTTCGTCGCCATCGCGCTCACGTTGATGTCTCTTGTTTTATTTATAAAGATTTGCAAGCGGGGAGAAATTCCGCGACCTTGATCATTTGACTTTTGCTCTCCATCAATGGAAATCTCTTCCCATGTTTAATCCGGAAAACCGTGTTTAATCCTCAGCATTATTTAATCTTTGAAGACAAAGTCCAAAACCCCCCAACGATCGACACTACTTTTGTGTGAAGATATTTATTTGTTTAAGCCAAACAGAAATGTCTTCTTTCGCCTTGAGCCACATTGCAGAATTTGACAAGCGTTGTATGGAAGGTGCCGCCCAGCATGACGGTGACGGTATAGGCTCCGAATGAGTAGTTGACGTCAGAATTGGAACCGATCATTTCACACTTATAGCACCATGCCGGATGGAAACGTTTTCCCCAATACGCAATATTTGGTGGGTGTAGGTTTTGTAAAGTTTTTGTTTCACAAAACTGTTTCTTTTTATATCGTGTAACGCTTTCCATGCTTCCTTTATAGGAAAATGTTCTAAAAAAAGTGTAGAACGATTCTATTCGAAAATTCATAGAACTGGTAGGGCTAAACGGCTTTGATGAAGCAACTGATTCCACCACGGTTCGGTGCCAGATTCCCATCAAGTGGTTCTGTGAGCAAACCAAATATGTAAATTATCGATACCATATACGAACGTTGGAAACAAACGACAACGTTTCTGTTCGGTTCTGTTGTCAATACACCGAAAACCGTTTACCAATCGCCACCGTTGCCGCCGTCAACATGCCTTTCGACCGGTACTGAGAATGTTGTTTGCCAACTTTTTAGCACCGATACTGTCCGTCCGTTTTTCGGTGACCATTTTTTTTTGTCCAAGTGGTTTATGTGTGTGTGTGTTTCTTTTTGCCTCAAAACTTTTGCTCTCGAACGAAAAACGAAACCGTGTGTTTGGCCGGGAAGTGTAGGCAGACAAAATCAGGCACGACTGGCCGGGAGAGCAAACATGAAATCGAAGACAGATAAATAAATAAGCAGGCCCACCTCATCGCGAAAAGTACTCAAAAATTAATTCGTGACCGAATCGTAATGCCTCGTTCGGCGGTATACATTGTTTTCCCCCTCCCAGCGTGGAGCTGACAACAGCTGCAGCATCAGGAGAGCTGGAAGCGAAGCGAAGAGCTAAAAGATCTGACATAATCGCTTTGCCGGAAGATAGCAAAACGGCTCTGCCTGGAGTCGTCGTCCTGTCTCACTGAACAACGGTGGAGGAAAAGAAAGCGGCCAGCAACCGCCAAACTCACACATCATCCTTCTGCCTCCCTCGGGCGGGAGGGGGTCCTTTCCCTTGCAGAACCGAAGCAAATAAAACATCAACAACATACTCGGACTGACCGTAGGAGAGGATACACATAGCGGCACGATACGATAACAATGGAAAGTGCAAGTGCCACCCCGAAATTGGTGCAAATGGAAAAAATTGTCAAGCGTGAGAGAATCGATTTCCGCTACGATCGAGTGTAATGTATTTTGGATTTCTGAGAAACCTCCTCCTGTGTGAAACGTGGAAAAAGTTAAATGGAAGAAAGTGACGGGGAGAAAAAATAGTTTCAAAGTGCAATAAAGAATAGAATAAAGAGAAAATCACATTCTCTCAACAAGTGGATGGAAAATATAAATCAAACTCGAGAATAATTCTTGAAGAATCGCCAAATGCCGGCTGCAAGCAGATGTTGATCTAATTCGATCGAGCTTACGAGTTCAAGAATGTTCAGAATTTCATGAAAGTGAAGTTGATGTGAATATTTAAAACGCAAAAATTGTTAAATTTGCGGTGGTTTCATCGTGTGAATGTTCTGAAGGACCGGATAAAAATTCTTCCTCACACGACCGAAAGCCTCTTCAGCTAGTCGTCCTAACAGCTTGACACAAAGTGTCAAAACGCAAATCATCACATAAAAAAGTCCAAAATGTTCGCACCGAGAAATTCATCGCCACCGCTGCACATCTACAACAGCGAGGAGGTGGCCGCCTATCAGGTTAGTATCGGTGTCCGTCCTCGACTTGACAAAGCAACCAGAAATTGTCGAGCTCTACTTTGAAGTGTTCAATTTGATAGTGCCACAGCGGGACAGACAAGTACGGCGAGATAGAGAAGGCTTTTATGCTTCCCTCGTACTTTCATACTTTCTCCACTAAAAGCGGCCTTCGTCGAGGGCCATGCGACTTCAACAACCACCGTGGAGGCTCCACCTTCTCCCATTCTATTTCGAAAATGGTTCGCGCACCTTCTTGCGTGTCCGGTGAAAGTCTTCCCCGGCGGCACCAGGAATCGATGTTGTCTTTCTTCTAGCCTTTCGCTTGCGTTGGCTGCTGCTGGCCTATGCTCTTGCTGCATCGTTAACCAATGTTATGCTCTCACGGCACACTCCGCTATCGGTCGGTGGTGAGAAATGAAATAAACAGAACCGCCTAAACTACTGATACGCGAAAGTGACCGTTCATTCCACAAAACAAAACGACGGAAGGGTCATTGGCGTGCAGTAGTGTCACGTGTCTTCGTGGCACGTCGTCCCGACCCTTCGTGCATGGTTCAACAAATGTTAGTGCATCGAAAAATGTTCCACAGTTCTCTCGGCACAACTCTCCGCAGTAGTGGTCAGTCATTCGCTTGAAGGTGACACGTAGCCTCCTCGGTTGTGGCCCCCCAACTTTGGACCAAACGTCGTGACCCCATCATCAGCTTATGCTCACGCTATGAAAGCTGGAGAATCGAAAAATGTACTGCCCGCGTGTGTGGAGAATTTTTCCTCGTTTCGGTGTTAAAATTTATGACTCTCGGCATCCACGCCGCGAGCGACCACAAACCACCATGGTGTATACCGCATGGCAATGCTGTCAATCATGCGGCCTCGTACAATGTGGCTCAATTTCGGGTGCTGTGTATTTCCGTTTTCTTCTCCCGGGCGCTCCGAGAAAGGAAGGAAAGGCACAGTTGCCCCCCTGCTAACCGAACTCACGAACTTTGACGCCCTTTTTCGGTGTGACTTTTGGCACTACATTGTCGCTCATGGTTTTGTTTTTGATCCACCGGTCCATGCATTGTGATACCGTCGGGTCGGAAAGCGTACTATTGCGGCTGTGAGTGATCTCTTAATCGTGAATTTCACGCGCGGTCTTAAACTCGAGGGGATTTTAAGTCCGAGCGATGATGGCGATGATGATGGCACTTTCGTTTTTTTCGCAGTGTAGGCCGGAAAATGAGATTCCCTTTCAAAACTTCCAAAATCCACCATCATCGGACAAAAAGAAAAGTTTAATCCACTACTGTCAATGGCTTAATTTTGGGTCGACTCATGAATGGCGATCGAGAAAACTGTTTGTAAAATGGCCGTTCGCAGGTTGGTGCAGTTACGAACAAAAAACGAAATCTGGCAGTTGCCGCCAATTCTTAATTTTTCTTTCACTTTTTAAAGCGCAAACTTTACCCGCCTCACACTCTAGCAGAGACCGCTTTGTGATTTGGCATTAGTATACAGTCGCTTCCTACCCATCTATGGACGATATGCGAACGGAGTGCATTAATTACAAACGGAGAGGCAAATTGCATTAAATTATACGCTTAGTTTGTAATTGTTTTCTGCCACTAAATGTTCGTCTCTCTCTTTCTCTCTATCTCTGTTGTGAAGAAAACCGGTTGCGGAAAGATGAAAAGCACTTGTCTAGGTGCGACGGTATGCAACTCGGCAGCAAACAAACTCCGTTTACGATCGAATGCAGCTTAACAATTGATTGCACGTGATTTACGCGATCTGGTAGAAGTCGTGGAAAATTCGTTGCATTCTGCCAGTTAACATGTGTTCGATTGTTGTTTTATGAAATGATCAAACTTGAAACATGCAAAGTGTGCCTGTGGTGTGGTTATTGAATTAGATTTCATAACAACCATTAACGCTAATTTTGCCCATAAATAAAAGTTTACGAAAATTTACAACCCATTCGCGCTCGATACCAATTTGTAGTGATATGATGGCCCCCTGATTGGCTTTGGCATGATCGAGCACAGTTTATGGTTTTTCCTTCATACGATTCGTGACCCTCGCCGCGTTTGCCCTCGCGATATCGCAAACCCTCCCTCGGATCGCTCACGACGCTACGACGAGACTTCGACGACGATGACGATGATACCCGACCCAGTGCCATATACGGTGGAACATAGTGAGCGCACGATTATGTCATCACCGGCTTCGGGCTCAGGCGTGCACAACAGGCTAGAAGATGTGGCGATGGTTGGGGGGTAGGTTGGGCCTAGGAACGGGGTTCAGTTGAGAGTGTAAACAATATTCCAGCCAACCTGCCAGCGATATAACCAAGCACGTCGGCCAAGTTCGCGGGAAAAATATACAAAACTCTAATGGAATATTTACGTTCCGTGCCTCTGCTGTGTCCAAGCAGATCCCTTCACTGCCTACCCCCTCTCTGCCCATTCCCTGTAATGGAGAATTACAATGTTTCGCTGTTGTGGGACCATATGGTTCGAATTTAGGACGTTTTCGATGCAGTAAGTCCACATAATGAATGGCCGTTGATCGCTTCCGCAGGGCCATGCATCAAACTCTTCTCCGATCCACCCGATCTCGTTCGGTGGCTCCGTCGTAAGGCTCGAAACTAGATGACAGCTGTCAAATGCTCCTCCTACATGCAATAAGGTATCGATCGAATCGATGACAATAGATGGCGCTCTTTGTTGGATAGCTTTTTTCCACTCCTTCTCACGTAAACTTGAGCCCCCATCTACTCAGCGACATGTAAACCGAGCGTCATTTGCCCCTTAATGAACTCATTCGAATGCTAATACCCACTTGCGGCGGGTGTCGCCATGACGTCGTCCGGGGAGGAAAGTGAAGGAGAAAAAAGAACTGAGAGCTATCAACCTCATCTCTCGGCCATCCTTCGCCAGTTTAGAGGATTTATCGGCCTTCTCGGTGGAGGTTGTTGAGAAGACGTTTTTTTTTTACTCGTTCCTTGAACTTTTTCCCAACGCCATCGAAATCAATAGATTTCATTCATACCACCGCATACGAGTGCACTGTGAAAACAAGGTAATTCCGATATGCATCTTCGGCGGGTCTTTTTTCCCTCCCAGATAACGCCCTACAACATCGTAGGTGGTTGGTGCGCAAACGTTTGGCACACATGCTAATGCGCAGTGGCGTTGTTTGTGCGATATTTTTCCTGCTCGAACCTGTTTGCCTTGATTTGTGTCATCTCGTCAATAGCTGCAACATTTGTTTGAGCATTAGTGGAATATTTATTCTGTTTGAAAAGCGTGTAAAATCCACAAAGGGTTGGTGTTCTATTAATTTATCTTTAAAATCTTTTTTCCTAAATCGATGTAAACCGATACATAATAGAAGATACTCCTCGATGAATGCCACATGGTTTTAACATCACGTGCGCTGTACTCCGCCAGCTTCTTGTCACGAGGCCTCGAGAAGGAAGACACGTTGACTACCCGCTATAATTACTATGATTGTTCACACGAAGATGATGATGCTGCCTGATAAGTGTAGGATCTCGACCACACTCGGCCCTGTCATGCTTGCTTAGAAGGCGGCATCGTACGGGTGCGATGTTTGTGTGATGCAGGCGAACTGAGTTATGCTACAGATGTGAGATTGATCGATCGACGGTTCAAGAGCGGCCAACACGCTGATTTATCGCGAATTATAACTGTGTCGGGCGTGGGAAAACCAGACGCCCCTTCGTCGAGATAGTGAGCGAAACACGTAAAGAAATGATTCAAATTTCAAACTTTACACTATTGTTTTTGTACTTCCTCTATTTCTAGTGAGATATTCCATGGATTAGCTATAGTTGAGTTTTCGGTTTCGAAGTTCGAAGCAGCTACAGCCTTGAATCTCATGTTGGACGATCGCGTTGTTTTCAATTAGGACTCTATTTGTGTCACTATTAACGCCTCGAAGTCTATCGTCATCACATTAAACTTGGTCACGTTTCATTCTACCTAACATGCTTATCTATGCTAATGCACGTGTATGGTAATGGGTGTCAAAACAATGCGCCCACTCTTTGAATACCAAGTGAGCATACAACGCAATAGCCTTATACATCGTTTGATAAATTCTTGATAGGAAGCTTCCTCCTATGAAGGCCAAAGAATAAGTATGTATGTAATAATGTTTCATGACTAGAATATATTCTCTACAATTGGCAAGACTAACGCTAACGAATGACATTAACGAACTCAAACAGACTAGTTTACATCAAGTGTGCAAATTGTAATCATGTACTTAAACACGCAGACTCATCCATAACGTTACATCTGTCTTAAAGATTGGTGGTGCTTGCCACCACTAAAAAGAACAAGAAAGCGTTTTCCAACGAAACCCAAAAAAAAAGATGACAGAATCACAAAAATTAGAAGAAAGGCAGACACTGACTGGAAGGAATGCAATCGCGGGAAAATTGTGCATGAAAGTAAGGAAGGACCAATGCCATCCGTGCGGCGGCGGATAAATCTTCAAAGGCTGCTTTTGAACAGCACTAAACGGAAGTGGAATGTAAATTAGCCACCCTGTTGTCGCCACGGACGTCCAGATAGAAGAGGAAGAAGGAAGGAAGACGGTTATTTTATACATGAGAAATTCTTCCGGCACTGTGGGGACGTTCTTGTCATTCGCTGTGTGTGTAGTGCATCTCTTATCGTACCAAACTGCTCAGAAACGAACGAACGAACGAACGAACGAAGAAAACACTATGCACTCGACCATCGTCCTCTTGGGTTAGGACGATTTTTTAAGTTAAAAGTGACTCTCTGTGGCGTATTTGCCAAAGTGCATTAGAAGTGAACCGAAGACACACACACACACAAACACACACTTCCCATCCGTTGAAACGGTACGCCTGAAAATGGTTCGTCTGAAGCATAACCAAACGACGGATTGGATAGTGCTTCAGTGAACGGGCTGAGAAGCCTCGCCGGTAGTGGTTCTCTTGGCCGGCGACAGTAACGGCGTATCGGTACCGTAAGCTTATGCAAATCGGCCGAAGCTCGTGCGAAATCGTTGAAAGGCGGTAGATATGCGTAACGGCCAGATGCTAACGGTTGGTTGACTTCTCTCCCTTTTACTTGGTATTTGTTTCTTTTGGTTTTTTTTTTTGCTTTTTGCTCGCGGGTGGCTTTTCCGCAAAAGGGAGTAGCAACTACTGCAGCAGTAGCGGCAGCAGCAGATGGGACAAAAAACTAATAAACAAATTATACAGTACCCCCGGCGCACGAGCACGCATTCGGGGGAAGAAGTCCGATTCATGCGTTCACTAGTAGGAAATGCATCGATACATCCGTGCACGGTTGATTGCAGGTGAAAATGCATAATCGTTGAATTAGGAACGTCGCCGCTCACCTCGTTTCGATGAACGTTCTTTTTAGTTAATGTTTTAGTAGAGTCTATGGATTCTTTTATCATATTGATCAAACCCATATTCCATTACAATCAAATGTTGAAACATATTCGTCTGTTACCAGATCCACAAATTGGTTCAAATTAAAGACAACCATTGTCATTCGCAGGAAGGATGTTTCCCCACTTTTTTAAAGACACAACCTAACTCGACTCAACGCTTTCAAATTAAAAGACTTCGCAATGGCAACACATAGCTTGCATCAGTATTCGCCACACGTAACGAATCTCTAGAAAATTGAGTTTTTATTACAATCTGTCCTCGCGTTAGCTCCGTTCGTAGCTTTATCTATTTGTGTGCTGCTGGTAAAAGATTCTCCTTCGTACCCATATCCTGCTTTTATGCTACAGCAGACACGATTCTGGGTTTTCTTCGTATTGATTTTTGGTTTAGTTTTGCTAATGGTTTTCCAATTTCGGTACAATAAAACTATACCATCCCTACCACCTCGTATAGCTTTCCGTTACAAAAGGAATACGAGCGTAGTTGTGATTCTTTTCACTATATCGATTTTCCCGTATTTGAGTTCGGTTCGGTTTTTGCATCGGCCTTGTCGTGCAAAAACGAACGTAAAAAAATCCCTTCTTTGTTGTCTACAGCTCGAAATGATACATAGCTCCTAAGTCCCCTGTGAATAGCTTTCGCATTCATTGAGTCGCTTTTTGCACTACAGAAAAATAGTCCACTTCATCTTCGTTCGATCAAGTTCGATAACAAAAACTTTTTTTTTTGTTGAATGAATATGCTTGCACAAAAAATTATGCCTTGAGAGTTATTTATGCGTAACAGCAAGATGGAAAACCCGCATCCAATGTTAACGAATAATACTTTATAATCTATCCTTTATTAAATATTTATATGTCCTCCAGTAAATATCATGAAGATTTTATTAAGATCTTACAACATGTTTCCTGAAACGCATTTTAGATACTGCGCCATCGATTCATTTGCATGTTCTATATTTCCGACTTTTAAAAACATTAAAAATACAACGTTGTGATATTTATATTCCCTTAAGCGCACCACTCGCCAGAAGATTTCCGTTGGGTGGGGGAATCGCGGCCGTTGCAAAAATAGTAACACTGCTGCTGCGCCCACGGCGGAAGAAAAACGTGGCCCCCGTCCACTCAAGACAGTCGCTCCATGTGCCGCTGTTTGATTGGCGGACACCAGCAGATCGCTGATGGCAACGCGTGTGTGGGGGTCGCTAAATTGCATCAATATTTAATTTATGTCCCTATTGACCACTGCCCGGTACGGCGACGGTAAAGGAACTCCGTCGTTTCTTGTTTGTTTCTGCTGCTCGCTTGAAGTCGAGCCCAGCTGATGGTGGAGGAAACGGCGGTCCATGTAGTTGGCTCGCTTTGGTGGGTCAGTCGTTTTGAGACTCCGCAGGCCGCGCGATCGTGGAATTTAATTCTTTGGGAAAACAAAAAAGTCACATTATAAAACATTTTTACCTTATGCTTGTGACTCCAAGTCCAGCGCGTGATCTAATGGGGCTGTAAAATCCGGCGACGGCTTTTGGGAAAAAATCGAATCGAAAATCCAGCCATTTTAAGCCAACAACTTTATAATATGCTTTTAAGAATGTGCTCCAAACTGCCGAACACAGAAACACCTTCCGGTTAAAGTCGACCCCGGGGAAACAGGAAAACCAATGCTTCAAGTGAACCCAATCCAATTTCCAGCGTCTTGACAGGCGACCTGTCAGCCGTGTGTTATGTCGTGCCATAATTTGATTATTACGGGTCTTTCGGTACTTCCTTCCTTCGCCGCCGGTAGCCATTTGTGACAATTTCCCTCGGAGTTCCCCAGAAGCCAACGACCTCACGAGTAGAGGGTTTTTGGGGGCAAGCACCGCTACGGTGGGCATGTAATTCGATTTGTGACCGCTACGTGATAGTTTAGTTAAACCGTTTGTTGGTCGATGTTTTTTTTTTCGTTTTCCCTTTGACCTGCTGTTTCGCGATTTCCACCATTTTTCTCTATAGTCTGGCGGGGTCTTAGGCACGTCTTAGTGATGTACAGATGTACGCTGCAGGTTCCGTTCACGACGTGCTGCTCCCAACTACTACTTACCGACACTCAAATGGCACTTTTTAGAGGACAGACAGACCCGTGCAAATGGGTAAAAAGGAACTTGTTTCCGGAAGTGCTTTTACCACTTGCTTGTCTTCGCGGCTAGCTCCACTTTTTCTGCACTCTGCCCGGGGAACTATTATGTCTATGCACCCAATATGCGGCCCAATCTGTTCCAATGATCGTTTCAATAGGTTTCACTTTCTTTCCTTCCGAAAAGTTGCCGACGTGTGCCGCACTCGGTGAAGGGAGGAGGGTTGCCAGAGAGAGGTAAAAAAGGGCAACGAACAGCAGTGCCAGTGCGGGCGCGGGCTAGCGTTTGAAAGTGAAGCCGCGTCAACAACCGGCAACATAATGTGCATAAATGATTTTCGAGAGCCAAGCAAACCCAATTATGCAAAACCATTATTTCATCTGCTTTTCGCAGTGGTCCGTTCGCTCCGACCTTATGACAGCTTGTGTTAAGTTCAGATAAATGTTACAAATGAAAATGGATGAAAACATCTACCAGCGTGTATTCTACACGAGATTTCGCGTCCAGCTTAATCAACAACATTATTCGACATTTTACTAATATTTCAACCCTAATGAAAATGGCTAATGGCGCTGGAGACACTGACAGCGACCGATCCATTAGTCTTTGACCCTTTACACTTCCTTCCTTGTTGCAACGAAAGACGGAAAAAAAATTTAACAATCGTGATGATCACACCGCCGTCCGATGGTCAATTGGAAGGTTTCCGTTAAATAAATGGCCACTTTGGCGAAAGGTGAAAGAGGAAAAATGGAAAACGGAAACGAAAGTTGCTGAGAAGTGCGCGCGCCAACGAATGAAGCAAGTGGTTTCAAGTAATCTTCAATTTCGAAGGGCATTTCTCGGCTGGGTTTGGGCTGGTGCGTTGGTTTGTGACATCGGTTGCAGTCATTTACTACCTAATGGTTAAAGGGTAATTTGTTTGGTAATTTGTTTTAGTATCTGAAGGAAAGGAAGGAAGTCGTTTAAGCAAGTTTTATTTTTTTGAAAAATTGTCTATTTCCACGAGTCCATCGGTAAGATGAACATTAAAAATCAAGCGAATGCTAAAAGTGCAAACCTAGCTTCAGTTTAACTTACCATCATTAACTGTTTGTTCCGTCCAAATCGCAGAATGCAATGAAAAATGAACAATCCCAATGCCATTTCCCGGTTCGAGTGGTAACATTCCTACGTGCGGAGGTTGCCCATTGCCCCGCGGCTTAACTTCCTCCGCCGTCTGTCTGTGAGAATTGATTTGCAAAAGAAACCCCTAACCGTCTCGAGTGGCAAATTACGTAACCACACTGTTCCGTTGCATTGTTATCCGTATTAATTTATTTTCCCAGGGAAATCTCATAAACCACCCAAACACGCGCGCGGGAGATTCCGCGCTCCGACTTCCTACCCAAAAGCATGTCAACAACTACGCGGACTCCTCCTACGCACAGTCCAACCGTTACCGTGCGCTCGATGCTGGCGATTTATGCAAAAATCAGCAACCAAGATTCTTTAGCTCCCATCGGTGGTCACCTGTCGCCGGTGTGTGTGATCTTCCTCGTCCATTCGCGACCGCTCGTTGTCCGCATTTTGCGCTGGAAATCCGCGAAGTTATTTATGTGATTTTAATGCATCACGCTCGTAATAATTTTACGATCGAAAACATGCGAGCAATCCGCTGGAACGCGAAGGGAGGACTCACACAAAATATATCATGTTCTGGACAAATGAAATTAAAAAAGGTGCCACATATATCTTCCTTCCGCGAGTGTGATCGTAAGGTGCGGTCGGCGGTGTTTCCAAGACGACAGACGCAAGGCGGAGGAACGTTTCTCTCGATAAGTCTCACTGCGTAGGCTACTTGAGTGGTTCTGCGGTAAACCAGCAACCCCTGAATCAATTAATCATAATCGTGCAGTACAACCTCCGTGTCTCATCCGCTGTGTATCCTTATGTGGGGACAGTAAAGAAACCCCTGACGTCCGTAATCTTTGCAAATGCCGCTAAAATGTATAATTAACCATACCCATTACGCATTGGTGTGCTGATACTCCTCCGGTTTTGCGATCGTTTTCGGTGCACGTCTCATGGGTGGCTTTGACTGTTAAAAGTGATTTATTTCAATGAGTTCTACGCAATCTGGATGAAGTTCGCCCTGCTTGAGCGGAAGTGGAATTAATCGGAAGCGCGATCGTGGATGATTTATTTGCGGAAGTCTACAACGATGATGGTGAATGAAGAACTAGCTGATGCACAACCGGACAAACTCTCCACTGGGAAGGAATGAGTGTAGAAAGGTTGATTACTTATCACCGGTTCCGATCGCTTCGAGGGACATATGCTTTATTTTACTTCGACAGCTCCTAGGGGGTGTCTTTCTATCGTCACGACTTAAGGTGCTCACAGGCTCGGCGTAGACGGTTCACGTGCAGCATATTGCAGGTGGCGGGAATGGCGATGCATCACGCTGCACTTGCATATTCAACCATGCGCAAGGGGCTGCCCTTCGGAAAGCTCGGCGGCACGCTTCCGACGAACGGATTCTCGGCAACAATTCGGGGCGGGCTCTCTGTTGCTTGCACAAATGGGCGGGAAAAGGCGGCATTGGCCATGAAATGAAATGAGCTTTTAATCAGGTGTGCTAAACCCGACCACCGTTGTCTTGCCCTAGCGATCCTAAAGCGCACGGAGGGATAGAGAGACAAACGCCGCTGCTCAGCGAACGAAACGTTTTATGCGTTTCCAACGAGCCGATTGCGTTTCGCATGTGGTTTTTCTTCTGGTGGAACGCTACCGGCGTGGATGGGAATGTCGATTCGCTCGTTATGAGCTTAAGTAGTGGCTCCCATTGAATTAAGAGAGAAAAAAAAAACGGAAAAGGCATGCCCCTTCTACATAAATACGTACCCCCCAGGGGGGAATTGGTGATTGTAAATTAATTGCTGCGCTTTTGGGTTAAATTAATTAAGCATTGGCAATCCCCCCACTGGCTAATGAAAAAAGAAAAGGATTTCCAAACGTAAAACTTTGGAGGAATTTAAAGTGGCACTATTTTTTTTGAATGTTCCAAAGTAAAATGTTTGTATTTATTTTCCATTCAAGGTTTCACGGCTTAGAATATCTGTAATCTCCCCTTGGGCTACTTTACGCTTTCCTTTAAAAGCACATAGCTGCCGTGAAGGACATGCAACATTAGCTTAAGGATTACGCTGCCATAAATAGGCATCTTATAATATTATAATTTTCATGGGAAAAAAGAAAGGTGTTCAGTAAATTAGTTACATAACAGTTTTGAGCTAAACGGGGAATGCAAATGTTCGACAACCTCATAAAGCATTAAACAAGATATTAAGCGAATGTAATAAGGTAGTAGAACTAAGTAGTAGTACCAGTGTTAGCTGACATCAAATCGTCATCGAGAGGAGGGTCCGTTAAGGCGGTGCGAAAAATCACGGTCATAAACATCGCTTTCAAGGGAGCATGCTCTCGACGAGCCGCCCAGGCCCATGTCACTCCAATAAGTATCGAGACGGAATGTGCCGAACGTGGGCGGAAAATTCTACCGAAGGTTGCCCTTCCGAAGGGGAAGCAAAGGCAGCGATCGGTTGTCTCGTCGGTAAAGTGTCGCAAATAATTAATCCAACTTTTACGACCCAATCACTGCTGGCGGTCGCGCACGTTCTACGTAGACTTGTGCGCCGTATGTGCGCCGGGTTGGATCGCAGCTCTGGCAGCCGTTCCCTGTAAGGCAAGAAGTTCGAAGTTAGAAGATCAACTCAATCGCAGTACAGATTCCCTTTGGCATATGCAAAAACCGTTGAATGTCAGTTAGCTAACCAATGCACCTCTTTGTTCGTGCGTTTGGCGTGTGCTTGCCGTGGACTGCAAAGAAGAACTACTGCAGCATGCAAATAGTGCGGCAGGCCATAGATGGTCATTCCTCGTTTCTTGCCATTGGTGGATCAATTAGTAGGTGGTTGGGGCGACTACCCGCAAGTAATACATATTCTTCGTCAACTGCTGCTCCCACTGTCTCTAAACATTCCTACTGCAGAAATGTGAAACTATTAGACCGCGCAAAGATCGGTTCGACCACACGCACCAACTAGCCCCA
>JAOEFI010000004.1:23407033-23417624 GCA_034621735.1 Anopheles plumbeus
TAGTGGGCGGCCTGCACGCACGACCGGTGGAACGTTTGCCCGATGGACACGGAACGAGCAATCATGCCTTCCTCTTCAGCCATCGGAGGCGGCAGGATGAGCAGAATGGAGAGAATACTCCAAATCTTGTGATCGTTTTCCTCCAACTAGATGCGCTAGAGAAGCCAGCCGGAATTTGCACAAGAGGGAACGCTCTTCCATCCCCCAATGGGTGTTCGTCCATAGTGGACATTTGTTTAACTAGTCCAATTGATTTGACCGAGACCGAGCAGGACACTTGCAAAGGATGAAAAAGCTCTGCGTAAAACTGGCCAAGCTTTTTCTTTGCGTTCACAAAAACCCACCGCATGGCCTGCTGGGGACGGGAAGGACTACTCGATGGAGGTTACAGTCCGAACAAGAAGAGAAGAATTAGATAGGGAAAGAAATGGCCGTCAGGGTTCGCTTTTGAGGTGGAGTTGGTCATCTCGAAGCCACCGTTACGAGGCAAGGAGTAGTTTCCCTCAGTGTAAACCTTGTCTAGGGCTTTTTGCCCATCCCCCGTATGCAGCCGGGGCACTTGGCACTGACTTCCGCACTAAAGTGGCCAACCGATGTGCCAACTAGCTAGGAAAGGGTTGCGGAAGGACGTGTCCAGTGATACCGAAATCTAGGAAACCAGTGCCTCGGAGGATCACCGTCGAGTCTGAATGTAAACTCAATGGTCCACTCTACCGTACATCGGATGTCCTTCGGTGCTGGCCGTCCTGCAGGACGGAACAGTGGATTAAAATTGTATGCCAGCATTTTAAATTCATGGCCGAAGCTGGAAGCATTGATGGACGAACTGTCTCCGTGCCCGGTGCCCCCCAGGGGGATCCCTCGAAAGGACACCCACTGCCATCGTCCTGGTGGCCGAAAGTCACTGCTAGAAGCGCAAAAACCGACCATTGGTGTTGAGGGACGACGGGGGAACCAAACAGGCCGTACAAACATTCTATTACCCGATTGAATAGAGCTGGAAAAAAGACATCCCAAAAAACGGCAGAATCTGCTCCACCGACCAACACGAGTTCGAAGTTGGCGGAAGCTTGGAAGGATAGAGAAAAAAACCTACAACCGGCCATACACGCGAGCGAAAAATGAACACCGCGGCCAGCAACGAAACGAGCCGTTGAAGCACAGCACACGACGTGGTGTCGGAAAAATCAATTTTCATTTAGCAAACAGAATGAAAGTTCACACTTTTCACGATGGCGGCCTGCGTTTTGGGGGGCGGGAATGTGCTAACACTCGAAAGAATAGTCGCCCCGTTTGGGAGTGGAGAAAGGGGCACCGTTCCTAGGGTCGACAAGTTATCCGAATTTCCAGCCTACGTCTGGATTCATCCAATCGTAGACGGACGAATGGTGTTTTTTTTTCTTCTTTCAGGTTCATTTGGCCACCCTGCACACTCGGGTGTCCTCGAGTTCTGGGTGACATGTTTGGTGACAGGATAAAGTACGGTTCCACTTCAGACGCTCCGAGGACACCATCTGGTCTCTGTGCGCACCAGCTTCCAGGCTTATGGCATGGCAGATTTGTCCGCGGAACTGAAGTCAATCGAGACTGGCGAATGTTTGATTTTGCTGCCCCGTTTTCTCCGTGTCCTTTTTCCACATCCCCCTGCGCACCTTTACGCCGGTCGGAATCCATTCGAGCGAGAGCGTGATTCGTTGTAATTGTTAATGCGACATACACGCGAGGAATGTTTGATGTACTTTTTTTTTTTAAACGATTTGACGACGGCTCACTTGAAGGATCCGTTCCGAATGCTTGCATGTCTGTCAAACGACACGAAGGACATTTTAAAGGTAGAGCAGTCTATGAAGTGTTCTAATTTGGCTTCTCTGAATTATGGAGCAGCTGCTAGATTGTACTACACATCCGTTCTTCGTATCAATAATCGCAATCAACATTTGCACTAATGAATGGATAAAAATAATTTTGCATTATTAATATAGTGTTGGATTAATACATATTTTATCAGTGAGTCACTTTAGCTATAGTACTCTACTGTTTTCTTTTTCATTCTGCATTTCTCATAAATTATTGCTCTATGTTTACTCTTATTTTTCCTGGTTGTCTTCGCTTTTATTCTATCCCGTTTGGTGCTCCATCCGTTTGAGGGAAAACAATTTGCAACATTTACCAAATTCATCACAGTTGCTAATTATAATAATTACGTACGGCGTATAATACACACGTTCGTGGCGAATTTCGGCAGTCCCATTTGTGGGTGAAAGTATTTATGAACAACAGTTCCGTCCCACCGGTTGTGTACTTCATAATAAGCCCGTCAGCGCTTCTGTCTCCCGCCGCCACGAGGACACGATCACGAGCCGGCTAATCGTTTCCATCTAGCCAATTACACCGGTCTGACCGGTCGCCATCCGATAATTTGTCATCATCATAATTTTCACACCAAACCAAACCAGGACACCATGTGGACACTCTTGGGTGACAATCGTTTCGCTCCTACGCTCAATTACACTACAACCGATAAACCGCAACACGATCAGCGCCACCGAGGACAACATAATTTTCGGCCCCTCTTGTTTCCATGCAGTTTCAGTTTCTCTCCCGGTCCAGCCGTCGGTGCTAATCGGTCTGGTAATTTGGGTTTTATTTATTACCCTACTCACTTTACCACCACCCACGCGGTGGTGAGAACGCGGACGAAAAAGGTCGGAATTCTTTCCCTGACGGTGTCTTTATTATTGTGCTCCCTCCCACCATACACCATCGGGTTGTGTGGGCGTTCAGTTTTTCAGTGGGGTTCGGTTACGGAATGGAAGTGTGCAGTATTTTGCATACGCTATCTGGTAGAGGGCGTTCGTATGGCCGAATGGTCCGAATGTCCTGCGACGAGGGTTCCACAATGTCCTTCCTTACCGATGCAACCAGCGTTCATACGCGTTCCGAACAACTGCTGGAAGTATGAAAAGGCAACGAAAATGTGTTTAACGGACATGGAAAAAGGGACAGTTGGGTTGCGTTTTTTGTCGTTATGCTTTTTGTAGCATTGCCAATGTTTTTCACACTCATTTTGATTTAAATTAAATCATCCCAATGATCAATCATATTGTTGCAAAGTCTGATAAAAATAAAAAGGTTAGCAGATTTCTATTTTTTACTCTTTCAAAACCTCTTCCATTGTTGCCAGACATGTCTAAGTGGTTTATTTCCTTGGAACAATGCCAACCAAACTATTATTCAGACACCGGACTGTTGAAAAAAATGGCTACCTACTGTACGGCAGATACTTAATAGTGAGACTCCGTTTAGCGGTGTAATGAATTATTTATTCGCCTCAACTCGTGCGCGCCCTCGATGTATCAGAATCAGGATGCCAAACAACCTCGCTACCAACAAACACACCAACCAACCAACCAATTGGAACCCTTCAGAGTTCCAGGATTAATTTGTCGGTGTTTTTTTTTTTATCTACCCCTTCTCAACAGTTTCCGTCCGCGTATGCCGACGTCAGCCGTGTTTAGGCATTGGAGTGTGGAGTGTTTTATTCCCAGTCTCGCGACCAGACCGCCGCGGACGGTTCTAACGGCGGGTTAATTTCATAGACTTATGCTCGCGGGCCCACCGAAAGGAGGAAAAAAAACCTCTCCAGCAAGCGGGGGCATTCGTTCGGTTGGAAGAATAGCCAACCGAACCCTTTTGTGCGACCGGGGGGAAGGGAAACGCAAGGAACCCTAGGAAAACTAATAAAACTGTAACAATTAATTTACGTTTTCGCCCCTTGAAATGTAAACATATTAACTGAACAAGCGAACATAAAGACTTACGGCGAGTCCCGGGCGAGCCTTCCGTTCTGGCACGGTACGCACACGTTTGCGCACTTTCGGTCCGCTATACATGCACCCCGCATGTGCACTTTTCTTTTATTTATATTTATGTTTCCCTGTGTTGCATCGCGACCACTCACACGGGGAACAAGGAGAACGTTCTAACGCGCTTTTGCATACCATTCGTCTTCCCAAAAAGGGAACGAATACACTTGAGCTGGAAGGATTGGGTTTAGTTTAGTTTTTGGAAAAAAAGAAACAGTGTTTCCGCTAATGGAGATTTTATTCCTATCCCTCCCCTGGTTGCCTGTTCTGTTTCTCTCAAGGGAAGACTGAAGGTTCTGCAGACAGGAAGTTGTTGCGTTTTGCGTCTTGAATCCGCCTTTTGATAGCCGCACTCGATTATGGGCCGGTACAGTGGAGAAGAAAATATTATTTTCCTACAAAAAAATTCTGTTACAAATTTTCCAAGCCAACATCTTATTACTATATAACGAATTTATCGATGATTAAGTTTTGAAGTTATAATAGTTTGAGATAAAGGAAAATAATGTTTTGACTTTTGCAAACTTTTTTTTTGGGCAGCCACTGTGTCCGCTGAAGCAACCGTCTTTTCGGTGCAGTTCGTTCTCACTTTGAAAACTATGCACACGGTACATTCCTCCTTTAACAAATTGCTGATGGATTCCGGGCGATAAATTCGTTCATTTCGCGTGTTCTTTCCTTCATTCGGTGTCGGTCGTCTAGCGGTCCGAAAAAACGGGGCCAAGAAACGGCAAACAAATTACGCAAACGGTGAACTACATTTTCTTAGCCTTCAACAATGATAGCGTCGAGCGATTGGAATGAGGTGGTGAGTGCTCGTTCTTGGGCGGAGCTTGGAAAAGGAAAAACGGTATCGGCGAGTGGTGCAACGAAAGTCCGTTGGAATGAGCATTTCCGTTTTTTCCCCAATTTGCACTTGCCTCCCATTTTGGCTTACAAAAATTGAGCAGTTCCTATTTTAACGTCTGACTCTTTAAGTCTCCTCAATATGGTCACATGTCTTTTTAAAAGGATTCTCTTTTACTCTCAAAATTATTCAAACTGCTTAACGACATCCTTAATACGGAAATGAAGACGAGCAACGGACCGGTGCAGAGCTGTTCATTTGAAATCCGACTCTTGATAGTGGGTTTATTGAAGTTTGAATACCCAGGTCATGGTATCCTGTCGGGATGTTAAACATACGTACATCGATACCCATGTGCGCGCCTCATGAAGTCTTGCTGGCCGCAGGCATAACTTTCCCCTTCCTTGGAGGG
Source organism: Anopheles plumbeus (assembly GCA_034621735.1). Taxonomy (NCBI): domain Eukaryota; kingdom Metazoa; phylum Arthropoda; class Insecta; order Diptera; family Culicidae; genus Anopheles; species Anopheles plumbeus. The sequence goes on from JAOEFI010000004.1 coordinate 23,412,159, forward strand.
CGTAGAATAAAAAAAAAAAAAGATGAACTCTCCTGTAAGAATATTTACTCACTCCAGTTAAGCCTAACCTCAAATATGGCAGCGAGCAGCAGTGAAGAAAAACATTCACGCGGCGAGCCAAAACTATGCCTTCCGAACAGAACAAACCAAAAAATAACCCCGGAAGGGAAAAGTTGCATCCAGTTCGAATAGGAAGCGAACACACAGACAGCTTTAAATCGATGGGCAAACATGGAGCTTTCGGAAAAAGGCACGGAGAATGATATCAAAAAACCTGGCGAACCGATTCATTGTCCCGGGGATTGAGCCAAAAGACACAACAATGGAAAGATGGAAATAGTGGATTAGCACGGACCGTCTTTTTAAATACCTTGAGAAAAGCAAACATTTCGTCGCAATTTACACCGGCGTCGGTGCTGTTCGGAACGAGTTTTCTTCGGCCCCGATTTGGATGTTGATTGTACGATCTGATCGTGAATAGAGTTTGCTCATTTTGTGACGGAATGCCCGGACGGAACTGGACACGTTTGCTCTTATTTCAGTTCAGATTCCTACATCCGGGGTAGCACTCTTTACAAACACGGCCTGGGGGGAGACTTTCGAGGGATTGGCGAAATTGACCCAAGTCTTACGAATCTTTGAATTTATTCATTAGAGCAGGAACAGGGATATGTTATTTATTTAGTTTTTGTAAGTTTCACACAGTTACTTATTGATGTTGAGTTATCTAAAAACAATTTAATGTAGAGTTAACATTATTCACAGTTTTGTATTTAATGGTATGTAAATGTTAAGCCGAATTTGAGAAATATCAATTGAGGCGAATTCCAATATCGAAATAATTAAATCATCAAGCATAAATTTAACTAAAATTTCCACAGTCATCAATTTATAAATAATAATTGAAATGCAGTCATGATTTCCGATGCACTCATATTCAACTGGCTACTGTTGATGAATAGGAATGTGTATAAAAAATGCAACCAAAAGCTGCTCTAATGAGACTGGATTTATTACAATTCGATCGATCCGTACAGTTGACTGCATTCATGTAATATCTGAAGGGCCAATAACATTCCGCACACACTTCACCGATCGGGCGCTCATTTTCCCGCAAGAGGTCCGTTCGGTGCGGTGCATCGAAATATCATTTACTGCCCGAGATCGAACGTTTGCAAAATATTTTCATGTTTCGTTACATTCATTACCGTTCGTGGCTGGAATTGTTACTGTTACGTTTTCCAACCCACCCCCACGTCGCGGCCCTTTCAATCTTGTATTAATTCTTTGCGGTTGAGCAATTTTTCGCGGCTCGATTTCGACACGAACTTGCGTGTTCATCGTCCTGGAAGTTTTCGACGCATTTGTGCCGCGCGTTCGAGTCGCAATTTCAAGGGCACTCTCGATCGAGCGTTCATAAATTAATCCCAATCGAATTGTGCCAGTATTTCGATATATTCCCACCAGCTCTTCCCGTTCGCGCCTCTTCCCCAGAGCGCGCGGGAATGTGAACCCATAATTCGATATCGAATGTTCTCCACTCGTACCGAACTGGATTTTTGATTTTTTAGTTGTACCAACACTTTCAACCGACTTGACCCCAACTCGTAGCCCTCGACAGACGGGCGCAGCGGGTTGTCCATGGGAAAATCTCTACCGGACACTGCGCCACAACACTTTTTGGGTGGATGGGCTGGGCTGGGTTGGGTTGGGCGGTCCAGGTGCATAATTAGTGAGACGTTCCAGCGCGTCCGCATCCTGGGCCACACCATTGTGTTGGTGGTGATTGTGCCTTGGGAACGGCTAAACCCGCTCCATTGTGTTCTGCCTCTGGATGGAGTGCAAACCACAGCGTGACGAGAAACCCCTAATATTGATCGTTGTTGTCGTTGTTTGCAATTTAGGAGCAATAATGCCATCAACACCACGGGTGTGCAAGTCTCTCCTTAAATTGCAGAGCCTCGGAGCAGCGGAGCATGTGGAAGTGGTATGAGAGGTCCATATAGTCCAGTTCTATAATTTCCTTATTAAGTTTGATAAAACCTAATTTATTTATGTTTGTTTTGACAAACAATTATAAATAAATTGAAATTGATCATGGTTGATTACGAATTATCAGCTTTTTCTACTGTCTCGTGTGTTCCGATAGTATGGTTTATAAATTTATTTGAACGTTAGAAAGAGTTTTCCTATGTGAAAATATCATCTGTGATGCAAGATAGGGGTTTTCGTTTAGCTTTGAAGAAACATTGTTGAAGTCAACAGACAGGTTATGTTATTAATTACTCATAAAAAATGTTAGGAAAGTCTCATTGTGAAAGTTTAAATATTGCTGGTTCTAATAAATATTTTGAATTGTCCGTAATGCCTTCAGCACTATTACAGAGGAGAGTTAATGATTGTTTTCAAATCACACATTTTCCAAGTAAATGTGTCGATCGCTGCCGTCAATAAAAATAGACATTTCACAGCTGCCGATTGTGTTGCGATCGGATCATTTCTCAACCAGAGCGGCGAACGTCTCTCGAGAGCCTTTTCTTTTCGCAATATTTCATTCAACTTTTCCACATCCTACACGGGCACTGCCGTAGGGTATGACGATGTGCATCCGAACGTGACCCTGACCGCGCTAATCCATCATCGAGGCAGACCGGTTTTGGGGCCCAGTCTCGGGGCAAATGTGGCCTGACGGAGGCATCCTGGGGGTTTTGTGCGAAGTCGTCGATGCGAGCGAAAACTGCATTCACCTTTCGCTACCTTCCAATCGCCTTTAATCCGAAAAGGAAGCGACGGCGAAATAGAAAGTAGCCTTGCAGGGATGCTTCATCTTACCTTCTCCCGATCAAGAAGGGTAGCCTGGAGGATGCGCTGAGAGCACTTGAGCGTGAAACTATATCATCATTCTGCCGACTCCTGATGGCGGACAGCAGCCCGGGAGAAACCGCTTCTTTCTTGCATTTCTCTGGACCGGAATCTCGAAGACTCTCGTAACCAGCGCGCAGAACAGAAGCCAAGAACGTACCGCAGGAATCAAGAAAAAAAAGGTGCTCTCACAGTTTTCGTCGGCGGCTGATCCCAATCAAAAAGGTACCGGTAGGCAGGACCTATCGATCCCGGGGTGCCGCATCCGGTGACAGTGCCCTGGCGAGTTTCGATGGGCTCGTCGAAGCGGCCATCCTTTTCCTTTCTGCGATGCTTCCCGAATAGTGGCTCGGGTCCGCTTATCGGGTCCCTTCCTGCAGGATGTGTGTTAGCAGGTATTGTGCCAATAATGCCACGCCGGCGAAAGATCGCGCCCGGTTTCGAGGGTTGAATTATTTCATTAGAGAGCCAGAATCAAAAAGTTTCACCCATCCCTCGCTGAATCCTTCCTCCGTCGCTCAAGCAGCGCGTCCCTTCACGGAGCGTCTTACAACCAACCCGCGCCCGACGGGGAGCCGAACCGAAGAACGTATCGGCGAGCGATGGGTGCAGCAGCTCGGGGCACCGTGCAGTCTGGCGTGCATCTTCCGGACGCATCCCGCTGCCTTAATTACCGACGGGCACTCCTCCTCTGCCGGAGGAGTGGAACCGCCCTTCGAACTGCTTCGCGAGCCGGGAAAGAATTCGCGACCTCCGGACCTTAGAACCGATGAGAACCCTCAAGTGCCTCCGCTCTCAGTCTGCGCAAGCAAATGTGAAAAGGAACTCTCTTTTGGAGGATGTACCATCGGAAGCAAAAAGTCACGATGCCGGTCGCCGTCTCTTGTGAAGGAATGGTAGACGTTTGGTTTTATTTTTTGGGGCTGGCCACATTCGCGCTGTGCTGCCTTCGTGGGGCGCACCTGTGGGAATGCACAGTTTTCCACGGTCCGCAGCAACTGCGCATACTGCGGATTCGTTTCTTGTGTGGAAGAATTTTTAATTGAAATTGTCCGTGAGAAGCTATTCTTTGCTATGAGTCTCTTCACAAAAGTGTAATATATAAACACAGAAAAAGTGTGAAAACATCCTTTGCTTGATGCACCTACGAAACATTCATTTTTATGGAGTTTCGAAACCTGGCTTTGTTTCACTATTTATCTACCAAATTGTTTAAAATATTCAACAATTTGAGTCACCGCGTTTGACAGCAAAACGTTTGTCAAAGGCTTAGATAAAGGTTATTAACTTTAATGAAACCCCTCAGTATTGTTACTGTTTACCAGCCTTCGTCGTCGTTTTCCACAAACGCGCCACGAGTTTTCCTTATCGGCAGTAGTTCAATGTTTCCCCGCCCGAGGGCGCACCGAAGAGCTAACAAACGAAAGGGACGGGACGGGAGGGAATGAAAAACATACCAACCGCCGGCAAATTGCTGCCGAAAAACTCGCCTCCGAAAGCGCACATCGAGCGCAAAAGATCAATTATCTCGAGCAAATATTTGCCGGTGCCGCTTTTCCCGGCAGGGACGAGCAGGGAAGAGGACCACCGTGCTTCCTTGGCATTCGGTCCCGGTTTCGCCATCGGAAAAACCGGAGCATTGCTGAGGATCTCCATAGTTCACTCTGCCAGTTGCCAGTGACGACAATGGCTACGAGGACGACGATGGAGCGGGATGAGTTCGGTGTTTGCTTTGACGAGTTTTTGATCCCGCGCATGAGCCTCCACCAAAATCCACGCGAGTTTTCACTTTTCCACCCTCCATTGCCCATCCGCTTCCGCTGGCGACGCCGACGAACACATTTTCCTCGGAATCCCGCTCACGCTTCCCATTTAATTGTCTCATTTTCGACTGCCCTCGTGTGGCGAGGGTTTCCCAACGCGGACGAACTTGCCCGGGTCCAAGAAAAGTGACACTCGACATCGACATTAAAACCCGCCAACTGTCCGTCTGTGTTTGTCTTGCGGATTTGCTGTCGCTACTTTGCTGGCGCGTTGACAACTTTCCGCGAGGCTTCGGGTATCCTGGGTGTTTTTTTTGTATCCTTCCGTTCGAGCCAGGAGAGACAGGACGACTCACCACCGATGCGGCTCATGATTCCCGCTCATGGGTGAAACTGTTTGCGCAAAAGCTTTGACAACGTTTGTCACAACGTTCCGCCGACGGTTTTGTCAACGCGCCCGACGGGATTCACCGGGACCGTTTATGGTTTCCCATTCGACGCTTTAGTTGTCGCCAGAGGTCCAGGATTGTGATGAGTTACCTTAGGCAAGCAAAGGTAAGCCTGCGGTTGCGTTTAAACCCGGTGCGCTAGTGGTGCATTTTTATCTAGTGACGACCGAAACTCCCAGCGATTCGGTGGCATCATTTCGATGGTTTCCGAGCAAACAAATGAAGTGTGCCACTCGCCAGGGCTGGGTTGAGGGGCGTCTGACAAATGGAAGCCACAAACCACCGAGGAGAGGATTGCGGCACGGCACAGGGACATGTTGTAAATCTCCGGCTTTAGATTGTAATCCCGGGGTTGTACTCGTGCCGTTGTTGGTAGTAGATAAGAGAAGAGA
>JAOEFI010000004.1:23429366-23440117 GCA_034621735.1 Anopheles plumbeus
AGGGCCAAAAAGTTTATATTGTAAGCAAATTCGATTTACAGTTTCGTACACGTATACATACATATTTGAAATACAATAATACAATACAATTTTGAAAAACAATATGAACAATTCACTTTCGGTTGTGGTAAACATTTACAAAGTTTTTACAGAAAAGGCAATTCTTTTGTGCGTCCTTCTAAAAGGTTTCTCCTAAAACGAAAGGTGAACAGTCCAAAGACAAATAAATAATGCGCGATAAGTGACATTCAAATATAAAAAGCTCACTGCTTCGTACGTAGGATATTTCCTCCCCGTACGTAAAAAGCTACAATGTTTTACAGTTTCTCAATTAAATATTTTTTATATATTCGTCACCCGCCATCAAAATCATCAGTCTAGTGTATTGTTTCAATAACACATCGTCCTCCGACGTGCATATTTTATTTATTCTTCATATATAGATCAACGTCTTTAATTCCATCCAATCCATGGTATCTTTCTGCCCTCTTTCTCCCTTCCTCTATTTCTATGCATCGATCCAGGATTCATCCCAACTAACGAGAATCGACTGAATACGGTAAATGTACATGAACTAGATTAAATTCCTCATGCGCTCCGATTGCTGCACGACTAACGTTATTTGCGCGATAGTCCTTACTTTACGCCCTTACGCCTAAAATCCTGCTTTAACATCACACCTAAAGACATTTCCATTGACTTGCGCAATTCTACGCTCCTACGTACATGCTGTTGCTGTGACTAACTATGTACACGCTGGGTTGATACTGGGTGCTAAAGCTGTTACTCTCTTCACAATGGGAAGCCTGCACTAATCCTAGCTGCAAATCACTCTGGCATTGAGTTTACATAGTTCATTCTAATGTTTATCCTCTTTCCGTCTGACCGCTTTGTCTATTGCACTTCACCTACGGCGAAACCTCAGAACCGAGTCTTCGCATTGGCGCGAAGCTGGTCGAAGTAAAAGCCTACTACTATTCGTCTTCTCCCGACAAGAGCGCCCTCTTATGGCGAAACCGTGGACGCAACGGCAGTAAGCGTGATCGCCGTCACCGTCCCTTGCGGTGCCCCGTGCGACAGCCCACCGAATCCGAGGCCCGTTTGCTGATAGTACTTCTGTCAGAACACCTTCCCGATGAAGGGACTGTTGTCGGAAACGCTCGACGCTCCCGCCAGCCGTGGATGACGTCCGGTGGGCATGAGGAACGGGCTCGCGTAGTCTACACCGGCGGCACCGTTGCGCATGGCCGCCGCAGCGACGGCCGTGTGGTGGAGGGCAGCGAGCGAGGACGCACTGGACCATGGTGCGGGCGATGGACTCGTGCGAAGGTCCGGCTGTACACTCCCCGCTGGGTGATGGGGATGTGGGCCGTGCGCATGGGGAGTGCCATGAAGGTGGCCACTGTGAAGTGGATGATGGAGGTGCTGAGGGTGGTGGTGAATCGGTGAACCGGTGGACGACGATGGACTGCCAAGTCCCCCGGAGGCGGATGTCGGAGGGAGTGACGCCGGTGGTGGTAGTGGCGGTGGTGGGAGCAATTGGTGCCGACCAGGGGAAGCCGAAGTCCGTCCGGCCAGACCATGCTGCGAAACGCCTTCCGCCGATCCTCGATGGTGCTGCTGGGTGCCGAGGCCCCTCGAGCGCTTGTGGCCACCGCCGAGACTCACGTCGTGCAGCTTGCGCATGTGCTTTTTCAGGTCGAAGTTTCGGCAGAATCCCTTCGCGCAGATCTTGCACGTGAACGGCTTCTTGTCGTTGTGGGTGTGCATGTGGAAGGTCAGGTTGTAGATCTGGTGGAACGCCTTGTTGCAGATGTTGCACTTGTACGCCTTGTCCCCACTGTGCGTCAGCTTGTGGTTCTTGTAGTTGCCCTTCTGGTGGAACCCCTTGCCGCAGTACTCGCAGATGTACGGCTTGTAGCCGGCGTGGATGCGCGTGTGCGTGTTGAGCGTCGACGAGCGGTTGAACGCCTTGCCGCAGGTCTGGCATTTGTGCGGCTTCTCCGAGGTGTGGATGATCTTGTGCCGGCAGAGCGTCGACGCCTGTCGGAACCCCTTGCCGCAGATCTTGCAAATGAACGGGCGGGCCCCGGTGTGCACGGGCATGTGGCGCGTCAGGTTGTAGTGCGCATTGAACACCTTCCCGCACTCGGGACAGGCGAACGTTTTCTGTTTGGCCGCCAGTGCCGCCGCAGCAGCAGCCGCCGCTGTCGCCGCTACTGAGCCTGGTGTTCCACTCGCAGGTCCTTCGCCATTGCCACCGGGAGAGACACCCGTGGAACTCGTACCACTGGACGAACTCACCGTCGAACAGGTACTACTGGTGGAGAGGTTCAGGTTGGACCGTTTCCCAGCGCCGGGACCGTGTTTTCCAGCCCCAGTCGCGGAAGCAGCGGCTGCGGCTGCGGCTGCCGCTGCAGCAGCCGCCGACAGTAGCTGGTGGTGTCCGTGCGGGTGTCCGTGGAGGTGATGGGCATTCAGGTGACCGTGACCGGGATGTGGCGCGGACGGAACACCTCCAGCCTGCAGAACTCCCGTCGGTGGTGGAGAGAGCGTCGGGCTACCGAGCCTTCCTGCTCCCGACGTGGCCGCACCGTAGGGGTGTAGGGCCGCCACAGCCGCCGCATGGTGATGGTGGTGATGATGGTGGTGCTGCTGGGTCAAAGCGGCATACTGAGCCGCCGCAGCCGCACACATCAGCTGCCCGGGATAGTACAGCAGCGGATACTGACTCAGCAACTCGTGGTGCCGGTTGTTGGCCACGAACTGGTGCATCGAGTTCGGCACGTACTTCTTGAACGCGGAGTCGTACGCCTCCGCCACCGACACGGCCGACGGGGACTCGTAGCAAGGGCTCGATCCAGCCGCCGACAGAGGACTCATCGACTTCTCCTGACTGTGGCGCCGCTTCCGGCTGCCCGTGGAGTTCATCGACAGCTCAATCGTATCGTCCTCGCTGGCGACGTCAACCACCGCGTCCTCGTCGTCGTCATCCTGCTCCTCCTCTTCAGTTTCTTCCCGGTGCTGCTGCTGTTGCAGCTGCTGCTGATGCTGCTGATGATGGTGCCGCTCGTCATTGCGGTCCTCGGTCCGACCCATAATGTTTGCGATGGAAAACTTCAACGTCCCACCGTTGGCGGGGCGTTGGATTTTGTTCGGCACCGTTGTCGGTCGCGCCGTTGACCCGATGCCAACGCCCTCGACTATACTGGCCGTTGTGGTGCCCTGCGTCTCGGAGCCCTCTGCGTCCCGGTGCGGAGTCATGTCGGCACGGACGGCTCCTTCCATCGTGGGACTTTTCGCTGTGAGCGGCATTCCTGGTGGGCTACACGGTTCCTGCATGCCGCGGGGACTCTGTGAGGGCGAGAATGCGAATGCATTTCAGGTTAGACTTTTTCTTCTACTGTGGGATGTCGGTTTTTTTTAATTTATCCTATCCTTAAATGATGTCACGCTGCAGGACATCGCAAACTGATTGACGAACAATGGAAAACATTGAAACCCGCACAAACCTAATGAGCGACAACATGAGAGACAAACATTTGCATCGGGAAATATTGTCCACCGACCCCGTGGGGCGATGCAAGTCACCCGCCCTTCGTCCTACATTGTTTCAGCCAGAACAATCCCCAGCCGACACACGCCCATCGGAATCAACCGCGGTGAGATTGTTGGTAAAAAAAAAATAGATCCCTTCCCATTTCCCCTGTGATTTGATTTTTATAAAACATGAATTAAATTTGTTTTATCAACAACGATACAAACAATGGAAAACAATATTACTGAAACCACAACTGCAGAGGGCATATTCATCGGAATGCCTCTGTAAATTGCTCCCCTAAAGGGTGACTAGCTTTAATTGCAGGAATAACTTAATTTCAATGCTTCAATTATTTACTTCACAAACCCGTGCAACAAGAATTATAAAAAAAAAAGGAAAGAGTCTTGACGTAAGATGTTGGGAAAATCATTGCATTGAATTCTATGCACCATTGTTCGATGGTGCTGAAATTTAAGAACCGGCTGGGAATGTTTGCAAAATATTTCCACAAATTGTTGAACCAACATTTTCAACATCGATTCAAATCACGAATCAAACTTTTCGTGCCTTGAATTGAAAGAACTGAACTTTATTTTACAATAAACACTAATTGATTATTCTATGGCAAGCACATAAGGAAGTTGATTTATGTGCAATAACATTAGTCTTAAGAAAAATCTAAAAAAAGGTTCCGAATTGAAAATACGTACGAAATAAACCATGTTGTTGTGCTCGTCGACAGTGTCTGGCGAAAACTCGGTTGCTTCCGTCGTTAGTTCTCGCTCCACGTTATCACTTGTTCCTCAATCGATCGACGAAAAATCCCCTGGTTTCGAACAAGAACTGCTTCACTCGGCTTTTCCCACTCGCTGTTAATTTCTTCGTTTAGCAAAACGCTCTTCAACAATTTGATGTAAAGTACATTGTTTTCAAGTTCTATCAATCCACAACCATGGGGAGGATGGATGTACTCCCAAGAACCAGCACAAAACGTTCGTGGTGCGCACACACACGCTGGGCTCACGATCGAAGATGGCTGCGGGTTTTTAATTTTCCCGCTCCCACTCGACCGATTGTTTTCACTTAGACGCACACTTGACACCCGGACTGCTTCAGCGCCAGAGTTTAGTGTTGCTTCCTAACACTTTCTTCCCACTGCTCAAACCGTGCTGTCTCGCATTCATTCGTTCGTGCCTATTCGTGGCTTGCCTCGCGAAAGGAAGTAGATGGCCAACGAGCAGGGCTTGAGAATGCCAGCACACGCACACGTGAGTGCCACAAGGGAAGTGAAAACTCAATTAAGGAAATTAATTCAATTGATCGAAGAAGTGGTCCTTGGAGGAGTGGCTTCTCTATTAGCGTAACGCTCCGACACTTGCGGTGTGGCCGCATGTGCTCCACATACGTTGTTAATTTATACCAGCCAGCACTTATCACATGAGCGAGTTTTCTTCGTCGAGCACTTGAAAGTTTCCTTGGGGTAATGTAATGACGACGGCCAGCAGATACTAATTTATTGAATCAAATTTCACTGCATTATTTCGTTGTACTGACGTTAATTTTATATCTCTTGCTCGGTTAATTGTTCCTCCAATTCGCAATGTACAACAATCGAACAACAGTTGTACACTTGTTCAACTGTCCATTCCGAACGACGTATCCTTTTCTCTCAAAGCAAACACTCCAATGCAACGAAGAGGCGCACCGATTACCGACCGGTTCGGCAGCTGAAACTGGTCTGATTCGAAGCGACCCGCCAGATTGCACCGCTAGCTCCGGCAGAGCTCAGGGGTCTTCCTCCTCACCAGGCCGGCGGAAGGACGAGCGAACGAGCGACCGAAAGGACCGCCCGCCCGACCGCTGAGCCTCTCGAAATCCCACCCCATTGTGGAAGGGAAAACGACCCTTTTCCCTGCTAGCCGTGCTCAAATCACAGCCCCGGCTCGCAGACATTTGCAGCTTGCGCACACGAACCATGTACATACACACACACACATTGGCGTACGGAAGGATACGCACACGAGTGTACCATCCAACCGGCAAACCGAGCATCGGAAGCAGAGCAAGCAGCCAAAGGACACCGACACGAGAAAGCCAAAGCCTACGTGCGCTCATTGCTCCGCCGCTGCCGTTAACAGAAAAGGACAGTCTACACACACTAGCACACTCTCACACAATTGGTACGGTAGTGCAGTAGAGTGAGAGCGACAGAAATAAAGAGTGAGCGAAAGAACAGCGTACTACGCCACTCAAGGTATGTACGAAAACGGCAAGGTCCTTTTTGCTGTTTGCTCTTTCGTTTTTTCCAGTCGAGAAGTTGCATCGATCGCAGGAGGCTCTACGGAAAGGACATCAACATGCTTCTCCTGCGTCTCCCTTTCGTTTGGGTGAGAGATTAGGGTGTTTTTTTTTTCATCCCTACACCCACAGCAAAACCATCCGTCGTCTTTCTCTCTCTCGCCCGCATGCCCGTTCGTATCGGATTGTCCTTTTCTTAATTTTCCGCCGCTCATTTCCACGAGTCCTTTCAGCGGGTTCATCGCAATTCTTGGCGAGATTTCCCAGCGCCGATTGTGTGCGTGTCTGCGTGTGCCGGTTGGCAAGACGACAGGCCAATGTTGCCCACTTCGGGTTTACTCCCTCTGCCTACCTTTACATCAGCATCATCATCATTATCGTCCTCATCGTCATCATAATCGCCATCCTGTGATGAGCAGTCCGGTGGTGCTTTTTTCGATGCCACCACACACGCAGCTGCTAGTATAGTCCGCTCGAGGACGACGAGCAGGAACCACTTTTTCGGTGACGCCCCGTTATTTTCTGACTGCCACAAACGGATCCTGAAGTCTTGCATTCTCGGATCCTTCGGACGGTAGGGCGTTGGTTGGCCTGTTCGGTCGGTGGTTCAGGCGCACGCGCTCATCCACCGATGCGCTCGCCCGAAGGACACACACCCAAAAAAGGGACATCAATTTGCCTTCTCACTCAGGCGGCACGAGGCCGGAAAAGAGACAACCGGCCTCATCGCCGCACACTCGGTGATCCTGTGCCGTTCGTCGTGTGGCCCATCCGTTGTCCCTGGCTGAGTGGATGAGTAAACAGACGCCCGGCAGCGAAAGATCCGCTCTTCGCGTTCGCGCTACAAAGGACATCATCGGTCGAGGGCGACGGCGAATGCTGGTGCTGCTAGTGGCGGCCGTTGCGACCAACTTTGTTGCCATATTCTTGTTAGCTCATTATCGTACACTTGAGTAGCGAAAGGACACCACCTGTGGTGGGGTATAAGGGGAGGTCGGGAAGGGTGGCGAAAAGGAGGGCAGAACTCTCCAGGGAACCCCGAACGAAATGGCAACCGACGACGACGAGCGGTTCATCGTCAGTTGCTGAAAAGGGAGCAAACTTCGTTTCGGTCGAGAGCTGTTCCTTTTTTTTTCTAATTTGAAAAGGCCACCATCAGGTTGACAAATCCAGGACTCCAGCTTTACTCCACTCTTCCCCCTAACTTCTCAACCCTCCGGGCCATGGAATACTGGCCATGATGTCAAGCGAGCGGCGGAATGCGGCGGAATTACGGTAAATAGAATCAAACTAGTAAAGAACAAGTTTCAAGTGTTAAGCGGAAAGCCCAACAGACAGAATTGTGGGGAAGCCTTTTGGTGCAGAGGACGATGGTGAGGAGAGAGGGAGCACGGCGCTCGATGGAAAAAGAACATTTGGACAAAAGGGATGACAGGTTCGCTTGATAGTCGTTAGGAAAAGTCCGGTGAGGCGGAAAGAATGGAAACAATCTTTTGTCCGTACTTTCAATTAGAAATGGAGTCGACAAACAAGTTTGTTGAGGTTTTCGTTTTATTTTAAATTTAATTTGCGAGCCACAGTAATGTAAGGAAAGTATGAAAAGGATATCAGTTTCCGTGCTGCCAGATACAATGTTGTAATGCTGTGCGTATGAAAGTATAAATTATTCCCAGCTTCGGCGCCATTTACTATTTCTTTTCATGCCTTAACTGTTGTGGTTATCATGTTTAAAAATTTATAAATTACAGCTGTTTGAACTTCAGACTTTAATTAAATAACAGGAAAAATAATATCATGATATGGATACTTGTAAATATCACAGACTGGACACAGACAACGTAACACACATACGAACAGATGTTGGGTTATCACGCACCGCATGGGAATGCTTTCAAAAGCATAGATTAGAAGTTCATAAAAAGATAAGCCCCTTCGGTTGAACTGGCTTTGCGAATGGAGGAATGGAATGAGTTGTATTGATTCTCATTGCGCCTTTAGCATGATGCTAATTTTCCAACTTCCACTTCTTTTTTATCCGCCGCATGTTAGAAGCCCACAAAGCAGACAAAGTCCATAAATTGTCTAACGCCATATTTGTTCGTCCTTAAAAACGTTAGAGAAAGAGACCCACGTCTTCCCCTGCAGTGTGAGATTCGAACACGAACATAGAAGCATCAAAGGCAACCTTCCCCGACGTGCCGCAGAACAATTGGGCACGCTTCGGACGTGCGAAATGTTGTTGCGAGGGAGGAACAAAAAGGGGGTGTAAAAAGGGCATCCCCCACACGCACCACCGTCACCGGCACGCACCGTGCGTCGTGCATCGCTACTGCTCGCAAGATACTGCCACATCAACAACACCGGCCGTGTGGCCTAATGGAGAAGGCGTCGGACTTCGGATCCGAAGATTGCAGGTTCGAGTCCTGTCACGGTCGAAAAGTGATAAATTTATTTTTAAATTCACGTTATATTATTGAATGACTTCTTTAACTTGTTCCTGTAGGAAGGGCAAAATCCTTTTCTCGTTGCTAGTATGGAATGATTTATTGGAAAAGTTTTTTATTCTTCTTGAAAAATCATATATTTCAAAATGGAAAAATAAATCACATAACAAACAAATCAAGAAATCTCTGAACGTATGAATTTCATGACTTTTCTGTTTGAGGTAGAAAACGGATGGATTAACATGAGTAACAGACCCTTCATCCCTGACCTCGCCCTTGAGCATAAATATGTGAACCATCATTATTCCGATTGCTATCAACATTGGTTGGGTCGGTACGAAATAATAAGCACAAACGAAGCACCTGGCGTGTGCCACGCTTCTGTGCCAGCCACACCGGGCCGTTGTGCTTTATGACGGGCGGCCAAAATCGGAAGCACCTGTCCTTTTATTGTTCCGTCCCATTAATGAAGGAGTCTTAAGACCGCTGCTCCTGATACTGAGAGGAAAGAGACAGAGAGAGACGCCCCCCTGAACAACAATCTGCACGATTGCTCAATTCAAATTCTATCAACACACAACATAAAGTCCTGTCACTTCATCGGTTTCATGTTCCGCCACCACCTCCGAACGCCCCCGAGAAGCCTACACCGGCGGCGGGAAGCAGGAACAAAAAGATTGGAGAGTGCCAAGGGAAGAAAAAACTGGGATAGAATTACACGTCGGCGAGGCACGCACGGCCGGTCGTCGTACGCCGCCGTCGTCTGCCGGAAGTACTGCGTACTGCACACTGCCCCCTGTGTCCCGCACAAAAGAACCGACGGAAGGACGTGGAACGCACGGAACAAGACGCCTTGGCCTAGGACGAAAGTCTGCAGCGAATCGTCGGTGTGCACACACAACATAGTTTCGGATGCACCGGGCCGATCCTGCGCAACCCCACAAGAGGGCTATGCATCCTTTGGCATTCTTTCGAGAAACGCCCGACGGGGATGTGGCCCATTGACAAGAGCTGCTCCGTGGCTGGCAAAAGGGGCGCAGCATCGTCCCGAGACGGCGGAGGAAGGGCAGCGAAAGAGCGCACAATTTGTTGACCATGAGAAACAATGGGGCAACGGTGCAAAATTAATGAAGAATTCACCGACCAAGAACCGCCGTGGGTAGGTCGTCCTCGTTCGCTCCGGAGCTCCGGAACTTCTGTGCATGTACTTGTTGAAGCTGAAGTTTCCGCATCCTCAGCAGGCGAGAATGAGCAGCACGGGTTCCGTCTCATTTCACAGCGCAGAACTCAGACGGACCTTCACCGGCAACCGGCAGTGTCGAGTTGCGAACTGTGCATTTGTACGAAATTCTTCAAGTCCTCAAGTGTGCCCAAGTAACCATGCCGCCCAGACGCCGAGACGTGCCTAAGTTGGACACAGGACACAAGAACACATTGCGTCGGGGAAGGTGCATCACACAGAACCGTTCGGCAGGATGGTTATGTACTCCTGGAGTTGTGCGGAGTGCTTCTAGGCCTCGGGGTCCAGTCCCAACGGCCCAACAAAAGGCTTCTGATGGATGGTCACGTCACCAGTTTCCGACTCCGAGCCAAATTCAATTGCACACTTGTATGTTGATGAACTCCAGCACAACCAAACACTCCTTCTGTACCGACAAAAAGAACTGTTGTTTTTGTCTTGTTTCCATAGTGATGTCTTATCCACATCGGAACCATCTTCTACTGTGGCGTCTAGAGGTGATGACGGGATGGCGCACAATCACAATTGCAAACATACACTCGGCTGAGATGGAACGCTGCTCAAGTGGCAGGACTTGTCCTCTTGCAAGTCTGGGCGGTTGTAGCACTAGCCGGTTCCAGTTCTTTGTTGGATCAATCGGATAGTGTTTTCAGGCGAACAGTGTCGATATAAGGACTCGTTGGAGGCAGTTGGTGAACCAGTATACACAAAGCGTCTCCACCAGAGCTTTTGTAACAGCTTTAAAGTTGATTAAGGATTTTTATTCTTAAGGATTAAGGAGGATAAGAATATGAAGGAAAGGAAAATGTAACGTAGTTGTTAACGATTCATGGTCTACTTTGATTTTCATCTAAGTTTATGTCCTGTCTTTTCTTGGCTCTTTGTCGAACGACCACTTCAAATGGCATTTAGCGCTCGGCTCCTGTATGTCAACGGCATGAAAGTCAGTTATTTTTATGCTTTCTCTAACGATCACTTAACGCTTGTCAAATTGCATCACTGTCAACAGCAGTGGCACGTTCTGCACGGCGTCCTAGAGGGCCTCTGCCCCGAACTTCGACCAACGCCGCAAAGAAAAGAACCACCCCATCCCCAAAAAGACGGGCGCAGAAACGTGGCAGACGTCTGGGGGCGGAACTGGCGGGACAATAATTTGATATTTTAATAAGAGAGAAACGTACGGAATGTGGCTCGCGCCAGGATACCGGGCCCGATTCGGACCGAGTTT
>JAOEFI010000004.1:23440217-23450439 GCA_034621735.1 Anopheles plumbeus
ATTTGATATTTTAATAAGAGAGAAACGTACGGAATGTGGCTCGCGCCAGGATACCGGGCCCGATTCGGACCGAGTTTCTCGATGGATGGCGAATTTGTCGGTTGCACTTTTTTTACTCAGCCCTACTCAGCCCTCCTGTGCAATGTCCTGCGACGCGACGCTCCAGCTTGACGCCAGCGCAACAGAATGCACCTTCACCCCGCGAAGTACCCTGGTTTCAAATATATGTCGAGGGCTCATTTTCCTCCAGTTCCAGTTCCGTTCTCTTTCATCCCTCTTCCACCAAAAACAACCCGGGAGCCGGCCGAGATCGAGCCTTTTGTGTTGCGGAGCGAGCGGAGAAACGTACCCCGCTTCCGCGGCACCGGAAGTAACCCGGCTCGTGTACCGGTTGTATCGCTCCGGCAGCAACGCGGACCGCACCGGGGAAGCTACTACCCCGCCCAGCCCAGGTGCTATTGTGCTGTTCGACCGACGTGCGCGACCGGTTGGCAGGGGCGTCCTGGCGGGCGCCTGGCCAAATGGGAAACTCGAACCGGGCAGAAGGCGACACACGGGGCCGCAAAAACAAGGGCAAAACCTTACAAGACGCTCGCTGTAAGAAGCTCGAAGAAGAAAGAGGCGGACGTCGGCGAGGACGACTTCACCTCCTTGCACGGCAGCTGAAGCCGAATCTCGAGCGAGCGGACGCGTGTTGTGATTTCCGGTTAATTATTCTCTTTTCTTTCTACTAGCGAGAACAGCATAATAGAATGTTACGGCTACCGTGAATGGTGCGTTATTATTATTATTATTTTTTTCAGGCCAGTGCCAATTCGACGACAGTTGGCTCGTGCCAGTGACGATTGTGGTACGCGGAGTTTTTGTAAGACGATTCGTATTCACCTACGAGATGAGTGGAAGCGTTCCCTCAAGCTGCCTTTGATGGCCCTTCGTATATCTGGGATCCGGGATAGAAGAAGTTGTCAACAATTTTCGATTTCTAACAATAAAAACTATACCAGTCAACTAGTCAAATATTTATACTGATTCTTATTGCTGTTAGGCCAGTAAGCAAATGCTTCGATATACTTCAAAATAAGACTTGTATTCCTAGTCAAAAAATCCGTTGTTTACTAAGCTGCCAAATTAATTCGAGTATAAACGATTCGTTCGTTTAAGCTAAGCATCTTCATTCAGGATTCTTTCTTCGAGTATGGGAACAGTTTATTTAAACATAAATTAACTCAAGATCGGTTTCCAACAGCATGAAAAAGCGAAAGTGAAACAGCATTCCACATAACGAACACACACGTTGAAACACAACGAAATTCTCAACCATATCTACATATACGAATATGTTCTACCTTCCAGTTCCAAGCATTCCAGCACCTACTCTCGAGTTCGCTTTTATTGCCCATTATTCCCCCACCGGAGCTGGGGCAACAGCATCGGTGCTTCAGTATTGTATAATTAATTCTTAAAAACAAGTTATAAAAAATCAAAGGTATGCACCCTTGATGGCACTTTTATAAATTGGTCTTCGGCCGACGGAAACCTCGAAGAAGCCGTCATATCGAGTGTCGTCTCACCTCGGGACAAGTTGGGACACGTGTTCCGTCGAAAGTCGCGTCCTGCCCACATGTGTCTCCGACACCCGTGTCTCCGCTACGCGGGCAAGATGAGGCGACCGTACCATCCCTATCCTCACAGCTCTTCCATTGCTACCGCAGGGGCAAGGGTTGCCTTTGACAGATACCTTTGGGGCGTCGACTAGAGTGAAGATGACAAAAAAGGGCTGCCATATGCTAATGCTGTCCTCGACACGATCCGGCGCTTGCCTAACTTCCGGTCCAAACTTGATCGTTGGGTGTATGTGCGGCTTCGGGTGTGTAAGAAATTCCACCACACTGCGGAACCGGTTCCAACCAACTGGTCGAACCGCGGTGGATCTTCATGCAAATGTTTCCCCGACTGCACGTGTGCCAGGCAATGGAACATCTGGACAGAATCGTTTTTACGGAGGTCCTACACCTAAAGGAGGAACGTAAAATGCACGTGTCCTTAGCGCTCCAACGCAAGCGTCTTAAAAACAATAAAATGTGAACAAATTTCTCGCAAAATATGCGACACCGTTTCAATCCATCGTTCTTCCTCGTTCGAGACACTGGATGGGAAGCCGAGTTGATTAAGAAATTATACACCCGTTATCGCCAGTAATCATTCTATTAAAACGTCACGACTTATCGCACGGCTCTCGTCGGTGTTCGGGGCGTGCGATTGCGACACATTGGCCCTACAGATGTTCCCTCCCGCACCTTCTTCCGTTACCACTGAACGTTTCTAAGTAGCTCGTCCATAGAAATGCCTTACGTAAACCCATTGTCTCTCCCGCATTGTAGGAGCCGACCGGTTGACGAGAGGAGGTGGGGATGAAGTGGAAAAGTCTCCCTCCGATTGCTTGGATTTCACTGCGACCTGCTGAAAAGTGCGGCATAGCGACACCGAAAGAAACACCAGCTAATCTCATGATCCAATCTACTATGCAAATTATCATCATCGGCGTGAGCATCGAGCATAAAGGGCGAACGGGTCCGGATTCCTTCCTCCGGACTGCGTTCCTACCGCGTCGATTCGGTGGAACAGACTACGGAAAAAGGGCATCGGGGGATCATACTGCCGGGCCCGAGTTTGCCATCTCTTCACCAGGAGTGTCACGGGGTTTCGCTTCGAAGCCTTTCAAGTGGCAGTAAATAGGACGACGATATGCTCAGCTCCTCCTGCGATAGGATATCATACACCCCCGTGATACGTTACGCGCGATGACAAAAGTTCCCGGGCACTCTTCACGGGCCCGTTCCCGCTGACCGTGCGATGGGCTAGGAGTCGCTGGGCCCTTCGATCTTCCCCCATTTTCCCGGGATAGCATCGATGCGATGATCGCTATGCATAACAGTGCGATAAGAACGTGACAGTGCGCATTTCACGCGCCGCTTTTCCGCCGACTTTTCCCCCGAACGATTTTCCACCATTTCCCTTTGAAGCATGCTGGGGTCGGATCTACGGCGAACGATAAGCGCGTCCAGGGTTTTTCGACCAACGAGCTACGTGATCGGAGCGGCTCGCGTGACTTATCTATCGAGCCATCACTGCTTCTCACTGTCTCGCCGTTCCGAGCTCACTGAATGCTTCCCGGCGGACGTGGCAAACAAGTGCCTTCACGGTGAAACGGCGAACGGAGTTTCAGGCAGGAAAAAAACGACCCATTTCCGGGCTTCGTCTTCGCCGGATTTACGTCGTCTCGAAAAGGGCACTATACCCATCACCGGACTCGCCACTGGTTCAAGTCGGAAAACTGCAACCAGGGGTGTGTGGGTGTGTGGTGAAAAATAGCCGTTGAAAGTCAACCGGACGTAGGCCCGATTGCGCCAGGTTTGAAGTGGGTTCCGCGAGATAACGCGTGGTTTTGTTTTCCACGAATCCACGGACATGCCCAAAGGATACCCAACACGTCCACGCAGACAATAGTTTCAACAAAAAATCAGGGGTTGAAAAAAATCCATTGAAAGAAAGATTGAGCGCAATTTGTTCTTTTCATTCCCGGACCCTTTTTGGGGCGATCTGAAGGGTACTAATTTCGTAATTTATCGCCCCACGCCGTGGCAAACTTTGATGGGGAAATGGTAGATAAAGTCACTTCGCGAAATAGAAATGTTGCTACGAAAACCGTAAGGTGCTGACATTCGGCAGGGAAATGTTTGTTTTCTGTTATTCTTGGAACAAACTGCACTAATATTTTAAAGCTAGAATAATAAAGAGGGCCGAAAGGCTGGAGGTAAACACCTTTGCGTAAGAATGTTGTTCTGTGTTTATAATATGTGATTCTGAAAATAAGTTCAATCCAATGGAATTCAATTTGAAAAAACTCGTAACCCAGACAAAACTGACAAGGTCTTTTACTATACAGAAGAATTAAGTATTTATCTTCTCCTGTGCGTTAAAAATTCGGTGTTTTCATTAACACCTTTTTTTAAAGAAAACGCGCCCTTAACACCTGCATATGGATGGAACAAATTAAAACAGATCATTCATCTTTGCTTCCTTGTGAAATCATGCACATCCTTGTAGCGGGGTGTTTTCTAAGCAAAACCTTACACAAACATATCATTCAAGTTAATCTGCGATCCTTAAACCGCTTTCGCACATTCATTCCAGCACGCGCTCATAAAACAATATCGCAGCTTTTCCCCCATTTTCCCAGCGGAAACGGCTTCTTTACGCCGCTTGCCGTAGAATAAAAGATTTTCAATTGTTTTCCCACTCGCCGCGGGAGGAAACAATTCACCCGACCGTCCGACCGACCGACCGTCTCGTGCCTTTGTTTGTTTCTTCTCAATGGCCCGAATGGGCAGAAGGATACAGACATCCTCGAGTTGGAAATTGAGAATGAAAGCAGCTAGCAGCTTTGGGGCAGGGCCCGAATACAGAGCGGACTAGGCTCGGGGTGCGGAGTGAGTGTGCATTGTCCTGCGGCGGTTCTGCATGCATGTCCTCAGACGCAGCCACAACAACGACTCCGAGCTCGGTAGCTCGCCCGAATGGGAACAACAATATTTGCCAATATTTACCATAAATTATCGGGCATTTGTCTTTCACCGGTGGTAAATATTTTCACCACAACCCGAGGAAGAGGAACTGCTGAGGGCCGAACGTTCAGGAAAGCGTCAGGAGAAGCCCTGAGTCCTTTCCCCCGGTGGATGATACTCCTTTCGGTGAGGCACTTTCGGAACCCTCGGGGGAGGAATTTGCAACGAGGACCGCTCCTAATCCCGGTGTTGGTGAAGCGTGCGAGATTTGGCTCCCTATTAGGCCCGTTAATGAGCTGAACATCTGCGTTCATCCCTGCGCTTTCGTTCGCGTTTGTCGGCATCCTCTCGGCGTAAACTCAAACGAAGTACGGTACCTGTTCTCGTCGGCTTTGGTTGCGGTCAAACTGCTTCCCAAGCGTGCCCGAAGCGAGAGGCCAAGAAAAAATAAAAATGGAAGCCGTCAAATCTGATGATCTGATCACGGGCGGCCGGCAACTGCGCGATGGGAAGTGCCCGCTCCCAGCTTCGATTCCTTTCGGCCCATCCGGGAGTAATCCCTTAATGAGGTTATTATCCGATTGCTTGCTGCGGAACTCGATTCAAACGCACCCGATCAGCGAGCGATCTCGATCCATTGATGATCTCTGAGCAGCGCTCCTCGCAGGATCAGCATCCTTCTGGGGACGCGAAGCATCGCTCGACTTCGCCTTCGGTTGTGGTGTTTCGCGGTGGTGCAACTGCAGTCCCTTCAGCTAAGGTCTGGAGGAATCGCAGAAGCGTTTCGAGATGCAGCCGGACGATTTTGATGTTAGATAATTTGCGGCAGATCGATTACACAAAGTCAGCCCGACTCGTGTCCGAAATACTTTATCGCCTTAACGAAACCTCAAAGAGACACCGAACGAGGGTGGGGGTATGCAAAGGATGGTTTATTTTTATTTAATTGGGAAAACGTTTCGAGCTGGAAACTAAACTGATGTTAAATAAGTTGAGAAACGAACTGAACCAAGGTTGAGTTTTAAATAAGATTACGATACAAATTCCTCATAACTGATAGCACCTAGAACAGTTCAACATTTTTTAGAGGAAACTCTAAATTTACCATTAAACACCTTTTAATGAGTATTTCTACTATTCATAAATCGTTCACGCGGGTATAAAACACATATCTGACCTCGGTTCTAAATTGACTTCCTAAATAACGTTCCCCAGTGAAAACGTTCGATCGCTCCCCGGTGAGTAAAACCGAGAGGGTAAAAAAGGCACATCGTGCGCTTCCACACTTTGGTCGACTTTTCCGCCAACATTTTCCAGCCAGCAGCGGGAACTGCATCTGGTGAGACCACCACCAGACAAAAGCCCGATGCAATTCCACCAAAATGCACGTACACGCCGCACGCGATGCACCGCTCGCCCACTCGGCCCCGGCGTGCGGTTCGGTTTTGATTACTTCTGGCTGCTGGCAGACGGAATGCATCATTCTTTTCGTCCTCCTCCAGGAAGGGTGGCCCTGCACGTTCCACGCCGCGCGTCATTTCCGTTCCACGGCGGTATTGTTTCGGTCGGTCGGAATTGTCAACCGGTCGCCACACCCGCCGGCGTGCCGTTTCGTTGCCCTCCGCGGAGGCGCATTCAGCCCTCTCCCGCCACTTGCGTGAGTGCATCTCCATCGTGTGTGTGCCATTGTTCGCGAGGGTAAATTTGTTTTGTTTTTGATTAATTGTCGCGCAGGGATTCGACGAGGAGAGCGCACGCTATAAGAGGGAGAAAAAAAAAGAATCACGATCTCCACGTCCTTCGCGGCCACCCAGCGTGGGCCACACACAGTTGGAGGCCCAGGCACGTGGGAAAGTGGTGCATTTGTGCATTAGAAAAATTACGCCATTTGACGGGAATTTGAGCCCGCTGCTGGTGGGAAGTCAGTGCGAACGTGCCGTTCGAACGGTGCGTGAATTTTTCCGAATACGGTGGTTTCGAATTAGGGAAGAAAATACTCAGCAGAAAATAAAGCCAAGCCTTTCGCTTTGCAATAACCTGAAAGGTATTGAACGAAATTAAACGCCCGACCGTAAGAAATAAAATTCGGAACAATAAAATGTTTTGTTTTGAAACATTTAAAGAATCTACTAAACCTTTTCTACGTCTCATACATCTTAGTGCAAAAAGAGTTCGTTTCGTTTACGAATAATTAGCAACATGAAAGATTCGGATCTATTAATCTCGTGTACCATTCCCATGGCAGTAGCAGTGTTAACTCTACATTGGAAATGGTTAGTTTTTGTGTACCTTTCTCACAGGAGAAGTGCCTTACAAAGAAAAGAAAAATCCATCAGAAATCCTCTCCAAACACCAAATCTCTATCCTTTCACTTGTTCCGTCCCATCCAGGAAAAGTTCGTCCAATCCCATAATATAACCAGCTCGCTCGCTGGCAAACTTTTCTAATTGCTCTAATTACTAAAACTAACAATACCCAATTAAATAAGGAGATTCTCTTGGACCATCTTCTTAGCTTGCGGGTTCGGTCGGTTCATCTCATTTTTCAATTTGCCTCAACGTTCCGCCACGGGAACCTGCCGGCGAGCGGACGAGCCTGGTGCACATGCACACGCACGCCCCATGCCGGCAGGTAACACCGTCGCAGGTTTGCCGGAAACGCACAGAACAAGCCCGAGAAGAAACAACAGTCCTTCCACCCAGCCCGTGGCCCGTCCGGAGATGCTACTGTTCCGGATTAAGGATGTTTTCAAACGGATTAGCCTAGTTTCGTCGATGTCCGACCAGACCGGCGGTTCCTTTCTCCTCCGGTTCGCCTTTGTCGTTATCTCGAAACCGACCGACCGACCTGGAACGTCCTGCGATGCGTCCTCCTGCGTAAAAAGATTATCTGCCCACATCGGTTTACTTTTGATTATTTCGTTACGGCCAGTGGTTGCCCGCCCAACAGCATCATCATCATCATCATCATCGTGATCATCTGCATGATCATCTTCACCGGGGGAAGGATAAGCCGCGTCGGAGGAGTTCAGCGGAATTCTCACAGGACCCAGGCAGAAGCGGATCGGCTTCTCGGAGAACGCTCGGCCAGGATTTACCAGGGGCCTCCTTGAGGCGCACGGCCTAATGCCGTTAATGAAAAGTAATGGTCAGATTGTTTTATTCAGTTAAAAGTTTAGTGTCGTTGTCCGTGCCTTGGCCGGTTCGCCTTAACATTCCACGCCCGCCTGCACATGTATGAACGCGACAGTGGAGTCGGAGTTTGCAAATATTGGACCGTTTGTTGGGGGGTAAATATTTTCTAAACACCAGCACCGAGGTCCAAGTCCGCCAGTAGGCCGAGACCTTGAACCATATTAGCAGCCGCATAATATAGCTTAAGCCGGATCAGATGGGCACAGCTCGGTACGCCGGAGTCCAGCTCGTGACGTCGAGGGTGCAAAAAACGGGTGATTGTGGTCGGTGATAACAAACGAGCGCTCCTTAAAGACGCTTCGAAGGATGATCCCACTTAAATATCAACATGTTTTCCGCACACGTCGGCGGCCAGCTCGTGCCACAAGGACGCTCGTCGGTCGTCCTTTTCCTCCCTATTTGTTTTATGTTTGGGCCGTTTTAACCCACCAAATGTCCCCGATAGCACTCTCTGCCGTAATCGAGAGAAAAAGCTGCCACCCCTATCTAAACCCCCCTGGGGAACAGCGAGGTAAAGACTGGATTCTTCAACAGCGGGGGAGACAATGACTTCCCCTCACTTCTTCACCCACCCAGAGTTCCTCGAGCCCCTGGAACTGAAATCGGTGTTTGGTTTTAATTTGGAACAACAAACATATTGCATGCGATCCTGCTGGGTGACAACCCTCTAGGGGGGACGGCGTAGCAGCGAGTTCACCCGCACTTTGGCAGGATTTACGTTTTCCCTTTCCGAACGAGGGTGTGTTTGTTGTACGCTTCGCTTATGTTAATGGTTTACCACCGATGAAACGATTATTCTCCTTGGGAACGACTTCGCGCTCGGGCCGACAATGTCCTCTGACGTATTGTTTCCAGCAGTTTTCTTGTTTTTCCTTTTGTTCCTTAGAAAAAGATTCATTCAGTGGGTGGGTGGAAGTTTTATGTTTATACAGGTTGTGCTCAATATTCTTTGCGTATCTTATCTTACTGTTACGTGCTGGTTGATAAAATACTTCATACTTTTAAAACTATTTATTGTACTAACTAAACAGCTGAAACCATGGATGCTATGAAGTATTATGAACAGAAAATGATTCCACATAACATTAGGATACTTTCTGTATAAAATTTCTTAAATCTTTACTTTACTACATTCTCTCAGTCCTCATTCTATGTGTGATTTTCCTCACCCTTCTTGACTAAGGATGCCACCACCCACCCAACCAACTTCCGTTGACAATTATGGGTAAGTTTCGCACAACAAACACTACCCTTACGCGTTGCGGTTTGTTTCCTTCGTCTTCGGTTGCGGTTAAACAACAGGGGACAACCTCACGCCACGCTTCAAAAACAACCACGTCAACGCCGACGAGCTACATTCCCCCCACCCCCCAGCCACATCATATCATCCCCGGAGGGGAAGCCGATTCGCTCCGGGAAAGTGGGCAATCCAATCGCACCCCGTCTTTCTATCCGCCTCTGCCTCTTAAACGAGATTTTCCCTACGGAGGGGGTGGTTTTCCCGAAAATTGGAAGGCGAAAATTGGCGACAGGAAGCAAAATAATTACCAGCCGGTAGACCACCACCACCACAACCACCACACCACGGGGGAAAACGCGTGGAAATAACAATCAACTCAATTCCGGGAATTGAAACATCCGCTCCCACTGCCACCCAGCCGCTGGTGCCACCGGGGGCCTTTTTGTCCGGGAGTCGGAAATCGGAAGCCAAAACAACGAAACGAAGCCGCTCCCTCCGGGGATGCTGGCCGTGTTTGATGTCATTTTCATTTGCCTTACGGCCCCTCCAGCACGGATAGGGATCTTCGAACGCCTCAGGTTGCGGGTGATGGTGGGAAAGTGTGTGGGAAAGCCGAAACAATCGGATTAGGAAGCTGCGGCGGAAAAAAGTGCGACTTCCCGGTCGCTGGTAATGGCATTCGAAGGGATAATATGTGCTGCTTCCCTGCTTTTTTATACGTTTAACGCAGTAATTAATAATGTTTGGAATTCAAATGATCCTTTCCGATGTTTTATTGATACAAATTTCGAACATATTTTTTCATATTTAAACATTGAATTGTTAATGAATTCTGCAATATGGTACCTTCATTTTTTGCTGCGTAGTAAATTGTACCTACAATGACAGGATTCTAGGATCAAATATTTCTTTTCAGCTCGATGGATTCGTTTCCTGTTTCAAGTTGGACATTGCTTGATGTTCATTAAAATATGATTCATTTCTGGTCAAGTATCATTATAGCTTCGATATTCCAAAACACTGACAGCCGCCCATCCTTGACCAATGTATTTGATAAACGAAATATTTATTTGTTGCCAACCGGACCGAGCTAATACGACGCCGAACGATTGCCATTAATCATCCGATCCGATATTGCATTCCTTCGCGAGCATTGCGCAAGCAAATAACTCACTTTCTCACGATGGTAACCGGTAACAACCCCGCCCCCCCCCCCCCCCCCC
>JAOEFI010000004.1:23465006-23475017 GCA_034621735.1 Anopheles plumbeus
CGTGCGTCTCTGTCTCTAGTTTCGCAGCAGACGACAGTTCCATGTAGTGGAAGGTGTTTGATTCCCCAATCCACACACCGCCTCCACCAACGGCTGGTTGCACGCGTCAGTGTGTGAATGTGGTTGAGCTTGTTTCCCCTTTTTTTCTCGGACTTTTAAATACAACATTGGCAGCATCATCACTAACACTGTTAGGCACGTGTTTTCATAGTATCGACGCGGAACCCCCTGTGCTGGTGGTGTGCGTGAAACTACACATTCAAAACAAAATCCGAAGAAGGAAAACATTTTCCCGCGATGCAAGTGAGCATAGATTTCTTCTGTCGTTGCCGGCAATTGGCGATAGTTGGACAACGTTGTAAATACAAAAATGTATTCCAATTACCTAGTTGAAATGTTTGTATTGAAATCTACCTAATTCAAATAACAACAAAGTGTATTTGGAAAAAATCGAAAGAACCTTCTTTCCTTCAAATTAGTTTTTCCACACAGTGTTCTTGCATCACATTTTGTAATACTTTTACAACCCTCTTCTTGTATCACCCACTACCATATCTTGTAGATGAAATCGACTGATTGCTTTTACTGTATTCTTTCTTTAAGGTCCGGGATAGTATGTTCTACTCTCTCTTAGTCAGCGATAGAAGCAAACGTATTGAAACAAGAACAGTGAAACGGGCGAAGAAAGAAAAAAGCTATTCAACCGTCATTGTTAGTGCGCCGTCTAGAATTGCAGAATGTTCAGTGCTAGTGCTGATAACTGCAGCTTAACATAAGAAAACGACGTGCTACAATAAACTCCAATCTTCTGTAGACGAAATTGCACCACAGTATTGTCAATGCAGTAATACTTTTTAGCAGAAATGAGCGATGTTCCAATAACCACACTCGCAGGTCTTACCAGCCTTTCGGATCGTGAGTATCATTAGTGAAACTTTTATAAATCAACCCATCTTGTAACGTGTGTTTACCCTCTTTCAGTGCTGAGTGAACTCCCGATATCAGATTCACTGTCGGTGTCGGCTTCCCTCAACCGTTCGCTGTTGTTCCATCCGCGTGTTGCAGAGGAAGCGAACAATCTACTCGCCACTAGAGATGACGCCCTCACGGCTCAGCTCGTAACCGCGATCGAGCAAACCAATTCCGACAGCATCGAGCTAAAGGATCAGTACCCGCAGCCTTCCACCAATGGTGCGTCGATCGATGGACCGCCCTTGTTGCAGGCGATACACTCCTGCCGACCGAATGTCTTCAAAAGTCCCTACAATCCGCAAATTCATCAGATGTTTAGCAGTGCCGTTGCGCTTGGCGCCGGAAACCAGCAGCAATTGGTTGCACAACAGCAAAAGCTAAGTAAGTTACATCTTGAACCAAATCGTGCCACAGAGACGATTTCTTCCATCGCTCCTCAATTAATCCTAGTCCTATGGGCACCTTCTATAACTGAGTTTACCAATCATACCGAATTTAAATAACCTAATATAATCGACACTGTTGGTATATGGAAGTAGGGTTAAGCATGATGAGGATTGTTGCACACGCTGCTGATCACAGACCATCGGTCTGGTGCATCTGAACGAATGGTTGATTGTGCTGCTTGGCTGTAAAACAGTTTGAATCATAACAGTAGTTAAATTAACATTTTCGGCAATGCTTTGGTAATCTAAACACGACAACATTACTTCATCTCTTTAATCTTGCATCGACTGCTAGAGAGAAGCATCCTGGCTTATCTTAGCAGATATTTTTCTTGCTTTCTTTATTCTATTTAATTGATTAGAGTAACTGATTTTATTGTTTGTTTAACTTTAATTTATTTTATCATGATTTCTTTTCGCTTGTGTGCAGCTCCAACATCGAACACACAGTTTTACAACCTCCCCAATGAGAGTTACGCCAGTTCAGTGCAACCGCAACAGACGTATACGCAGCAGCAACAACCACCAATCGATCAGTTGCAATCTGTGTTTCAAAATCAACATGACATTCAACAGTCACAGCAGCAGAATCCGTACCATCATCCACAGCAAGCGTTTCAACTAATACAGCAGCAGCAGCCGCAACAGCCCCAGTTGTTGCAACCTCAGCTAATTCAGCAGCAATTTCTTTTCACTGATCCAAACCAACCGATCCCATCCCAGCAGAGCGTTATAAGGCCACAGCAACCAAACGCTGTTGGCACTTTCTCTGCCTCAACCCTGTCATCCCAAAGTGGCCCCCAGACCATACTGCTGGGACATCAACCAATTGCTGGAATCCATCAGCAAGTAATTAATGTTCAAAATGTTCCGTATTCGTCCAATCCTGCAGAGAATAATCAACTCCAGCAGCAACAGCTCTTCCAACAACAGCAACAGCAGCTTCAAAACAATCATAATGTGATCGTTTCCAATTCATCAACTGTCGTGCAGAGTCAGCAGAATCTACCGTCGGCAGATTTGCATCAGAGTGTGATCCAACAGTCGGCCTCGTTTGCTTCGTTGCATTCAAGTGGCTCTACAGCGTCGGTTTCAGCGAACAGTCAGTTGTTGCCCCAAGCGGCGATGCTACAGCAAAATCATTTAAACCCACAGCAACAGGTAGTGTACCCGGAAACCGACAGGTAAAGGTTTTGTGGCTCTAATGTTCGTTATGTTTTCTTCTTTTGTTTTATTGCAGCATCCAAATGTGATAAATCAAACGAATAATATACACAGTGCCTCAATCCAGCAGCACCAATATCAGCAGCAACAGCATCTGCCGAATCACACTTTGAACCCGCAAATTCAACAGACATCGCAATCTCAGCAACAACCGCACCAGCAATCTCATTTAAATAATGGTAGCCCTGCCGTCCCGGTGCTCATGAATCATCAGCCATACCAGCAACCGGCGCTACAGCAGCAACAATCACCCCAGCAGCAGTTTAATAACGGTACCAATCTTGCCAAGCTCCCGGAAACGGCACCTCGTAACAATGAGTACCTCCAGCAGCAGCAAAGCAAAAACCTAGACGCTCGGGGGCGGCCATCACCGGCACAGGGCAGCACGGCACCGGAAACGGTCCCTGTAGCACCGCAACAGACGATGCCGACCACGATTAATATGCATCACCAGGGTGGCGCTGCTATGAAGGGCCCACCTCAACAGGCCCAAACAGCCGGTGGCCACCGTTATCCGACACCCCTGTTGACCCCGAACAAACCACGTCCCCCCGGACCTGGCGGTGGCGGTGGTGGAGAAGTTGGCCAAACATTGAGCAAACCTGCCATTCGTCCAATCGGCGTCAGCGGAGCGTTAATCAGTAGTGCGATTGTTAGCACGACGAATGCAACCGGCATGAATCGCTCAATTGCCCCGGGGCAAACAGGCACACCCGGAGCGCAATCAAGCAGCACTGGTGCTAGCGCCGCCCAGTCGGGGCAAGCATTAGCTCCCATCGATTCGAAGATCCTCTTCCGTTTGGTACCCGTAGGTGAAGTGAACAGCATTAAGCTACGCAAACTAAATGTCTGCCTCGATCGGTTGACCGAGAAGCAGCTCAATTTGTTGCAGAATGACCTGAAGAAGTTCATCACCGAGGAGCCCAAGCTGGCCATGCGGATGGGCTTAATGAGGAAGTCGTTCGATCAGATCTTCACCAAGATGAAGGAAGAAACGAGAGGCAGCGGTTGGTGGGCACAGAAGCGGAAAGCTCAGGATCGTATGGACGAGAACCCGGAGGACTATTTGAGTAAACCAAAGGTTCGACGGGTGGAGCGGCCAATGGTGGCACCGGTGGTGAAGAAGCTCAGCAAAGAAGAGCTGATGGCCACCAGCACCTACCAGCGGTTCCTCGCGCTGATGAACAAGATTTTCGATCAGCTTGACGAAACGGAAGCGCCCTCGGCGGACGACGGAGACGGCGAGCAGTACGAGTGTATTCCGACTGGTCTGCTGAACAGCGTCAGTGCCGAGGCGGCCAAACTGAAAGTGCGTAATGCGATTGATACGATTCCGGAGAGCAAACTCACTCTGCTCATATCGTATGCGATGCGGTCGATCCATTCGGCAAAGAATCTGAGCGGATGCGAGCTGCAGGACGACATGATCGGCGACGAGTGCATCGAGAAGATTCTGAATGCGGTCGAGGCGTCCCTGCTGATCTGCTGTCTGTACACGAGCAAGAGCACGAAGTTTCTGCAGGAGGACAACATTGATGCAATCATCAAGTTCGTGCAGTTCCAGCTCCGTGAAACGCTCTTCCCATCGTATGATCCCGTTTACTCGGTGGAAACCAAGAAGAAGACCGGTAGCGGGGGAGATGGAAAAAGGAAGAAAGCTATAACATACCAGCAGAAAGGAATCTCGACGCTGTACACGAAGATCGTCGAACTATCGAAGCAACTGGTGACGATGTTCGAGTCGTTCCACTTCGTCGACACGATAGTGATCCATGCGTCATCCCTGGGGGTAGAACCGTTCTTTGTGGATAACATCGAAACACTCCAGTTCGTTTGTCTCGATCTAGTGACGACGATCTTCCAGAACGAAAAGTACGCTCATCATCGACGTAACATCGTGTCGGACATACTAACGTCATTCGATCGGTTACCGCACTCGAAGCGTAACCTCCGACCCTACAAACTGGTGAACAATGGGGGCAACATTCAAATGATGACGGCTTTGGTACTGCAGTTGATTCAATCGTCTGTTATTCTGCCCGAAACACTCAGTCCCGACGGTGTTGGAGGTGGCGGCGGCGGGGGAAAGCACAGGGTCAACAATGCCACCATGCATAACAATGTCAACTCCGGCGATACAGCGCTCGGCGGTGGAAGCGCGAAAAGCACGGACCTATTCATCTTCGGCAAGTACAACACGGCCCTGAGCATAGGCGGGAACTTTCTGACGACCTTTCTGGACAAGTGCAAGAGTCGTTCGAACGAAACCGACTTTCGTCCACTTTTTGAAAACTTCATCCACGATCTGCTGACGACTGTGAACAAGCCGGAGTGGCCAGCGGCCGAGTTGCTCCTCAGCCTGCTCGGCACGATGCTGGTGAAGAAGATGTCTGACAAAGGCGTGGAGCAGTCGATACGGGTCGTTTCGCTCGAGTATCTGGGCATCGTGGCCGCTCGGTTGCGCAAGGACACAGTCGAGTCTCGCTGCAAGGTGAAAACGATGGACACGCTCATCCGGTACATTAAGATCGAGCAGGAGAAGGAAGGAGATGAACAGTTGAACAATAGCAAGTTTCAACTCGACGAGGAGGAAGAGCGCACGGAGTTTCTGCAGAAAATCCTGCTGGACTTTCTCGCGGTGAACGCACACGAAGGCAATGTGGTGTGGAACCATGCGCGCCATTTCTACATCACGCAGTGGTACCGCGATATGATGCAGCGGAAGAAAAAGATCGCCGACGGTGAGAAGGGCTACGCGTCGCGCAAGAAAGCGGCTTCTATGAAGAAACGGAAAAAGTATGCGAGCGACTCGGATGCGTCAGACGGGGAAGATTCGGACGGTGGCGATGAGCCGAATCGCGATATACGCGAGGGGCAAATCGACCAGGAGCTAAACAGTGAAATCTTTCGGATGCTGGACACTCGCAAGCAGTACTATCTTAGCCAGGTTGCACCGTTTCAGCGGCATGGAGGGCGAACAGGAACGGGCAGCGGTGGAGTTAATTACGAAATTAAAACCTACATCGACTACAGCAACGCGAACCTGATCGCGCAGTACTTAGCAAGCAAGCGGTCGTTTTCGCAAAGCTACGATAAGTATCTACAGAAAATCATTTTGGTCGTGCGCGAACCAGTCGTTGCGATACGCACGCGGGCGATGAAGTGTCTGGCCAACATTGTCGAGGTTGATCAGCTCGTGCTGGCGCGAAAGGACATGCAGATGGGCGTACAGCAGAAGCTACTTGATACGGCCATTTCGGTGCGGGAAGCGGCTGTCGATCTGGTGGGGAAGTACATCCTTTCTGATCCGGATCTCATCGATCAGTATTACGAAATGATATCGCAACGGATACTGGTAAGTGTGGGAAAGCAGAAGAGGTTGCTTTCTGGTGGATAGAGCTATATTCACTCATCCCTTAAACTTTCCACCCAGGATACCGGAGTTTCGGTGCGCAAACGGGTAATAAAAATTCTCCGAGACATCTGTATGGAATATCCGGCCCATGAAAAAATTCCGGACATTTGCGTAAAGATGATCAGGCGCGTGAACGATGAGGAGGGTATCCAAAAGCTGGTTATGGACGTTTTTATGACGATGTGGTTTACACCGTGCAATGATAACGACAAGGTACGCTAGAGGACCGTGAATCGTTTTGCAAGGCGAGATTTGAGGAACCTTAAGCTAAATGGATACTCTGTTTTTTAACTTTTTAATTTTAGGGTGCAATGAATAGAAAAATTACTCAGATTATAGATGTTGTGTGTTCGTCGCACGAAACTGGAACCCAGGGATTCGATGCCCTGTTGAAAACGGTACGTGTGTGCACCATTCTTGACTTGGTTTCTTCGTGTCTTAACTATATGCTGTAATTATCGTTTCGTTTGTAGATTTTCGAACCAAAAGAAAGCAAAGAAGATTCGAAAATGAAGAAAGAGATTCCGAAGACACTGATCAAAGCGTGCCAGCAGATCGTCGACGGGCTGGTCGAGGCGACTATGCGCCTGGAGGGAGCAGAAAATACGCGACTCGTCGGGTGCATTACTGCCCTTCACTTGTTCGCCAAAATCCAACCGCAGCTTCTGGTGAACCATGCCATCACGCTGGAACCGTATCTCAACATGCGCTGTCAGAATTCTATCATTTCGAAGTTTATCAGCTCGATTGCGGAAATCCTTGAACAGGTAAGGGGTTTTGTTTGTTCTCGAATGAAATGTATGCAACCGTAGAGCGGCCGTTTTACCCATTATTGTTCACCTGAACAGGTCGTTCCGCTGATGGACCATCCTAGCGAAGTATTCTTAGCAGATCTCGAATCCCATCTGATGATGCTGATCGTGACGCAAAGTCGAACTATTGTGCTTAGTTGTGTGTCCTGCTTGTCAACGATTGTCAACAAAATCACCAAGAACTACAAACTTATCCGAGATTGTTTTTCCAAGTAAGAGCATGCTGGACAAAAGCCAAGAACTGTCTGAAACTTTGAATAATACTACATTCGTTTCTCTTTTGCAGACTTTACTACAAGGGTCTAGTGTGCATTAAAGATAAGCTTACAACGGCAAAACCGTCGATACCCATCGAACAGTTTTATAGACCCCAGTTCCGGCGCAGTATTTTTACGGTTGGTCTAATAATGCGTTACTTTGATTTCCGGCAGCCAGAAGTGTACGGGGCACCGCAAAGTGCCGAAGATGCCAGCAGTCAAGGTTGTTATTGGTTCTTTTTCTTCGCTCGTCGGGAAGGGCAACTAGGTAATCATGAAGCTTTGATGTATATTTTTCCATACAACAGGATCAGCATTACCTGCTAACATCTGCGAAGATGTGTTCGAGACGCTGGCATTCTTTCTATCCTGTGCGCATAGCGAAATTTGCAAGGAGGCCCTCACCTCTATGGGTAACTTCTGTGTGAAAAACTATGAGTATCTAACGAAGAAGGAACTGCGCGACTACTACAACTATCTGCTAACGCAGGATACCGTCCTAACGGACATGAAGATCACGGTACTAAAAAACATTCTAATGTATCTGACCGAGGAGGAGAACAAGATGGTGCGAAATGATAAAGAATGTGAGTAATGCGGAGAGCGCGATGGCAAAATGCTAAGTGGAAATTAATGACCTTCTTTTTGCAACGCAGGGTCGAAGCAATCGCAAATGGAAGATTTAAAGGAGATGGGCGACGTGTCGTCCGGTATGGCAAGTCGTGTGATACAGATTTACCTGAAGGAGATAATGCGAAGCTTCCTCCATCGCGACTGTGGTGTGCGCATGTGGGCAATGCGAGTTGTCGAGATCGTCCTGCGGCAGGGCTTAGTCCATCCAGTACAAATAGTTCCTTATCTTATATGCTTAAGTACGGACCCAGAGAAGGAGGTACGTCAGAATTTGCGAACCTTTAACTGCAGATCGATCGTTAAAAGGCATCTTTCTTCCGACTTTCCAGGTGGCACACAGTGCCGACCGGCATTTGCAGGAGATCGACAAGCAGTATCCCGGCTTTGTAAATATGAAATCACACGCCGGAATGCAACTTTCGTACGAGCTGCAGGAGCTGCTGCAGCGTCGCGACGAGACCAGTCTTGTGCGTGGCTACCGGTTGAAGGATCCGCAGGAACCGCCTGCAGCGATGAACAGCTTTCTCTACACGCTGCTTCGTGGTACGAAACCGCAGCGTCGTGCGTTGATACAGTCGATCACGAAGCAATTCGACGACGAAAAAATCGGCCTCCGACAGATGCTGTACTTGGCCGACAATCTGGCCTACTTTCCGTATGCAGTGCAGGACGAGCCGCTGTACATTATACATCATGTTGATGTGCTCATCTCCGTTACCGGTACGAATCTGTTGGCGGCGTTTCGCGAAGGACTGAAACCACCTCCTGTGGCCGAATCGAATGCTGAACAACAAGGTGAGGGGAATAGACAAAGCTGGTTTAGCGTATGATTTGTGAAAAAAAATCCCATGCTTTCCATTTGTGAATATTATGTGAATATGTGTGCATGGATTATTACATATTATTTAATGATTTGACATGAACAGGAGTCTCTAAAGATATCTACATGAATCATCGCCAAGTTTTTCCGGTTTACAGGATGAGTTCTAATTTGTTCTATTTATTTTTCCACGCTCTGTTCCTCAGCACCGAATTCTCTCGAAGATGACGACGATGATGATCAAGAAACAATACTGAATCGCCTTCCCGATGATACTTCCGACTTGGATAATTGTATTCGTTCAGCCCAGGGCTGTATGCTCCTCTTAATACTCAAGCAACACCTAAAAGATATTTACGGCATCACCGACAGGTAAGGCTAGCATGCTAATGGTAACTCAATCCCGTGCTTCGTTTCACGATACCTGTTGTGTTTTCAGTAAAATTTCGCGCTACTCACCTTCGGAAGCAGGCAAGATATATGATAAAGCAATGCAACGAAGATCAAATTCGATGTTTGATCCCAAGGCGACGATCACGCTGCTGAAGGAAAACCGTACCGCGGGGGGTTCCAAGACTGAACAAGGCCGGATCGAACTTGTACAACGATACTTAGACGTAAGGATCACAGATTCAGTATATTTTCGACGAGTTCTTAGCCGCGTATCTTTGAACTTTGCCATGCTTCATCTCTTTCCATGAACAGTTCAAGCAGCTAATGTTGAAGCTCGACCCGGACGACCCGGACCTGCTGGACGAGGACGAGAAACCGAGCTCAGCCGTTGGAACGCCAGTGAAACAAAATCCAGCCATGTCAGGAGGCCAGATGGCTGTGCATGCGACGCAAGATGCGTCCAAAGTCGCTGACATGCTGCATAATCACACGACCGATGGGACGAGCAATAACATTCATGGGAACAACGTAAATGTCTCCAACCTCCCTGAAACGCAAACAAACGTAGGTGAACGATGGTTGTATAATGTGCACGCATAAAGCTAATCTAACGCATCGTTTTCCCGCAGGATCATACGAATAGATCATTACATCACGGTGTTAGTAATGTACCAAAGCCACTGAAGACAGCGTCCAATCGGCAGACCGCAGCAGGATCGCGTAAAACAGCAGCGGTACCGGCACGCGTTGTAAAAAAGAAAAAACGAAAACTGTCCAGCTCCGAAGAAGAGGAAAGTGATGCCAGCGATGGTGATTACGATTAGAGTCACCGAACCGATTCCAAGTCCAATCTTGTCATTACCAACCGCTCGGATAGCTCGGAAAACCGTACAAGTACCTCATGTATACATCATTTCTTCATCAACGTTTCTGCTAATGAACGACATTTATGCAGCTTTTAGGTATTGTGTGCTTTCTTAAAGCTGTTTTTTCTATCTCTTCATTTCAATTCATTTTCCCTAATCAATTTTGAAAAAGA